>BTHU01000012.1:122760400-123360400 GCA_036184795.1 Tokudaia tokunoshimensis | reverse complement strand
CCAGCCTGCCTTCCCAAAGTGATGGCCAGCTGGTCCTAACTCCCTGCTTCTGAAAGTTGAGCCATCTGAAACTTCTCAGATGCTTAGAAATGATTTTTCTAAGGATGGAGTGGTGTCCTGGGAATGGGATGGAGACACAGCATCACTCAGCTGGGCAAAGCCAATCCAGTGCCAAGGGCTTTTTGCTGGCTTTTTAAAAACTGAGAATTTCATGCATGCGTGTTTTGATCAACGTCACTCTTCTTTTCCTTCCCTTCATTTCCTCTCCTATCTCCCCTACTGCTTCTCTTTCCCAATCTCATGCATTTGGATTTTGAAAACTCACTGAGTCTACTTCATGTTTCCTGTATGTGCATGGATCATGGGCAGACATCCATGGGTACATCAATCTCTCATGGGTCTCTGTACTAAAAATCACAAAAACCTCTGATGAGGGCTGAGGATGGACCAATCCATGGATATGAAGGTCAGAGCCCCAGGGTCAGTGTATTACTATGTCTATCTCTTCCCCTCTAGGGTCTACGACCTCACCAGCCATGGTCTCTTTAGCCCAGTGTATGCTCCCAGGCATTGTTTAGTGTGGGAAAAAAATCCTACTTAGGTCCTGATGGGAAACAGGGCATCCTCAGATGCAGATATTAGAAGCCAACGGAGTAGATAGGCCACCTGCAGAGGGGGAGGACAGGGAGGGAGAGGAGGACCTGGGATTCCTCAGTTGGGTCCCTGGGGTCTGAAGTGGATAGAACAAGGAGAGTCCAGATGGGGTTGGACATGGAGTGGGCTGGACAAGGGGATGGCAGCAGCTTGATGGAACCTGGCTGGTATTCGGAAAGGGGTGCTGTGACCATTTGACTTTCCATCCTCTGGCCTATTCATCCTTCTTGCCTTCCTGGCCATCTCCAAGGGAAGCTCCAGGGCTTGAGGGTGCATAGAACTGTTCACTGGTCCCAAGAGGAGCCTTCAAGGAGGCTCCTGAGAGGCAGAAGGTAACTAAGCAGTAGGCAAAGCCCTTGTACTCAGCCAGGTAATGAATCAATAGTGCCCCATATTTGTAGAGGATATGGTCTTGGGGGGTCCTGGGGAAGGTAGAGCTGGAGGCTTCAGACCCAGGACCAGAAGGGATAGATGGTGCTCAGGTAGGGGGGTGGGGTGTGAATAGGGATGTGTGTTGGGAAGAAAACCTTGGTGGGAGGGCTAGGCTGGAGAAAGGCCTATTAGAACCCTTGAAGACTAGAGTTTGTTATCAGCTTAACCAAACGTAGAATCATCTGGGAGATAGGCCTTTGGCCATGGCTGTGGAGGTTATCTTGGTTGCATTAAGCTGAGAATGATGCCACTGTGGGTGGCATTATTCCCTAGTTGGAATCTTGGACTGTGTAAGTAGAGAAGGAGCCGGACAGCAGTGGACACGCACCACTCTTTGCTTCATGATTTTTGGATGCCATGTGACCAGGTGCTTCAAGATCTTGCTACTACACAGCCCGACTCACATCCCACTCCTCATGCTGCACATGAGCTGTGGTGTCACAGACCACCAGCCCTTAAAGAGTCAATCTAGGAGACTGAGGCACACCCTCACAGGGCTGGCTTGCCATCAGAGCCTGAAGACAGGCCTTTGTTGGAGAGATGTCTCCATGTTTCTCTGGATGTGGCTATGTTCTGGGTCTTTCAGATTGGTGGTCTCAGTTGTCCCCTGCCTGGCTTCCTGTCAGGAACACCCACCACCCTACCCTATCAAATTGGAATACAGCTTTTGGGACTTCCTCCTCCTTGTCAGTTTGAACCCAACCCTGAGGGATGGTGCCACTCACATTTAGAGAAAGTCCTCTCTCCTCAGTTACCTCAATCAAGAAAGACCCTCAAGAATCCTCCCAGCGGTTTGTCTCCTAGGTGAGTCTAGATTTTGTCAATTGTCAATGTTAAGGATCACAGAGCCCAAGGGTACTCTTCTAATGAAGATAGCTGAAGCTTTCCCTCATTCCCCTGCCTATGGGGAAGGGGTTTGGGAAACTGAGGCACGGAGGTGTCTGGCCTTTTCATGGTCTTGTGGTTGGACCCCAGGACTGGCATCTACATCTGGACTCATGGAGCCCGAGTGGAGGGAGGGGGCTGGTTGCTTTGATCTGCATTCTCTCCTCTCCTGCAGACAGCTCACTGGGAGGTTGGGTCCTGCAGGGTGGGGCAGGCCCCACAGCTAGTGGATATCTTGGTGCCAGGTCCTTCCCGGTGGCCAAGACCTCAGCAGACAGAGCTGGGAGGAGCATGTTGGCCTCTGCAAGCCCTTGCAGGGGGAGCTGGGTTGGGGCTGCTGGTGGGGAGCCTCTTGGCCCCAGGTCTCAGGGATTCATTTTGAAAGGATCAGGAGAGAGGAGATGAGTGTGGGCCTGTATTTTCTCGTGGGCCACAGTGCCAAGGAAAACCCACTCTTCACAACTATTTTTTCCTTGGATTCTCAACACCCAACCTGGGAAATGTAGAGCCTTTGGCTGCCACCTGTGACATGGGACTGACATGGAAGCTTAGTGTCATACAGTCAGATATACTTGTTTCCAAATCCAGCCTGTGTCCTGACATGGCTTCTGACAGCCCCTTCCTTCCTTCCTTCCTTCCTTCCTTCCTTCCTTCCTTCCTTCCTTCCTTCCTTCCTCCCTCCCTCCCTCCCTCCCTCCCTCTCTCCCTCCCTTCTCCCTCCCTTTCTCCCTCCCTTCCTCCCTCCCTCCCTAACTTTTGCATCCTCTCTTTTTCTCTCTTCATTCTTTTAGTTGTGGTGTGTGTGTGTGTGTGTGTGTGTGCGTATGCACTCATGTTCAGGGAGATCTGTATACATACATGTGGAAGTCACAGGTCAATCATTAATATCATCCCTCCAGCATCATTTGATTTCTTCTCATGACAGTTTCTATCACGATCCCTGGACTCTCCACTTAGATTGGACTGATGACCAGTGAGCCCCGGGGAACTGCTTGTCTCTGACTCTAGACTGCTGGGACTGCCAGAAGAAGATGCCAGTATGCTTGGCTTTTCATTATTAATGTGGGTTCTGGGAATTGAACTCAGGTTCTCATGCTTGTCCACTGAGCCATCTCTCCAGCCCTGACAACGAGTGTCTTTACCTTGCCAAATACTGGAAGCAGCATCTACCTAGCCCACTGTGGTGGCTGTCAACGCCAACTGAGCACACTTGCAGTTGGATTTGGTGCTGGGCACAGGATATGTGGAACGACTGTGATCTCAAATATACATCAGACCCAAAGAGATTATTGGTTACGCCAAGCACTGAGCAAGTGTCTGCTAGGTGGTTCACTGTGTGTCTGTCTGCACATAGAGAGGGAAACCCAACTGGAACTTGGTAAACAGCACTGACCATCCTACTGGGAGGAGTGATGGGCAGGGAGCCTCTGGGTCCTTAGGGTCTAGGATGGCTGCAGTGGGGTGAAGGAGAAGGAGAACTTAGCTTCTACCAAGGGAAGTGTGAACTGTGTAAGCGGATCAAGAGGTTCTAATGACTCAGTATCCCCAGTGCTCAGTGGTCCTGTCAGGAACTAGCATGAAGAAGTCCAGAGTAGTGAGAACTTTGCCCCAGGAGATTGGGGGTGGGGTTTGGAAGGTAAGATGGTGTTTGTTCCTTCATCTGCTTCTCTCCGTCCTCAGGGTGGAGTGTAGCCTGGCGAAGGCTCCCCTCCTAGGCTGCTCTGATCACCCAGAGTCTGGTGCTCTCGGGCCAGGAGAAAGGATCTCACCCTTCGGGTCTCTTGTAGCTCAGAGGAGCAGAGCTAAAACAGCAGAGTAAAAGCTGACACTTCTCAGAGGGGACCGTATCTCTGTCCTGCTCTGGAGTCGCAGAAAACAGGGGACGAGAACATAACGTCAGGATGTGTGATTCTCCTGCCTTGGCAGATACCACGTTTCCCATTTCCCAGAGTTCACACTCCAAGGCACCTCTGTGGCCTGGGCTTTGGCCTCCAGTCTGGATCAGTGTGAAGAAATTGGTCTTGCTTCCCAGGGAGTCAGTGGCAAAAGATAGTGAGGTAGGCAGACCCAGGGATGAATCGGGCTCTAAAGGCCCTGAGCCCTCTGGGGATGGACATTCCAGAGACTGAGAGGTCGAGTGACCATTTTCAACCTTCATGTAAGAGACCTGTGTGGGCATCACTGCAGACAGGATAGCTGAAGTCCTGCCCCTTGGGTAGCATTCTAAGAGAGGAAGCCCTGTGCTGGTTCAGACATCACTGGTAAGACTCAGGGGCTCTGATAAGAGTGACATATTTCCTGGTTGGGGTAGTTGTTGGTGTTCATCTAGGCTCTGCCCCACCCCACAGTTACCTGGCAACAACTAGGTGTGCCTGATTCACTATAAAAGGGTTGCTTGCCCACTCCTCACTCTCCTCCCTCCTCCTCCTCTTCCTCTTCCTCCTCCTTCTTCTCTCTCTCTCTCCCTTTTCCTCTCCCTTCCTCCCCCCACCTATCTGCCTTTCTCTCAACTGCCCTCACCCCCCCCCACCACCTTTCTGCCTTTCTCTCAACTGCCCTCCCCAGGCCCCGGAATAAACTCTATTCTCTACTATACCATAATGTAGCTGGTACCTCAGGGGGGAACGGATGCCTCAGCGTGGGCCCGCAGAGACACCCCCTTCCCCCACATCATACCGCACTCCACCAAACATATTCCCCTTCCCTATTTTTTTTATAAAACAAAACAGTGGTCACAGCAGAGGTTGGAAGGTAAAAGGGCAGAGTGGGGGGGGCAGGGAGACACCCCAAGAAGAAGGAATTGTATATGTAAGAGGCCTGTGGCAAGAGAGACTTTTGAAAGAGTGCCTTTGTAGTGTGAGTAAAGGCAGAGTGTCACCTGGTGGGACAGGGCGACAAACAGAGGAAGTTATCCATCACAAGTTCACTTCAAGCAAGCGATGCTTAATCACAACTCACCCTTGATGTTGTGAAAGGTCCAGCCCAGGCATGTGGCACGGCTGTGCAGATGGCTTTAGGACAGACACCATGGGTGGATGTAAGGGTGACAGCAGGAGGAGAAAGATGACAGATATGAAAAGCCAAGAGACAGGAGTCTGGTCTTGGGATTCAAGGTGTTTGAATCAGGGTAGGGGCCCTAGCATCTATCTCTTCTGCATGCATCTTCAGCTGGAGGGAGAGACAAGACCCGATGGAATCTTGAAAAGGTGACTCTGTGTGTGCACTACTGGGAGGAACTCACACAGAAGAGATCAGCCCACGCAGAAATAGGAAGTGGGTCCTGTGCACAGGATTGTGGCTCTAAGAAAACCCAACAGAGCCTTGTAAACCAGCGGTGTTTTGAGTCTCCCTCTGTTTCTATGGATGTCCTTTGGGGCAGAGAGTCCTTTACTCACACCTTCAGGACACAATGGGAGTGCACTCTGTTTATCTTTCAGCCTATCAGAAATTGGAGTTTATTGTCCAAGACTGACGGGTACACACAGACTTGAAACACACCCTGCCCCCCCCCCGCAATCCCCTCCTCCCCTCACTTCCCCCCCCCCCCCCGCTTCCCCGGTGAGGTTGCTAGGGTGGTGAGAACTTGATGACATCTTCCCTGAGTTCAGAGGCAGGGGAATGCCTGCTGCAAAGAGAACCGCCAAACTCAGCAGAGGAGAAAGCAGGGATACCTGAGGCCCTGGGTAGGTGGCATTTAGGAAGGGAGGGGTGAGGAGTAGGTGGGGTGGAGAGACTGACTCCCCAGCCAAGGTGGGCTGTTTGGAAAAGCCCGACCCCAGCAGGCAGGGAGGATGCAGCCTGGGCCTGCTCCAGGCGGTGGGGCGCTTCCCGCAGGTGGCCCTTTGATCTCCCAACAAATAGCCTATTCAACGTCTCCAAGACTGGGCTGGCCTCTGGCAGCCAGAGTGGGAAGGTGGGAAAACACGAGAGGATTGTCTGCCCAGGATCAGGGCCTAGAATTGGCGAGGCAAGGCCGACTGCACAAGAGGGAGGGAGCTGGCGGGGTAGCCCTGGCGTGGGGGGATGAATGGCCGCTGGCCAAGGACTCCCCTGAAGGCTGCAGGCTGGCCTCAGGGCTGGGACTCCCTTGCTCGGCTGCTTGCCTTTGCAGGTTCTGGGGAGACGTGGGGTGGGGGAAGGGCGGGGGATGGCGGGGAGGGGGAGCTCTCTGTGTGTATACAGATTGAAGGGAGACAGAGACGTTTATGAGGAAACAGCCTGGTCCTATCTCCCCCTCCCCCAAGCCAACCGCCTCCCACTGGAGGCACAGTTGGGCTGAAGGTTGAGTTTGGGGAGACAGTAGGCCGGCTCTTGAGGCTTTAATACTGAGAAATCTCATCCCCTCCCCATTTTCCACCTGGAGTTTAAGATGAAGCCAAAGACCACGTCAATTTAGTTTTTGAAATGATAACAAATGAAAATGGGCGGAGACTTTGAATTCTTTCTCTCGGATAATTGGTTCTGGATGTCTTTCCTTCCCTGTCACCATGGGTAAGAGTCTCTCTAGATTGGGGAGGGTAACCCTATTTGCAGATTGTCAAGTACAAGGGGGAAAGTTTGGTGGTGGGCCAAGGGGAGACTTGGAGATAGTGCAGTCACAGTTCTGGTTTCTGACTCTCCTTTGGTCCTCAAGCCATCTATCTATCTATCTTCAGATAAGTCCCACAGCTACCCTGATCCTCAGTTTCTTCTTATAGTGCTAATGAGTATTAATTGTGCCAGTGGGTTGACAGTAACTTGCATATACCAGTAGCTCATCATTGCATGCCTTTAAGGGAAGAAAGTTGGCTTAGGAATAAACTTTGAATTAAAATATTTTTGTCATACTAAGGCTGGATCAAAAGTTTAAAAAAATGATTTAAAGATTATTTTCTCTGAGTTACAAAGCCTTGGTTTCATCCACGGCCTGTTTCCTCCCCGACCCCTCCTGAGCCTAACCATGGCTTCATCTTTGAAAATTTAAGCCTGCAACTGAAGTTTTTCCGGCTCCTTTTCTTCTTTGCTCACTCGTTCGGTTCACATATTCTGCTAGAGAAGCAGTCAGCACCTCCCTGTGAGGTCTGTGGCTGCTTGGGGAGACACTGGCATGAGGGGAGGAAGCTTGGAACTGTGGGAAGGGCAGACGCCGGCCCAGTGGGTCCAGGCAATTCTCTCACTGTGGCCCCGGGCAATTCATTTCAACTCTCCAGCCTCGGTCTCTCATTTATATAATCAGAATGATCATGTTTCCTTTCCAGGGTTGTTTGTGAGGATTAAAGATGTCAGGGTTAAGATGTTTGGCTTGTGGAGCACAGAGAAAAGTCAATATTGTTAAGACCAGGTTTCTGCTCTTTGGTGGCCAATGTCTTCAGGTGGTCACAGGAAGATGAGCAGATGTGACCCAGAGCCTGTGTCATACAGAATAGAATACATCCCCATCTGCCTCTTGGCTCAAGAAGCCTCAGTTTCTTTTTCAAAGCTGAGTGGCCTCAGGACCTTGCTTTGCGTGGGCCTTTTATTTTTTATCGTGACTGTCCGATTCTCCTCAAACAAGTCAACTCAAACAGCGCTTGGAAAGGTGCTTCGAAAAATCTCCAAAAAGCTGGGTGCTGGGCACGGATGGCTCTTGGGTCATGCTGGAGCGCTCCCCCCCCCCACACTCCCAGGGCTAGAGGCAGCTTTTTGGGAGTCTGGCTGTCTGGGTGCTTGTCTAAGACAAGTCGGAAGCGGTTGTAGGAAATGGCAGAACTTGCTCCCCCCTACCTGTTTGTTTATTCTACCTATCTGACCTCAGAGCCCATCCACCCTAATGGTTTTTAATGACTGTAACTTGACTCTTGACTCGATCCATCGGCCGAGCTACCCAATGACCCCTTTCCCACTTACCCTACATCACAAGAGCATGTCAGGTGGGGCTGCCTCATTGGCATCATGGTGGTGGGCTTTCAGGTGGGGTAGAGCAGCATTCCCCCACGGCCTTCTGTAAGGAAGGGTGAAGAGAGCTACCCAGAGTGTGACTCCTTCTTAGAGGTGCGCCATGACCTATGGGACTCTTGGCAAATGGCTGGGACTTCCTGGCCTTTACTTCCTCAAGCCTGGAGCAAATTACACAATATAGACTGTCACTGGTCAGCACTTCCTGTACATACCAGCTGTGGAAACAGCTGCCCTGGGGATGCCTTGGCTGAAAGATTTCCCAAGAATGGTTGATGGCTGTGGCCGCTGTCTACCTGACTAGGGTGGACACTTCCCAGCTATTGGCTGTCACCAGAGACATAGGACAAGGATGTATGGAGACCGGGGTCTCCTCTTAACTCCCACGATGCAATTGTCCTTGGAGATGAAGATTTCTAGGAAGGGAAAACTCCTCAGTTAGTCAGAGCTCCCAGCAGCTTACAGCCTTCTGCCGGGACGGAGTCCCACTCCCGCTTCGCCCTTCTCCACCCTCTTGTGCAAGCCCCAGCATCCCGACCAGCTGACTCACCCAGACCAGCACTCCAGCCTGTTAACAGCAATGCTGGGAGGCTCTGACCCTGCCGAGGATGGGAGCTTCTTGTCCCTGGTGGTGTTCTGAGTCTCTCCCGTTCTTCAGCCGAATCCTGGAAGGGGTACCATGCTTCCTAGCCAGGAAATGATTGGGACTAGAGTTGTCCCTTGACACAAGCTTGTGTCTATGCCAGTGAGCAAGTCGGGGGTGTTTGTAACAGAACAGTGGTTCACCTGGGACATTGAAACTCCATCCCTTGGGTGTATTTGGTCATATCTGGACACACTTTAGGCTGTGGCAATCAGGTGGTGGGACACCAGTTGCATCTGGGATGGGGTGGTCGTAGCTTCTTTCCTCTAACCCATAGCACGGCCCCATGAAGCAATGAGGTGACCCAGCAGCTCCCCAAGTCTCTCTTACTGTTGCCCTCTGATCATCGGGCCTGACTTCTGCCCCAAGGGATTTGATGACACCACTCTGGCCCAGGGTGGAACCACATTCTTGGTCTCCAGCTCTGATGTCTATCTGGGGCTATTGTCCCATGTTTGGTTTTCACTCCCGGCAAGAAGTGACATCTGCATGTCCCACCCTCAGCTCAAAGTGAACGTGCCCCAACCTGAGCTCGGTCTCCACCTTCCCACCTGATCCTCTTCTGCAGCCCTGAGCCCAGGCCCCATCCCCGCCTCCTGCCTCCTCCCTATCTCTCCACACCCTGCCCTTCTTGGTTCATGCCCCTGCCACTTTTTGTGTGTGTGTCCCTTTCTTTCTGCTTTTGTCCTGGTTATTATTATTATTTTGATGTCAACTTGACACAAGCTAGAGTCTCGTCTGTGAAGAGGAGCGTCAGTTGAGAAAATGCATCCATCAGATTACCTGTAGGCAAGCCTATGTGGCATTTTCTTAATTAATGATTGATGTGGGAGAGTTCAGCCCTCTGTGGGTGGTGCCACCCCTAGGCAGGTGGTCCTGGATGGTATAAAAGAGCAGGTTGAGCAAGCCATGGGGAGCAAGCATTCCTCCTTGGTCAGTCTCTGCTTCTGTTCCTACTCCCAGGGTCGTGTCCTTCTTGAGTTCAGACCCTGACTTCCCTTCATGACAGACTATGAGCTGTAAAAGGAAATAAACCCTTTCTTCTACAAGTTGCTTTAGGTCGTAGTGTTTATTACAGTACAAGAGCCAATACAGCCCCTCAGCTTCCAAGCGCCTTCTGTTCCCAATCTCATGGTTCCAGCCAGCGTTCCTCTTCACTGTCTGGTCTGAGGAGATGCCTTCGGAGGACATTTTTGTCTCTGCGGGGCTGTTTTTCGTGAGTGTTCAGACTGTCCCACACTCCATCCTGTTCTCTTAGCTAACCATGGAGGACCCAAGCTTGGTGCTTTTGTCGAGTGCTGCAGACTTTGCAAGCTATTGACCATGGTCTCCGTGGTTCTGAATATCCGCTCTGTAGCCAGAGTATCTCCAAAGTCTGCCTACACGGTGCACGGGCTCTCGGAGCACATGTTGACCCCCAAGCTCTTGGTCATTGGGTCGTTTGCTTATTCACACACTAATTTGCTAGTCTCTGAGGGAATTTGTGGATCAATGAAATAAAGTGAATGAATGAGTTCATTCAAGCAGTAACCACTGATTATTTTCCCACCTGTCAGACACTTCAAATATCTTGATAAGATTTTTTTCTTTTTCAGTTCTGGAGACTGAACACAGGACCTTGTGTGTGCTAAGCAAGCACCCCTCCACGGAGCTATATCCCCAGACCATTTCTTACCATTTATTTTGAGATAGGATCTTACAGTGTTTCCCAGGGTGGTCTTGAACTTGTTATATCCTCTTGCCTCAGCCTCTGGACCAGTTGGACAGTTAGGGTTTGACTGCTTTTTTTGTTTGTTTGTTTTTTTGTGAGATAGCATTTCCGGTTTATTAAAATTAGGAACTGAGTAATGGAAGAGAAGCTTCTGTGCTTTAGAAACAGAACGTCGTAAAGAAGAAAGCGACTTATTCTTACACAGTGCGCCACAGGTGTGGAGGCGAGTAACCCAGCCAGTGGAAAGATCTTCTTGAAGGGTTGGTTGACCCAGCTATAGACTAAATCTCGCCTTGCCTCTGGAAGCAGACTGATAGACTCACCGTGCTCTACCAAAAGCCACTCTCTGCTGTATCTGCTGCACAGTGTTGATGGGCCTGGTTGGAGAACATTTGAGAATGGCCAAAGAGAAGAGAGAATTCCTGGGTACCTGGGAGTCTCATTTGCCAAAAGGGAGGCATGGTGCTCTCAGGTCATAGACGGAAAACTGAAGTTCGCAGAGGCAAAGGGCTAAATGGACAGTGGAACTGGAGGAGAGAGGACGTCAAGCTGTCCCCTCCCTTTCCTCAGGCAATAGCACTCTGCATGGCTTGGGGCTGGTCCTTTCTCGTCTCTGTGTCTCAGGCTGCCTGCTTAGAAAGCAGGGTTAGTGATGACATACCGGCTTCAGGACCTGAGAGTGACCATTACATCTGCTGTGCCATTCCAGTGGGCAGCTCTGTGTAGCACAAGCTAGCCAGCAGTTAGCCTGTGCTACTACTGCTACTGGTCCAGAGAGCTTTGACTGTTAGTCACGGACCCATACCCTCAGATCCTGCTGCCAAGGCATCCTGACTGGCCTAGGTAGCTAGCTAGCTTTTCAGCCAGCTAGAACTGTCTTTCGAGACTCTGTCGAGGCGGTGAGAGCTAAAAGCGGGGCAGGGAACTGGGGGAGCCCCCAGGAATCCTGGCTTGTGGCACTTTCCCTGGAGCTTCTTTGGAAATGCTGGTCTGGTACCCATTGCTTCATCTGCTCGGGCATTGCAACATACGGCATGTCAAGGAACACAGTGCTGTCCTGGGAGAACAGCCCGAGTCGTGGGAACCCTGGGACGGGGAGCGTCCAGCAGCTGGGGCAGGGCCCCAGTGGTGTGGCCACGGTTAGTCAGGGGCCTGGCAAGGAAAACCCTGGTTGTGCAATCAGAGCTCTGACAGGAGTGTCCCTGGCCTCTGTGGAGACAGGACTCTCCTCTGTGCCTTAGGGAAGCAGGAACTGTTGCTTTGCCTGCAAAGGGGGCACCAGGCACAGCGAGGAATTTGGGGGCCCCTGAGCAGACTGGGAGACTTGGAACCACCCTCATTCCGTTTCTCCCTCAGCTTTCTGAATGCACTCGGGCTAGTTAACCGAGTCTGGCAAAGGAAGTGATCAGTGGGGCTTTCCACCATGCCTCTCAGCTTGCTATCTGACCAGGCCCAGAGTCCAGGGGGGCCCAGTGGCTCTGATGAGAGGAATGAGTAGACGCTTATGTTATCAGATGACTCCACCCCCACCCCCCCACCCCCCACCCCGTGCAACTCACAGAAGCAGACAGGATTCAAACACAGGTGCTTGCACACACACACACACACACACACACACACACACATACACACACACACACACACACCCGAGTGCAGATCATCCCAGAGAGGAAGAGTCAGAGGATCAGAGCAAACCAATTACAGGCCTTTGTATATTTAGCTTTTCACACTGAAAATGCTTGCGGGAGGAAGGGAGATCCTTTGAAATCAGAAAACATCTTGTTGGGTAGTGCTGCTGTTGTTTTTGGAGGCAGGGCCTGGCTACGGCAGCCAGAGACGCCGCACAAAAGGCACATTACCCATATACAAGGTTATGCCTAATTACCTGAGATAGCCTCCTCTACTGGGTGAAAATCAGTTGTCATCAGTCCGGTATTAATTACAGCCAAGGCGGGTTTTCAGCTCATGACTCAGGGCTGACTCAATACTGGGGCAGGAGCTTTCCATGGCCTGGAGCTGAGGTCCCCACTCTTTTTATTTTTTTTTCCTGGAAACGCCTAAGCTGGCTCACAGACTTCTGGACAAGAGCATCAACCTTTTCTGGGAGGCTCTGCACCCCTATTTAAGCTCTTGTTTCCATGCTGCTCATGGGAGATAGAGTTGGGGGGTGTGACTAGCTTACCTTCAGCTCCCCACCCCATACCCCCTGGCTACCCCCACCACAGGCCAGTTGTCTGCTTCTCTTGCAATGTGGGAGGAAATCTGAGCCTCTGCTTTGGATTTGCACCCAGCACTTCCTGACTTTGAAGTTGATATATATATTTATATTATTATTACATATTACATATTACACATTACACATCACATATCACACATCACATATCACATGTTACACACACATCACACATCAGACATCACATATTACATATTATATATAGTTTTTTAAAATGCCATTCTTCTTTCGAGGTTTCCCCCAGTTCACTCAAAGGGAACAAAGGGTCTGTCCCAGAGGCTCAAATGAGATGGTAAGTAGCACGCAAGTACATACTGGTCAGGACTGAACTTGTTTCTAGTTCCTTCTCAGGGAAGACAGGCCAAGTTATAAAACAAGGGTGATTTTCTGGGCTGGGTGGAGAGAAAGGTTCTTGTCACCAATCCTGGCCTTAGAATGGATGGACTGGCTGACTGGCCATCTGTCTCACTTATCTTCTTACTCACAACTTTCTAAGATCTTTAGTCATTCCCTGGCCCTAGAGGCTGGAGTCTCCTGAGCGAGCTTGTGATGGAGGATGCTTTCGAGGCTTCCCAATCCTCTCCAAACCCCCACCTCTATGCTCTTCATATTGGCCTCCTGATCCTCCAGTGTGAATCTCCCATGGGTAAGGAAACTCTCAGGTTTAAGAAAATGTGAACAAACTTTTCCCAGTCTGGTTGAGATGACAAGCTTGATTTTCCTGGTGTGGAGTTGACAGTGTCTTTCTGGAAAGAGTGAGGTGAGAGACACATCGAGTTGGTGGTGATGCTATATGAAATGGTACCAGTTACAATCTTCTACTGCCCACCAGTTGGCAGGGGTAGCAGAGGGTGACCCTTCGGACTGTGAGTGCCTCTCAAGGAGAAAGATCTCACTCAAGGGAGCATGTCCAAGAATAAAGGGTTAGCGAGAAGGCCAGTCATGACTGTGACCTCCGTCCTCAAGGACACCCCAGAGCGTGGATGAGAGCTCTATAACCCTCCCTGGGGACCAGGGGCCGTTTACACTGACCAGTATGTATGTGTGGGGGAGATTATTACCTAGTGGGTGTTAGGACCAAATGTACCCTTTGAATTAGTTCGGGAGGTGTCCCAGTAGGAAGCCTGAAAGTAGTGGCTAAGACAGTTCCTTTTGGGTGAGAGTAGAAGTCTTGACTTTTGACCTTCCACCTTTTCTGATGGGTAGATGGAGGTGCAGGAAAAACTAATACATCTTGTCCACTATTGTCCAGCTTGATGTGCAGGACAATACGCTAACTGAGAGCAGTCTGGCCAAGGCTGTGACCCATGCCTCCCTGGCACTGACTCTTAGGGCACATGGAGAGAGCTTCAGGATCAGGAATCCTGTGGGTGGGGAAGCTCATGTTTGCAGGGCAAAGAGCCGATTGGTTGGGGAAGAATGGATTCAGTTTCTCCCAACTCCCAAATGACCTGCCTCCCTCCCCTCCTCTGCCCCCACCCCTTCCCCTCCTCCTTCCTGACACCCATCTTCTCCTTTTCCTGTACTGTCTCTGTCTTCTGTATCTCCCAGTGTCTCGTCTCCATGTGTATCTCTGTGCTGACTCATTGGAGGTGTAGACTCTGTCTTCATGGACACCGAGGAAAGTGACCACTGGATCAGTCTCACCTCCCCTTTGTTCCTATACCTGTTTTAGACCTGATGTGATCAGACTCTCACTGCCTTCCACCCTGGAGGGTAACTTGGCACCAAGGTCATGGTCCTCTTTGGTTGTAGCAGCAGGGACTCGGGAACCTTTCTGTTGAAGGTGCTGTTTAACCTGGGGCAGGGCATTGTGTCCTCCTGCCTTTAATGGGCCAGATGAAATTGGACATCAATTCTCCTTTCCTCTAGGCTCACAGAGTGGGCAGGTCTGGTTGGTTGCCTTAAGCAGCTTTGTTCCCTTTTGATGTAGACCATGGTGAAGCAGAGGGCAGTAAAAGGAAAAGAAGAAACAGCTAATGCTCACGCGAGCTGACTCTGGGTCACATGGTCATTTTGCGTGTGATTGAAGTTACTGTTACTCTTTGGGTTAACCTAAAGGACCCTGTAGATAGCCAGCACTTGAGGGAGGTTCCACAGGCTGGACACAGCAGAGCATTCTAAAGGACAGAGATGTTGAAGCACCTCGCCACCTACACACAATGGAGCCAGAAATGAGACCTACCCTCTCTGGCTCTAGAATATTTATGGGCTTGCAACTCTACCTGCACCTAACTTCCATAGCTGCTGGAGAGCGAAGAGGATGGAAAAGCATTTGTGGGCCTGGAAAGGCCACTCTGACATCGGTGCCAGAACCAAGAGTGTCTGCTTTTTCTGTACTGGAGATTGAACCTAGGTTGTCATAAGCTAGGCATCACTCTACCTCTAGGCTTTCTCCTAATCTTAGGCTTTCTCCTAATCTTAGCACCAATAGGAATAATACTTTTCTCTGTCACTCCTCCTTAACATAGAGTTGGGGTCCCCTAACTCAGGTCAAGGGTGAGAGGGGTGGATGTTTCTCCATTCCCACCCTGCTTTGAGGCACACAGAAAGAGGTTCACAGAGCTGACAGTGGTTGGGGACATCCCACTGTTGGCTGTACCTGCTACTCCGATTGCTAATTCTTAGCAAAGGACCTGTGGTTGCTGATGTCGGAGCCTGTCAAATACTTAAGTGTAGGACATGCTCAACATGTGGAATGTCCTCCCGGCTTCACAGGGGGTCTTTGGCTTTTATTAATTTACATTTGCTTGACTGAATTGCAGAGTGGCTGTCAATGATAACCCTGCCCATGACCTTGACATAAAGGCTCGGCAATCATCAAGGGCAAGAACCTGACATGCAGCGGCCTGTGATCCGATGACTAGTGTCTCTCAGCCGGCCACGTAGGTGAAACCAGTGTCCCCATTTCTCTCTCTGTCTTCTGTGGTTCTTAGGTTTAAAACTTTCACTGACTGACTGCTTCTTTCTCTGGGGTCCTGGCAGCAGCACAGAGAAGGTGAGAAGAAGCGTGGAGCTTCTCGAACAGCAAATACGTTCTGCACAGCTGTCCCAACCATGGCTCTTGCCAAGTTCCAAGTCGCTGTGGTCCCCAAGGGTGCTGAGGTGGGAACAGAGCACAGAAGCCTCTTTGGAGGTGAAATCCAGTTTTCTTCTGGAAAAAGGCTACTTCGGACTGCTAGAGAAATAGAGGAAAGTCTTTAAAAGGCTCCAGCATTCCCGCCGGCCCCCAAATTGTCGGCCTCCAACATTTTGATGATTTAAGTGTTGATGGATTAAAAACATGTGGTTCGTGTTTCCCATGAATTCAAACACACGTTGAACTTAAAGGGAAGTTAAAGAAAGGGAAAGACTTCAGGAGAGCAGGTCGGGTTTTATTTACTCAGTGCCCTGACTTGGGAAACTTGGCTTGAGGTACTTATGGGTACACCTCCAAATCAGCTCTGGCAGACCTCCGGAAATGTCTTCACTTGGCCTAGAGGTAGTATGCATTTATGCCTGAGGTTGGGGCAGAGGTGGGGGCTTGCTGCCTCCTACTGCTGAGCTGGACCCAAGCCAACTTTATACTTCCTTGGACGTGGGGAGAAGGCTACATTTTTCAAATGAGGAGCTCAACTTCCTGTCTTCCAGAAGGGGACACTCCTACCCTGTACCACATCTCATCCTGATCTTACCGAAAGATCCTAACACTCAAGTTAGTCAACTTTTTACTGAGCATATACTAGGTGCTGTTCTTGGTAAGTTCCTGTAGAGGGTGAACCCTTTATAGCTCCAGACCCACAGACCACTTTGATCCAACAAGCAGGCTCCCCTACTCCCCATACTCTCTCTCCTGCTTCCTCCTTCTCCTGCCTGTTTCCTGCAGGGACTGATTGCAGCTAACTAGGACAGGAATGGGAGTCGCTTTCATGTGGCATAAAGGCTGGAGTCTGGGCCCTCTCAAATATCTTCAGAGTTTTATGGTCAAGTCAAGGAGCCAGTGAGTTTGTAGAGAGAGCTCTGGTTGCAGCAGTGACTGGGCAGGGGGCCTATAAATATCTCCAATTTTCCCACTCCCAGTGAACAGCACTGTCCAGAAGTTCTTGGCCACAGTTCGGGTATGTACCTCTAAAAGTTTGTGGATGATCCAGCTGGAATTTTCCGCTGAAGCCAAGGCTCTGATGCTGGAGGAGACTACTGTTTGCATGGCTCCATTTATATGGATCACCCCATTAGTTACCCAGTCCCTCCCAGTTTCAGCATCATTCCTCCACAGGTGAGGTATGAAGGCCCAGAGTGGGCCTGGGATGGTGGCTGTGGCTAGAGAGGCAAGGGAGGCGAGGATGCTGGCTGCCGGCCTGGGGGAGGCCAGCCCTCCACATCCCACAATCACCATGCAAGATCAGGGTTTTCTTTTCTTTCTTTCTTTTTTTTTTTTTTTTAAAGACTTGTGCTTCCCCTGGTAATATAAATAACACATGTTCCTTTTTCTTTCAGGAAAGTGGGGGAATTTGAAACCACATAAAGAAAATTAGAATCACCATGTCCTTGCTTTCCAGCAACCCCTGAGCATGTTTTGTTTATGTTCTTCTTGTGCTGAGGGACGTAAACGGACAGATAGGAGAAGGCCTGACAGACACTCAAGAAGATGAGTGAGCACTGTGTGTGTGTGTGTATGTATGTGTGAATCTATGTATATGTGTATGTGTGTATATCTGTGTGTGTATGTGTGTGTCTGTGTGTATGTATATGTGTATGTGTGTGTATCTGTGTGTGTATGTGTGCATATGTGTGTATCTGTGTATCTGTGTGTATGTATATGTGTATGTGTATATGTAAGTATCTCTGTGTGTATGTATATGTATATGTGTATGTGTGTGTGAATCTGTATATGATATATATGTGTATGTATGTGTGTATGTGTGTATCTGTGTGTATGTATATTTGTATGTGTGTATGTATATGTGTATGTGTGTGCGTGTGTGTTTGAGAGAGAGAGAGAGAGAGAGAGAGAGAGAGAGAGAGAGAGAGAGAGAGAGATATTTGACATCAATGCCATCTTTGGATATCGTCTATTGAGCTCTACCTTATTTTTTTACGACAGGGTCTCTCGTAGACCCTGGAACTCACCATTTCAGCTCCTCTTACTGGCCTTCGAGGCCTGGGATGTGCCAGTCTTGCAAAGCCCTGGGGTCATAGCACTCTTCTCCGAGCCTTGCTTTTACACAGGGCTGAGCTAAATGCAAGTCCTGCTCGTTCCATAAGCACATCTCCATTGAGCCTTCTTCCCAGCTGGGAGAGGCATTTGAATTTTTTAAGAGTAGACTCTCTTTCATAGAGTGAGTGCTTCAGTTACTGATGATTAAGGATGCTGTTGCCATTCATGTTCTCTGGAGATTTGAGTCTCAAAGAGGGAAATGATGCATCTCCACTTAGACAAGGAAATCACAACGGATTTCCTCCCTGCTCCTGCTGGGACCTGTGTTCCAGAACTTGCTCCCTCCAATGCCAGCAATGAAAACTTCTCTGTGGAAGTTCCTCATTCTCTTATCCAGAGGCATCAGCCACACCTGTGAAGGAGGGATGTTGCAGAGAGAGACCCAGGAGGATCTGCGCAGGCAGTCTCACTGGCTTCCCTGTTCTCTGTCACACATCTGGTCACATGCTGTGGGTCTGTCATGTTTCCATATGTCCTCCCCTTCTCCTTTGAATGTGACTGTGTATCTGTGTATGCCTGTGTGTGTGTCATCTATCTCTTTGCATGTATGTATGTGTGTGTTCTCTGTGTCTGTGTGTATGCGACTGTGTATCTGTGTATGTCTATGTGTGTATGTCTTCTCTGTGTATGTGTGTGTATGTCTTCTGTGTCTGTGTGTGTGTGACTGTGTATCTGTGTATGCCTATGTGTGTTATTTCTCTCTCTGTGTATGTGTGTTGCCTCTGTGTCTGTATGTGACTGTGTATCCGTGTATGCCTATGTGTTCTCTCTCTCTCTCTCTCTCTCTCTCTGTCTATATGTGTGTGTTCTCTGTGTCTGTATGTGACTGTGCATTTGTGTATACCTATGCTAAAAGGGGTGGAGATCTAAGACTGGAACCCAACGAAAGACACAACCCCCCCATTTACAACATATGTTAATACAAAATGATTATGAAGGTGATGTATTTTTACAACAGGCAGACATAAAAGAGGATTAAGAAAGATTAATAATGTTCTTTACAAGGGGATCAGAACCAAAACATATAGAAAATAATTACATGATAGAACTGAAGAAAACCTGACTGAAACAAAGACTTTTCCCAGGCCTTGGGTCTATACTTCCAAAACTTCTTTGTCATGTATGACTTGGATTCATTAACTTGAGTCTGCCGTGCCCCTTACGGTGGGCAAGGGGAACTATCATTCTCTCTACCATGTCCTAGTCAATGTGGACACCCACAGTTAAAGCCCAACTCCTCTTTGCCAAGTCTTTACTAAAAGTAAATGGTCCGGGAAAGGTATCTTCAAGAAACTATGTGTTACAAGGAAACCTTCTAGGACATGAGCGGGTGATGCTCCTGCGAAGACCTAGTTTGATATGTGGTAGTGATAGGGTGGTGAAGATAGTAGACTTAAACTGAGTAAGCCACTCCCACTTAAAAATAAGAATCAATGTGTTAGTGAATGTGGTGAAGGACCTGCTGGTCAGTCTGAGTCTCGAAGGACTTACTGGCCCCTAAAACAATCAAGTTAGTAAAAAGCCAGATTCTTACACGTTAGAAGATACTTAGTTTCCTTAACACTACCACAAAGATATCAATTAGCACCCTCTCTGAAAGTTCTTATGTCAACTAGAAATATTCCACCAATAATCATATGCTGACATGAAATTATTATAAAGGTGACATATAATAGATGGAAAGCAGAAATACAGGAATAAGCAAGAGTACTGGTGTTTTTTTTTTCTTTTTAACAAGGAGATAGAAACAAATGAAACAGAAAAATCTTAAGTGATATAAGTGAAGAAAACTTCACTGAAATAAAGGATGACTCAAGGAAAAATGTGATTCAGGAAGGGACACCACACAGTATGTCTTTGAAGAAACTGAATCCCAGAGTAAAAAAAAATTGCTTCTAAGCCAGCAGCTTATAAGAGAGACAGGCAATTTAAGATATAAAAGTGTCAAATATGCCAACGGTACCTTCTGACCTCCTGAGCTATTGTCCGTGCCAGAGGACTGATGCTTGCCAATGGAATGAAGAAAGTGTTTCTAGTGTTTTTAAGATGAACTATATGGTCCTTTGGAGGTAAATATCCTAAAAATATTGACCGACATGCACATATATATATATATATATATATATATCATTTACATTTTAGAGAGTGCAGGGACGGACTAAAAAGATGATGCGGGAATGACGTCATCTTAGTTTGATGTTCACACAGTCATGAAACTGGCCCACTCCAGTTTATACATCAGCAACAGTTTAAAGATTCAGAGAGAAGTCCGTGAGACTTGTCACCTCCCCCTCATAGGGAGGAGTTAGTCTAACATTCAAACAGCATAACGGTAACTCCAAATCAGTTTGCGTTTCAATCTCTTTTTCCTTAATTGAGAAAGATCTGGAAATCAACTCCCACCCTGTGGAAAGTTCATTCGAGAAAATTCTTCAGTTTCCACTTCAGCCCCTTCTTTCCAATCTTAGCTCGCCAGGCACCTTTCCTCTCTGAGGCGTGTCACCAGTCTCGGCCCTGTACTCCTGGTGTCCATTCCTTTAGGATGGGGGTGGGGTTGGGGGGGCATACACTATTCGATGAATTCAATCATCTACAGGTGACCTGGTCACTTTGGTCAGTTCAGGGATTGATGATGAGTCCAGGTAACCATCAGCACAGCACAAGGGCTTCTTCTGCTCTAGTGAAGAAGCATGAACTCTGTTTTCTTTTTAAAAATTTTATTTTTTTCCCCAACAATTTCATATGTACACACAATGTGTCCTGATGGGACTGGATTTTCAGTGAGCACATCATGATACAGATGACACTTCCTCAGGACTACCTCAGAGATCCTGAGACAAGGCCAAGGAGTGTGGCAATTTATATGTGATTTGCCATTGAATTGTTGATGCTTTTTGATCCTGACACAGGAAATCTAACCAGTGTGGCCCCTGGGGTACACAGAAGACAATCAGCCCTCTTATAAGTCTTACTTGTTTTTTGTGTCCTATGAGGCTACAGGGTCCTGATACTTTTGGAAACACCAGCCCCCCCCCACACACACACAAGCAGAAAGGCTCTAAGTACCGAATCTCTCGACCCAGTGTAGATACTTCTAGGCAGATCCTCCAGGGCGTCTCTTAGCATACACTCTGAATGTTCCAGTCCCCTGGAAATGTAGCTGGATTTGTGGAAGAGAAAGCCCTCTGCACACCCATCTCTCAGGAATGACTGTCCTTATGAAAACAACAGTCTCAGATGGGTGAACTACAGATGACAGGTTGTCCCTTGGAAGATTTTGGTTCTAAATGATCCAAATTAGAGGAACAGCCTTTGTCTTCAGTGTGCACACAAAATCGCCGTCCTCTTATGCTTAACAAGCTAGTTTCTGTTCACATTATCAGAAGCACAAAAACAAGTGATGTTTCCTTTTTTTTTCCTTAATTCAAAATGTTTTCTGCCACAGATTGCATGAAATTAGATGGAACTCTCCTCCAGGAAGGTGTGGAAGGCCGCCCTGCTTTTGATGGGTCTTTTCACCATTTCGACACAGTTTCCTTCGGTGGAAAGGAACAAGAGTGGCTTGCCTTTGACCCAAAGAAGCCCAGAGAGCCCGTGTACAAACTCTGTGTCTCTGTGAAGACAAAGGCAGAGAGCTGTTTAGGAGAAAAGTTATAAACGTAAGGACGAGAGGAGCCAAGTGGTTCACATTAATTCAAAGGCGACCCTTTATTGGATTGTGATCTGATTGTGTTTACAAATATATAGCCAGAGGCTTTTAATTTTGGGGCAATTTCATTGTTCATAGCTATATATCCAGCTACAGATATACATCTATGAAATTATGTGCTTATGTGTTTTAAATGAGATACGGCCTCTCTCCTGTAATGCAATAATCTTCCTACTTTATGATCTACAGTTGCCCAAAGTTGGGGCAATTTCATAACAATCTTATTTGAAGTACCCGTAATAGACGGAAGATGTAAATACGTGATGTTTAGAGACCCGGCTGAAATTTGAATTCATTGGACTCCGCACACAACCGCGGGAGCTAACAAGGACAGACTTTATTAAATCGCACACACAGGCTTCTTGCGACTCTAGCAACCTCTTGCCTTTTTGCTGTTTATTTTTCTTTTAAGCCCAAGTTCAATAAATAAACCCAACTAACAATTAAAAAGTCCCCAAATGATTCTAGATTGAAAAATGCAAAAACAGCCTGGCTGGCGCTCCTCTTGCAGTGGAGGAGTTTGATTAACCTCTCTAATTGCATTCGGAGGGGTGGGGTGGGGGCTCACAAGGCGCTGGGGCTTTTAGTGTGGAGCTGCCTGCGAAAAACCTCAATTATCGCTAAGAATGGAAAATGTTCACAACAGATAAATGCCCTTCCGAGTCGAGCGCTGCCTTCTCGACACAGCACAACCGATTTGGGAGACACTATTCTCCGCCCCTCTCTTCTCTGCCTTAAGTCCAGTAGCTTTCTTTCACTTGGCTGTAGGTGAGCCCCTTGGCCTGCAGCCAGCCCACTAAAATAGCTATTTTTCTAACTCTGACACTGGATGCTTTACGCTGATGAAGATGAGGCCAGAAGGCTGAGTGGAGAAGTGAAACCAAGATGGAGAAAGGTACTCTGAGATCTGCCCTTGGTTGGGATCGACTGTGGGAGGTAGGTGACTCTAACAGGGTACAGGGCAGTCAAAAGAACCCCCACAGTATGTGTGTGTGTGTGTGTGTACATGTGTGTATGTGTATACATATGTGTATATCTGTGTGTATACATGTGTGTATGTGTGTATGTATGCGTATACACGTGTGTATACATGTGTGTGTATACATGTGTGTGGAGTGTGCATGTGTGTGTATATATGTGTGTGGAGTGTATATGTGTGTGTATGTTTATACATGTGGTGTGTGTGTGTGTGTACATGTGTGTGGCTTACATATATATGCTTGTAGTTTTATGGAGGCCAGAAGTTGACCTTAGTCTCTACCATACTTTTTGAGACCGGGTCGCTCACTGAACATGGTACTTGGCCATTCAATTAGACTGGCTGGCCAATGGACTTCAGAGATCGTCCAGTCCTCGCCTCCCCAGCGCAGGATCACAGGTGCTCTCTGATATGTCCAGCTTTTTATGTAGATGCTGAGGGATCTGAACTAAGGTGCTCACGCTTGTGTGTGTCAGTCCTGTTAGGAGGTAACCTGTCTACACAGCCCCAGGAAATCCCCATGTTTAAACACCACCTTGAAGCAAATGCGCCATGACCTTCCACTAAGATGAGGCTTCATTCAGATATCACCTCAGGAAAGCTTTCTTGTCATAGCTTTCCTTTGGGCAGAACTCACACTTGTGGTTTCTTTGCTAAGCTCAGAATTGGCTCCTTGAAGGCTTCCAAAGTGCAGAGACCCCTAATTCTGGCTCCTCCTCTGTGTCTTCTTTTCTCTAGGGCTGGGACCTTTGAATCACACAGGCTTGGGCTAGAATCCTCGCCTGCTATCTGAACAGGGAACTTCAGCCTTGGGGCGTTGGTTTTCCATCTGGAGGACAAGGACAAGTTTATCCACCTCCCGACATCACTGTGCAAGGTTAATGGAAGCACAAGAGGGGAGGGCAGCTGACAGGTGCCAGGGGATTTAATAAACACTCTACAGTATGGGAAAGCCCAGGGCTCTTCTACCTTTAAGGCAATAATTTATTTTGATAGTTTTATACACATCCACATTACATCACTGTTATTTCCTCCCAGTTGGTCCTGATTGGTAAATAAAGACGTCAACAACCAACGGCTGGGGAGGACAGACAGGCGGGTGTTTAGAAATTCTTGGGTTTAGGGAGGAAAGAAAGACGATGATCCACCATGTTTTAGGAGAGTGTGGAGAGAAGAGAGACATAGTGGCCACCATGAGGTAGAGAAGCAAGGAGAGTGCCTTGGGCTCTGGGCCAAGAAAGTGAGGCCCAGAGGGCCACACAAATGGGTCCGGAGTGGCCAAGATGAAACACAGAAATTAGTAAGTAGTAAGTTGGAATTATTGGCGGGAGGTAAATTCTAGCAGCATGGATGCTAGGCAGTCATCCAGCTATTGTGATGCTTAAGGCATATTAAAATATAAAGACTGTGTGTGTGTGTGTGTGTATGTGTGTGTGTGTGTGTGTGTATGTGTGTGTTTCATTTGGGAACATAAACCATTAAGGCAGGTAGTAACTCTGTGTCCAGGGATTTATTAAAATAATAATACTACAACACTAAGTTGCCATCCCATTTTGAAGTTTCTTTGTTTGGTTACTTTTGCTCTGTGACCCATGAGTTGGGTTTATCCAGGGGTTCTCCCATGAGCATAGGTGTTACTCTATACACAATGTGGATAACTCATCAGTGACTGTATCCCTGAAGAAAATGACTTTCTCTTCTTAAACATTCCTCTATTGTCACAGTCTTAGCTCCAGTGGGGAGGGTGAAACTCTTTTGTTACTTTTCTATTCCTGTGATAAAACACCATGACTAGGCTAACTTATAAAAGAAAACCTTCAATTTGGCTTAGTATGTTTTCAGGGGGTTGAAGTCCACGACTGTGGGAGTGACCCTTAGGCAGAGAGAAAAGAGACACTGGGAATGGTGCCAGTCTTCTGTAACCTCAAAGCCCACCGGACACACCTCCAATGAGGCCACACCTCCTAATCCTTCCCAAACAGTTCTGCCAACTGGGGACCAAGTATTCCACTAGGAGCCTCTGGAGGCGTTCCCACTTAAACCACGTTGAGCCCTGCTTTCCTCTATGGCTCTGTGTGGCTTGTTTTTGTGCAGGCATCCATAGCTATTGTGAGTTTGCAAGTGCCATGGTTATTGTTCATCTCTTAAGTTCCTTCTGGTCCCTCTTCTGTGAGACAGGAGATATGGATTGCATGATCAATGCTGACCACTCAATGATCATTGTCAGCACCTTAGCTACCCATGAATCTCTCTACTGACCACTGTTTTCTGCAAAGAGAAGCTTCTTTGATTAAGGCAGAAGACAGCACTGCTCTATGACTATAAGTATAAATATTTAAGAGGCAGCTTGATGACTTTCAACACTATGAAAGTTAGACATCAGTAGGGAGCTTCTAACTCAGTTTTGGCAGAAGTCTTACCATCTCATTTTGGTGGACAGTATGGGCAATGGCCACAACCTGCATGGTCTCTGAAGCTTTCCTTGTCAACAATTCTTAGGGAGGTACCCTGGGAGGCAAGTGGACCATGCCTCCAGACAGAAAAACTGGCAAAAAAAGAGCAAGTCACTTGACACTAGGTTTTTCACTTAACGATGTATAGTTTCTGAATCAGCATTATTCAGTCATGCATAGCACCTCCATCTAAAGTCTTATTTTAAGATATTTTTAATAAACATATAAAGCAATCTATTTCTATATAACTTCTTTATACATCCTTAGTTTTGGACAATCTTCTCCCTGTATCCCACTTTCACTCTCCATCTCCCACCTATCTCTATTTAAACCTTACTACTTCTGATATCCCCTCCTCTTATCTTCATGGGGGAGGGATCTCCATTAAGTCATTTGCTCTCTCCTCACCATGATGTTCTTCTTGCTTCATTTCCCCCTCACATGATGTCCTTCTTGCATCATTTTCCCTCACTGTGATGTCATTCTTGCATCATTTCCCCTCACCATGATGTCATACTTACATCATTTCCCCCTCACATAATGTCATTCTTGCATCATTTCCCCCTCACATGATGTCATTCTTGCATCATTTCCTCCTCACATAATGTCATTCTTGCATCATTTCCCCTCACGGTGATGTCATTCTTGCATCATTTCCCTTCACCATGACGTCATTTTTACACCATTTCCCCTCACCGTGATATCATTCTTGCATCATTTCCCCTCATCATGATGTCATTCCTGCATTATTTCCTCCTCACATTGATGTCATTCTTGCATCATTTCCTCCTCACATGATGTCATTCTTGTATCATTTCCTCCTCACATGATGTCATTCTTGCATCATTTCCCCTCATCATGATGTCATTCCTGCATCATTTCCTCCTCACATGATGTCATTCTTGCATCATTTCCTCCTCACATGATGTCATTCCTGCATCATTTCCTCCTCACATGATGTCATTCTTGCATCATTTCCCTCTCAAATGATGTCATTCTTGCATCATTTCCCTCTCAAATGATGTCATTCCTGCATCATTTCCTCCTCACATGATATCATTCTTGCATCATTTCCCCTCATCATGATGTCATTCCTGCATCATTTCCTCCTCACATGATGTCATTCTTGCATCATTTCCCCTCACCATGATGTCATTCCTGCATCATTTCCTCCTCACATGATATCATTCTTGCATCATTTCCCCTCACCATGCTGTCATTCCTGCATCATTTCCCCTTACCATGATGTCGTTCCTGAATCATTTCCTCCTCACATGATGTCATTCTTGCATCATTTCCCCCTCGCATGATGTCATTCTTGCATCAGCATTTCCACAGACATCTCATTTTTGACAAATGTATCTCAAAAACAGAAACTATGATCCACATGAGAGACCATGTAGCATTTGACCTTTGGGGACTTTATTCATTTAATTTTTCTAGTTCCATCAAGTTAGCTGCCAATTTTATTTTCCTTTACAGCAGAAAAAATTCAATTGTGTGCATGCACCAAGTTTTCATTATCCATTTTTCTGTTGATGGACCTCTCCACTGATTCCACTTCCCAGATATAGTGAATAGAGCATTTGGAAGGTTGTTCCGGACACTAATCGTCTGTCAGATGAACGGCTGGCATGTGTTCCCTCCTGTCCCATGTGCTGCCCCCTCACTGGACTGACAGCTTTCTTTACCTCACAGAAGCTTTTGAGCTTTGTGAGTCAATTCCCATTTGTCACTTCCTGCTTTCTTTTCCTTGAGTCTCTTACTCTGACTTCTAACCAGCCCATCACAATTGCCAGCATTTAATGATATTGCATAGCTATGCAATGCTCACGTCAGGGAGCCCTTCTAAGAAAGATGCCATAAGGTGACTTGATATGTGTGAAGATCAGAGGATGATCACCCACTTGGAGGGTCAACACATCATGAGGCCGTGTAGCCTTATGGAACCTTGGGATGTATGTTGTTTGATGTCAACTTCTGAAACATGGGTAGGCTGAATGTGACTGGATTCATTGGCACTAAGCTCTGTGCCAAGTGCCTGCCACTCACCAGCACACAGATTGTCCTATGTCCTTACTCTATCTTCCTTCCCTTTGACCTCAGTTGTCACAGTCCCAGACTTCTTCCATTCTACTTATGGGGTTTCATGAAGAGGAGAGCAGAGGCTTGCTTCTAGTGCATGGCTTCAATCTAATTTAAGTTCACTCTCTGATTGGCTCATTATGGAGCCCAGGAGCCCTGGTCCACAGACTGATGAAAGGTTTCCCCATGTGATTGGATAAGACAAACAGTATTGACTTAAACCTCAGTGCCACTCCACCCTAAGATTAGGCTTCTATACCCTGACCCTGTCTGGGTTCTACCTTCTAGAACTCTCCCCAGGCAGAGAATCTTCCTGCCCTGGATTTGGACTTATTGGGGTGTTGAGCCCGTTGGACACTTTCAGCCAACCTTGTACTACAGAGTGCCCTGTCATTGTAGCTTCTGCCTTCTGTGTCACAAGCTCACCAGATAATACCCAGGTGTGACACAATCCTTGGTCTTTCTACTGTTCCTTCCATACCTCTGAAGTGGAAACTTAAGGGATCTTTGGACAGTCAGTTGTGTTGCATGGTGTTTTGCTGGAGCAAACATGTGAAGGAGGGTTTTCCTGAAGTGGACACAGGTGAAAGGCTAAGGCCAACTCATGAAGAAACATTTCACTGAAGCACACACAAGTAAAAGCAAAAGCTTGTGAAAGGACACATGATGAAGGATCCTTTGCTAACAACACACATGTATTGGTCCACCTTACATTGCGTAGTTGAGTTGCATTTGGGACTCTGTAGAGAGAAATGCACCCAAAAAACTTCTGGTGCTGTGCCGTGGCTTCTTATTGCTTCCTTGGAGTCAGGCTGATTAGCAGAGTGACGTCACCTGAGACAGACGCATATGCTGAGGCAAGACATGTGGTGAGGCAGGACCAGTGGAAGACGCGTGATGTTTGGAGGGAGTATAAGTAGGATCCAACAGATAGTGACAGAGGCTGGGTTATGCTTGCTGTATAACACTTGTTGGGTTCATGGCAAGGAAGACCCTATCACTAAGAACAGACAATAGATGAGCAGGCCTTGGCATGCTACAATGGAGGGTTCAGTCTTTGGCCGGTGCTGAAGTATTGTGGGAGACAAAGATGGCTCTACTGCTTGTCTCACATCTTAGGTGAGGAGGGAGAGCAATTAGATATTGTGGAGCTGACATCGGGGGCACCAGATGCATTGGCAGAGACATGGTGCAAGGCTAAGGGTGAGAAATCATCAAGTAAGGCTGACAGGTGAGAGTCAGAGGTAACAAGAAAGACACAGACCTCATGCCCTGGCAGAGGGGTTGCAGATCAGGCTGTAATTAAAAGGGTAATAGAATGTCTAGAAACATCTGCAGTCTCAGATCCCGCAGGTTCATAATGCCAAGGCTAGCTCACTAAGAAGAAGTACTAGGATCATGGTCTGTGAGTCCATTAAACCATCTCGATTCCCTTACTGCTTTGAGTTAATGTTTTCTGGTAGGGAAATAGGTGGGTCACTGCACTGGTTCAGATGCTCATCTCCACAGGAGGGTCTGGATGGGTAGCATCCTCTTTTTAATTCCCCCTGCTAAAGAGACCTGTAGCCAAGAGCTTAAGAGCTTCTGCGCCAAGATGGAGTCAATTTTGAGTTGGAAGTGGGTTCCAGTGTAGCAGGTGTCGACTGTAGTAGACATCACTAAAGTCCATTAGGATGGCACCTGTGGGGTTGGCTGCATCACCCCCTCCATCCTGACGTCTCAGGTCACTTGTGTCCATGGTAACTTAATACTGAAGTGTGAATATCCATCTCCTTTAGCCTTGATGTAGGGCATTCCTGAAGGTTGCTGTCCACAGCAAGGTTCCCATGAGATCCCCTGGAAGTGGATTATATCTCGTTTTTTCTTTATGTCAAATCCATCCTTCCTTCCACAGCCCTGTCTCCAGCTCCTCTGCAGTTTTTGCAAAAACACTACTCAAAGGCTCAGTTTCTGATTCTCAGAAAACCTGCCCTTGCAACAGTTAGATCCAGGGCTCCTGTCCTTTCTACTTCTCTTATGGGTTAGTCTTCAAATACAAGGTCCCTTGTCCACTGCCCTAGCCTCCCAGATGATGCCACGGTGATCTTGAGTTTGGCACTCCGTCCCTTGGGCTGACATCCTTCTACCTCTGTTAATTTTTCAGATCTTCCTCCTGCCTTTTTACCTAGCCCCATCCAACTACAGAGGGAGTCCTCATTACTCAGGGAGAACAGGGGAGGGTCGGTCACTTGCTGATAGAGGATGTGCAGAGAGACTCAGTTAAGTGCAATTGTGTGAAGCCTGCCTTTTTAAGAATCACTGGCCTTCCAAAGCCACCCTGGAAGTGGGCTTCCATTGTGAGAGCTGTCATCGTCCTTTCCTTTCTAAAGACACACAAGTTGGTGGGTGGGCTCCTTAGTACATGAGCAACTTATCCTGGCAACAGGTCCTGTAGACACCCAGAGTTCACTTTGAACTGCTGAGTAGGTTGCTGGGAGGCCAGGCCATAGCGAAACACCCTTTCAAGTGCTTGGGTTTGGCAACAACACAAGTGTGTGTATGTGTGTGTGTGTTGTGTGTTGTATGTGTGTGTATGTATGTGAGGGTGAGTGTGTGTATGTGGTATGTATGTGTTGTGTGTTGTATGTGTGTGTGTATGTGAGGGTGAGTGTGTGTATAAGTTGAGTGTATATGTATGTATGTGCGTGGTGTGTGTGTGTGTGTGTTTGTGTGTGTGAGGATGTGTGTATGTATGTTGTGTGTGTGTTGTATGTGTGTGTTCTCTTTCCTTAGTCCCTCCTCTGTTCCTTTCCAAGCCTCCATGAGTTAAAGGGTCTCTATTCAGCATGGCATGTGTCTCCTTCAAGTGCTTTTCAGCAAGAAAGGTTTACTGTCTGAACAGCTCTTAGGGGCTGCCTGGTGCCTCTTCCTTGACCAGATGACTTAGGCTCTACTAACAGTGACCGGACAGCCTCAGGCGCCCTCACAAGAGGTCAGCCTGGTGGAGAGCGTCAGAGTTGGCTCATGACCCTTTTCCAGCTCAGCCTTTCATGAGAAGGAGGAATGCTCATGATGGGAAATGGCTCTTCTTCTTCTTCTTCTTCTTCTTCTTCTTCTTCTTCTTCTTCTTCTTCTTCTTCTTCTTCTTCTTCTTCTTCTTCTTCTTCTTCTTCTTCTGGTTGCTGTAAGAGTCTGCATGATGAAAAGAAAGCAGAGGCCACTAATTGTCTCCTCGGCCTGTGGCTTTGTTGCAAAGGCCTCTGGGAAACCCTTTTCTAGGTGCCTTGCTGTTCTGGCCAACCACATCCTGCGATCGGCTTTGCTCACAGAGCTCAAAGCAAGGCAGCGGAGGACCTAGTTTGTTTCTCCATGGGACATATTGGTTGGTCTGTCTCAGAGGCCAGGAAAAGTCAGGTCAGGAACAGCTGCAGGGGAGTACTGGGATGTGGACATTCATGTATCTTTTAACAGACAGGGACAGATTCCACAAGTGTGCCTGGAGACTCTAAGGTCCCTTCCCCCCTCCTGCAAATGTCCAAATGCTCTGACAACACTTCCTTGCTTGAAGAGTATTGAACTGTTTTGGAGAGAAATGGGATAATGTGACTGAGAGGACCCTGACCTCCAATAGCTTCGAAGTTCACTGTGCTGCAGACACAAAGTGACTTTGTTCAGGTAAAAGAGAGCCCTGAACTTGAACTTGGGAAGACCACTTTACACTCACAAAGTGTGCTTGTTGTGAGACCTTCAAACAGGCCAGTGTCATGTTCAGCACATGCCCGCTGTCATGTAGTGAGAAGGTGCTGCTCTCACCCATGCTTCTGCATGGAGACAGCCCCCTGGTGAGGGGTGTCCCTTGGGATCTGCTGTTATCTCTGGGTGTTTCTTGCTAGGGACTTTCAGTCCAGCTGCACAGAGAGGCTTCATGAGATCAAGACTGCGTCCCTCTAGGAGATGGGAGGAAAGTACTGTGACCTCTGCACTTGCATCCTGGGAAGACGGTGGAAGATGTGGAAAGATACTTACTTTGGACTGAACTGGTCTGGTCTTCCTGATTGAGATCAACACAGAATTCCCCAGGGGCTGCTCGGTGGAGCCAGATGTGAAGCCAGAGTTAAGTCACGGATAGGACTGTGGCATGTGCTGTGTGTACACATCCGTGTGTGTCAGTGTGTGCATGTGTATGAGTATGCACAGACGAGAGGCCAAGGGCTGTGTGGAGAAAACTTCCCTTGGGTTGACAAAGCCCCATGGTTGATCCTTAGTAAAGAATCTAGGCTGAGAAGATAATTCCTCCCTTCCTCCCTCCCTCCTCCTTTTCCTCCTCCCTCCTCCTTCTTTCCCCCTCCTCCCTCCTTCTCTTCTTTATCTGTCATCTTTCTTCTTCCTCTTCCCTTTTCCCCTTTCCTCCTTTCCTTCCTCCCTTTTTATCCCTCCCTCCCTTCCAACCTTTCTCCCTCTCTCCTCTCTCCTTCTCTCCTTCCCTCCTTCCCTTCCTCCTTTTCCTCCTCCCTCCTCCTTCTCTCCCCTCCTCCCTCCATCTCTTCTTTCTCTGTCATCTTTCTTACTTTTCTTTCCTTTACCTTCCCCCTTTCCTCCCTTCCTCCCGCCCTCCTCTCTCTCCCTCCTTCTCTTCTTTCTCTGTCATCTTCCTTCTTTCCCTTCTCTTTCCCCTTTCCTCCTTTCCTTCCTCCCTTTTTCTACCTCCCTCCCTTCCAACCTTTCTCCCTCTCTCCTCCCTCCTTCTTCAGTTCTTCCCTCCCTCCCTCCCTCCCTTCCTTTGTCTCTTCTTTCTTGTCTCCCCATCCCTCATTTCTTTCCTCCCCATCCCTTCCTTCTTTGCCTCTTCCCTCTCTCCCCATTTCCCTTCTTTTCTTCCCCTTTAGCAAGGCATACTTTCTCCATCTCACCTACTCCTGCACTGTAGGAGAGGGAAGTAACCTAGTTAGACAGGGACCTGCTCTCCTGAGCTCGAGTGAGGCCTCATGGGGCTGAGTACTGCAAGCCCATGTGAGTAATGGCCGACCTGATACCTTCTGGTCACCCACGAAGAAGATGATGGATACAGGAAGCAAGGGACTTGTTAGCAAGGGTATCACCATTTGTCAGCAGCCACTATGGGATATGAATGTAGAATTTTTATAGAGTTTTGTGGAATTTTTGGAAACAAGAAGTCCTGCCTCTCAAGATTAGCCCCTCACCTCAACTCTCATGCTTTACTTATATTAGATATTCACATAGTAGTTCTGAGAGCCCTGAAAGTACTAGATACTTTAAAAATGATGAACTTAGTGATAAACCTGTGGCCTCCAGCTGTGTGGACCAGACCACCATTCTCATTCCCTTCATACCTACAGCAGTGATTTGTATGCATCTACTTATAGGAAGCTGGAATTATATGTACACACGCCGAATTCATACTGCTCTGTGTTGGAAATTTGCATAAACACTAAGTTCCAGGCACCACGTGGTACAGAGCATTCAGCACCCTGCTTTCATCCCTCTGGTGCTGTGAGCAGTTTGAGGGATAGATAAGCACAGGGTTCTGCTGAGTCCCACACATCCACATGGCGGCTGGACAATCACTACCAGGCCATGTCATTTGCTTTTCCCCAACCTTCAGAACAAGGAATCTGGGAAGCAGAAGAAGTGTGGCAGAGGCAGAGGATAGAGAGGACAGAGAGGATAGAGAGGACAGAGAGGATAGAGAGGAAAGAGAGGATAAAGGAACAGAGAGGATAGAGAGGATAGAGAGGACAGAGAGAATAGAGAGGACAGAGAGGATAGAGAGGACAGAGAGGATAGAGGGGACAGAGAGGATAGAGAGAACAGAGAGGATAGAGAGGACAGAGAGGACAGAGAGGATAGAGAGAACAGAGAGGATAGAGAGGATAGGAAGAAAGAAGGTTATTGACTATCTCAGACATTTACCAACCATTTATTGTATGATAGCTGTGAACAAAGGATCAAGAAAGAGATTTGTGGCCCAGGAAGATGAACAGGATAAACTAGAAGGAAGACAGTTTGAGGTAGAGGTGGAATAGTAGGACCGAGAGCAATGCCAGGGTGGGCTTAGGGGAGAGTTGGAAGACCTTGAGGGAGCATGGGAAAGAAAGAGAAGGATGCAGAGCTGTTGGCTGAGCATGAAGTACTCGCATCAACTAATATTTTTTCTTTTTGCTGTAACTCTGTGATTGAATAATCCTTATACCTGTTTTATAGACAAAACAGGGGTGAAGTTGAGGTAAAACAAAACAAAACAAAAAGCCTTCACAAATCTATACACCCGAGGAAATCCAGAAGGAGCAGTTCTGCCTAGCTCCTGGAGAAGAAAGGCAATTCCTTCTATAACTCTGAGGATGGAGCTTTTGCCTTTGGGGACCTGCCTAGAGAGTTGCACAGCAGACGCCCTTCCTGTTGCAGTGACCCAGCCTCCTGTCTTGTGGTTGAGAATGGTCATGTGATTTTCTCTAGCCAATGGGTTCTGAGACCAGCTGACCTACGTCAAAGCCAGGCTGAGGTGTTTAATAGTTGGTGAGTGGCCTTTCTCCTCCCTGTGTCTTTTGTTTTGGTGGCCAGGGTAGTGTATGTTGAGACTCCACCAGCTCAGGCACCTCAGGTGGGGTTCAAGAAGGCATCTGCCTAGCTGTGTGGCCACAGAGTGCGGTGGTGAGTGGCCCTGGTTAGGCTGAAAAGGTCTAGACTTGTTTACACCTGCAACAAAACACTGCACACGGGCTGCTGAGGTTGATAGTATTCCATGAGTGGGGACAGGAAGGAGGAGGAGTAGGTGGATGGGAGGAGGACAATGCTCCACCTGGATTTGGGAGGACTGTGCCTAGCCGGGACATGTCTTGAAAGGAAATCATAACCAAAAGGGTCTTCTTAGTTTTCTCCCATGAGAAAAGGGGAAAGTTGCGATCACGACTCCATTGGTCCATTAGGAGCTGACATGGAGGGCATGCCTCAAAACGAGAGTCCCCTGAGTCATTTGGTCTATTTGCTAGTGATGGTTGTTGCTCTTGGAAGATGTTCTAGAGAGAGTTAGTGGTTTAAGCTTTTCGATCATGGACACGGCTTCCATCTTGCTCACCTGTTATTGAAAGGCGATTGGCTCCTGAGGGCACTAACTCACCAATGACTAGGGACTGAGACTTTTCAAACTGTGAGACGAAACCAAGCTTTCTTTAAGTTGGTTTTCTTGGGCATATTGTCATGCAGGTAAGGAGTGACACGCTTGATTTCCCCAAAGCAGTGCGTTGGTGAGATAGTATTGGTTTATGCTCATCAGATAAGCACACATTATGGTAATCATTTGCATCTTATACCCTTTCCCTGCTAACACAAGTCAAGGACCTCTTGGATGGGAAAGTCCAGCATGCTTTGCGTCCATGATATCATCTGATTCCTCCTTGCCCAGGGAATGTCCTTTCTCAGGAGTATTTCCCTGAGAGAATGAGTCACTTTGGTGTTAGAAATCAACAGAGCTGTAGGCCATGTCCCACAGACATCAATGCCTGGCTTTTTCAGGGGACCCCAAATCTACCCAGCCAGCAGGAATCTAACCCTAACCCCTGGGACCCTTCAGTGCCCAGGGCCAGGGCCTCAAGAATTCTACCCATGAAAGTGTTATCTGGGATCTACGTGTAATCCAGCCTGACAGGACGGTGCCAGGTCCCAGCATCTCCCTGTGAAACTGATCCCACTTGCAGGTGGCCAGGTACAGACCTTGCAGGTCAGGCAAGAGTGGGTCTACTGTTTCTGCTTCCCAGGCAGACTTGTGTGGAGCAAGAAAGACTGTTTATAGACAACGCCTTGCTGTAGCCAGAGGTGACGGCTTAGCAGCAGCAGGAACGCCCTCCCTCATTGCTTCACAGGCTGCAAGTTTCTAAGATGCGCCCTTGGCCTCAGCGGGCAGATAAGCACCTGTGCTGGAGAGGGAACCCTTGATCAAGGGCTGATAAGCTCAGGAAAGGAGAAAAAAACCCCAATAACAACAAGAAAAAGCCAATCGACCCACTGTCGGAGGCTTTTTCATGTACTCTTGGGTGTGTGCTGTGTCTTCGCCAGCGCCCAGGGTGGTGCAAAAGCTCCGATTTTAATTTAATTTGGTGGTCACGCAATCACGGAATGAGAGAGCAAGTCAGAGCTGGAAGGGACTGTGGGCATTGTGTGGTTGAACCCTTTAATCTTCCAGGTGAGGACACTGAGGGCCAGGGACCTGCTGGAACTTGTTTGGAATCACCCAACACGGCTTGGGGGAGAGGGAGAACTACACCCTGGGTCTCAGACCCCAAGGCCCTGGGATCTTTTTACCTGCACAGGATTACCTCCCAGCCTGCTCAGGTGCGGTGTGGTGTGGTGTGGGTGTGGGCTGCCAGTAGCACCCTGGTTCCAATGTCACTCACTCACTCACTCACTCACCTCTTCTGCCTCCAGAGTCAGGTGGTCCCTCCCTCCCACCCACTGCTGGAGGGTTGATCAGTTACCCCCAGGCATTCAGGGGTTGGAACTTGTCACCCCAATATTCAAAGTCTGCTCTTTCACATTTAGAAAGAATGAAGCTCTGCTAAGGAGGACTGCTTAGGCAACTCATCTAAAGAAAACTAAAGACTTGGGTCTCAAAGCGGCAAAGTCTCCAGGGCTAGTGGACTGAGGGCTTGGTGTGGGCGAGGATGTGTGGACACAAAGCCTTTGATCCTCAGCAGCTCAGGAGAGTCCCTCAAGTTCCTCCAGGATGGACGTGGAGTCTAGCAAGCCTGTGTGATACCGAAAGTGTCCTTGGTCTTAGCAGGCCTGTGGCAAATAAAGCTGAGAGAAAGGATGAATCCTTACCGGTTGCCAGTGGGCGGGGAGTCATGGCCCAGAAGGTACTCTCCGGTAGCTGGTGACTCATATTTCTCTGAATAATTTGCCTCCTGGGTTTCATCTGTGAACAGGATGGAATAGAACAATCTACATTTTAGTTTAAAATAACTTCTAGATGATAAGCAATTCCACATCACCAGTGGGAACAGGCTTGTCACCCTAGGGAGCCTTAAGTGTGATTGGCATGTCCCTTTCTTTCTTTAAAAATTTTTTTTTAAATTTAAATTTTAATTTAATTTAATTTTATTTTTTTTGTGTGTGAAGGTATGTGCATGCATGTGCACCACATATTTGTGGGGCCTGTGGAGACCAGAAGAGAATGTTGAGTTCCTTGAAACTGGAGTGACAGATGGTTGTGAACTGCTATCTGGGAGACAAACCCAGGTTCACTGGAAGAGGAGTGCCCCTGGTGTGTTCCAAACTTAATTACCTGTGACTACAGTATGAAGTTAAATGTAGCTCAAATGATACCTAAAGAAGTTTGTTCTCAAAGATTGACACATGTTTAAAGTGTCATATGGAAGATTCATCATTTACTTATTAGTGTGTGTGTGTGTGTGTGTGTGTCTACATGCATGTGTGCTACTCTGCACATATGGAGACCAGGGGACAGCTTTCAGGAGTCTCTTCCTTCCTTCTTCCATGTGGGTTCCAGGGAAGGAACTCAGGTCATTAGTCATGAGGCAGGTACCTCACTAGCTGAGCTCAATATGTCAGACCCTAGACATATTGAAAAGCATCAGCCTCTTGTCATATCACCCTGGCACTCTGGCCCTGTTCTCCTGAGTAAGCTACTTTTAAATCCATGAGTTGTTTTGTTCAGTTATATTTGGTTAGGTAATTAACTCCATGCATCTATTTGGCATGTTGATGATGTCATTGTTGCTCAAGTTTGGACATCATATACTGACTTCCTGTAACAAACTGAGTTTTTTCATTTACAAAGGCACTCTTATCTCTTTCTTCCCTGCCCACAACTCATTACACATACATGGGCACACACCACACACACACACACACACACACACACACACACACACACACACACACACAGACTCTCTCTCCTTTATTAAGTCTGTTTGCAAATTGAAATCACCTTTACATACAGTCTGTATCCCTTCATTTCCTTATGACAGTGTTTGATCTCACAGTTCTAAGGTACCATAACTTTCTTCCCTCAAGATTCTACTTCACATCTCTAGCACCTGTACATACAAGTGCCCATTGCTAAGGGCAGTAGCAGGCACTTTTTAACTTTGTAAGCTTGATTACGACATGGCTTTGTCTAGAAGTTAAATATTCAAGAAACAAATCAGCCTGGTTTTGTTTGTGACTTTGTAAGTGATGCATGCCATGAACTGCGATTGCTACCATAACAGGCTTCAGGTTTTCAGGAATAAGTTCAAATGTCTAGAATTTGGATTTCACACTCCCTCCATTCTAATCCTCTGTTCTGTTCTCATCTAGACCAATGACTCTGGGTTCTGCTAGGTAGGCATTCTGGGATGCCCCCTTAACAGGATATTGTGTTTCTCTTACTCCTATGTTGCCTCATTATATGCTTCCCTGTAAATGTTGATTTGTCTGGTAACACGTTTCTTCTTCCCTCGGGCTTTACTCTGCTCCTACCCTTTGGTGATAGTTTAGCAAGGTATAGAATTCTAGGTTGGCACTTTTAAACCCTTGGAGGGATTTCAGCATGGTTCTCTGAGACCCCCTTTGTGAGAACAACAGGTGTGAGGTTGGGTTTCTTTCATTTGGCAGTGATTGATGAGTGATTGAAAGTTTTTTATTTTTTAAAATTTTGTGCTCTAAAATTTCACAATCATATACTTAGTTATAGGTATTTGAAAATATTTCTATTTATGTGTATGTGCATGTGTGACTGTGTGCAGTTCTATGCACATGCATGTAGGTACCCTCAGAGGCCAGAAGAGGGTATGGGATCCCTTGGAGTTGGAGCTATAAGTGGTTATCAGCCACTTGATATGGGTGCTGGGAACTGAACTTGAGTTCTTTGGAAAAAAGGAAATGCTCTTAGCTGCAGAGACATCTCCCCAGGTCCTCAGTTATACATGAAACCAAACCAAACTAAACCAAATGAAATCAAACCAAACCAAACAAAAATGAACTGACCTGGAAACAGTATTCTTTCTTTATTCTTTGTTGTCGATTTTCTTTCTTGACCTGCTCTCTTCTCTTCTCTTCTCTTCTCTTCTCTTCTCTTCTCTTCTCTTCTCTTCTCTTCTCTTCTTTTCTTTTCTGTCATATGTATGTATGGTGTGCATGCCTGTATATATTGTGTGTGTTGTACACATGTGTATTTCTACAGGAATATGGAGGTCCAGGGTTGACATCAGCAATATTTTTGATGGTTCTATGTTTTATTCATTGAGGCAAGATCTCTCAATCAAACTGGCTAGTCTAACTATCCAGCTTGCCTGAGGTAACTTTTCTCAGCCTTCTTTGGCTTATAACTGTAGGTGGGCCACAAGACTCTGCTGTCACTTCTATAGACTCTGGGGATCTGAACTCTGGTCCTCATGGTTGAGTGGGAAGCACTTTAGACGGTGGCTTATGTCCCAGACCCTATTTCTGGAACTTGTATTACATGGTTGTGAGATCTTCTCAGCATCTCTCACATCTTACTTCCACACATGGTGTCTTAGTCAGGGTTTCTATTCCTGCACAAACATCATGACCAAGAAGCAAGTTGGGGAGGAAAGGGTTTATTCAGCTTACACTTCAACACTGTCATTCATCACCAAAGGAAGTCAGAACTGGAACTCAAGCAGGTCAGGAAGCAGGAGCTGATGCAGAGGCCATGGAGGGATGTTCCTTACTGGCTTGCTTCCCCTGGCTTGCTCAGCTTGCTTTCTTATAGAACCTAAGACTACCAGCCCAGGGATGGTACCACCCACAAGGGACCCTCCCCATTGATCACTAATTGAGAAAATGCCCCACAGCTGGATCTCATGGAGGCATTTCCTCAACTGAAATGCCTTTTCAGGATCCTTTCTCTGTGATAACTCCAGCCTGTGTCAAGTTGACACACAAAACCAGCCAGTACACATGGTCTCTGAGGTCCTCTCTTCTGGGACAATTCACTAATACTGCTTTCAAAATCTTTTATTGGGTTTTCTTTCTTTTTCATTCAACTTTCCAAGTCACTCAATTGACCCCACCCCCGCATTGCAAAGTGCAGGCTATCCTCTCCTACATCTCTTGCCTCCCAGAATACAAGATGCTTAGGTTTGTTCCCCCCCCCAACCCGCCAAACCCACCTTTTCCACTCTGGGTATTTTGGTTGCTCTGTTAAGTTCAAACTTTCCCAAAATGTCTGATGATCCTGGGCAATCGCACAACTCAAAAGCAAGATGCTGGAACTGAGTGTCCTCTGTGCACTAAGGCAATCCTTGGCAGCAGGTCTCCCTCGGACGTGGGAAGGCTGGGGGCTGGGTGCTGACTTGAAGATCTTCTCCAGTGCACAGGTCTTGGCTCTCAGGCTCAGGTGTCTTCACCAGCAGTCCTGTACTCTTTTCATTTCTTTTAAATTTTCAGTGTGTACGTTCATTGTACATGATGCTGTGTTACATAGGGGCACTTTCATAGAGGTATGCGTGCTGATGTACTGCCTCCTGTACCCCATCTCTCTCCCATGAGTCCCCTTTGTCTCCTTTGATAATGCTGCTTTGACTTTTATGCTATACATACATACACACATACATACAGGATTTTATATGTCTATATAAAACCTAGAACCCACATGTGAGAGAAAACATTCACTATTTGTCTTTCTGAGACCAAGTTAATTCACTTAATATGATTATCTCTAGTCACATCTATTTTCCTGCAGATGAAAATAGCTGCATTCTTCTTCAGGGCTGAAATAATTTCCCTGTGTATCTATAATACATTTTCTTTAGACACCCCTCTGTCCCTGCCACTTGTGATTGACTGCACAGCTCAGTTTCAGCGAACAATGCTCTGGGGTCGACTGTACAGCTCAGGATTGGTGAACAGTGCTCTGGGGTCAATTGCACAGTTTGGCTTTAGTAAAGCGTGCTTTGGGATCGACTGCACAGCTCAGCTTTGGTGAACGGTGCTCCCGTGGACCCTAAATATCCTGGTTCTTATCCAGCCTGTGCAGCCGTATGACTCCGACAGGGCTCCACGCCTCAACTTTCTCTCTTTGCTCTTTTCAAATAAACAGCATGGGATTCTGTGCTCAGGATGATAGGATGGGATGGGGTTATTATGTCTGCTCAAAGAAGGTGTGAGGGTTGAGGCTACCACTATCTGGCTTTTCCAGGACTCACCCCAAGACAAACACAAGACTGGGCGCTCATCTGCCCTTCTTGTGTCAAATCAGAAGTGGGATCCGACACCATCACCGCAACTCTGAGAAGCAAGTTACACAGAGACAACTCTTCCTGCAGGCCTTCCCAAGAAGGGGGAAGTACTGAGGAGTGAGAGGAAAAAAGGCAGGAAGGGGGGAACGGCAGCCAGCAGACCTGGCGCTCGACACTGGAGGCTTAACATCAAATGCAGGGAGAAATCCATTTCCACGGCTCTATTGGCCATCTCGGACGCCTCATTTCAAAGAAAAAGATTTGAATTCAGAGACGGTACACTCCCTTTGTTCTCTTGCCCTGCAGCCTTTGGTGCCAGTGTGGACGGTACCACAGGGAGAGGGTGAGATCAAACCCCCTCTCCTTTCTGTTACCTGCCCCCAGAGCTGGCCCTTGGCATGCCTAATGAAATCAGTTTGACTATAGGTTGACAATGCCCTGTCAATTATAATCATTTATCTTGGCAAGCGGAGTATCTGAACACTTGAAAGAGCAGGGGTTCAGCAGACCCAGCAAAACCAGAATAAAATTATACTGCATGGTAATCAGAGCGAGAGTATATTGCTCGCATAAAATTTTACTTCAGCTGTCAGAAGGGCCGATATGATCTTACGTCTCATTTTCTGCCTCTAGGCTGTCCGTGGTTCCATTTGGGTCTTTTTCCACTGACAGGGATGTAGGGGTGATTTGCACAGACCCCCTGTGACTGGAGGGGGAAACTGCCTGGAGCACAGGAGCACACATGGAGTTTGTTGTTGCTGTTTGTGTGTGCGTGTTTGGTGGTGGGGGGACTCCCCTATGGGTGTGTAAATCAGGGTGACTCAGGCAGGGGGCTTGAGGGGACCTCGTCCTCCACTTTGTGACTGTGCGAGATCAGAGGAATGGTTCCCTCTGGCAGACTCTCATTACACCTTTTAGATTATGAAGGACACAGGGAGTGCCTCCCGTAGCCGGCTACTGAGCTAGGCCCACATGGTCTGGTTTTAGATTCCTGCTCGGCATTAGTCCTGATGGGAGCCAGCTATGCGTAAGCAGAGCCCTCTCACTCGCTCGCTCCTACCCTTTTCTTGGATGGGCTTGAGGAAAGACAGAGGAACAATGAATCCAGGCCACTGAAGGGCCAGCGGCAGGAACCTGACTGTTGGGATGGAGGATGGTGTCCTAACCACTGTGGCCCTCTGAGGGAGCTCTGGGCCACAGTCCACAGCCTTCGGGAGACCCCCTACCTAGCCTGAGACACAGGAGTGCTGGCAGAGGGTCAGGGTCCCCAGCATGGTGAAGCTTGTGACTGAAGAACAAACATGCTTTTTAAAAACCTGGGTGGACATCAGGGACGTGAAGGACAGTGCCCCACTCACCTTCAAAACTAGGATGTCATCCGTTTCTCCTCCACCTCCTGTGTGGAAAGGAGACGGGACACTGGAAGTCACAGGGCGTTTCCTAGGAGGAGGCCTTGGAGGGATAGGCTGGGAGTTGTCAGGAGCAGGTGGGTGTCTCCACAGCAGGAAGAAGGCCCGAGTGCTTTCTGGTGGGAACAGGATCCTCTGAGAGGTGACTTAGGAGCTTCAGGGCTGGTGCCTATGTTTCACCGAGCCCACAGGAGGCTCTCTCAGGACAGGGAGCTGCTGTGTGTGCCAGGCAGTAAGGCGGCGGTGGCGCTGTTATGCTGCGCCCTGTGCGGCTTTGGTGCAAACATGTGCTGTGGATCTTGTTAGAGATGCGATCACTTGGGGGACTCAAGGCTGTGGGCGTCCTGGATTGATTTGCCTCTGACCCCCCAGATCCTGCCTTCCCTGATGGTCCTCCAGACTTCGGCTTTTCCAGGAAGCCATCTAAGCTTCTTTTGCTGAGTTGCTTGCTTAGTCCAGTTTTCTTCCCAGCAGGAGCCCTAGGAGGCGGGACTGGCTCTGTATCTTGGCCCTGATGGAAGCTCCCCTTACTAACTGTGGCTGCAGTCACTCCTGATTCACAGGGGCACTCTGATGGGGAACGGAGGAACTGTCTGGTGAAAATAGAGAGCCCCCTTTTAGAATAATGATGCCCAGAGAAGGAAGAACCTTGCCTAAGGTCACTCAGCACTCTGGGAGGCTAGACCAGTTAACTCACTCTGGCCCATTTATCTCCTCTTTCCTTCATATGAACTTTCTCTGTCCCCAGACTGGAAGCAACTACTTAGTCTCTGCAACTTTCCTAATAGCCTTTCTGCTCTCTAATTTATATGGCACATGTTTGACCATCGTGCCAAAGGGAGACATACTGGGTATAAATTAATTTTTTGACATGCATTTGTTATCGACATGTGGAGGCCAGAGGACAACTTGTAGGAATCAGTTCTCTCCTCCCACTGTGTGGGTTTGAACTCAGGTTGTTGGGCTTGGTCAAAAGTGCCTTTACCCAGCGAGTCATCTTGCCAGCCCCAACTGTAGATGGTTGAACTTGGGAAAATGGGAAGACAGAGCCACTTGGTGGGAGTTCTACTTCAAGGGCATTCCCTTTGTAAATTATCTCTGTCAATGCTGAGGTTTGAGGTAGAGCTCAGTTGGTAGAGGCCTATGGAGGCTGCAGGGAGGGGGAAAATGGAAGGGTTTACATCCCTGCTGTACCAAAGCCACTCTTTGGTTTCCTTTCACTTGGAGTACCAGGGTTGGGGTGGCATTCTGTGATACAGTTTCAGAAACAAACTCAGATGTGACGTGACTCCAACTTGTTCAGGGTCACACTGCATGATGGTGTGTGTGTGTGTGCATGTGTGTGTGAGTGTGTGTGTGAACATGTGTATGCATGTGCGTGTGTGTGAACATGTGTGTTTGAGTGTGCACATGTGTTTGTGTGTGTGTGCATATGTGTGTGAGTGTGTCTGTGTGCATGTGTGTGTATGAGTGTGTGTGTGTGCATGTGTGTGTGAGCATGTGTGTGCATGTGGGTGTGTGAACATGTGTGTATGAGTGTGTTTGTGTGTGTGCATATGTGTGTGAGTGTGTCTGTGTACATGTGTGTGTGAGTGTGTGTGTGCATATGTGTGTGAGTGTGTGTGTGAGCATGCGTGTGCATGTGGGTGTGTGTGAACATGTGTGTATGAGCGTGTGTGTGTGTGTGTGTGTGTGTGTGTGACTCTAAAATGGAATGAGATCTGACCCAAAGATGGGGAGGGCCACTACAGTGTAAAGACTGGGAATCACTGACTTTCTGCCTCCCCGAGCTCCATGTCTGGGGAATCTGTAGGCAGAATGTCTGCTCGCCGAAGGCACATATGTCAGAGTGCAGAGGATTGGCTCCCCCAGACCCACAGCTCTCATCTTCATAATTTCCTGTTGATTCTATGAAAATATTTACTCTGTAATCCTATACCAAATGAGGTGTACATTGCCATGGCAACCACCAACCACAAACACCTCTCTAATGACTTTTGGTCTAATTTTCTGCATGTGAGAACTGTGAGAGAATGGCCTCTCTGACCCTCTTTGCCTCCTCTTCACATGAAAGAAACCAACAGCTTTCAAGGCCTGTGTCCCCTTCTTCAATATGCCACCCTATCTGAAGCCCAGTTCCCCGGATTGCTTTCTAGTGCCCTTTTTCCTAACCTCCAGTAAAGCCCTTTGGATCACCAAGATTCATTTGTTTATTTATCTAAGCATATATCTGCCCATAAAAGCACCTACTCTCCCATCTGTTCACTCATCTACCTGTCCATCATCTGTTCATTCATCTGTCCATCCATCCATCCATCCATCCATCCATCCATCCATCATCCATCCATCCATCATTCATCCATCTGCCCATCCATCCATCATTCATCCATCTGTCCATCCATCCATCCATCATTCATCCATCTGTCCATCCATCCATCCATCCATCCATCCATCATTCATTCATCCATCTGTCCGTCCATCAATCCATCCATCCATCCATTCATCATCCATCCATCATTCATCCATCTGTCCGTCCATCCATCCATCCATCCATCCATCCATCCATCCATCCATCCACTCACTGTCTTACTGTTCTATCACTGTGAAGAGACACTGTGACTGTGCAACTCTTTAAAAAGAAAGTATTTAATTGGGGCTGGCTTCCAGTTTCAGAGATTTAGTCGATTATTATCATGGTGGGGAGCATGGTGTCACACAGGCAGACATAGTGCAAGAGAATTCAGAGACAGCAGGAAGAAGAGAAACTCTGGACTTGGAGCAGGTGTTTTGAAACCATAGTCCCCCCTGCCTCTGCCTCAGTGACATACTTTCTCCAACAAGGCCACACTTTTTGATCCTTTCAAATAATGCCACCCCTGGTGACCAAGCATCTAAATCTACGAGCCCATGGGAACTATTCTCATTCAAACCACCACACTTACCAAGCTATTCATCCATCTATCTATCCATCCATCTGTTTGTCCAACCATTCATCTATCCACCCACCCAATAGGTATCTACTCAGCACATATTCTCTTGTTGGTCTTCTCCATGGTGCTGAGAACATCATGATGATGAAGATCATCCTACTCTGTCCTGCCCTCAAATGTCCTGACTGTAGAAGCATCAATTCCAAGAAGCATTTAGAATCTGGGTGAGGTAGGACTACCAGGGCATGGCACAGAGGAAAGAACAGCTAGCCTCATGTGTGGGGTTTTGGAACAAGCTCTCCAGATAAGAGGCAACTGAGCTGGCCCTGAGAGATGAGGAAATTCCTGCAGGATAGTCTGGGTGAGCGATGGTCTGTAGGCCTGCCATTGGTTTTGTGATGTATTTTTTAAAATATACAAAGACACTTCTTTCTGGGAAACAGCATATGCAATGCTATTTGCTGGCCCTTCAGGCCACTCCTTCTCCTCTGTTATCCCTAAGCACATGTCTGAACCTCTCTTTGGCCTTGATCAAAGAGGGCCACTTGGACTGCACATTGCACGTTCATTCTATGCTAGTTCTTGCCAGTTAGATGGTGCCCTAACCCTAAGGACAGGACTGTAACTGTGTACCACTCAGATACCCTATGGGATGTCCTGAAGAATTTTGAAATTGTCCCAGCCTAAGAGAAGTCCATAGACCATAGGGTGGCTTTTCAATTCTAAAGCCAAGAACCCATTACTTCAGAAACATCTGGGGAGAATTTTAATGGTTAGACATATAGTCCCTACCATTGGGGATAAGGTTCAAGAGGGTACCTGGCTTGCGTGAGGGGTGGAGGTGAAGGTGTCACATGGTCTTAAACATGGTCATGTGGGGATGTTACACCTGTAGACCCATCAGGTGATACACAACACAGGTGAAATAGACAACGTAGGTGCTGCCACGATCATGGGTTCACAATAGAACCCATGGAGAGGGCAAGTTAAGTAAAGTTGTCCAGTCAGGTGGCAGAGCCCAAGGCACAGGGCTTCTATGCTGTATGATACCAGGATGGTGTAGCCTAGAGACCCAGGGAGACTGAGTCAGGGAAGTCCAATATAGAGCAGGAATGCATTCTTTGGGGCAAGGAGGTTTGTTTAGTGTCCCTCTGGCCACGTCCCCTCAGGCTCTGTTGATTCCAAGCTCAGTCCAGGTGATCAGGACCAGTACTATCAAGTCATGCCAAGGTCCTTCTCAGCTCTGTGGGACTTCCCTTCCATGATGTCAAACTTTAATGCCCTTGAGAGAACTGACACTTGGGATAGGAGAACACATACCCAGGGACAGTTCACAGTAGTTAGAGACATTTCGGTGTTCACAGCTGGTTGACTGGGGGAGGGGATCTGCTACCATTGTCCAACGGGTAAGAGCCCGGGCCTGTGGCTCCTGTATCACCCTCTCTGGAGGCCCACAGTGTTGAGACTTAGAGCTACTTTAGGCTGACTGGTTTCTCTCCTGACCCAGGTCTCTAAAGGGTGGGCTTCAAGGTGAACTTTCAAAGCTGTCGCCTCCAGCTAATTTCCCAGCCTCTGCTTCCAGTTGCTCCATTCCCTTTGAATGGTCCTTGCCAGCCTTTCATATCTACCCTTGCTCCTGATACTAGGCACAGGAATCCTCAGACCAGGAGGCCTACTCTAGACTGCAGAAGTTTTAGCTCTACACAGGATGAGAAGCCCAACATGGGCTCATTTCTCACCCTGGGTCATGACCTTCTCATCCTGCAGTTTCTTCATCTCATAAATGGCTGTGTGAGATGGCTTGCTACAGGGTTGAAGGCAGTGACGGAAGACAGGTGACACAGGGGAATTTTGTTAATTAATCAGTTCCTGGTATGATTCTCTGCTTGTCACTGCCCTGGGTTGGGGCTGGAGGCCTGGCACTCTGTCGAATCATCCTCTGTCCCATAAGTGCAGGCAGATCCAGCAGAGGGTCTGGGCAGATCTCAGAGGAGAACTGGGTGGGATTAGAGGCAGGGGTGGAGAGGACAAATCCACTTACCTCCATGCTCAGCCCACAGCACAGGGCCTCCCTCCTGGGTTGGGTCGTGGAGATCAGACCCGCCACACTTTAATCTGGAACCAGGGCCCCAGGGAGAATTTGTCAGCTTGCTTTGTACAAATAACTTGCTTTCCTGGACAGCTGTCAGGGAGAGTCTTGGAGAAGCCTCCTGGGTCCCTCCCCTGCTGTGGAAGCAGGGTGAGGGCTGGGCACCAGGCCAGGCTCTGCACACAGGGGCTCTTCTTCTCTGTGGCCACCATGAAGACTAGCTTGTGAAGGGTCTTGCAGAGACAGAAGAAAGCCAAGACAGGAGAAGATATACCACAGAACACCCCATCTGGGGCTGGGCCAGGCTTGCATCCTGTCTCCTGTTCTCTCTCCATGGTGGTCTTGATTGAATGAAGGGACACACATTTAGCTCATGGCCTCGAATACAGTAGGTGTTCAACTAAAATGACCGCAGATCTAGGTAATGCCTCAGGTGGTAAAAGGATTTGCCTTGCAAGTGTGAGGTCCTGAGTGACCTTCCCAGAGCCCATATACACATCCAGGAGAGTGACATGTCTTCAAGTCCAGCAATGGTGAACTCAGTGGTCAGTCAGTCTAGTCTACCAGGTGAGGTTGTAGGCCAATGAGAGACCCTCTCTCAAACTAAAAGTGGAAGGTGCCTGGGACTGTGTGGACACTGGGGTTGTCTGGAGACCTCTATATGTATGAGTGCACGTACACACACACACACACACACACACACACACACATGCAGTCACACACAGACACACAGACACACACTCACACACTCAATACACATACACCACATATACACATACTCACATACATATCATACATACCACACACACACCAGACATACACATACACACCACACATACCATACACACACACACATACACCACACATACCATGCACACACTTACACACTCAATACACATACACCATACATATACACACTCATATATATACCATACACACATGTACACACATATCACACATACACATATATACTATATATACCACACACATACATACACCATACATATACACATTCACATACATCCCATATACACATGCACACATATACACACACATCAAACATACACATACATACCGCACATACCACATACATACACACCACACATACATACAGCACACACACACTGACATATACACAATACATACACCACAAATACACACCACACACACTACAGACACATAAATAACACACACATCATATAACAGAACAAGAGAGAGAGAGAGAGTGAGAGAGAGACAGAGAGAGAGAAAGGAGAGAGAGACTTTTAAAGATGGAGATCGAAGTTGAGGGGAACCTAACAGGTGAAAGACAAGGAATAGTAGTAGTAATAATAATAATGATTAATGATACTAATTATAATAATGATAATGAAAAAAATTATGATCACAACCCCCACACGATGGAGAAACTTGGGACATTCCTGTCCCTGTAATGTCTTTTACATGATCCACTAGATCAAATACAGACCATAGCCCCGTTCGCCCTCCATCACTGGGGATAGCAGTAATGGCTTCACTCAGGGCTAGGGCAACACCCAGAGCTAAGGTAATTGATCGACCTATTGACACTACCCTATGGTGGAGTCCACCCATCTGCCCTGCATCCTCGTTCAGTTCAGATCGGGGAGTGGGGGCTGCTGTCTATTGTGCAGGGCAGGGAGGGCATCGAATGGATGGAGAGGCCGGGCAGGCTCCTTCCTTACATCCCTGCTCCTGCCCGAGGCAGTGGTCTGAGAAACGATGCCCATTTGTGTTACATTTGAGTCAGGATACTGTTTTGAAAACCAGAAAGTGATGACTTCATTGGGTGCCCGTGTTGATGTTAGGACCCAGACTGTGTTTGTCATATGAGACCTTAGGTCCTTTACTTCTGTGACTCAGTTTCCCTTTTGTAAGCTGGGTAGCGCTAGAGAGAAACACAGGAAGCACCCGGCAAGTAGGGGGCCAGCGGTGAGGGGCAGTTCCTGTCAGAACACTGCTGGACATGTGTCTCTCTACTTCTAAAGGCAGTGGGTGCCACTCCCATCTCTGGGGTGGCCGCTGGGACTGTGGTCATTGAAGTGTGGGGTTTCTGTAAGCTGAGCCCTCCTCTGTGTCCCAGCCTGGCTCCAGGAAGCACAGTTTTGAAGGATTTCTGTTAGAACCGGAGGGAAGCGCAGCTATCCTGGGCCCAGGACACCCACCAGGCTGTTCCTGTCCATTAGGAGCAGGCAAGGGAGTGCTTGGCCCTGGGCCGAGGAGCCTTCAGAAGCAGCGAGGAATGCTGGCATGCAGACAGGGTGACTGTCCGTCGGTCCCACCCACTGTTCTCTGCCTGGGGTACTTGGCAGCCCAAGCCAACCACAAGACAAGTTTTATCATCTGTTAAACCTGTCGTTTGGAAACAAAAATGACTTCAATAAAATATTTCAACAATTATAGTCCGTTTTAATGAGGTGTGTACCACATAATTACAGATTTAAAAAAAATGTATAGAGTTTCAAAATCCAGCACCATGGCCCGGTGGAGTTAGCTCTCCTCCCCTTGGGGTTTCCAGCTGCAGTCCCGACCTGAGGGGGCGTGGCATACCTGTGGAGCCCTCCCTCGCTCCCCCACCCGCCTCGGTCCAGACAGCCATTCTTCCCACTTCTATCTGGACTCCCAGAATCCTCCAGGCAGCTGTGAACCTGCCCATAGGAGGGGCCTGAGGCAGGGGCAGCCTGGGAGGCAGGGTGATCTCCTCTCTGTACTTTGCTCACTCTGTGTGTGTGTGTGTGTGTGTGTGTGTGTATGTAGTGTACATGTGTATGTGTGTCTGGTATACGTGTGTGTGTATGTATGTGGTGTACATGTGTATGTGTCTGTGTATGTGGTGTACATGTGTATCTATATGTGGAGTGTATATGTGTGTGATACACATGTGTGTGTGTGTGGGGTATGTGTGTATATGTGTATGGTGTACATGTGTATCTATATGTGGAGTGTATATGTGTGTGATACACATGTGTGTGGGGGGTATGTGTGTATATGTGTATGGTGTACATGTGCATCTATATGTGGAGTATATATGTGTATGGTACACATGTATGTGTGTGGGGGGTATGTGTGTATATGTGTGTGGTGTACATGTGTGTATATGTGGTGTATGTGTATGGGGGTACATGTGTATGTGTGATATACATGTGTATGTGTGTGTGTATGGTGTGCATGTGGTGTATGTGTGTATGTGGTATACAAGTGTGTATGTATATGTAGTATACATGTGTGTGTTTGTGTACATATGTATGTGGAGTATATATGTGTGGTATACATAGGTGTGTATGTTTGTATGTGGTGTACATGTGTGTGTATGTGGTGTATGTATGTGTGTGTATGTGGTGTACATGTGTGTGTATGTGTGTGTGTATATGTGGTGTAAATGTGTGTTTATGTGGCATATGTGTGTGTGTGTATATGTGGTATACCTATGTGTATGTGGTATATGTGTGTGTGGTGTACATGTATATGTGCATATGCACATAGAAGATTGAAATTGGTGTCGAGTATCTTCCTCATTTGCTCTCCACTGTATTTATCAAGGCGAGGTCTCTCACTGAACTGGGAACTTGCCAATTATAATTAGCTATTTTAACTAACTAGCTTCCCCCAAGGTCTCTTGTGTCTGCCACCTTCCTGATTGCTGTTATTACATGGTCATCCACATTGGCTTTTATATGGGTTCTGGGGATGCAAACTCTGCTCTTCATGCCATGTAACATAACAAGCGATTTATGCACCTACCAAGCTACTTTTCAGCACCTCCCCCTCCCCAAATGCTTATTTTTTTTCAAACCAGAGAACCTAGAATTTTCTAAAAATATTTTGGAAGTGAACCCACTTTCATTTTTTATTTTCTGCAACAGTTTTCTTTATTTAACTGATCCGTGGAACAAAGGTTGTTTATGCTTACAGGCCAACATATGAGGTTTCAGTACACACAATGCACTGTTTGATGTTTAAGTTGGGTTAAAAACACACCTCTCCTCATACCGATCATTTCTTTATGACAAGAACATTGGGTGTCGTCTAGATTTTGACAGCTAGATTTTTGACAGTATTATGAGGGTCCTCACGCTCATAAGACAAGACCCTGACTGCCCCCACTCCCCAGCCTGGTTACCCATCTTTTCAGTTTGATTCCTGTTTCTGATGTTGAGATCTTAGGGCCCCTTACATGTTCTGGGTATTAACTTCTCGTCTGTTCCTGTCCTGCAGGCTGTGTCTGAACTCTGTTGATGTTTCCTTCTGTGCAGAAGCTTTGGAGTTTAATGTCATCTTTTTCTTTCTTCTTCTTTTTTTTTTTCAAATGAAACTTGGAAAGAAAAGCTCAGTGTACGAATTTAAAGACAGATGCTTAGAGCAAGCAGGACACAGCCGTGACCCCCCCCCCCCCGCCTTGGGGGCGATTTGTAGCTCTGGTGAGGTAGCTCAGTGGGCAGAGGCCTTACTGCTAAGCTTGATAACCTGAATCCCATCTCACATACATGGTGAGAGAACTCTTCTAAGTTGTCCTTTGACTCCTCCATGTGACACACACATGCACACACGCACCATCTATTTAAGGGAAGCGATCCATGTGGGGAAGTGATTCCTAAACCCCCTTCCTATCCAGTCACTTATTCAATATTTACTGAGCATCCACAATTACTAGATCTGAGCTGGATCTGGAAAGACAGCAGGCAGCAAGGCTGGGCCCAATCCCCGGTCTAGAGCCTCAGGAGACTGTACCATCTTGTGGGGCATGAATGGCGGCCTGCTTACTTACTCCTCAGCCTTCCTGTGCCCCATGGAGGCTTCAGCGTTACCCTGGAATGGGGCATCATTAATCATTCACATGTGGGGTACACTCAGACTTGGAAAGCCCCCCAGGGTCACACACCTCTTCAAAGTATCTCTAGCGCAGAGTCTAGACTTGGGATCTTCAAGAGTCCAGTGTCATCCTCCCCACTTGCTGCACATCTGGAAAGCCTTCTCCAGTCCGGGTGTCTGATCAACGTTCAATAAGCTGTCTTTCACACCCGTTTACCCCTGGGAGACTTCTGTATCCTCAGGGGAGCTCTCTGGGTGGATGCCCTCTACAAATTAACTTCTGCATTTGGTACACCGAAGACTTCTTAGCTTTCTCTCACCTCACCCCTCCTGACTCCCGGCAGACTGGCTTCGGCAGATTTATGGTGCGGCTGCTCCAACAGCTCTATCTTTTCCCTAGCAGCATACGTGCAATCATGACAGGGAAGGAGGGAGCTATTCTCTCATGAACGCCTGTGTGGGAGAGGGAATAAAGCAAGCCACGGAGAAGCAGACAATGACGAAGGCGTTACCAAACCTGTTAGTGAGACCATGTTTGCTCCATGGTGCCTCTTCCTACATATCCAATTGCCCGTGGAAAACATGGTTCCAAAAATACCAAACGGAAAACCACAGAAATTAAAAAAAAAAAAAAGAAAGAAAAATCGTAATTTTTAACTCCACAACTTCTATTACAATATGTGGTCATAACTTTTTACTAGAGCATATTGTAATTGTTCTAATTCAGTTAGTTATAATTACCATCTTGTGATTCATGGTTATTAATCTCTTGCTATGTCTAATTTATGAACTAAACGTTGTCGTAGGTATTGTGTACGCTATGAGAAACAACATAACACTTATAATAGGGTTTGGTACTGTCTGTGGTTTCTGGCATCCAGGAGTCTGTGAGGGAAGAATCCCCAGTGGATGGGGGTGGGGTATGAAACTTGAGTCAATGTATCAATGAAAATAGTTGATGAGTGGATAACCAGATGATGGATGGGTCGATGCAAGTATGCAAATGAGAAGACTCAGATTTGCATCTGCGTGTGTGAATCTTTGTGTGAACTGACCTTTCTCAGAGAGGGTGAGTGAGTGAGAGGGTCACTGAGGCAGCTGAGAAAGAAGCCAACGGGAGGTTGGTTGGATAACAACAGACCGTGAGTGTCTGAGTCCCTGCTGGGTTCTTGGCTGCTCTGGGCCAGCAAGCAAGCCAGGCTACTGCAAGCCTTAATGGCAGTCTTTTCTGTATACACATGTAGAAGAAGCTTCCTTTCCCCCAACCGTGAGGGACTGTTGCAGACAAGCAGTGCCCAGTGAATAGAGGAACCAATAAGAGGGGGGACCCTTGCCGCCCGCAGGTTTGGACTGGCTGCTGTAGAGTCCAGTGACTGGTGGCTGAAGATTTCCAGGAGGCATCGAGCTGTGTGCCTGACTGATGCAGTTCCCAGTCATCAGGAGATGCCACTGCCTGCAGAAGGGCTACCTGCCTGCTATGGAACAGGCGTGGGGAAGGGCAAGTTGCTGGATAGCTTTCACCATCGCCTGGCTAGAGGGACCCGAGTGACTTCCTGAAAATTCGATGACAAATGTTTGCCTTGAGGCGCAGGACTCTGGTGCCAAGTTTCAGGGCAACAGAATCAAATGCTTCTGAGCTTGGGAGGCAAAGCAGAAAGGTGGGGGGTGGGGGGTGGGGGGCGGCGAGCTGGAGATGGAGCCGAGAGGGAGAGAGAGAGGAAGTGGGGAGATGTGGCCAAAGATGGAGATAGATGATGCCCACTGAGGACTGTGGCTCTACGAATGGTACCTGCAAAGGGCCCACTGTGGTGGAAGAGGGCCAAGGTCTGAGGGTTATGGGTCAGGCAGTGTCTTTCCCTGTGACAGGGTGTGATGGGGTATCCGGCCACAGAGTAAATTCCATGCTCCCACTGTGCTTGGTGGTTGTGTAGTGTTCAGCTGTTGTTAGTGTTATGCTAGCCACTTCCCTACAAGGCCAGACAAGTTCAAGGATTCTGGAGACCACCCATGAGGGAGAAGGGTGGGCCAGAGCTGTGGAAGAGCATCAGTGGGGCACTGGAGGAGATTCTGTCTAACAGTGGCTGTTGTTGTGTTCAGGGCTTTGGGACTCTGGTGCATCCAGGAGACAATTCAGACACCTCATGATGTAAGGGATGTGTTGTGTGTGGTCCAGGAGTGCTTTGGAGGCAGATAGTTTAGAGACTGTGACGGTGGCAGGGGACTGAAGAGGTCTGGTTATGGTGGCCGCCGTGGGACGAACAGCAGGGGACGCTGTGGCTGACTTCGTAGGGTGGGGCACAGGATGCCTAGGGATCATTGGGAACTGGGGTAGGGATAATGATGCTACCATTGACTCTCTGCGAGTCAGAAAACCCAGGAGGCTACTGGTAACACCAACACAGGCCTAGAGGACAAGGCAAGGAGGACAAGGACCTTAGAAAAGAGCCCACAGGATTAGCTTCCTTCTTCTGGTTAACCTCCCGGCCGTGATGATACCCGGAAGGCCTGCTGCAGCCCCCGGTACCCACTCTCCCTCCTCCAGGTTGGCACCCCACAGATACATCTCTGCTTTCAGTTCAGTGCCTACAGGGAACAGCAAGAGAGGACCAAAGCCTGTACTTGGCTTCAGCCTCTGCCCCCAAGGTCATCAGGTGGCCGCTCCCCTAGTGGGAAGGGAGATGATGCAACCGGAGGCAATGCTGTGCCCCTGGGGCAGCGGAGGGCACTCTGTCAGGTGCCCTTGAAATAGGAGCCACTGGCCCGGCTGCCATCTGCTTTGCCATCTCGAGGGATCTGGGAGGCCCTGTTATTGCAGAATGACAAGTGATCATATTTGTTCTCCTGAGAGAGGACTGACATCCTCAGGGCGGGAGGCACGGACTTCTGACCCTGTTCTGCAGGTTTCAGAGACCTGGGAGAGACCTCAGTTTGATGGCTCCCTCCCTCCCTCCCTTCCTCCCTCCCTCCCTCCCTCCTTTCCTCCCTTCCTCCCTCCTTTCCTTCCTTCTTTGTTTGATTCCTTTTCTCCCTCATTCACTGGTATAGCAGCCAACCCCACCCAAGCTTGTACTAGGGCCGGGCCCTGTGTTCCTGCTGGGATGGGCAGGAGATGTTAAGCACAGCCAGGGCTACCCAGACTAGTCCAGCTGTGCTCTGAGTAGGGTGTGCAGCTCTGGGGGAACGGTCCAATCCATCTCCTTCCCGGCAAATGGCGTTTGCCAGGGCTGTAGTGTGAGGAGGTCTTGAAGGTAGAGAGAGGTGGCAGTCGCCGCCAGTTCTTTCCAGCTTCCTGTTTCCAATCAAGAAAGGACTTAGGGATGAGTCAAAGCAGGAAATGGAGAAGAAGTTTATCACGGGGTGGGGGCTCACTCAACAGGCGGTGTGGGTTTCTTGTGTTGCACTATGAGGATCTCTGCCAACTTGTTTTAGGGGCACACTAATGAAGGGGGGATTATTCACAGTTAAGGGGAAGAACTCTACGATCGGGTCAAACATTATTATTCCCTTCCCGTCCCTGTCATTCGGAGTTGTCAAAGCTCCTGATGCATGATGGGAGTAGGCAGCTTTGCAAAGGTGACAGTTTTGGAGATGCTGACACCATGAAGCAAAGGACAGTTAGTGGTTGGACCAGCCACGTTAGTTGGGGTGGCCTATGTCTGAACTCTTGGAGTAGTCACTTGATGTGCTGCTAGGGAGTGGTCTCCACCATTGCATCAGCCTCTGGCCTCCAAGTAGTCTGTCTGCCTTCCCTTGCATACCCGTCTAGCCAGGAGGAAGGCTTTGGAGGACTTAGGGTGGCCACGATGGATGGACGCCCTAGCAGTGTCTGACGTGCTCATGTTCAGCAGAGGGCCAGGTGCCTGACCCAGTACTGGCTGCACCATCTGGGAAGTCCGTGAAGGAGGAATGAAGGAGGAGTGATGTCAGAGTAGACATGTTCTCACTGCCTAGAAAACCCAGCTACATGATTGTAGCTGCTATAGACCACTAAGCTAGAACCTTCTAGACTCTAGGCAGAGGGATAGCATGAATCAATTCCTGACTGAAGAATAGCCCACTGCCTCCCAGTTTTGACAGAAAGCAGGATGGACTCCAGGGCTTTGGGTGAGCATCTTACCACTGAGTCACACCCCTCAGCCCCTCCCATCATCTTCCAAGCAGCCTTCTTCCCTGGAGGGGTTCATACCTAGAGACTTAGCCTGAAAATTGCTGGTCAGTATTTCCACTACTGCTGAGGGCAGAGAGCAGAAAGAAAAAGACCAGGGTGGATCCCTTGGCGGGCAGAGCAGAGCCAGGTCTTGGGAGAAAGCCCTGGATGTCCTAGCCACTTTGTAGATGGCAATGCATAGAAGTCATTCACATCTCTGAAAGTGGGCCAGTTCCCTCCTGTGTAAGCCACAGCAGTTGGGGGGTCCGAGGAAGGCGTGACCCAACAGAGGCTTTGTCAGCTCCAAAGTCTGTCCAAATCCTGGCTGTTATGAGAGGTGTTTGTAAATCTACTAAGTGCCTAATGATTGTGGACTATTATTATTATTATCATCATCATTATTATTACTGCTGCCATGTTACAATTTCATCCCCCGGGCTGTTCTGCTTTCTGCAAAACTATATGGCACCACCCATTGCAGCCAGCAGTAATTATCCAGAGGCTTGTAACCACAGTGCATTCTTTGCTCTCTCCAGTGAAATACCAGACCCAGGGCAGATCTGAAGCTAATCCCACCCTTGAAAGATGGTTGCATAGCCCTCGTTCAGTGCTTCTACCCTTCCAGGTGCGATTTGCAGAGGGGCCCACCACCCTGTAGTGCAGACATGTTGACCACTCCGACTTCATGCATGAAGACGGTGTGGCTCTGACAGGTCCAGAGTTAGGGAGGGTGGAGCTGGGACAGGAGTCAGCTTTGTGAGCCAGAGGTAGGAGGGGTTTGAATTTGGTTGAGTTAACACAGCCAGTCCTATTCAGCAGAGCTGAGCACACCCCAATGGAAAGAGCAAGGACTCACCATGAGGGGTGTACACTAGACGTGGAGGCAGAAGGAGACCACTTCTCTCAAAATGTGAGGCTGAGCCAACTTCAAGTTCATACTCAATCTCTTCCTAGACACTCAACAATGGGTAGGATGGGGGCGGGGCTAGTCAGCCATGACTTGTAGGCTGGACTCAAGTCCAGCCTGCACTGTGCTTTGGTAAATAAGGTTTCATTAGAGCATGGCCTCATCCACTGTAGTTTCCCTGCTTATTCAGAACTTGGGCAGTTTGGCCACTTCAAACTTCCATCTCCCAGGGAAGATGTCCCCTGTGTCCTCTCGTAAATGGCTGGCTGTGAGCAGATGTACCGGAGTCCCTGAGTTTCTGACTCCCCATTGGGGCAGTTTGGTAGTGGGTGTTCCCGAGATGTATGACAGGGAAAGGTGGTGGAAAAAGACCTTGTGTTACAGGAGGCAAGATAGAAGAGTAGTTTCAGCAAGGCATCTTCAGAAAGGTAGGCTGAGAGGACAAGATATCTCCTTCTGTTTCCAGTGGTTTTGTGACCTTGGCCAGGCTACTTCAGCTTCCATCTTTGCTGTTTGTAACAATGTATTTGGGGTTTCTGCCAAGATTCTATAAATTAATTAAAGAAAAAAAATCCCTGGACAGTGGTAAGAAATTACAGACAATAGTGTTGACTAAGGTGCAAAGCAACAGCTACCCTCATCTACTATTTGGCGGAATCACGGAACCTTGTAACCATTTCAAGGAATATTTTGCCAATTTCTTACAATGTTCAATGTAAGTTTAAAAACCAGCAATTCCCCTGCTAGGTGCCCACCCAGAAGAAATACAGCATAGGGTCTTACCCAAAGATTCATGTTTGAGTATCTGTAGGATTTACAATCCTGAAGGTTCTGCTGTCACGTGGCTCTGTCATGTCCCCCAAAGGCCAGGTTCTTAAAGACTTGGTCTCAAGCCAACCATACTATTGGGAGATGGTGGGAGTCTTTAAATGGCAGGACTGAATAGGTTCTTTTAGGTCTCTGGGAGTTGTGCTCTCAAAGGGGACTGTGAGATGCTGGCTCCTTTCTCGTTTTGTGCGCTGGCCATGTGGTGAGTGGCTTCACTGTACCCCATGCTCCCTGCCATGGTAAAGCTCTCCTGTTGATAAGCTGACAGTCTTGGACATTTGTGGCTACAATGAAACCTGACAAACACAAGCTTCCTCACAGATGAACAAGAACTCTTACGAGTCTAAGCACTATCTACTGGTGGGCTCTGAGGGTAAGGAGCCCTGATCAGGTTCCAAAGGGTGATCGGTCAAATCTGGAATGTCCCCTACGGGCTTGTGTGTTTAACACTTGGCAGCCACTTGGTGGTGCTGTTTGGGAAGGTTACAGTGGAGTCTTGCTAGAGGACTAGCGAGAGAATCGGAAGGATGCCAAGAGTTATCTCATTTCCTGTTCACGGTCTCTGCTTCCTGTATGTAGACAAAGTGTTCACTGTTTCTGCTCCTGGCTGTTGGCCATATTTTTTCTCACCATGATGGACTTCAACCCTCTGGAACCATAAGTTTTCTTTCTAGAGTTGCTTTTGGTGATGATGTTCTACTCTAGTCACAGAGAAGTAACAAATTCAGGTGGCACTTACAAACAATCTGCCAGGTGAAAGAAGCCAGGCACTAATGTACATGAAGGGCAGGCATCTGTAGACTATACAGAGAAATAAACGAGACAGGGATAGGAAAGTCACTGCAAATTGTCCTGCAGGGCATTTTGGGGGTGACAGGGAAACCCTGAACCTAGACGGTGAAGACGGTCACATAACTGATGTCTTCCTAAATGTCCCTGAATTATGGTATCTATCCTGTATGGATAAAACTGCTAAAGAAAGAGTCAACTCCTGGCACTGTGCAGAGTAGACACCTTGACCATCAGGGTTGATAACTGTTCACTTTCTCTCTGGTTGGGGTGGCACCACCAGGAATCATCCAGCAGCCTTGGATCTGGAAGTTCAAGTGTTGAATATCATGAATCCAAAAGCTTCCACACCAAACTGTACCACTGATGCTGCCTGTGTGACCTGGAGCTGTAAATGGGGAATTGTGGCCTTTGCAAACATGTGACATTGGTTTTGAGATATTCGCTGGCTCATTTATGTATTACCACTGGTTGGTTGTATCTTTTCCCAATGGGTCCCGGGTTTATCTATTGAAGGCTCAGTCTTCAACTTGATGGGATTTGGAGCGGAGCCTTTGGGAGATAATAGGGTTTGAATGGTATTTGGGGCTGTAGCTCTACTGAGGTTTGGTGTCTCTATAAGAGGCTGTCACATCTATAAAGCAGGAAGCTGGCAATTACCAAGAACCAGCCTTATCACCTCTGTGATCTTGGACTTCAGCCTCCAGAGCTATTCCCTGAGCCTTTAGTCCTTGGGTTCTCTTCTAGATGTATCCAACAGGGCTGGACACCACAGTTGGTTGTTTGCTAGCAACTGATAACTGGAGAGAGAGAGAGAGAGAGAGAGAGAGAGAGAGAGAGAGAGAGAGAGAGAGAGAGAGAGAGAGAGAGAGAATATTAGTCTTCTCCGGGGATGAGTCCTTAATTAACCAACTACCAAGTGGCCAGCCCTGAAATCATGCACACACAAGCAACACTAGATAGACCCAGCAGGTTATATTTATATAATTGTGCATTTATACACTTATAATGATAATATTCAAAGAAAAAGAGCTCATGAGTTGGAGCAGGAGTAAGTTGGGAGAAGAAAGGGATTACAGGAACTGGACATGGGTGGGGTTGAAGGGAAGAAAAGAAAAAGGTGAAATGAGCTAATTATGTTTTAGTTAAAATAAAAGTATCAAGGGAAAATGATGTAAGGTGCAGAAGAATCTTATCAGATGAACCTAGGAGTGCTGCGGTCACGGGATTATACTTTCTCTCTTCTAGCTGATGTCAATCTTTGATTCATGGCTGAAGTTTGACTGGACCATGGGAATATGACATTCGACTGCCAAAGACCAGAGACGGACTCCAAAAACTGGCTAGCTGGGAGAGTTTCCCTCTGTGTCTTCATGGTGACCAGGGCGACTGACTGGCTGTCCACTGTGACAGTCTTTGGGAACAGTCAGTGGGAAGCTGACGCTGTGCCTTGGCCACGGGCATGGGCTCCAGGTGACAAGGTGACAGGGCTGTCAGGACACCTGCATGTGGATAAAGTCTGATCATCTGTGAATCTGGCAGTTGGGTGGTTTTCAGAGCGCTAACCATACCCTGGGATCACAGTGCTAAGAGGAGATGCAGTGGAAAGCTCTAGGATGGATGGTGGCTGGCTTTGATAGAACATTCTGGGGAGGAGGCCATACACTGGGCCGAGAGTCATGAGACCTCCTGTCATTTATGCTCCTGTCCTTTGTGGGCTGACCTCAGGCTACATCCTGTAGATCCTGGAGCTTTACTCTCTTCTCTTTCTCTAGGTCTTTGATCGTCATCACCATCACCACCATCCTCATCATCATCGTCATCGTCATCTCAAGTTGGGTTTTCAGCTGGTAGAATGCTTGCTTTTTACCATGGGGACCTAAGTACCATCCCCAGAATCTTTATTAAAAAGCCCAGATATAGTGTACATTTGAAACCCCAGGGTAGGAGAGTCAAAATAAACAGATCCTTGGGACTCTCTGGTCAACCAAGCATGCTTGGTAAACATCAGGTCAATAAAAGGTCCTGTTTCAGCTGTATAAAGGTGAGGGTTGGAAAGGTGGCTCAGTAGTGAAGTGTTTGCTGTCAAACCTAACAAGACATGAGTCCCTTCAGTCCTCTGAGATTCATTCTGTACTGACCTGGATGGAGAGGCCTGTCAGGGCATACTTGAGGAAACCTTACAGAGCGCATGACAGACTCTTCCCCTGGGTTTCCAAGACATGGATGGTTTGCTTTGGGTTTCTGTCTTCAACTGACAAACGAACAGATGTGGAAGACGGATGCCCTATGTAGCTCTGGGCATCCATGTTCTACATGAGGGTAAAGCCTCCTGACATGGACCCCTGAGAGCTGCCATGTCCTTTAAAAGTGATTTAAATTTGAAATTGTCCTTGCTGGGCTGCCCTTGCTGATGTCTGCATAAAGGATGCATAACTGACAACAGACATTCCATCCAATGGCATCTTTGCCTTGCTTACTTAGAGTTTTGCCACTCTGGGGACAGAGTGACTCTCTCCTGTCATGAAAACATACCCACCCAGAGAGCAATCTCATAAAGTCAAACTGTTGGGAAAGTCTGCTGATGAAAGTGAGCAATCTCAAGAGTCTTGGACTGTGCACACGCTATGCTGGAGAGACCCCACTATCTTGGCCCATTGCCCTTGATGACACAGGGTAACCTTTTCCCACTCTGTCATGGCTTCAAGGAGGTTTTGCATGATGAAGTGACAGGGGTAGATGAACAGCAATGTGGATGGTCTCACCCCAAGCTCACTTGCCCTTTGCTAGCTGCCTACCTAGGGCTGCATATACCTGTCTCTGTACCAGAAAATCCTTAAAGCCATCACACAAGCCTTTCATCCACCCTAGCATCTGTAGTCATAGTCTCGGCACTGCCTTGTAGTGCGTGGTCTCAATCAAGTTATCATGCCCCCTCTGAGACTCACTTTTTCACCTGTGAAGTTCTTGATCTGAGAGACAAAAATGGAAGAATTCATATTCTCATTCACTGGGTAATCTGTGTTGGCCGAGCACCAGGCAACTACCTCCCTGGCTAGTTTAGTTTAGTTTCTGGTGTTGTGAGGAACACTAATACCAAAGCATCGTGGGGAGTGTCTTAGTCAGGGTTTCTATTCCTGCACAAAACATCAAGACCAAGAAGCAAGTTGGGGAGGAAAGAGTTTATTCAGCTCACATTTTCACATTGCTGTTCATCACCAAAGGAAGTCAGGACTGAAACTCCAGCAGGTCAGGAAGCAGGAGTTGATGCAGAGGCTATGGAGAGATGCTACTTACTGACTTGCTTCCCCTGGCTTGCTCAGCTTGCTTTCTTAGAGAACCCAAGACCCAAATAACTTTAAAAGTCCCACAGTATTTGCAAATTCTTACATATTAAAATTTCATTCCCTTTAAAATATCCAATCTCTTAAAAATCCAAAGTCTTTTTTACATTAAAAATCTCTTAACTGTGGGTTCCACTAAAATACTTTCTTCCTTCAACAGGGAAAAATATCAGGGCACAGTCACAATGAAAAGCAAAATGAAACTCCTACCGTACAATGTCTGGGATCCACTCACGATTTTCTGGGCTCCTCCAAAGGCTTGGGTCACTTCTCCAGCTCTGCCCTTTGTAGCGCACACCTTGTCTTCTAGGCTCCAGCTGCGTGTACTCCATTGCTGCTGCTGTTCTTGGTGGTCATCTCATGGTACTGGCATCTCCAAAATACTGCTGCCTTCCACTGCAACTAGGTTTCACCAATAGCCTCTTATAGACTCTCTTCGTGGTGCCAAGCCTCAACTCCTTTGCATGACCCCTTCAGTCCTGGTCATCAATTGCAACTGAGGTTGCACCTTCATCAGTGACCTTCTGGGGCCTTTCACAGTGCTGAGCCTCAGCTGCTGTTCACAACACCTCCATGCCTTCGAAACTAGTACCACCTGGGTAACTCTTACATATTACCAAATCCAGCCATAGCACGAGGTACAACCCTGGCTATCTCTGGAACACAGCCTCTGTGCTCTCAGAAAACACTTCCCAGTAGATTTTATCTCAATGATGCTGGTCTCTTCTTAACACCGCTAATTTCTTAGCTCCAGCTAACCAGCATCAATAGTCCCAGTAATGCAAAGGTTTCGCTTTAATAGTTCTAGTATCTTGTTAATCACAGCTGATTCTTCAGCTCCAGCTCACCAAAACCACAGAGTCTTCACAATCAAAACAGCAACATCCCCGATAAGAGTCCTCAATCTTCCCTCTGAAATTTCACAAGCCAGGCCTCCATCATCTGCACTGTTCTCAACATTAACTTCCAAGCTCCTACAGAACATTCCATCGAGCTCTTAACATCTCAAAGGCTCTTCTAGCTCACAGTTCCAAAGTCCTTCCACAGGGAAGAAAGGGTTTGTCTCAACTTCTATTATTAGCCCAGCACTGAAGCCAAGGCAGGAACTCAAGACAGGACCCTGGAGGCAGGAACTAAATGAAGAAGAGCCCATAAAAGGAACTCTGCTTACCGCTCTGTTCTCCGAGGCTTGCTCAGCTACAGTTCAAGACCACCTGCTCACACACACTGGACTGGACCCTCTAACATCAATCCATAATCAAGAAAATCCCTCATAGGCAGTCCTTCAATTGAGGTTTCCTCTTCTGAAAGTCAGATACCTGTGTATCTACCAGTCTACTCTGCCTCCCGGGTGAGCCAAAACATCCATGAAAGGCATTGGTCTCTGCTTACATAGTGGAGGCCAACTTATCAGGCTGTAGCCAGAGGAGGAAACAAGGTCAGTATGTATGCCTCGGTGACCTTATCTGGGCCCAGACTCCCTGCGGCTGAGGGTGTGAATCCCCACTTCCATGGCAGCATTCTCCTAGGCTGCCTTTTCCCATACTTCCCAAGTGTTCCACCCATCTATCTCAGACCCAGGCCTACCGTACTGGATAGTCTTATGCCACCTTGACCCAAGCCAAGGCCAGCTGAGATGAGGGAAATTAATTGAGACAACGTCTCCATAAGATTATGCTGTAGTTCCCAGTAGGAGAATTTTTTTTTAAATTAGTGATTTATTGGGGGAAGGCCTAGATTATTGTGAGTGGTGCCATCCCTGGAATGGTGATCCTGGATTCTATAAGGAAGTAGGCTGAGCAAGCCATGGGGAGCAAGCCAGTTAAACAGCACCCTTCCATGGCTTCTGCATCAGCTCCTGCTTCCAGGTTCCTGCCCTGTTTGAGTTCCTGTCATGGCTTCCTTCTGTGATGGACTAAAATACAGCCAAATAAACCCTTTCCTCCTAACTTGCTTTTTGGCCACAGTATTTCGTCACAGTAATGGTGACCTTAACTAGCACACCTACCTTCACCATGCCCGTCTCTGCTAAGGCTTGACCAGCCCGCCTCCCTACAAGGGCTCCTGGGCACCTTCACAATGCACTGGAGCAGCCTATGGGATCCTTCACCTTTCTATGGCTCTCATAGATGTTCACCCTGTTGGTCGACTTAGCCCTTTTCTCTTCTGTGTTCTGTCCAGAAGCTTTTGTCCTTTATGAGAGGAAGGAAGAAGGGAGGGAGGAGGAGAAGCAGATCACCGGGGCTCTCTGTCCCCTGCAGAGGTGAGCAGAACATGGGTACCTGTGGTTCAGTCTCTCCATCGATGTGTATTGTGGTATCGCTGACTTAGGAGGCCAGCGCCTTAGTGGGCTGCAGACCTGTTTCCTCTGTGGCCATTGTCCTTGGCAACTGTATGCCTCTAGCCAGCTTGCCCTGCAGCCTGTGGCTGCCCAGGGGTGTGCACGCGTGTTAGACAGGCAGCTTTGACCATCCCACAGATGACTGGTCTATGTGTCCACAAGGCTGGCCCATGGCTGGTCGTGCCCGGCTGGGTGTGGTTTGGTCAGCCAGCCTTCTCCATCTCACGTTAGCAAGGGGAAGAATCACTTTGTCACATGCCCAAGGCAAGCAGCATTGTGTGTGCTTCCTGAGTCACAGCAGGAACGGGCCTGTTCCCCTCTTCTTCCCTTGGGAGACTGAAGAGCGCCTTCCACACCATCTTCAGACATGTAATTGTCCATCAAAGACCAGGGAGGGACATAGGACAGGCTTCAGCGGAAGCCTCTCTGGGGCTTGCTTGAGATAGCACATTCTAGAAGCTTTCCTTCTGAGCACAGTCTTCTCCTTTCCAGCTGTATATAGTCTCTAAGCCTCCTAGCTAAAGATCAACTTCAGAGGTTAGTATACACACATAGACACATATATACACATACACATAATATATACCTACACCTATTCCTACTCATGCATATCATTTACACACACACACACACACACACACACACACACACACACACACACACACACTCTCAAATACTAGGGGGTTAAACCTTACAGCCTCATGCATATCTGGCAGGAACTCTACCACAGAGCCATTCTCTCAGTCTATTCCATGTGTTTTACCCTGAGACAGGGTCTTCTTAAGCCTAGTAAGCCACGTGTTTTCAAAAAGCACCATAGGAAATGACACCCTTGTCTTACCATTGACACAGACAAGTTGATCCTGGAATAGCTCCTCAGGATTATTTCATGTTCTCTTCTGATCCTGGCTTCTACTCTTTTTTAGGGACATGACCATGAACCCGGTGTGGCGGAGGGGAAGTTTCTTCATGGATGTAGTTGGCGTCTTAGAAGCTCCCTGCCTCAGGCAGAGCCACAGATGAATGATTGGCAGAGACAAAGTGTGTGAGTCAGAGAGCCTTCCTCATGGAGCCAGGAGCTGTGAGTTGAGGGGGAAGAGGCAGGGGACAGATTACCCATGCCAGGGAACACGGATTGCATTCTAAGAGCTCTGGAGAGCTCATGGACAATGCAGCTTGAGTCTTTGGGACAGTCTGAGGGCAGGATGAAGGCCAAGGCAGGGCAGCCAGAAAGGGGAGCGTGACTTGACTCAGGTAGAGGCATTGCAGTCTAGGGGGTGGGTCAAGAGAGGAAAGTTGGAAAAAAATATGTTCTAGGATTCGCCTGGCTAGTGTCTTCCAGCTTGAAAATAGACAGTAGAAGACTACTTTGTCCTCCAGGTCACCTAAGTGTTCAAGAAAGCCTTTTCATGAGACATATTGACTGAGGAGACACATGTAGCATAGTGCACTAATAACCCTCTGAGGGTCATGTGATCCCTCATCTCTCTATCCTTCTGTCCCAACAGCCTGGGATTTCTTCAGAGGACTGTCACTGGGAAAAGAGTATTGTTGAGATTGGTGGTCACCATAGAGTCTCAATTTTCCTCTCTGATATTTTTTCTTCCTGCGGCAGGCATATGGTGTGGCCTCAGATCCCCAGGCCCTGGCCTGTCATGACTGCTGACAGGGAGATTCTGTTTAAAGAATTTGCTTTTCCATCTGAAGAAAGTATTCTCACTTATCTCTGATCTAGACCAGATTGGCTTAATGTGAAACAAAGGTCCTTTGGTGGCCTAGGGCTGATGGTCCCTAGGCTGTCCTCAGGAGACATTGGGGGTGTGTGGTGATGCTCAAGTCGGGGCCCATGTTAGTGTGTGCCTGTGTGCATGTGTGTGAACGTGTGTGTGTGTGTGCATGAGTGTGCACATGACTGTGTGCGTGTGTGTGTGTGTGCGCATGAGTGTGCACATGAGTGTGTGTGTGTGTGTGTGTGTGTGTGTGTGTGTGTGTGTGGTGTGTGTTCAGAAACTTACATGCTATGAGTGCTTGGAATTTGGGTGAACTGCTGTGAAGCAGATGGCAGACACGTGAGGACCAGCTGACCACTGTTGGCAGTGAGGTGACATGGGACCTTTTGTGGCTTCAGACCTCCCTCTTGACTCCATAGCCTTTTCTACGTGGGAGGCCCTGCTGTGAGATGGGAAAGCCATAGACGTGGAGTCACAGTGCCTGGGTCTTGTCCAAGCCTTGACTCTTACAAGTCCAGTGGCCCTGGGCAAGTCTCCCACTCCTCTGAACTTACTCCGGTTGCTGTGAGAAACGGAGCCCAGAGCCTTCTCAGGAGAGCCAGCTGTTTCCAATGCAGAAGGCAAAATGCCTGTGGAGAGGGGGAGTCACTCTGTTCCCTTTTGAAGAGTGGGGAGTGGGACTGGGGAACTTTCAGGCTGCTTTCTAGCTCCGTGTAGAGGGGGCGACACCTTTAGTGAAACAACTTTCCATCTGAGCTAAGGGAGGCAAGGCAGACAGCTTGCTCACCACGCAGCAAACTCACATAGTCACCAGGGCCACTGGAACAAAGGGGACCCAGACAGATGGGAGTGTCCCATTCTGTCTGAAGTGTAGTGATTTATTTAGCTCCTGTTGACTAGGGTCACATAGGTTCCAGGGTCCCAGACCTTACCTTTGTAAGAATTTGTGTGTGGGGGTAAACCTGGGTGTATGGGTGTGCGTGCACCTGCGTGAGGAGGTCAGAGGTCAACTTCTGCCTTGTTCGTCAGATGCTGTCTACTGTGCCCTCTGATACCTGATCTCTCACTGGCCTGGAATCCGCTAAATTGCCCAGGTGAGCTGGCCAGCCAGGCCCAGCGTATCACTGGTTGACCAGGCAGCACCAGGGGTCCTCCTACCTCTGCCTCCTGCACCCTGGGGCTACAGGTAGGCAGCATGGCACCTGGCTTTTGCCTGGGACTGAGCTCAAGTCCTCTCTCTTGTGTGTATCTCAGTCTACTGGGGGAGTCACCTTCTCAGCTCTGAACTGTGATGATTGTCACTGTATCCAGGGGACAGGTAGGTGACATGTCGCTTCAGTCATGGATATAATTGTGTGTTCTTGGCACATATACCATGCCCTTACTGACGAAAGAATGGCTGACTCTCCAGATGTTTCTTCTAGATGCTTCTGGATGTGGTCAGCAGTGTAGATGCCCTGGCTCCTCCTGAGAGGAACACCATTTTAGGATCTGGGTATATATTCAGAGAACAAGTGCGTCATCACTGTGAAGCTGCCTTGGTCTGGAGCCTCATGCCACCCTAATTCTTTAACCATTTGCCTTGCTGACCGACAGCAGGAGCAAAGGGCACGATGACATTTGAGTCCTAGTTAGAGTGGTCAGGGGCTGCACATGCGACACAGCGTGTGTGGTTCCAACTAGGTCCAGCTGTCCATTTGAAGTGAAGACAACCATGGTAGCAGCTGCTAAGGTCATGACCCTTCGGTACCCAGAGTCTCACCCCTCGTGAATGACTTATGCATCTGATGGTGGGCTCCAAGAGATCTCAGTAATCCTAAGCTTCATTTGGAGGAGGAGGGGTTAATGGCTCAGGGATCCAAAGTTGTCGAAGCTGTAGGGACAAGAGTGAGCCTAATCTGATCCCAAAGCATATTCTGTTTACTGTGACCACATGGCACTACAACTGAGTTCATGGATAGTCAGGTCACAGGCCCAATGGGGGACACCCATCCCTGATGTTCAGCTAGATAGACATGAAACTCTTCTGTTATACACACGGATGTGTTGCTCTTAGCTCTGTAATCCTCCATCTAGCAGTGGGGATCGGTGAGTTCAGACTCACAATGGGTCAAAGTGTTGAGAGGAGTTGACCCTTGTGTGACTGATCAGCCCTAAACAGAACATCCGTATCACCTTCCTCCTCTCAAATCTCAGGGAATATCTCAGAAGAACGAGGAGAAAGAATGTAAGAGCCAGGATCTGTTGGGGAGTGCAGGAAGTCCCATCTTATAGGCAGGACATGACCTCACTGAAGCTAGGTTACCTGCACGAGATCTGAAAAGATTGGCTCCATCAACATTTCATCATAGACGGGCGAAGGGCTCAAAAGGCTCCACCCCTCCCCAGGAGCTATTGGCAACTAATGGTTGCTGGAGACAGTTGCTTAGTTGTGTAGACACTGCTAAATTGATTTGCTTAAGCAATAGCTCTCCACTCATGCTCATACAGGTGACCCTAGTTCAACTCAGTGGTCACACATGCACACAAGTGGTGGCTCTGATGCCCTGGAGTCAGCTGTGACCAGAACCCGTAGAAGGAGATACGGGTGCTCACCATGTAACACCCACCAAGGCAGCAGATGAACTTTGTTTTTACCTGTTTGGTTCCAGAGGTTTCCATGGGGACCCCAGGACCATACCGATGACCTCTTGTTCTGCAGCCGGAAAGGAGTGAGCTCTAGGGGGACTCTGCTCTGGGTCCTCTTCCAGAAGTATACATTCAGGTGCCTTCTTAAATCTGTGGTGAAACTCTCAGGATGCCAGGCTTTCAGTTGGGAGCTGAGATCCCCAGCATCCCTTCAGTGTGGTGGTGTGGAGACAGTGCATGCTTGTGTGCTCTGCCCACTTGTGGATTAAGTTTGCACCCCAAATATTTGTGTCAGCTGTTCCTTCCTCAGTGTCTCTGTAGCACCTTCATCTCCTTCTCCCTGTCAGTGTCTGTGCATCACAGATGTGTGGCATCAGTTTGGCTCCTGATTCTTCTTTTAATAGATTTTTTTCCTCTTTACTGCTATTTCTAAAGGATTTATTTTGAAATTGTCTATCTATCTATCTATCTATCTATCTATCTATCTATCTATCTATCTATCTATCTATCATCTATCTATCTATCTATCTATCTATCTATCTATCTATCTATCTATCTATCTATCTATCTATCTATCGTCTATCTATTCATTCTCCCATCCATCCATCCGTCTGTCTGGGAGGGTATATGTACAATGTGAGTGTAGATAACTTTAGAGTCCAGAAGAGGGCACTAGATCCCCTGGAGCTGGAGTTAGAGGCTGTTGTGAGTGACCATGTGGATGCTCAGAATAGAACCTAGGTTCCCAGTGAATACTCTTAACAGCAGTTAACAGCCCCTGACTACTGTCAATTTTCCTGAACTTTATATGAGGCATATTTGTATGCCCCCAGCCATACTACAAAGCCAGGAACATGTGAGCCTGAGGTCTTGTGAGCTGGCATCAGGAGAAGTGCTTCTTGGCAAAATGAAACACACAAACCACCCAATACTTCTAAACACCCCTGTGGAATGTCCACCAACAAGCACATGCCTGGCATGCTTGGTTTGCAGATTGTGGAGCTGGTGTGGGAGGTTTTAGAAACCTTAGGAAGTGTGACCTAACTGGAGGAAGAAAGTCCCTGGGTGGATGTGGAGTCCCTGACCCTTCTGGACTAACTGTTCTACTTCCTGCCCGCCAAGGTGAAGAAGGCCAAGTGATCATGGACAAACCCCTCTGGAACCATCAGCCCTTTTCCCTCTTAAGTATTTGGTCCCAGTACCAAAAAGACTGAGTTGACATGACTTCCTTTCAACTCAAAGCAAAACAAAGCAAAAAAGCAAGATAGAAATGCCCAATTTCTGATCAGAAGCAATTAGGTTACGCCCAGCTCTGCCCTTACTGTGTGACCATCACATCATAACTCTTACCCTTTGACCTTTGTCATTGGTGCCTTGGCTTCTTCTAGAGACCTCATCTGACATAAGAGGGTTCAAGGAAGAGAATGTCTACTGTGCCTGAACTCACACATGGGTGGCAAGGCCTGTGTTATTGAGGTGATGGTGGGTGTGTTCATAATCCCCTCCCCTTTCTCCTAATAAAGATTGACATCTGCTGTCATAGCTTATCTTATGACTCTTTGTTCCCAGTGATATTTATTTATTTATTTATTGCTATATGTAAGTACACTGTTGCTGTCTTCAGACACACCAGAAGAGCGCCTCATTACGGATGGTTGTGAGCCACCATGTCGTTGCTGGGATTTGAACTCAGGACCTCTGGAAGAGCAGTCAGTGCTCTTAACCACTGAGCCATCATTCCAGCCTTGACTGTCTGTCCCCGAGGGACTCCAAAGTTCTACATGCTGTGCTCAGGTGGTCTGCTAATGTTCTAGGGCTGATGTACCAAATTGGAGACTCAAAACCACAGAGGTCCACCGTCTTACTCCAGAGGACAAAAGTCAAAATGTCTGTCAGGATGCTTCTTTCTAGAAGTTCTGAGGGAAACTCCAGCCTGTCCCTCTCCCAAGCTTCTAGTGGTTGCTGGCAGTCATGTTGCCAGGCTTATGACACGTCGCTAGCTCTTCCTCAGCACATAATATTCCCTGGATATACAATGAAGTGTCTCCTCCTCTGCCCTGTGAGGACACACTTACCCAGGAGGATCCGGAGGATCTACCCTGGGATCCAGAGGTTCGTGGCATCAACAGAGCTTTAATATCACCGGCCATCTTGTACAGACGTGCAAGGTGATATCATCCTACTTAAGGCTGAGGAAGATGGAAGAAATTCTAGGCTTCCTTGTCCCTTCGTGGCCCAGGCAGGTCTGTTTCACTTCATAACTGCTTTTAGCTATGGAGCCAACTATCCCTTCCTCCCAAGATTCAAACACAGAAGCTAGGGTTTAGGACAGTGCTTCCTGCCCACGGTCTTTGGAAGGTAATAAAGCTCTCTGTGTCACACAATTTGTGGGGCCACATGCCACTTTGGAGCAGCACTGACATATTTATCACATGGAACTCTCTCTTTCAAGCCCATGCAGTATGTCTCAGGAGTGTTGGAGCTGACTGGAGACTTGGTATGGGGTAGCCTCCTCCCAGATATGGCCTAAGTACAGCCCACCCTGCCTCTGCATTGATTCTAACCCTCCTGGTAAACTTTTCTGCATGTGACAGGCAGGGACACTGGGGAGGGGGTGATCCCATATTTTATTGCCTCTTTCTTTATCACTTTCTTGAGGGACCAAGCGATGATTAAATTTGAACCTTCTCCCACATCCATCTACTCCCGGGCTATGTTCTGGCCAAGCTGTCTGCGAGGCCCACATGTGTTCAGAACTTAGTTTTGCCATTTGCTTTGGATCACAGGGGCAATTGCATTCCGGACTCTTTGATGCTAGCTGTTTGGATTCATAAAAATTATATGGAAAGTTATAAAAGAGTGATAAGGCCTTCCAGTTTTACCACTGAGTAGAAAAGTCGTCCACACAAAGACTTTACAACCATCTTGTAGCAGTTTCGGGCTTCTGCATGAGGTTAGCAGATTAGCTATTAAAGGATCTTTGGAACGGTGACCTTCAGTCTCATAAGGACAAGACGGAAAGGCAACCACCCAGTGGGGCCTGGGTGTTCTCCCCTTGGTTGGGTATCCAGCTCCTGTCACCTCCTGCCCCACTTAGACACAGTATCAACCAGAAATGAGACTGAACTTGAGGGTGGGAAGTGGACTGTGGCTGCTGTGGTAAGCTGGCTTCTTCTCCTATGATTTTTTTTTTAATAGCAGTGTTTGTCTAAGCCTCAGTTTCCACATATGACAACCGGCAACCTTCACAGTGTCATTCCAAGTACGGGATCAGGTGTCAAATGTAAGGCACAGCCCTGTCATTTTATGGGCCAGCTCACATTTCTGTTAATAGTAACTTCGGTCAATACTGTTTAAATAAAATTCTTGAATTGTGTCCGTCTACAACCCCATAAGCCTTTCTCCCAGACAGGTGTATATTTAAATGACTCGCTGCTCATTTAAAAACCTTAAATTTATTTATTTATTTTGCTCTCTGATCTAAAAATTGCATATTCGCACATGTAGGTGGGTTTATTCCCAGGGACACTGGAACAAAGTGTCACAGACAGATGGCTGGGAACAACTTGGCTCTCTTCTTTTATAGCCATGGCAGTCAGAAGCCCAAGGTCAAGGAGATGGGTGTGCTCCCTGTGAAAGCTGCAGGGAGGAACTGTTGGTGGCCGCAAGTGCCCTGTGTCGTACAGCGGCATCCTTGGGTAGCTGCCTCTGTCTGTTCTCAGCGCATCCTCTTTCTCTTCTAGAGACACTCGTCATGGTACGAGGGTCCATACAGGCAATCCTAGATGATGTCATCTTGAGATTATTTAAGTCAATGCTACTTGCAAAACCTTTCGCCATCCAGTCATAGATTCCGGATGGACACATCTTTGGAAGGGCCACTTAGCCAGTCACATTGAATCCCCATAAAAATTGGGAGGCTTGCCTTGGGCAAAGGTAGCTTTGCTCCAAAGGCTGGCTGACCTCTGCGACCACAGGCTGTGGTCTAAGGGACAGGGGAGAGAGCACAGATCCACTCAGAAGGCTGGCTCTGAGTAAAGACAGACTGCAGTCTATAGGCATGGGAGAGCACATAGCATTCATTTTCCCCCCCTTTCCCTTTACACTGAGCTCTTTCCCACTATAAGCCCACCACAGAGTGGATTTAGCAAACGTAATATCACATGGTGAACAAAACGTTCCTGGGTTCCATAGGGTCTCTTCATGAACAGGGGTATTTATCACTCATCCGGGGACAGGCAGATAAAGGCCAGATGAAACAACCGTCGGCATGAGAATCCATGGTCTGTTTGCCTGTACAGTGCAGCATGTAGCTAGCCACGAGGTGCTTTCCCAGGGTCTCTCAAAGAAGCTGAGGGGTGAGGCTCATGATTGGAGGCAGGGAAGCTTCTGGAGTACAAGCTGGGGTGGAAGTGAGAGTCTACAGGAGCCCTTAGGACTCTGTCATCACCCAACTTTCCAGAAGTGTCCTCAGGGGCCCCACAGCTTGCTAGGTACAGCACAGGTCATGGGAAGCTGTCCAAACACACCATTAAGGCATACCCAACCCAGGACTGCCTCCCCGAGGCACTCCCTTATTTCCATGGCAACCCACTCACTGCCTGAATGATACCATAGCTTCTGCCCTTCTCACCCTCCCCTGCTCGGTGCCCCTGTGGTTTCTACGGAACAGTATTGTGACTCATCCATCGGAGCCTGGAGAAACCTTCAACCTTCCTTGCTCAGGTCACATCCAGCCATCTTCCAGAGCAAACCTCTTTTGCTCCCTGGTCACCCTCTAAGAAGCATCTGATTGACTGCATGTCAGGGCGCTGGCTCAGACCTGCCCCTTGGCCACCAGCCTGCCTTCTGCTCTAACTTTATATCCATGTAAGGCATCTTTTAAGAAGTCCCTCCCTTGAGAAGGCACTCTATTCTCCGTGGCTGGCTGTCTAATGTGCTTTCACCTATGTAAACCATCCCTACCACCTTGGAGATGTTCCTGTGCAAGCCCTACCTCCTTTTCTTGACACTTGCCTCTTCCACTCTACCATCCAGTCCCACGGCCAGTGTGTCTACATTTTTAGGTCTCTGCCTGGGAATGGGAGCTGACACCTAGATGCTCAGTGAGTGAAAGATGCCCTTTCCCCAGCCTGAATTCCACCTCTCTAGCTTGGTTAGTGAGGCCTGAGCTCAGAGACTCACTCCTGACAGTCTTTTCCATACCCAGGCCACACATAGCCCAGTAATGCCCCTCCCCCCCATCTGACCTCAGCACTGCTATGGACCTATTCAGCAAGTCTCAGGGACCCAGAAGTCCCCGGCACCCACAGGGTTTGTATGATTCGGGATCCTGTGACCTGTGGGCAGCACTCTCTCATGACATCACCTTCAACTGTGTTCTCTTCGAGGAATGGACCAAGAGATCGAGAAATGAATCCCAGTGGGTGTCATAGAGTCCATTTCCAAGCTGATTCCTTTGAGCTTGGATCCCTCAGGCCCATGTCCCCTTTGGACTACAGGCTAGTCACTCCTGAGTACTCTTTCCCGATCCCCAAGGTACTCGTGGCAGGCAGTTGGGAGTGGGTCACAGTCATTTAACCAACACTGGGAGCCTTATTCACTCTATCTTCCAAAGAGGCCCAAACTGGGACTTTAGGGAGGCAGCGTAGGTCCAGCTAACAAGCACCCGCTCAGCAGGGCCCCACCTCACCCTCAGGAGGGAGTGGGAATCTTTGGGTGCCTGGCCTGGCAGGACAGGGTAGCTGACATCACTTTCAAGCATGATTCCCTTGCTATCGCTACCCCCAGGCTTCAGAGTCTCTCTCTCTCTCTCTCTCTGACGTGGCTCTACTCCAGGCTGATGTCACCTCTTCCCTGAGCCTCTCCGCATGACTTCCCCATGCTCCATGCTCACCCAACTCTGCTTTTTGTGAGGGAAGAGCTTCTGTAGACAAAACACTGCCTTTCTGAGCTTCCTGGCTTCCTGTGGCTCACGGGACAAAGGTCAAAGGTCAAAGGACCCCAGAAGGCCCACAGGGACCATGTCTCTACTGACCCCTCCCCTTCTGCTCCTTCACACCTGTCTTTCAGCTGTCTCTTGACACCAATCCTACCTCAGGGCCTTGGAGCATGCTGGGCCACTCTGGTCCTTTCCAGAGCAGCTCCTGGCTTATTTATTGTCTCTCTGAATACTGCCTGGAGCAGGTTCCCTTGCTATCAGCTCTCAGGCCCACCCCTCCACCCCCACCCAGTGTCTTTTCCTTTACAGATTCTGATACATCCACATGGCTATTTCAGTTTTGTTCATACGATCGTGCGACTAATACATGGTACTCATGTGACAAATGACCTAGTTTGTGTGACAATGAGCTGGCCACAGATGCTGCATACTGTTAAGCAAATTGTGAGAGAGGAATGTTCCCCCAATCCCATAGCCTGATGCCTGGTGCATCTAAAGAGCTTGGAGAATGTTTGCTGAATGAATAAAAGAGCACATTAAATATCTCAACCTGCTACGGAGGCCTGATCAAAGAGAAAGGGACACAAGTCTCTAGTCCAGGGACAAACAGAAGGGTCCTCATTCCCACAGTGTCCACACAGAGAACAGCATACATTACCAAGGGCCCAGACCTCGACTTCCTTCTCCAAGCCAAGAGTCCCTTCCCCTACCACCACATAAAGTGTTCATTTTCTCTGCCCTCACCTCCACAGGGATTGACAAGGAAGAGAGAACACATCAGCACCCACCATCTGGCATCTCACACCAGGCTGTAAAGATGGAAGGGCCTTTGTTTTCATACCCCATGAGCTGGGGGATCATTCACACATCAGCACTGTGTGCTTAAACTTGAGCTTTAAATGCAAAACATAAACTGGGTCACCGGGGTCACAAATCATCACCAATGTTGAATGTATTGAGTTCAATTGCTACTGAGTAATCGTTAACTCTTTAAAAATAAAAATCAATTATGGCATTCTCTTAAAAGGCGACCCAGTGTTTGAAGGGACATTGCCACAGGGCCAGAGAATCACAGGTTCACACTGGCCGGCACCTTTGCTTGTGAACTGCTGGCACCCATTCTTGGCAGGAGCTCTTGGGTAGCCATGCATGGCTTCCCAGTCCTCTGGCCACGATAAAGCTGTAGAATCTAATGTATTCTGAGTCAGACCAAGTGCTGCTCATGAAGGGGGAAAAAAAAAGGGACCTGCTTGAGTAACTGTAATAATTGGAAAATTATTTTGATAGCCTGAAACAATCTAATATATTACAGAATTTTATTAAAATAATATCAAATCAAATTAACTGCTATTCCATAATGAATTAGGTAACAAGGTGGGCAGATATTAATCGGCCTTGGCTTCTAGGCAGGGGAGCCCGGAATTTATTAGTTCTTGTGGCTGGCATGAGGTGAAGGCAGAAACCGCCATCGCCGCCGGAGAGGGAACCCCCTGAGACAGGCCCACTTCCACTTCTTCGTCTCTCCCCTGCCTCCACCTCCTAATCCATCATTAAACACTTGTATTCCTTTTATGTGGGGTCTTATGAAATTTTTAATTTTTTAATTGCTTTGTGATTTAATAATGAGGACTTTTCCTTTGGCCTCAATAAGGAGTGAGATGTGATATTGATTTTTTTTCTCCTTTCTTCACCCCATCAAACCCTCTTCCCTTCTTCCCATGACTTTCATTCTCTAAGACTAAAATCCCAAATCTTGTCCCTGAGGGAGCCCAGTGCCCAGTAGATGGACCTAGACTGCCTGAATATCCTTTTGTTTCTTCAGAGAGCTCATAGACTCAGCTGCCCATGTGGCCATGGCCAGCCTCTGAAAGGCCATTGTGGTTGAGGCCTAGGTTGTCTGAAGGCTCGAAGAGTTTGGCTTCTGCATAGCTAAGCACCAGTATTATTACTCTTTGGGGATTTTCTCCACTCTCTGACTCAATGGTTTTTTTGAGGAGAAACTGGATAAGAGCCATACAGTGCATTGAGAGAACTAGCACGAGCCCCCTGGGCTCTCTCAGCTACCTGGCCATACCTCGGATCCTTTGGAACCCACCATGGACACCACTGGACTGTTCTTGCTGTCTGACATTGTGCTGGCAGATGACAGGCAGTGCCTCTCAGAGCCTTGATTTGCCCCTTTGCCAAATGGGGATGAATCAACTTAGTGAAATCATCATTAGGGCTAGAAATATCCTGGAAACCTGCAGATAATGAGGCTGCACTGGATGGAAGGTTATTTACGCATTACCAAGATGAGGGAGGGGCCTCTGACGGCGGGAGGGTCTTCACAAGTCCCCACGCAAGGCACCTCTTGTTTCTATTCCCACTTTAGATGGAGGCTTAGATCAAGGGCTTGGTACCTTGCACCTGGAATACTGGCACTGGGCTTCTACTCATATTTGTCCCTGGGTTGGAGCTTTTCAGCATGGCAGGAAGAGTCAGAGAAGCTGGGGTTGCTTGGATGCTGATTCTGTAGCACTATCTGATGTGAATTCTCCTTAGCCCAGCCACACTTTGCAAAATAGATAGAAATCAATGCAACTGTTTCTTACCGAACAGCGAGCGACAAGGCACGTAGGATGCCCTTTTGTGCCTTGTTACTGATGGAAATTAATTTAAAACATCGCATGTATATCAAAATGAGACAGACATGTCATACCGGAGGAGGTGATCATTCTCTAAACGTGGAGAAGAGATGCAACTTAACACGCATCGTCAATGTTTTTCCTTTTGCTCTGCCCTGTGGGCCACACATCACTCTCCTCTACCCTTGGTCCAGGTCCAAGGGGCCCATCTAGGAAAATGCACAGAGATGCCAAGGTCAGAGGACTTTGCAATCTTGAGGTTCTTTCTTAGACCAAGCAAGGATAACTTTCTTTTCAAGTCTGCAGACAGCTTGGGATCTGGAAAGGCTGAATCAACGCACAATTAAGTGAAGATTTTTTTTTAATTTTCTCAAGTAGACATGAAAAATCAGTCTTAGGACTGCGTGAGGAGACATGGCATAAATGACAGCCACTCACCCTGTCTTCCAATGAAGTGGGCGACTGAGCTGAAATTCACACGGAAGGACTGACCGGCACAGGCAAAGTCTGTTTTGCGCATACATTTTTTTTTCTTGTGATTTGGATATAAATTGCAACCCAAATGAAGCAAACACCTCTCTTGTGGATAATCACTTCTAGAAGAATGAGTACCCAACACTCCCCTTGGTGCTTACATGGGAAAAAATAATAATAAAAAGGATTTAAAATTAAGGACAAAAGGAATAAAAGGGTAGATAAAATCTGAGAAGCATCGGAGGGAAGATAAAGTGACTTTTTGGCAGCAACTTTAATAGAAGCTCGGCTTCAAAAGTCATCTTGCTGCGGCGTTAATCTGTGCATTCTTTACTAACCCCGGCGAAGGCGGCTCCCTGTTATTACCTCGGTTAAAAAGGGTGTATATCTCTAATCAGAATGGGCTCAGACTAGTTATTGCCGTGAATCTGAGTTTCCCATTTCCGCCAATGGGTAATAAAGGGTCATGCCGCCCAGCCTGTTTTGGAAGAGATTATGAAATGGTCTTTTAGTTTTGCAAGTCCGTCTCTGGGACACTCTTGTGCATACATCTGCTTGGCATTTCCAGGGGTTTTGGGGTGGGGCGAGCAGGATGGTCAGGTGACTGAGATCGGAGATGCATGACCTGGGCTGGACACCAGGAAGCCTTCACACTGAGTCTTCTCAGGATCCCTGTGCCTAGGGGTTGTATAATATTCTGGGAAGGAGGACGCTATAGGGGGTGTGGTGGACAGTCACCCAGGGTGACAGTGACAATTGGTCCATGCCTGCTGCATTCTTAGTGGCTGGACTTTGTTGGTGGGCCAGGACTCTGCCCAACTGCTCTCCTTCCCACCTGGAACACTTCCAAATCTGCAGCGGGGAGTGGCCTCCAGGCATCCTGGAAGGGAGACTGTATGGCTGGTATAACACAAGAGCTGGGCCTGCCAAGAGTCACACAGTCTGATGGGAACCTTGCTTGCTTCATCTGCAAAATGGGAATGTATTTGCCTTATAGGCTTTGAAGACTGGATGGCAAGGTTCCATAGAACATCGCACATTACTCAAGCCAGAGCACACTGTCAATTTTATAAGTTTTGTATGTGTGTGTAGGGGTATCCTGGGCTTCCTATGCCTATGAGGGTGCACTTTCCACTTTACTATTTCAGACAGAGTCTCTTACTGAACCTGATTGGCTACCCTGACTGAACACAGCACAGAGGGGCTTGCACACAGCTGAGTGTCTAGCTGGTCATGACCTCTCTGGGGACAACAGAGAAGGATCTGTTCCAGGAATTTTCCTTGTGACAACAGAATTTGAGTTTGTGTCTCTCCTGGTGGGTCTCTGTTCCGATGTCCCTTCCTTCTTAAGGCCACTCATCATACTGGGTTTGGGAACTGCCCAGATGCAAAGGGACATTCTCGGTACTGCTGACATCCCCGCAGACCTGTGTCCATATGAGGCTGTGTGCTGAGTCAGGGAACATGGCGGAGCTTTTGGCAGTGAACCGGAAGGACGGATGCTTTCCACCACAGCAATGGCCGAAGTAGCCATGGAGACGCCTGCTAGCTTCAGCTTCCTTTCAGAAAACCTCAGAATCTTAGCTTACCCAAGGATAGTACAACAGCATGAGGTAGAGAAAATGGTGTGGGCCAACGAGATGGTTCGTCAGGTAAAGGTGACTGCTACCAAGCCTGCCGACCTAAGTTCAATCCCCACATGGTGGGAGGAGAGAAATGACTCTTGCGCGTTGTCCTCTGACCGCCCACATGTGCACCAGCCCACACGAATTAATAAATGCAGCAAAAATTAAAATGCCTTTGGCTTCTTTTTGAAAATATTTTTTTTAATTACCATTTCGCTAGGCTAACATATAAAGTAATAATCCGATTATGGCCTTCTCTTTCTTCTCTTGGGGTGCGCATGCATTTGTAAATGTATGTATATATTATGTTCTTGTGTGTGTTTGTGTTTGTGTGTGTGTGCGTGTGTGTGCATGCCGTGCACATGGAAGGTCAATGTCAGTGTAATCTGAGGTATAATCCTGAGCTGCTCTTTATTGGACGTGTTTAGACAATTTCTCTTGCCGAACCCAGAGTTCAGCTAGATGAGGCGAGCCCCAGGGGTCTCCTCTCCCTGCCTCCCCACACTGGGATTACAGGAGCATACAGCCATGGCCGTGCCTGGCTTTTCACATAAATGCTAGGTCCTCAATGCTTGCTCAGTAAGCATTTGCTGGGAGAAGCATCTCACTCTGGCCATTCCATACACATTATACTTTCTCCATTGGTTCCTCCCCTCCATCGCCCCCTGCACATGCCCCTTCCTCGTGTAGTTGGTTTTAGCTTCCAGTTTTCCTGGATCATTTAACTGAGGTACAGTGCATAGTTTGCCCCCCTCTTTTAAACAGAGGCACACATCTGTAGCTCCTAGTACAGAAATTTCCCTCCATCAGAGAGTTCTCTCACCTTCTCTTAGTCAGTCCATCCAAGAAACAACCTCTGCTAACAAGAGCCCTTTGATCAGAGATGAATACTGTTCTTTCTAGAACCTTCTACACATGGGACTGTGCAGCAGATGATCTTTGCATCTGGTTCCTCTTACTGAGAGTCACGGTTTGGAGACCTGTCCACGCAGCTGTGCTCAGTCACAGCCTGTTTTTATTGTTGGATAGAATTTTTACAGAATGGATTTTCCACAGGTGTGGGTCTCTAGTCACCTTGTGAGGGACCGCCAATGGTTTCCAGGTTGGAATGTTGTCGGGGAAGCGGCTACCACGGTTACTGTGCAAGTGTTTATATGTGAGCATGTGTCTGTCTCTCTAATGTTGGCGTAGAATTACCGGGTCACGGGAAGAGTGTAACTTTAGCTTAACACCAAGCCAGCAGTTCTCAATGGTGGGCAATCTTGCGTCTTTTGCTTCTCACCACAAACCCCTGACTGGTGTTATTGGTCTTTCGGCCACTCAGAAATAAGCACTCACTTATTTCTCTCTACAGTTTTAATTTTTTTGTTTTTTTGATGAACAATAAAAGTCACAGTAATCAAAACAGTGTGGTGTCGGCTGAGAGCTAGATCCGTTGATGAGGCCGAGTCCAGAAATAGATGCATAGTTACATGGTCAATTGATCTTCCACAAAAGCACAGAGCAGTTCAACAGAGAAGATCTATTAACAAAGTGTTGGGCCCAGTGGTTGGCCATATGGAAGATTATACTTCATATACTGCATGAAAAGCAACTCAAGATGGAGCCTAGCTCTGCACATAAAAGACAGGAGACACATATCAGGAATCTATTTTTGTGAACTTGGGACAGGGGTATGCGTTGAGTATCACACACACACACACATACACACACACACACATGCACACACACACACCAGCAGGATATTTTGTGAACTTGGAACAGTGGTATATGTATGTATTTTAACAGAAACAACTGGGACTTATTAAAATATTTCTCACTGAGGAAAAGAGAGGGTAAGCCACACACTGTGAGGAAATATTTGCAACACATATGGTATCGGCAAAGGACTGGCTTCCAGGAGCTATAAAAATCTCCTACAAATCAAGAGTTAAAAGGCAGACAACCTAATAAAAATAGACAAAATATCTGAACAGACACTTCAAGAAAGAAAGCAAGGTTTCCTGGCTCCATAGCTTCTAGAGTTAAGCGTAGCGGTGGTTCCAGGCCTGACAGTCCCAGCAGTTTCTCTTTACTGATAAGAGAGCACACACGCAGCTCTCAGACATCATTATAGAAGTCTCTTCTGCAGGAGATGGTGGTGAGTCTGGCCAAAGTGTGGAGAGGAAACATTTGTGGAGGGCACAGACACAAATAGGGCATCTTTATCACGGTTCTTCCTCCAAGTCTCAGGGACCATTTCGGAAGATGTGACAGAAAGACTGTAAGAGCCCAAGGCTGGGGAGGCCTGGGGTGACACAGGGACTTCTGAACATGACAGGACCGCTGTGCTCCTGGCCATACCAGCTGTGTCACACACATAAGAGCTAAACCAGTTCAAGCCAGTCAACATTCCAGTGCACCCGTGAGTGTGCATGTGTGTGCAAGTGTGTGAGTGTGTGGATATGTGTGGGTATGTGTATGTGTGTGCGTATATGTGTGCATGTGTACAGGAATGTGTATCTGAATGCATGTGTGTTTGCGTGCATGCATGTGTGTGTGTGTGTGTGCATGTATGTTTTTGTATGCCATGTGGGTTTGTGTGTGTGCATGTGTGTGCATGAGTGTTTGTGTGTGCATATGGTTAGGAATGTGTATGCATGTGCCTGTGTGTATGTGTGCATGTGCATGATTGTGTATGTGTGCACATGTGTGGGTGTATGGGTGTGCGTGTGTGCATGTGTGCATATATGTGTGTATGTGTGACAAGCCCCCACTCCTAGCTGAAGAGTTATTGACAGCTGATAGATCCTGGGGGAGGGAGAGTCAGTTTCCTTACGGGTGTGGCCTCTGATGGTTTAACAGTGTGGCAAATGGCACTATACCCATTACTTGGTGAGCCAAAACAAGGAAAAAATAAAAATAAAAATAAAATGGAAAGTTTGGAGGTGGTGGTGGATCTGGGGAGTCAAGGGGAGTAAGGTGGTAGCTATAACCAAAAAAGCCGTGTATGGAATTCTAAAAGAATTAATGGAATTATTATAGTTTTCAAAAGAATAAAAAAAAAAGTTATGTGCTCTAAACTGAGGGTCTGGGTGTTTGCCTGCTCTAGAATTGAATGGAACTGTAGTCAATTGAAGTTCACAGTTCCAGATAGCCCTGTGAACCAGTTACCAGGTCCGAAAAGTCCAGTCGTGCCCTGAAAACTGAAGCCCTGAAGCTAAGCTCTGGAAACAGAATTCTACCCTCCCTAAATCTGAGTCTCCACAGTTCCTCCCTCCCTCCCTCCCTCCCTCCCTCCTCCCAGCTTACAACTACTGATGACCAGATCCTGCCCAGGGCCATCACACAATCCCCTCCATCCCATGGCCTTCTCGAAGCTCAGCTTGTGTGATGGCAGTTGTCTCCTGGGGGGGGGCGGGGGAGGGGAGTCACTGGCTCAACACCCTTGTCTCCAGTCTTCTTCCTACACAAGGGTAACTAACTACCAGACTGTTTCCAAGTTAAGGACAAAGAAAGACAACGTTTCTTATCCCTCTTCTACTGCAAGCCCTCTGGTGGGGACTGACTGGTGTACAAGCCATCCTCAACTTCCAGGCCATGGATGTGCTGGAGCAGGAATGCCTTCCTGCATCGATGCCCACTTCCTGTCTTGTATACCGTGAGTGAGGGAGCACCGCTGTGGGAGGCTCCCGAGGTTCCCAGTGACTCCGCATTTCCTGGGTGGACTGGCTCTGAGAGCTGCTTCAGGCAGTGCTGGTCTTCACATTCTGGACCCCCTTTCTTGGAACTGATCTCACCCCCGACTCACCACCCACTTTCTTGCTCCAGCATGCCTGACTTCAAAGCATTCTTCCAACTCGGAGGACTAGACAGCGTGATATGTTGGCATATGTAGCATTTCCATTACTTCTTACGGCTTACACATGCTCTACCACCTTATTTGTGTGTGTGTGTGTGTGTGTGTGTGTGTGTGTGTGTGTGTGTGTGTGTTAACTACGACTCCACTGAGAACCACCACACAAGTTGTTGGATATCTCACAGCTCCTATGAGTCAAGAGACAGAGCTGCCTGGCTGGACTCTCTGCTTAGGGTCTCCCTGGGCTTTGGTCAAGGGGTTTGGGATTGGTTGGGAGGCATCTGCCTCCCTATGTGTGTGGTTGCTGGGAACACAGTCCTTGCAGGCAGGGACGGAGACTAATGGTCTTTCTGGCCATCTTTTCTTCCTAGATGGTTTACAGTTCTCTGCACCTGGCTCTCCCCATGTATGACTGTGTGTCTCCTTACTGTTGGTGACAAAGAGGAGTCCCCTGAGTTAGGTGCTGTGATCCTGAGCAACCTAACCCTCCAGATACAACAGACAGTCCTCACACAGCACAGCTGTACCTTGTGGATGGAAGAAGTGGCTGGGGTGTTTGGTGGGAGGAAGGAAGGTTGTTACACAAAGGTGTGGAAAACAGATGTGAAATCGTTGGGGACACTTGAATGAAGAGTATGTCTGCCATCTCATAAAAACCATCCTCCACCTCTCCAAAAGTTTCCCAGACTATCCCAAGGCGACAGGGGTCCTCATCCAACCGGGCTTCCATGGCAACATTGTATCAACTATCCATTCTTCTGAGTCCCGCATTCAAAAGAACACGTGGAATCTGCCTGTAGACTCTCACCGTCTAGAGCAGGTTGTTTCTCTTCACCCATTTCTCACTTCTGAGGTTTGGCCACAAAATTTAAAGCCAGGACGTATGCTCACAGGAGTCCATAGTCACCTTCTGCTGTGCCTAATTCCTCATCAAAGAGAAGCATGTGCAAGCTAGATCACCCTCCTCCCACATCCTCCCACATCCTCCATCATCCTGTTTCCCTTTCAAGACCTATGTTCCCCCCGTGAGCCTGTCTCCGTGAGTCAGGGTCTGCCAGCTCCAGGACGTCTGAGACAATGGAGGAGCCACAAAACTACAAACCGAGATGCCTCTGAGCAAGAAAGACAAGGCCAAGGTCAAAGAAGCCTGCCTCCCCTACCTCTTTGTCCCCTTCAAACTCCCCTGAAGCCTGTCTCCCTCTCTTCAAGCATTTCTTAATAATCTGTAATTTTGTGGAAGGGATAAAGGATAAGGGGAACCCAGAAGGTGGCTGGATTTACATATGAATGTTGGGTTTTCATTTTAATTTTGACAAAGTGTAAAGGTTGATAATAAAAGTGTCATTAGTGCCTTGCCATTTCTTTGATGGACTACGGAGCAGATTGCTAAGATATGGAGACGAATCCAGGGGTCACTGGTTTTTACCGGGAGCTATCCTTCATGCTGTAACAGAAAAACAAAACAAAACATCATGACAAAATTTTTAAAACCGATAAAAATAATGACATTATTTTCCAGGAACCTATGACTGTTAGGAGCCTTTCCGAGAGGGAATGAACCTGCATTTGTTTTCAGAGTAGGTTCTGTGCTTAACCAGAGAAGTCGCTGTTCATCTCTCAGGCCACATCCGTGTCTGCATCTTCCAATAAAGAAGTCTTGGGTCAGTATTGGTTATAGTCAAATCAGGGAAGATGTCCTGAGGATGAAGCTTCAGACCTTCACCCTGAAGGTGATAGTCCTGAGATTGACTGAAAAAGAGCAGGTGGTCAGCTAGAGGGGTCGGGAGGGGTCGAGAAGGGCCAAGTGAGTTCGTGAGTCCTGAGAAATGGCCCCCACTGTACTCACTCCCTTGGGGTTTAAAGACAGCAGCAGCAACAGACCTTGGATGTGGACCAGTCTAAGTCTTCCACCAACTTCCTGTGGGACTGTAGACAAGTCACTGTTCCTCTCTGAGCCTTGGCTTCTACACTGGATGAGACCAGAGTCTTTCAAAACATGTGCTCCTAAAGACCCAGAGATGCTGACCCTGACTAGGGTCTGCGCAGGATGTCCCAATGTCACAGGGCACGGCAGTCATCTGCCTCTCCTTGTCCATTCATAGCCAGAGTAGCTCAGCTATTGACTGCCTGAGTGAGATTTCCTTGGGATGGGGTTTCCATGGATTGTAAAAACTATGGAAATAGTGGATATGTGTCTCCAGAATCTTCTGCTGCTGTGGCATCTGCTGTTACCAAGCCAATGCTCACTCAGCACCAAAAGCTAAGCTTCTAGCACAAAGCTGAGGTGTGTGTGTGTGTGTGTGTGTGTCTGTCTGTCTGTCTATCTGTGTGTGTGTCTGTGTGTGTAAGAGAGATACACAGAGAGAGGTAGAGAGACAGAGGTACAGAAACACACACACAGAGACAGAGAGACAGAGACAGAGGTACAGAAACACACACACACACACACACACACACACACACACACACACACACAGAGAGAGAGAGAGAGAGAGAGAGAGAGAGAGAGAGAAAATCTTTATATCCAGAAGACTTTTCCATTGTTCCTCAGAACACTCTAGAACTCTTTCATTTTTGTATCTAATCTTCCAAGGACCTATCATTGTGGTTCTGATCTTCCAGAACCCCTTGTTCCAGTTCTCAGTGCCTGCCTATTCAGGTTCGGTTTTAGTTCTGTATTTTCAGATCGGCTTGGTCTCTGAGGTCTTTGGGGGGTGGAGGCTGTGTCTCTGTTTTGGAGATTTGTAGGGTGGGAAGTTTCAAATTTAAAAATCCTCCCCCCCCGGTCCTTCTTGACTAAAGGATCCTTTAAGAGGTCATCCAGTCTAAATTCTTCCTTTTTTAGGTAGGTAAACTGAGGCACCAAAAGGAAGGTGAGGAGCCTCCAAAGCCACATATATTAACTCTCCTTGTGTTCTTCCACAGACCCTGGACTCACGGTGAGTATTCTGTTGGTCTTCCTCTGCAATTCCTCATGTAAAGCAAGGACTCCCTCGTTTGCAAAGGGTCACTCTTCAATTATGTTTGCTGGACCTCACAAGCTCATTAACTTGTGCATCAAGTTAACTGGGAGCTCAGAGGCTCCCCTCTGCTTTCTTTTCTTTATTGATAACAGTGGGGGCTAGTGGTCAAGGAAGACACCTATTCACTTCCCACAAGGAACTGCACTTTTCCTCATCATCAAAACAGGCAGACACTTGGGACGGCCACTTTGGAAGATAAGGGGAAGGTGGAAGAGCTCATAGATAGCCCTCATCCTGCCCTGCTGGTTAGCAGCCTGCTACAGCGTGGCTTCCCTTTGCCCGGGGATCAACTTCATGCCCACACCAGTGAAGAGCATTAGGCGCCACTTTTGACAGCTCGGACGCCTGCTCACATCTTTCCAGTGCTCACCGGGGCAGGGTGGGTCCCCCAAGAGATAGGTGTGTGAATAGAGGGTACGGTGACTCTGACGAGGATACTGAGTGACCTGGAGCAGCAAGAGGAGGATGCGACAGGATTGGTACCCACCCTGATGACAGTGGTGACTGCTGGAACCCACCATCCCCTCTCTTAGAAAATCACAAGGCATCGTTGTGCCTTCGCCTAGGGACACAAATAGACATCTATACCCTTTAGGTAGTTTTCAGTGATAGACCAAGTAGAGCTTGGTGAACCAATGTCTTCAGTTATGATTACTTACGGAAGCATGGACAGCCTATACAGGCAATTATACAGCTAAGTAAAAGGTTCTTCCAGGATCATCTATATCTCCAGAATGGGGGGAGCCTCACGAACACCCACCCCTCTCCATAGGAAACACGACGAGCCCAGTCTTGTGCAGATCTCCTTCAGGCGATCATAACCCCCAACAGTTTAAGAAGGCTAATGGCTGTGTCCTGTATGGAGGACAGTGTTTTACAACAGGCACCCCTGTGTCTCCCTGACTCCATCCTATCACATCTCACTTCCAAAGGAGATAAGAGGACAGATGACACACTACATATATTCAGAGTGCTATGTGCTGAGTTCTGGCCTCCAAACATTAAGCTTTTCATTTTTCCTAAAGTGAGGCCCTGCCTTGCTCACTGTGCAACTGAGGTGGATCAAATTGTCTCCCCTCCCCTAGGATGGAAAGACTGTTGTCTCTATGTATATGTATGAGATACTCAGATGTCTTGGACCCTGTGGCATGTTTGATACCCGAGACACCTTTGTCAGGGGAAGGATCCCATAAGATGTGAAATGTCTGAGGTTGAACCATCAAAGGATGAGTCCAAATTTGTAGGATGGACCCTGGTGGGGCTGGTGTTTGGCAGTTTCCCTTTGTAGCTTCAGAGTCTGGTCTGCTTCAACTCTACCATAGCTTCTCTGTGTGAGTAGGAGCTGGGCTGGAGTTCTCTGTTCCGAGTTCTAGGGCTGCACAACTCTCTTCCCCTCTTTCGCAGTCACTGGGTTTGTGATGGGGATATAGGATACAGGACAGTCTTTCATTTTGATCCCAAGAGATAGATCAGTGGTCTCCTAGCACAGGGTCTCCCCAAGCTAACAGAAAGTGGAAGGACAGGAAGTGCATGCTGGGAAGTTTGTCTAGAGTGGCTTTGCTGGTCAGTTGACAACTTTTTTTTTTAAAAAAGATTTATTTATTTATTTATTTATTTAATTTATATAAGTACACTATAACTGCCTTCAGACACACCAGAAGAGGGCATCTGATCCCGTTACAGATGGTTGTGAACCTCCGTGTGGTTGCTGGGATTTGAACTCAGGACCTCTGGAAGAGCAGTCAGTGCTCTTAACCACTGAGCCATCTCTTCAGCCCAGTTGACAACTTCTTTATCTAAACTTGGCTTTGAATCATCTCTCCCGAGTAACCCTATAGTTTGATAGTCTGGAGAAGTGTTGGGACATAATGCTCTTGGAAGATGTGGGCCTGATACAGTAGGCATTGGGAGTAAGAACCCCAGTCCAGCACCATCGTCCCCACTCTGGCTGCTGCCTGGCTGGTGCTGTTGTAGACAGCCGAGGGCTCCTAGCACGGGAGGGCTGATATCTCAGGAGAGTCGCCTGTGATGGAGGCTCCAGAGATGCTGCCTGCCCTTGGATGCTTTGCTCCTTGGATGAAGCTGGAAGCATCTCCGCTCTCTCCTCAATTCTACATCTGGGGTGGAAAGAGGACCGGCTGCGGCTTCAGGAGGCTGGAGTTCAAATGTCTGCATGGGAAAGGTGTTCCACAAGCCCGCTTTCTTCCTCTGCAGAAGGGCCAAACCCTACCACAGGAATAGCATGAAGCGCTTTTCTTTGTAAGTCCTACAGCTTATAGCAACAACATAGTGTTCTATTCCTCCAAGCCTTTCTCCTGAGGGAGAACACACACACACACACACACACACACACACACTCATGTACAAACCCATGAAATGCACACTCAGAACTGTATACATGCACACATGCACATAAAGACACCCGTGCACCCACACACATGCTCACACCCACTGCTCTTCTCTCCTTGGGTGCTACTTTTCACGACTGCCTCCTCTATGGCACCCCTACAGTCTGGGTGGCCAGCTGCACAGGGAAGGAGTTATGGAGGTGTGGCCCGAGGCTTGTCCTGGGCCCGAGGGCATCATGCTGCTTCTCCTGGTTTTGTGGTTCTGGGACAGAGCTCCTGATTCACGTCCTCGTTCACTTCCCAGTCACTCAAGTCTCCATCCTTCTGCCTCCAACTTCCAGTCCAGGGTTGTTGCTAAGGATACAAAGCAGGGATGCTTCAACATCCTTGGTCCCTGGTGTCTGTTAGCTGTCTGTCTGACGCAACAGGGAGGTCAGAGCTGCCCATTCTCTCTGAGAGGTGTTTGCTTCGGTTTGCTTATCCCTCTTCTGTTGCAGGTAACAATTTTAATATGAATCTTCATTTCCAGGGAAATAATTAGTGCCGTGTGAACTGTGGTTCTCTCTCTCTCTCTCTCTCTCTCTCTCTCTCTCTCTCTCTCTCTCTCTCTCTCCTGCTAATTTAGCGAGTGGAGGAAAGTTCTGGAGTGACTGGATGGTGAGACCATTCCAGCTTCAGACAGACCTGTGATGGAGGGGCAGGAGATCCTGACTTCAACAGAGAATTCCAGGATGCCAGGAGTCCTTCTTGTCACAGGCCCCTTTAAATGAGGCCAGCTCACCCACTCACTCGTGTCTTGGCACTGCAGAAAGAAATGGTTTAGAAAGAATAAGCTGGGTCATTGATGACTGTACTGGGAACTGGCAGAGACCAGATTCTGAACTTCCTCGGAATCTGTATATTCCTGCATATATAAGAAAGCCCAAGGACCATAAGGAAGTGTTTCTGGTTCAGCTTTAAGAGAAAGCCTTGTTGGCAGCGCCTAAAAATTACAAGCTTGGAGCTGCAGCACCGTTTGAACGGTGTGACAATGCACCAGGGTAAGAACCCATCATTTCCAGTCTTCCTCAGCTGTTGGGTAGGTTCAATTTTTTATACAACTGAATTCCTGTACACAGAAGTAAAAGAAGCCGTCTCTGTGGGCGCAGCTTACACAAGTAGAAGAATAACTGTGGAACAAGTTTTGGTCTTCTCTTGTTCCCTACATTGCCACCACCTTCCTGTTTGAAGAGTAAAGTTAATACGAACTAGATAGTGGTGTAAACATGCGGCAGTGTTCCTTAACTTTTGGTTCTACTCAAACATTTTTTTGTACATTAAAGAAAGTGAATTTCTAAAAAAAAAAAAGAATAAGCAAAGGTGTCCTGGGACTGGGATCTGCAGGGTTCTGCCAAGATGCCCCCCCTCTGCACTCTCTGCTCACTGCCTGGTTCCAAACCTGGCTTTCATCTACTTGCCTCTGCCCCCCAGGATCCGGAGCCATCCCCACCTCTGTGAGCCTGGTCGTCTACCATGAGCTATCTACGGACTTCCTGATTGTTAAAGTCTGTGTCATATAGACGAGAAAGCTGAGACTCTGTGTGGCTGGTTTGACCATGAAAATGGGAAGGACAGAGCTCACTCAGACTCCTGTGACCCGGAATCTCAAGCTCTCAGCCGTGACTTTGAACTGGTTGTAGACAAAGGCAGTTTTTCTGCTTGAGCCCAGCACTGGTGTCCAGGAACTTGGTGGGTAATGTGATGATGGGTCAAAACACCAACATCGAGGCTAGTAAATAAAACAGCAGCATCCCCTAGGGAGCCTCTAACCTAGTCGGAGCCTCCAGTTCTGACTGGTGACCTTGTGTGAGCTGAATGGCCTTTGTGACCTGAAGGTCATTGTTCTTGCCTATTAACCACGGATGACAGCGGGGTTTTCTTTCTTTTTTTTTTTTGGAGACAGGGTTTCTCTGTGTAACCCTGGCTGTCCTGGAACTCACTTTGTAGACCAGGCTGGCCTCGAACTCAGAAATCCGCCTGCCTCTGCCTCCCAAGTGCTGGGATTAAAGGCGTGCGCCACCACTGCCTGGCTGACAGCGGGGTTTTCAAAATGAACTGTGAACATGAGTCAACAGACATGCGAAGCCCACACGGCTTGACCTGCCCAGAGTACCTAGTCCAGTGACAGCCATTAGGACTACAATTCATTCATTCACTCACTCATTCATTCATTCATTCATTCATTCATCACACACTATCAGTATCTCCTGTGTGCCAAGAACATGGGGTATTGACTTTCTACCCCGACACCATATGACCCTCAGTCTTGGGAAACTGTCTGATGATATAGGGGCCATATTTAGCTGACTGTGGTGACACCTTGATATGTGGGGGCTTCATTAAGGACTTCCTTGTCAGGGAGGAGTTGAGGCCGACTCCTTTCCTGTCTCTGGGGACAGATCGTCACCCATTTGATCCAACTCCTTCCCAGCTTGCAAAGGCTACATCTCCCATTTTCCTTTGTATCATACCTCTTGGAGAAGTGAAGTAGCTTTCCTGGATGGAAAACTCTTTTAGCCCTCTGATCTCAACAGAGCCTCTGTGTTAGCTACTTTCTTTTGCTGTGATAAAATACCATGACCAAAAGCTGTTTATAGAAGAAAGAGTTCATTTTGGCTCCCGGTTCCCAAGACAACGTCCATAACGGCAGGGCTGCGAGGCAGCAGGTGGCTCGAGCAGGAAGCTTTAGAAAGCAAGGAACTTTTCCAAGTGCCTGGTGCGGCTGTGTGAACCTCTGCACACCAGCGTTTATGACAACATTGTTCAGAGTGATCTGGAGTAGAAGCAACCCAAGGGCCTGTCCATGAAGGGGTACATGGAATTCTATTCATCTCTAAAACGGAAGGGGATTCTCATGTGGGCTCAGCCATACGAGAGCACTGAAAACATGTTAAGTGAAGAGAATTCTCTGAGAAAAGGAATTTCTCCATGACTCTATTTACACAAGGCCCTTGGTCTCTGGAAGACCAAGAACAGGGTGGTGGCTGCCTGGGAAAGAGGAAAGATAGAGGTAATGTTGACAGGGTCTGGAGAGCAGAATGAGAAGATAAAGGAAGTTCTGGAGATGGTGGTTGTGGCTCCTCAGCAAAGCCAGTCTGCTCACCCCCACTGAGGAGCATCTTCGGGGGAAGGGAGCACGTCTTAGATGGCAGGAAGACTCAAAATAAAGCAGGAACAGCCAGGTGGGCAAGGTGCTTGCTCTGCAAGAACGAGGGTCTGAGTTCCGATTGCCAGCGCCCATGAAAGAACAGCAGGATGTGATCTTCCTAACGCTTGGAGGAGAAGCAGATAGATCCCAGGGCCTCATTGGCTGCCCATTGTAGCCAGACAGTGGGCTCCAGGGTCAGTGGAAGGCTCTATGTAAAAAAGCACAAGGTGGGATATGACAGAGGAAGAGACCCAATGTGGATCTCTGGATGGGAGCATACATGCACAGACAGACAGACAGACACACATAAAGACATATACACAGACACATATAGACACACACACAGAGACGGCTACACAGACAAGGACACATACCCACAGACAAACATAGACACACACAGACATATACACAGACACACATATACACACATACAGAGACGGACACACACACACACATACACAGAGACATGCACACAGACACATACAGGCACACAGAGACAGACACACACACAGACCCAGACACATATACACAGACATACACAGACATACAGACACACGCAGACACACACACACACACACACACACACACATACACACACATACATACACATACACACCAGGGAGTGTAACTAGCTCCCAGCACCTTGAGAATTGAAGTCAAAGGTCTTTGTAGCTGTCACATATGGACAGTCAGTGGGGTTAGCAGTTTTAGGAGTCATACACACTGGCTAGAGCATTTGGGGACAAGTTATCTTTGTGACTACTAATCCCAGGCTCATGGACTTTGAGGTGTTGCCTTTCCATTTGACCTTCTTCTCTTCCTGGTAGACCATGTGTGAGTGTAGATCTACATACACGGGTGAACCCACAGCCAGTCTTGGCTTGACCTCTGCAGATGACTGGGAAGTGCTAGATTTGAAATCTGCAGCGGAGTTGCTACCTACAAACCCGTTCTTGGTGGGCAGGGGTTACCAGGGAATGCGAGTCTACCATGTGGCGGGCTCACCTGATCTCTGAGGACAGTGGACGCTCAGGCAGCCAATGCGATCATGGAACGGTGGAGCGTGACAGGCCGCATCACAGTAGGAATGCCACTCCTTGATCCAGACGTGGCCATGCCTGCCTGGGCAGAGCCATGAATGTGGCCACCCTGCGATTCAAAGGCGCCTGGAACAGAATGGACAGACAGACAGACAGACAGACAGACAGACACACACACACACACACACACACACACACACACACACACACACACTGCCCAGACCAAAGCCCTTCTCCTTCCCTGTGAAAATGAGAGTCTAGAGTCTAGGCCTCCTTTCTCCACCATTCTTCCCTGACCCGATTGTTCGGCTCTGTGCTTTCTCTGGGCCTTTTTTTCAAAGAACTAGGAGAATGGTTAATTTCACTTAATGGAATAATTGAATGTCATAATTGTTTTTACATTTCAGCACCAACGTTTGAGTTAAGCTGTGTGCGTTCCCCCTCTCCCCAGCAAGAGCTCTTAATAAGCGGGCTTCTCAAAGGGCCTCCTATCTCTCTCCACCTCCGAGGCTCCTCCTTGGACTGTCTGGGCTGGCTGTTGGCAGCAGGCTGCTGGGGTGGGGGGAGGCAGTGGCTAATGACTGTTTTGGTCTCCAACCGTGCTGATCTCCCTCTAATTCACTATTTGTCAGGCATGAGAGGCACCCCAAAAAGGATCGAGAACAATGCCTTTTCTTCTCCCCATCCCTCTTTCTTCCTCTCGTCTTCATTTCGGAGGGGAGACTGGAGCTGGAAGCCAGGCCTGAGGTGACTTTTCTAAGTCCCATTATATCCCATACGTGGTGGAACTTAGCCGGCAAGTTCATCCATTTCTTTGTTTCTCTCCTGGTTGTGTGTTGGGAGGTTCCTGGCCTGGCCTAGGTGTCATGTTATTTGGCAGCCACAGTGTTTGGGTGAATGGAAAGTCAAAGCACGAAGCCAACACTGGGGAAATAGCTCAGCCAGTCAAAGAGCTTTCAGTCTAATCATGGGGACCTGACTTTGATTCCCAGCACCTCCATTAGAAATTTAAAAAGACGTTTGTGGTGATGCCTGCTTGTGGTTCCAGAGCTGGGCAGGTAGAGACACAGAGGAGGATCCCTGACGTTCACTGGTCAGCCAGCCTAGCCTACAAGTTCCAGGTCAGGAGCCTTGTCTCAGAAAACAATGGAAACCAAGGACCTCTGGATTCCACTCATGCCATGTTCATGCTATGTGGGTGCAACCCACCATGGAATCATATAGACACAAACATGGGTACATGTACATGTAACTCCCCTCCCCCCATACTGGGCCAAGGAGTTACATACATATGCAGTATTGGGAGAAAGCAAGTTTTGTTGAGATAACAGGACAGAATGGCAGGATCATTGTGGATCAAGGCCTCGAGGTGCAGACGACAGTCCAGAGGTGGAGGTGCCAGGCAATGGCAGAAGATGCGATGTGGAGCCGGGCACACAGGACCCTGTAGATTAATGAGCTGGAGTTTGGATTGGTCCTTGGATCACCCATGGCGGACCGGGAAGTACCAGAAATAGTATCTCAAAAGATCTCTCCCATTTCTGTGCAGAGAAGACAAGAGAGATAGAGACAGTTTAGTTAGGGAGTTTCAACACCCACCTTCAGAGGGTGATTGAGGAAGGGTGGATTCAATGGTAAGAATGAAAATCAATTAGGTCCAGAAATACCATGGACACATATCTGACAGGCCTTAGTCATGGGCTAGATGCATGTCAGGGTGGGAGACAAAGAGAGACACTCTTACATGTTGGCTTGAGTCACCAAGTATACCTATAATTGAGGTGGGAGAGACAGGGTGAGTCTGTCAGTAGGAGGCAGGCTACACTCCAGTAACAAACAAGACTCCTCATCTCAATGCCACATTGTCTCTGTTTGGTTCATGGTTCCCATTCAGTGCAGGGGCTGAGGCCTAGCTATCTTGGAACTATGCCTTCCGAGACATGTGGCCTCCACAGTCCCTGCTGCAGGGAGAAGAGGGTAGATTTGCAGATCATCTGACCAGCCATCGCCCTTCCTAATGTGAGTGAGAGCCCGGAGGTGAGCTTGATGCTGCAGGAAGAAACATTCCTGGATGGCGGGTCAAGAGCTTCACCATGTGCATGTTGGAGTTTGAGTGGAAGGAGAAGCAGATGAGGGCTCACCTTGGACATACAGAGCCCCTGGAAAGGACGCAGGAATAGATGGCCTTTACTTGGCCCAGGCAACAGCATGCCTTTGTCGTCTGGGGGCGTGTTTAAGCAAATACGACATCCATATCCACTTCCACCTTAAGTCCTCCAGCGCATCTCAGAAAAGATTCCTGTGTCCTGGAATCTCCTCAGAGCCCCACACCCAACTGGCTTCCATTGATGTGATTAACCCATGCCACCGGTGTCTCCAGGGAGACACAACAAGTTCGTGGCTTCTGGAGTGTTTGTCAGGGCTACTTTTCCTCTGCGTGTCCCTGTTGGCTCTGTCTGCTCAGAAAACTCATCAGAGGCTCCTGTCCTGGAGAAGCTGTTGTTCAGGTCACGTTGGTCTCCCCACAGAGCTCCATGCCTCTTGCCTAGACTTGCTGGAAGTCTCTATAGCACCTGTGTCATGATAGCTCAGCTGTTAACCTGTGACAGTCCCCACCGGACCTGGATCTGCCCAAAGGGATGACTTCTTTATTCATTCAACAAATGCTCACCAGATGACTGTGCTCCTTGCCTTCTCTCTCTAGCCCCATTTATTAATAATACAGCACTCAAAACACCCCAGAAAAAGCGCTCTCCTCTGTAACTTACGTACACACTTACCTGTTTAGAGCAAGGGAGAAAGCACACTGCCTGGCCACCCTTTGTGACTTTTCAGCTTCCTCCCACCTTACAGTCACTAATGATGCTTTCGCAGTGACTGGCCAGAGGTACTATCATGGTGGTGCCGTGCCTGCCCCTAACCCCTTCCTTTGGGTGTCTGGTCTCATCTATCCTCCACCTGCTGCCATTCTGGGTTCATAACAAGTGTTCTGTAGCTTCATAGGGCCTCTGTGTAGGGCCATGTTGTTATAGATGAATCCATTGCGTGCAACAGGTGTAAGGAAAGCCTGACAGAAGACTGATGCTTGTCAAGTGTGGAGAAAGTGATTCTACTGGAAGGATCATTCTGACATTTGACAAGAGGCGTCACTCTCCCTTTGCCATGGAAGACTTCGAGTTGCTGTTACTGAGACAAAATACCCGTGAGAGAGTGATATCAGTTGTTAAGACCAGGAAGCCTTGTACATGTGGTAGTCTCCTGAAACCGACCAGACCGGCCTGACAGCCAATCTCTTTCGCAGATGCCTCCTGCCTGAGCTCCTGAGTCTCCTCCATCTTTGACAGTTGATGTACCACACATCTCAAAGATATTCTTATTGAAGATCTGCCCATCTCACCAAATGCAAGCTCCTTGAAGCTGAGATCATGTCTTGACTTGGGGTCATGGTACCCAGTGCAAGACTGAAAACTAAGAGACATTGAAAGCCTTTGTGAATGAATCAGTGAGTGAATGAATGAAAAGATTTGTCTCCACTCTTCAGCACCCATTAAAATAAGATGTTTCCCCAGACCATTAAGCCAAGACTCAGGAAGTGATTTTCTCTCAACCTACAGCATCTGACTGCCATCAGAGCACACTGTGACTTTTACAAGTTGGGATTGCATGTGGGCATACAACAGCATCTCTGAGGAAGGATCCCATGCCTGTTTCCACACCAAGTTCTTTATCAGGGAGAACAGAAGGTCTGCATGGGGATATGATGGGTGAGTGGTGGTGCATGCCTTTAATTCCAGCACTTGGGAGCAGAGGCAGGCAGATTTCTGAGTTGGAGGCCTGCCTGGTCTACAGAGTGAATTCCAGGACAGCCAGGGCTACACAGAGAAACCCTGTCTCAAAAAACCCCCCAAAAATAAAAAAAAATAATGTGAGCACTGTTCCAAACTATTGTTGACAGACACCATCCAAGAGAAACTTTCCCTGGAAAGACAGAAAAAATACATTCCAATCTGAAGATCACATTGTCTTCTAAAATTTGATCCAGGGCATTGGGACCTGAGACATGCTCTTTTAATGTGTCAAACCCTGGAATTCAACAGGTTTCTTCACACATCTCAGCAGGAAGATGAATCAAGCTGTGGACTTTCCAAACCAGAGAGCAGGATTGTGGGGCATTTTGTGGTCAGAGCACTGCAGAGCTAGAAGGAGCCCGTAGGCTGTGTTCTGGTACAGATACAAGGTTCAGGTAACCTGGAATGTGCAGAAGATTAGTTAGTCAAGTCCTGGGAGAGTTGGGAAAGAAGTGACATCTGTGTTAATTAAGATGGAGAGACTCAAATGAGGAATACACAGTGTTAGGGAGAATAAATCCTTCATGTCCAAAGATAGGATGCTGCAGAGAAAGTTATACCTTGCCCAAGATGGTGGCCATGTCTACCCCAGGTCTTGAAAGTAGATGGAGCAAGGTTTAAACTCTGGTTTCTCCCTAAGTATGGCACGAATAATGGAACAAAACATGAAGTGCCTATCAGGCAGATTACTCTCAGGTAGCACAGTGTATCAAATGCCTTCCTGGCATTATAAAGTGATGGAAGACCTTATCAATCGAGGTGTCGAATCCAAGATGGAGGGTCTTTGCAGACGTTTGGACTTGAGTGCTGACATGGTCGATGAAACCAAGTCTACAACACATGGGGTAAAGATCCTGAAATGTCTTACAGATCCTGCTGATATTGAAAGAATAAATGCCCTGAGTATAAGCCAAGTACTGGGAATATTTTACCACAAAGGGCCAGGTGATAAATATTTTAGCCCTTGCAGGTTACACACTTTTGCTGTTAATTAATCGAGTTTCTAAATGTAAATTATGTATAAAGGTCATATAGAGTTCAAGTGCTATGTAAAAGCATGGCTGGCAGCAGAACGGGCTGGCTTTGGCTTCTAGGTCATTATTCATTGACTCTTGAACTCCGCCATTGTCGTCTGATCCACTATCAAGTCTGTGGGTTCACAGGGTCCACCTTTTGAAAGAATACCTCTGTTTTCTCCACTGCTGTGTCTTGGGAAAGGGTGATGGTGTGGCTTTAAGAGGAGACAGAGGGAAGATTCAAGCCAGCTCTCATGAGTTAAGTCACAGATAAAGTCACTATAGGCGTGATTCTCAAGCAGACGGACCAAGATGTCCGCCCCTCTACAGATGGCGACCTCTTGACAGGAGCTGCAGAGCCTTTTACCTGGTGAATTTAGCTTCTTCTTCTCTCTTGGATGTGACCCCTGAGATCTCTGTGACTCTAGGTAGGCCGTTTGCCACTTTGAAAGTCACCTTTTTATTGAGAAATGGAGGAGTAGGATGTCCTGAGTAATAAACCTCATTGCCAGTTATAGTGAGAATTTGGCTTTCTTTAAAAACCCAGTGATGTTATGTGAGTATGTGTCTGTTTTGATCCCTGTGTGGGATATGGGGCTGCTTCACTTTTTCCACAGCCATTAACTTGTCTTGTGCCCTGGTGTGTGTATGTGTGTTTGTGTGTGTGCGTGTGCACATGTGTGTGATTTTCGTCAGCTGCAGATAGTTTAAATGTGGAGACTCTGGAGAAGGTATAAATGTGAGAGCCCCAAGAGGGCCCCCACAGGCGTGGCTGCTGCTCCCCTTGTTGCTGGCCCCCCTCCACCCCATCCCACTGCTGGTTCGTTGTGTTTGCTATTGCTGGACTGCTGGATATTCTAACTACGAAGATTGGACTTGACCCTAGGAATTCAAAGCTCCCAATCTGCAGGACATAGCCTATAGAGGTATGTGTAACCTCTCTACTTGAAGCTACTTTCTCTCCTACCCAGTGTTGGAGGGTTGGAAGGGATTAGGATGGTAGATATAAGACCATAATAAGACAATAAAACAAATAAGCCAACAGTCACTCTTAGTAGATTGTTGTCTGATGAAAGTGTTTCAGTAATGCCCTCATTGCTCAGAACAAGCGGCATCCTGGAGGTTTTAAATTCATCGACTTATAATTACATATACAAGACTGGGCTGTGACCCTCAACATTCCCTCATGGACATAGGAGGACCTCACAAGGCCCTACCACTCCATGAGGATCTATAGGTAGTTAAAGGCTTCTGTGGGAGGGAGACATATTTTCTTCAGTGATGTGTCCACTTACTAGTATGATGCACATCTTATAAGTAATCCATGACCCTTACTCCTGTTAGCAACCCTAAATAAATTCATTTGGAGATCCTCCCTAAAAGACACGAAAGTTAAAGAGTTACTATTTGGAAAGAGCAGAGGGATCAATGGGTTGAAGGTTGTAGAAGGATGAGAGAGGTTATGTAGACTCAAAATACATTGCATACTTGCATGAGAATGTCACAATAAAAAGTCATTAAGTATAATTGATATATGCTAATGAAAAACTAAATAGCAACATCACACAAATCCACAAAGGTCTCCTCTGGAACCCAGACATGAGACATTTTCAATTTGCTGGGGGTACAATGGGAGGCTAGCTGACTTGGGGGTCAAGGAAGGACTGAAGAATGGTGGGAGGAGCTGTGCTCTAGAAATGGCCCAAATCCAAATCCATGCAGGTGGGGCTAGTCTTGAGTTTCGGTGGAAAGAGGCTGCTTCATGGCCTTGGTTGAATAGTCACAGGAAATCACTCTAACATGGGAGACATGAGTGGACATTTTGAAAACAGGAAGCAATGGGATTTGGTCACTGCATACCGGAGCTCAGGTCAGGAAAGCTGAGGTCCGATATTCCGGTGCTTGAAGGCAGAAGAAAGTATGCTGTGAGCTATAGATTTAAGAAGCCAACTGCACATGGCTATGACTAGCACAAGCCTGGGATGCTAATTTGGGTCACAGTGGACTAAGGTGAATTGAGCATCAGGTGCTGGTCAGGGAGAGGCCTTGTTAACACTCAGATGATTACCAAGGATGGACACAGGTCAGCCCCTCCTTCTCAGAGAAGGACAGCAAGTTGTAGCTAGTCCCCTCCTCAGGGGTGAAGAGAAGAGTTGTAGGAGTGGGTGGTCTCCCACTGTTCACTGGGATTGAGGCGAGCTTGCTGGAAGATCAGGTTGGTGAGAAGCAGACTGACTTTCACTTCCTGGGCAAACTCCCCAGACAGCCAGGCCTGGGAATCCAGCCTTGGAACCGAGCCATCTAGCACTGAGCACCAACAGGCAGCCAAGAATGTCACTCCACAGGTTCTCTGCCTGCCCCTCAGATCCCTGCCCCAGGCCCTGTGGAGCAGCATCAATGGAAGGAGAAAAATCAGCCACGCCAGAGAGCAAACCCCACTTCTTATGGCCACTCAGATGTCTGCCCATCAGCTTCAGGCCTTTGCTCCTTTCTGGTCTTCTAGAAAGACACTCTAGAAAGGGCATTCTGCAGTGGGAACAGAAATCCCACAACAGCAGGGTCCAGCTGTGGTATCTCCTGTAGTGTAGCTATGAAGGTCTTCACTTTGGGGAAGAGGCATAGGTTGGGGGAGCTGCTTTGGTCAAGATCATGCAGAAGAGCATCAGAGGAGAGAGGCTCCTGCTCTCAGCCACGATGGACTCTTTTGGACACTCAAGCCATTAATGAACAGGGTGTTGTGAAACAGGCCGAGTCTCTTCACCTCTCAATAATGGAAAAATTCAAAGTGCTTAGCTCAGGACAAGGTGGGGGCGGGGGGAGCCTAGCCATGCCGGAACATTCTAAGTCGGACTCCGGGATAAACGGAGATTTGATATTTCTGGATAATTCCCACTGAGCACCCTCCCTCTTTAATTATCTTGTGGTCGCCCTTTCAAAGGTGATTAAAGCTATTCTTCAGTAGATGTGGTTATAGATTGAGTGGGAACCTGGTCTTTCTTGTGGTTTTTATCACAGCAATTAAATCTGGCTGGCTCGTAGAAGCTGTGTGGCAGGAGGGGTTTTACCAAGCAAAACGATTTTCCCCTTCGGGCAATGTTAAATTTAGGAAAAATACAATTAATTATACCAGACAGGTATCTATTATACACCATGCATGTACCAGAGGCTCTGAGCTGGTTCAGTCTGAGAGGCCTCTTGTCCCCAGCTGCTAGAACCCAGGGCCAGGCTTGTCCTTGCAGCAGGCTTCCTCCCCTACCCACACCCTCATTCCTTCTGTTTGGAAGCAAAAGTGAAAGGGGCACTGCCTGCCAGAACTTTCTCTGATCCCCTCAAACACTACTGAGGTGTCTGTGTTGCTTAAAACTGGAGTGTTCTGACACTGCAGACAAAGGCCATCCCCCTGCCTCTGTCCAGGCTCATTGTGTAAACCTGGAAAGGTTCCCACCTCCCCAGCATTTCCAAAGCTCCCTTTGCACATCCACAAAACTGGGGGTGATTCTTTCAACATCATGGTCTGCTCTGGAGCATAAACAAGCCTCAGTGGACTGACGAGGCACTTGCCCCTCGGGAGCTTCTCTCCTTCCTTCTCTCCCTCCTTCCTTCCCTCTTTCTTTCTTTCTTTCTTTCTTTCTTTCTTTCTTTCTTTCTTTCTTTCTTTCTTCATTCCTTTCTTTCTTTCTTACTTCCTTCCTTTCCTCTCCTCTCCTTTCCTTTCCTTTCCTTTCCTTTTCTTTCCTTCTTTCCCTTCCCTTTTCTTTCTTTCTTTCTTTCTTTCTTTCTTTCTTTCTTTCTTTCTTTCTTTCTTTCTTTCTTTCTTCATTCCTTTCTTTCTTTCTTACTTCCTTCCTTTCCTCTCCTCTCCTTTCCTTTCCTTTCCTTTCCTTTTCTTTCCTTCTTTCCCTTCCCTTTTCTTTCTTTCTTTCTTTCTTTCTTTCTTTCTTTCTTTCTTTCTCTCTCTCCTCTCTCTCCCTCCCTTCCTCTCTCTCTTTTCTTTCTTTCTTTCTTTCTTTCTTTCTTTCTTTCTTTCTTTCTTTCTTTCTTTCTTTCTTTCTTTCTTTCTCTCTCTCTCCCTCCCTCCTTCCCTCCCTCTCTCCCTTCCTCTCTTTTTCTTTCTTTCTTTCTTTCTTTCTTTCTTTCTTTCTTTCTTTCTTTCTTTCTTTTCTCTCCCTCCCTCTCTCTCTTCCCCCTCTCTCTCTCCTTCTCTCTCTTTCTTTTCCTCTTTCTTTCTTTCTTTCTTTCTTTCTTTCTTTCTTTCTTTCTTTCTATGGGTTTATGCCTGTGAACCCCTTGTGTGCCTGGTTCTGGAGAAGACCCTAAAAGGGCATTAGATCTTTTTGAACTGGAGTTGCAGGTGGCTGTGAATCACCAAATGGGTGCTAGGAATAAAACCTGGGTCCTTTGTAAGAGCAACCAGAGCTCTTGACCACTGATCAATCCCTCCATCCCCTTATACTTGATGGCCCACTCTTTACTCTTTTCTGGAAGCTTCCTTGGGTCCCAGAGCTACTGGAGAACACAGATTCTTATTATTCTAGTTATGTCTTTCTGTGTGTCTACATATTTATGCGTGTGCAACTTCCTACGTGCTTGTGGAGATCAGGAGACAATCCTCAGTGCCTGTCTGTCTTGGTTTATTTGCTATAGTCTTTCACTGGTTTAGGATTTGTCAAGTGGTCCAGGCTGGTTAGCCAATGAGCCCCAGGGATCTTCCCATCTCTGCTTCCCTAGCACTGGGATTATAAACACATATTACCATGCACTGCCTTTTACATGAGTTCAGAAAATTGAACCCAGGTCCTCATGCTCTCAGCACCCCCCGCCAGAAACAGAATATTTTTGCTTATTAACAGGTGTCTGTTCTAACATGTCAGTTATTTGGAGTCCTTCCCCTCAGTGCCAGGCTTGTCACTGCCCACGTGATCCAGACACATTTGTACAAAATGTGCTCTGGATAGGTCCGACCAACGGTGGGGAGACAAGCCAGCTGGCTTTGATGCTGGCCAGAAAACTTGAGCCTCGTCGTGTGGTTCTGGCCCCCTTTTCCACACAGTGTCTCTCTATGGCATTGTTTCTCTTTCCTGGTGAGTGGGGGACAGATTTACCTACCAGCTGTCTCCTGAGGGTGTTGTGAGGATTAATGAAATAGTATTTTTTAAGTACTCAGAGATCTCCTGATGAAAGAGGCCACCCAAGCCCAGAGTGTCACTATTAGGTGAGTGATGGCATTTCTGGGCTTTCAGCGAGCACCTTGTGTCAGACAAAGCAGGCAAGAGCCCTGCTGAGGACTTGACTAAGTGTGGAGAAAACAGGGCCTGTATATGGCCAGGAAGGGACAGGGAGGGTAGCCCTGTATACAGCAGGAGGCATGTGATAGGGTGGATCCCAAGATGGGAGAACCAGTGGGAAACCCACCCACACCAGTATAGGCAAGATGTCAGCCAGTCAGCTCAGGACCTGAGCTCAACCTAGACCCAGAAGCCAAACATGGCCCAGGATCAGATTGTACCAAGTGGTACCTCTTGCTCCAGCTTGGACTTGCATGAAGGGTCTACCTACCTCGGCATACGTCCATATGCCAGTCTCCCTGCCAGGCACCAGGGGTCAAATCATAAAAGATACAGACCCTTTGGCCAAAAGCTGAGTCTGGTGGGACAACAGGTCAGTGTACGGGGTGTTAGGAATGGAGGCAGCTGTACGGTGGGAGCTGAGGGAGGGGAAGAGAAGGCCTGAGGAGTCCACAAGGATGCCAGGTGAAGGGAGAAAGAAGAGAGGAGAGAATGAGGAGGAAGGAGATGGAGGGAGGATGGGAGAGGTACACATGGAGAGAGAAGGAGGGAGGGAGAGAGAGAGAGAGAGAGAGAGAGAGAGAGAGAGAGAGAGAGAGACTCAGAGACAGAGAGGGCAAAAGAGAGGGGGGAGAAGAAGAGAAAAAAAGGGGAGGAAAGGAATAGACAGGAGAGGAGGGGAGGGGAGGGGAGCAGAGGGGGATGGAGAGGAGAGGGGAGGGGAGGGGAGGGGAGGGGGGAGGGGAGGTGGGGGAGGGGAGGGGAGGGGAGGGGAGGGGAGGGGAGAGGAGAGAGGGGAGGGGAGGGGAGGGGAGAGGAGAGAGGAGAGGAGAGGGGAGGGGAGGGGAGAGGAGAGAGGAGAGGAGAGGAGAGGGGAGGAGAGAGGAGAGGAGAGGGGAGGGGAGGGGAGAGGAGAGAGGAGAGGAGAGGAGAGAGGAGAGGAGAGAGGAGAGGAGAGGAGAGAGGAGAGGAGAGAGGAGAGAGGAGAGGAGAGAGGAGAGAGGAGAGAGGAGAGGAGAGGAGAGGGAGAGGAGAGGAGAGGGAGAGGAGAGGAGAGGAGATGAGGAGAGGAGAGGAGGAGAGGAGAGAGGTGCAACAATGGGAATAGACCAGGCAAGGTAGGGGGAATGCACACTTATTAGGGGTAACTGGAAAGAGATATCAGATGTGTATGTGACAGGGACGGGTAAGGACACCTGCTTGGATAGGTGGACAAGGCATAGACCGTTAGACCTAACCTAGTGGCCACAAGCAGAGGGTGGCTGGGGACATTAAGGAAGCTGCATCTGAAGGGCCAATGGAGAAGGATAGCAGGGGCTCTGCACTTTCTTCATGTGCCTGACTGCTGACGAGACTCTGGAGTCTGCCACTGGACTCGTCTGTTCATCTGCAAAATGAACACTAAGAATAGTGAGACACAGGGCCAAGTGACAACTCCAGGCCCTTCAAAAGTAGGAAACAAGCTGCTAGTGGTGGCACATGTCTTTAATCGCAACACTTGGGAGGCAGAGGCAAGTGGCTCTCTGTGAGTTCAAGGGCAGTCTGGTTTACAGAGCTGGTTCCAGGACAGCCAGGGTTACACAAAGAAACCCCAAATAAAAATAAATAAATACATACATACATACATGCATACATAAGGAAGGAAGGAAGGAAGGAAGGGTGATGTCAGGGCCAACTCTTGCAGAGGACCAGAGCTCACTTTTCAGAACTCATTTCTTTTCTTTTCTTTCTTTTCTTTTTTTTCTTTTTCTTTTTTTTTTTTTTTTGGTTTTTCGAGACAGGGTTTCTCTGTGTGTCCCTGGCTGTCCTGGAACTCACATTGTAGACCAGGATGGCTTCGAACTCAGAAATCCTCCTGCCTCTGCCTCCCAAGTGCTGGGATTAAAGGAGTGCGCCACCACCGCCCAGCACTTTTCAGAACTCATGATAGGTAGCTCACAACGGCCTGTAATTCCAGTTTCCAGTTCTAGGGGGATCTGATACCCCTGACTTCAAGGACACAGGCAGTCAGACTCAGCACAGATGCGCATTAATCCTCATACTTCAAAATTACAAAAATAAATGTTTAAAAGGAGAGAAGAATCATGCCAACTTTGAGTCACCTCTGACCACCATGTTGAAGTATTGAGTGTCGAACACGGCATCTGTGGTCCTTTGGTGAGGGAATCAGGTAGAATAAGCTGGTCATTTCTAGCATTTAAATCTCAATGCTGCTGGCACTCTGGCTTTCTCCTTTGTGCAGGCCCTGCTCTGACTGCAGTGGGAGATCAGCGGCCGTTAACTCAGAGATGCAATGACTCTTCAGTGTGTCTTGGGCAGAAGGCACAAGACTCTCCTCTCTGTACCACAGGGATGCTTTATGAGTCAGCTTGTGGGCCCGAGTGCTTTTCCGTGCAGGAGGAATTGATTGAAATGCAAGCATTAATTTATTCATCGGTATTATCAGTGGAGGGGTTGACACTTTGGACTGGTCTGAAAGACAACAGAGAAGGTTCTGCAAAATACACACATCTCCCTAGGAGGATGGTGCGAAGAAACACGTAATTATCAGTGTATCAGTTCAGTGTCTTCACATTGAAACCGGCAGCTTTTCTCCTAGGTCCTTGGCCACATGAGCCCATAGGTTCCCGTTGTCCTCCTGCCACCTCCATTCTACCCAAAATGACCATCAAACCACCAATTGCGGACAACGGAAGAAATCAGAACTGTCACCATTTTCTGGGTTTGGTTAGCGTCACCTTCATCTGCAGGATGTGTCTTGTTGCAGCCGTTGAAAGCCTGCATGGGGCTTCCCAGTGGTCCATCCATCCCTTCTGGGTCTGCCCATTGCAATGTTCTCTATAAGATCTGCCATTTGTTAATTTTGATGAGTTTTCTGCCAGGAAGATGTTCAGAAAGGGTGTGTCTTTGGAAGGGGAGGAGCTAGCATGTGAGGCTGTGCTTTATTTAGTTTGTTTGTTTTATTGTTTAAATATTTTTTATTAGATATATTCTTTATTTACATTTCAAATGTTATCCCCATTCTTCGTTTCCCTTCTGAAAACCCCCTATCCTATCACCCTCCCCCTGCTCTCTAATCCACCCACTCCTGCTTCCCTGATCTGGCATTCCCCTACCCTGGGACAATGAGCCTTCACAGGTCCAAGGGCCTCTCCTCTCATTGATGTCCAACCAGTCTTATCACCATTCCTTCATGTATCTCAGACTTCAGTGTGAAATCTTGGTCCCCCCTCCAACAAGGCCACACTATGAATGTATCTCACTCACCCTTGTGTGGGTGTGTGTGTGTGTGTGGTATCTTGGATGTGTGTGGTATATGTGTGGTGTGTTGCATGTGTGTGGTGTGTGTGTGTGTGTGTGTGTGTGTATGTGTGTGATGTGTGTGTGTGTGGTATGTGTGTGTGGTGTGTGGTGAGTGTATATGTGTGTGTGTGTGTGTGTGTTTGTACACTTGCATGTGGAGGCCAGAGGCTGTCATTACTCAGGAGTGGATAGAATTTTATTTTGAGGAAGGATCTCTCACTGGCCTGGAACTTTCTGAACAGGCTTGACTAGAGAGCTTCAGGGTCCATGTGTCCTTGCCTCTCCAGCACTGGGATTGCAAAGATGCACTTGTTCGAGTTTTCATCCTTAATGATGAGAAGTAATTTGACAGTATTATTAAATTTTTGAAAGCTTAGATAATGAGTTTGCATACGTGCATGGCCATGTATGTATGTTTATGAATATGTCCGTCTCTAGACATGCATGTGTTATAAACATGTTATATGCATGTGTTTGCATATGTTAGACCAGAAAATTGTTTTCCCTAAATCATTAGGGTAACTTAGCATTTGTAGTGGCTGGCGTAAACTCTTGTATCAGGAAAGTGTCATTTTGATATCATTTGTCAGATTTCCAGTCCATGGCGAACTGTGGGACCCCTTTAAGCTCCTGCCTCTGTGTGGCCAAAGTAGGTCAACAGTGTCTTCCATGTAGAGCAGAGAGACGACTGCTCATCTGGATCCCAATCCCAGTGTGCTAATTACAGTTCTAAGCAAGACAATCACAGCTATTTCTAATCTACGTGTACCTGTATCTGCCTTTGGAATAGTGCCTTCTTCAGAAAAAATTTAAAGAAAAATTTGAAAAAACATATTACCCAGATAGTACTATCAATGTTTCCTTGGGTCCTTGCCTCTCCCTCCCCTCCCTCCCCCTGACTTTCCTTCCCCAGTCCATTCACTCCAAACCCATCACGTTGGGGAATACATGTGGGGCACCCTTTAGCATCCAGAGTGGCGGCACTGTCAGCCCAGGAACAATGGGATCAGTGCTAGGCTCTACACTTCATTTCTTCTGTGTTTAGTGACCACTGCCCTATCTTGATGTCACCAGGGGGGACCTGCCAGGTCAGCTGTGTGACTGTGTCTTTATCCCCTAATGATCCTAGATCTGTCAAAGTATCTCTATTTCCCAATTCTTTTTATTGTCTCCTATAGGAAGAATGGGCTGCGTCAACATTCTATTTTCAGATGGTGTCAATGTGGCAGGAGATAGATGACCTAGGAGACAAATCTCTGGGTATGTCTGTGAGACAGCTTATAGACTGGGTTAAGTAATATAGGAAGCCTCCTAATTGTGGATGGTACCGTCCCATGCACTGGGGTCCTGGACTGAGCATAAAGGAGAAAGCAAGCTGAGGACTGGCCTTTACTATTGATACAATGTTGAAAGAATGTCGATGTACTGTTGATACAATGCCTTCCCCACTATGATGGACTGTGGCCTTGACCCATGAGCCAGAATAAAGCTTTCCTTCTCTTTAAGCTGCTTCTGTTAGGTATTTTATTACAGAAACTGAAAGTAACTAATACAGAGTGTAGTAGCTATGGTACCCTGCTAATAACCTCTTAACAGAACTAGCTTTCCAAACATGCTCTGAGCTCGCCTACCACTGCATACATTTTCCTTATACAAGGAAGTCTAGCAACAGGACCTCACTGAGATTAGCAAGAGAAATGCTGCAGCAGGAGAATGAAACTGGGAAGTACTGGAGTTGTCTGTGTGTATTTAAACACAGTCACCTTCCTGTGCAAGGTGATAGAATCCCAGCTCATAGGCCCTGGGCCTTGGTTTCCTACTTTGGGAGTAGTATTGGGACTTTTGCAGCTCAAGGAGCTACCGGAAGTAGATGGCTTCTAAAGGAGTCTGGGTTTGCCTACTTCTGCATCCTCCCACTGACTCTTCTGTACAACCCCTCCCAGTGAGCGATAAAGGATACTCTGCTTATCATCTTGTGATTTATAGATGGGGCCCCCAATTCAAGTCAGTCAAAGATACATGGGGAGACTTCCCAGTGAGAGGCAGGCAGCATCAGAGACACATTCCAACCCTCTTCTTGACCCACCTGCACCCACCGACATGGGGCTGAAGGGTCTTTCCTTTTTATTTTTTCCAGCTGAAGATGTTTCTGATTCTAAACTGGACGATAAATTAAAGGATGAAAAACAGAAAAATTAAAAAAAAAAAGAAAGTGCACATAAAATGTCTGTAGGATGAATGGAATTCTTTCACACTGGAGCCCCAGATGCAGATCCCCTCCTAACATTGGTGCTGAGAAATGCAGCTCCCAGCACGTGTTGACAATTAGCAAGTCATGCCTTTAACCCTCCTTACTAGTGGCCGCCACTAGGCAGCCAATAACTAAGCAAAGGATACTGCATGGGGGTGGGGGCGGGGGTGGGGCGGGGGTGGGGTTGCCCTCTGGCCTTGACCTGGTCCAGAACAAAGGTCATCACTTAAGATCTGTAAAGCTGGAGCTTAGTCCTTAGTCCTCAGCTCTGCCTTGCTCAGTAATTTTATTGCCAACATGAATAGCAAGGATTATTGGGAAAGTGGTTAAAGGGCTGACTGGCCAAGTCCACGAGGATACAGTAGGCAAGGGCATCGGGATGACGAATCTAACCAAGACAGACTCATTAAGTAGGGGAAAGATACATTTCTATACTTATTAAAAATAAACAGATAAAACCCCCAAACAAGGACCGGAAAATTGGATGGGGTGCTGCAGCTTAATGGATTTAATATGAAAAAGACTTAGAGATTATTAGTTGACTGTGGGGTTGGTCCTATTCAATATTGGGATGTGCCTGATAAAACAGAAATGAAATAAGATGTGAATTCTGGTTGTTTTAGGAGGAAATGTGCATTTAATGAAGGAAGAAATTGAGTAACTTTCTGTTTTTGCAATAAAATTATGTGAATATCAGAAACTCCTGATCTGATGGAAGGAGAGAGGCAGCTTCTTTCTTTTCTGTGCTTTCACCAACTGTCAAGAACTGTGGTCCAGCAAAGAAAACATGGTCAGATGAACGCTATAGGGGATCTGCTACAAGGTGTCTGGACAGAACGTCAAAGCCATTAGAAGTAGGGAGAGATGGACCAGAGGACACTGGAGAGACAGACAAATAAGTTCAACCTTGTTCCTTGGCAGTACCCTGTAGTTACTGTAAGAGAATCTGCGTAAAGTTTTATGGGGCCTCTCTCTGCCTTGGTCCTCCTGGTGGTGGAATCTAGGACCCTTAAGTCCCTGCCCCAGCCCTGTGCACAAGTTTCAACTCTTCCCACCATTTTTGCTTGGTACTTGCACCAGCACCACCAGCTGCTGCCTCACTCAGATGAGGGAGCATGGCTATGGTGTGTGTGTTTCCTTTACACCCTCTCTTACCTGCCTGAAATGCTCATTGTCAAACATCAATGAGAATCAGTAGGAAAATGGACCTGAGAGCTGGTAAGAGGATGCCATCCCCAGTGGCACCATGACATCATGACATACCCGACATCATGCTCACCTGCATATTTCACAGGCATCTAGATGGTCAAGCCTAGGCTGTTTAGGGTTTTCGTTGTTGTTGGTGGTGGTGGTGATGGTGGTGGTGGTGGTGGTGGTGGTGGTGGTTTTTTTCTTTTTGCCAGCTGAAAGTCATCCATCCGACTCCATTCATTCTTAGATTTTTTTTAAGGTTATGGCTCATTCAGCACATATTTATTGAAGGGTTTCATTCTTCTCCGACTACTGTTTTAGGTAACGAAGTAGAAAAGTGAGAGGTTGGTTATAAAGGCACCAGGGAACTAAACACTGTGATAACTGAGAGAGTGGAGAGTGTTTACACAGTGAGGGAGGGAGACAGACAGAGAGAGAGAGAGAGAGAGAGAGAGAGAGAGCGCTAGCCAAGAAAAGAAAACCCATCCTGAATGGCATCACTATCCCAAGACACTGAGTCCAGACTGAACTGAGAAAACTGCTTCCTGACTACAGATGTGATGTGACCAGCTGCCTCACACTTTTGCACCATGCCTTCCCTCCACCACAGACTGTACCCTCCAACCATGAGACAAAACACACCCTCCCTCCCCTAGGTCACTCTTCTCGGGCATCTTTTCACAGCAACAGTAACAATAACAGCAAGATAACATACACAGTGACTGCCTTGATAACTGTGGAAACATTTCTCCTCTTTTGTGCTCAAGGTCTCCACAGGCATGTCCCAAATGGATTCTTAATTGCACTTCTCAGACCTCTCCATCCCAGGAATTATTATCCTTCAATATTTCTGAAGAGGACGGATACCTCTGGGAGCAATAGCTGATAATAGTTGCATCTTGGCATCTTAAGCCCTTGTCGTTGCAAGGATGCAAGGACAGGGGAGAAGAAACGAGGTTCTGTGAAGGCTCCTGCAGCCATGGTCCAGCCAGATAATCCATTGCCAGACAAAGTGTTGGAGGCAGAACCTATTGCCAGGGCAATGCCTGGGACCCAGTCACCGCCCCAGTAGGCTCACTTGCATAATGTCAGGGAGAAGGGACCACTGGTATCCTTTGCAGCAGGAAGGAGGCTGGAAAGCAGGGATGACAATGGGAAGGCCTTGGATGGTGGCAGACATTGTGATGGACAGGGAAGCTCCCCATCCCTGCACGGATAGGAGAGATAGCGAAAAGTCAGGGCGCACTGGAGGAGGCTCAGGAGTTGGACCACGTACAGAAACATGTCAGGTTTTCAATTCTTCTATCTTGGAACCCTTAGGAGGTCTTGGCTTTGCAAAACAACATATTACCTCGGAATCTGAGTCTCCGAAATCCTGGCAGGGGGGCTGGTCCAGCCAGCACTGTTGCCATATGTGTTTAGAATCCCATGCACAATAATTAATTTCCATTCTGTAAAAAAAAATGAATAATTAATACCGCATCCCACGTCCATTGATCCAAACAGGAGTTGACACATATTAAGAGGCACACGATGCTGAGCAAACTTTTTAAAAGAAGCCATTTGATTAACAAAGCAACTTTTAAAAATCCCCTATCTTGTAGACAATAGGAATTGAACAGAGTCCAACAACGAGGGCAGGCTGAGCAGGGGGGTGTTGAATTGCGATGCAAAAAGATGGGGGAATGGGAAGGCTGGGCTCTTCTGAAGTGGCTGGTGGGGGATCTGGATAGAAGGTGACCGATGCTCCAGGGAGGGGAGCGGAGAACAGGATGACAGCCTTGAATGGATTTCAGAGCCGAACGCATGCTCTACTTTTGAGCTTCTTTTTAATTGTGCTGAGAGAAATATGGGTGATGGCGACAGTAAAATAAGAGACATCGAAAACCCCATTTCAGAAACGGATCTTGGCAGACGCCAGCTCGTGCATGCTGGAGAGTCTGTCTTTGTCCAGTCCCCATCTGATTCCAAGTTTCTCCCAGGAAGTCAGTTGATGGGTTGACCCCATGACAGAAACTTTGAGAAGACAAGGCTCACAAATGCATTTCAGATGTGCTGGTGACTTGATGAGGGGCCACAGAGCCCCTTTCTATCAGTTTCGCTGTGCAGTATATTATAATGGAATTGCTCTAATTTGCAAGATCACTGCTAGTTGTGGATGGCAATGGCTTCTGTCTACTTGGAGGACCATGGCCTGGAACTCTGGGAATGTAAAACATCCCTGGAGAAGAGGGCTTCAGGGATGCTCTTATTCTTTAGGTGAGAGGTTGGGGATGGTGGGAACAAGAACACGATCTGGTCCCCGATACAGTGGGGGTGACTGAGACCCTAACACGAGCCTGGATCTGTGACCCCTAGTCTAGACATGTTTTGGCAGGGAGACTGCTTTTTTTTCTTTCCAAGAAGATCAGCCTGGGTTCTAGGAAAGGAATGCGGCCCATGTTGGAGCAAGAGTGAGAGGCTGTGAATTTAAGGCTTCCTTGGGATCCTAGAAGTTCCAAATCTATAGTACATTGAATTTTGCAAACCCCCAGATGGGTAGTGTGGAGTCAAGAAGGATTATATGGCTTTAGCTCCATAAACTGAAGTGTGGGCCTTGGGATGATGGAAGAAATGGATGCCTAGGGTATGTCAAGGGTCTCTTGGGGTTGCACCTGGCTCTGTGCAGAGTGGTCTAGATTTCCAAAAGAGCAGTGGGAAAAGACCCACAGGGATGAGGGAGTCACCTGACCTTGCTATATGTAGACAGTTAAAGGTGTCCTTTGGTGGCCTGAAGATCAGTCTTCTGAGGCCAAGATTGTGTTATCTGCTCCCTGAAGCATCCTACTCGGTTTTCTGATTCACTTCCAAAAACTAGATGAGGGATTCCTGGAACATGATACCTGAGAGGAAGCTCTGACAGAAGGAGAAAGTGTACTGTCAGAGGGATGTCACAGCCTACAGGGACAGAGAGCAGGGGCTGAGGAGGGGGGAAGACAGAGGGTAAATGACTATTCCAGAAAGCTGCTATGGAAGGGACACAAACCACCATGTATTCGATTCAACAGGAGCGAGAGACTGAGAAGGGGATTTGGGGTAGCAAGGGAAAAGTAGGGTGCCGAGAATGTAGAAATAGTCAGAGATGTCTGCCACATCCTGGGCTGGGTTCAGATGCATCGAAGTTGTACCCATGGGGACTGACAGAGTTAGGGCAGTTTTGGGCACACATAAAGAACTCGGGAAACTTTAGTTCCGACACTGCTAATGTGTGTGTGTGTGTGTGTGTGTGTGTGTGTGCGCACACACACACACACACGCCTAGATTACATTGTGCTGTTTTGTTTTCTTAGTGAATCCCGGGTCCAGAGTGTTTGAAAAGGCAGGTTCACTGTGTAAGGCAAGTGCGTTACATCCTACAGTATGGCCATGTGGACTCAATTACAGTCTCACAAACAGTGTCTTGATTTTTTTTCCTTCTTAAAAAGAAGAGCAACATATAAAGCCACAGTGTTGACGGAGCCCGGCAGCCCCAGCACAGGACTCTGCCTGATTAAAAATGTTAATGCTGCCATCCAACCACTCTGGGTGGGAGATTACACTAAACAGTGCCCCACATTGTACCCAGTGCCCTACGGGGTGCTGAGTTACTTCGAGAAGCCTGGGTCTGAAGTGCACAGTGACTTGGAAATCATATTCACTAAAGCGGTATGATGTCTCAGACAAATGTTAAAGCTAAACAAAACAATCTAGAGAGACCTGCATGGAGGTAGTTTACGGGGATGAGAAGCTGTCCCATCGCCCAACTCAAATAAATCATTCCCTGAACCATGGCCAGTGTGTGCTGTTGGGCAATAGGGAAGGAGAAAAGAAAATCCTGATAGTGACCTTGGGAAAGGTCACAAGTACTCTGGGGACTATTTCTCTTCAGATATACAAACCTGTACTAGGCAGTGCAGAGAGTCCTTACAGCTCTGAAGAACATTTGTATCTATAAATAGAAAATCTCTGCCCATGTGAAAAACACACAGACACACACACACACACACGCGCGCGCGCACACACACATACAAACACAAGTACATATATACACAGACACACATAAAAAGACACAGACATATGCAGAGACGGACAGGCAGACACAGAGACAGACACACACAGACACAGAGACAGTCAGGCAGACACAGGCACACATAGAGACACAGCCACATACACACAACCAAAACCAGACACGGCCGAAACCAGACACAGACACAAAGACACGCATACAGACATATACACAGATAGAGACACAGACACACAGACGTATAGAGGCACACACATATACTCACAGAGACAGACAAATATACAGACCGACCAACCAACAGAAAGACAGACAGACAGACAAATAGACATGCGCGCGCGCGCACACACACAAACACACACACACACACACACACACACACACACACACACACACACACACACACAAAACCTAAACACTGAGGACCTAAATCCCATTGAATACATTTTATAATAACTTGACATGAAGCCAGAGTCCAGCTGGCTACTGGAAGGAGGGACAAGTGTGTAGCTCTTGTGCACATGTACAAACACAGACTACACAGTGCCCATGAACAGAGTAGGAAGAGGCAGGTTTGTGTCAGGCTCCTGCTCTGAGGCTGGCTCTAGGCTCTGGAGGAGTTTGCGATTCCTCTGAGATTAAACACATCAAGCTTGGGACCTTCCACTTTGCCTAGCTTTTAATAGCACTGTATTTTAGCAGAGTGTTTTTTTTTTTAAAAAATCATTTTAAATAACAGAAAAACACGTTCTTTAAAATAAAGGAAGGGTAGGAGCCTGCTGCTGTAGAGTGCTGGGTGCTGGTGGGAGAGAAATGTGGAAGGCATTTAACTTGCTCTCTTAGTTCTCATCAAAGATCCACGGCTCACACACGACAGCTTCTTTGCATTAAAGTCTGTAACTGTAAAGTTTCAGAGGGAAACATTGATCTTCCCTTTGCAGGTTAACCCTTCACCCCCATGCGCGGAGACTCTGAATGATCCCATCCAGTCTTGCTCTGTTCCAGGGTTCATTTCCACCCCCAAACAGGGTTCCAGGCCTCTGGCCTCTAACTCTGAAAGGTCTCCCATCTCCCGCTCAGGCAGGCTCAGAGTAGGCAGACGGTACCTAAGGGTCCTCAAGAGGAAAGCCACCTCTCTCTGGACAGCTCTGAGGCTAGGGCTATCTCCAGACCCGCAGTCATATCTGAACATGTATTGTTCCAGATGGAGCCCCAACATGGGGGACACCGAACTGAGCATTTGGGAGAAAGAGCCTTGGGAAATGCATTTCTGACTTTTGGCTTTTCTTTTCTATTTTTAAAAAAAGTGGCAAAATGCACATACCACAAGGCTTACCGTTTTAACCTTTTAAGTGTACAGTTCAGAATGTTAAACAGTATTCATTGTCTTCCATCTCAAAGAGAAAAACAGTCACTGTTAGAAGCCATTCCCTCTTCCCCTGTTCATAGAACCAAATTCTTCTCAGGTCTATGAATGAGGCCCCTCTAGGAAGCATATGTAGTGCACGGTGGGATTCCATATAACTTGTCTTCTTTTTATGGCTGAGTTTTGTTCATTCACCGGGCATCCTGTCCCCAAGCTAGATCACACTTTGGCATAGTCTTTCCTTTTAAGGATAGATAATCTTCCACTACATGGATATGCCACATGAGTTTATCAGGTTTGCCTATGATTTTTGGCTGTTGTAAATGATGCTACTACGAGTGTAGGTATGTGAATGCAGGCCCTACCTAGTACTGCCAGTACTTTAAGCTGCAATGCTTTAGGCTGCATAGCCAGAAGGGCATTGTCGGACCACATGAGAAGTCTTGTCTAGCTTTATGAAGATCTCTAACAATGCAAGTTGACTTATGAGTCTTGGGATCAGGTGCACAGACATTGTGTGAGAATCTTCACAGTGGTAGCCGGCTCTTTAGGGGCTAAAGGGCCTCGAGAGGTTTCAAGGGCTTTGCTCCGTGTCATGGATCCATGACATGCTCGTTCAGATCCACCCTGGTGAGCATGTGGCTCCAGCAGGATTCATTTTTGTCTTATTCGAGTTTTCTGGAACGTGAGATACCAGGAGAGTCCTGACAGAGCTCCCACAGAGATCCTTTGGCGTGCTGTGGAGAGCAGACGAGAGCTGCAAAGCTCTGGAGATCTGCCCCAGATGCCCAAGTCCTGAATCAGCCTCCTTTCTCTCAAACTGAGGCCTGGGCATTAAAAAAAAAGAAGCCTTCCGGACTTCAAGTGGCAGGATCTGTCAGTGGGGAACAGAGATGTTTTGCTCCTGTCCCGAGGTAACCAACGGTGGTGTGACTGAAGTTCAGATCTGTACTCTGGGACTGGGGAGGACCTGCCCTTAGAACGCAGTTTTGTATCCTTGGATTCAGTCGTTCTGTATGGAACTTCAAACACTGTCTTCCCAGGGCAGCCACGAGGACCAGCCGGATGGTTTGTGCAGTGTGTGCCTGGGGCTTGGCATGGATGTGCATTGGCTAGATCGTTTGCACAGGCTTAGGCTGTGGGAACACTGGCGAACACTGTCTGTCTCCAGCATGGTGCTTTACAGCGGGGCCACATCACCTTATAGAAGCCATCAGGAGTCTGTGCGTGGAGAGCTGTGCGTGGTTTCATGGTGAATTCCTGTGTTTGCATGGCTCTCACTGAAGTGTTTACCTTCTTGTATACTCATGGACTAGCTGCCAGACCCCTGCCATGGGGAGGTCCCTTCTGAGAGATCTTAAGGTGTGTCGAGCCATCCCTCCCCCGGCACTGGCCCTGGCCCATTCCAGGCTGGTGGAGGCTGCCTGCCCTGCACTGTGTCTTAGGGCTGACGCCATGGCCGGGCCGCCACTGTCTCTGCCCAGTTTCCTGCGTCTGGATGGGTCTGAGGTTGCAAGTGGTTTCCTGTTTCCCTGTATCTCAGGACTGGCCTAATTGGAAAGACATGTCAGACTGATGTGTCCAGCATGCTGGAGAAGAAAAGGAGGAGGAGGGGAGGAGGAGGTGAAGAGGAAGGAGAGGGAGGAGGAGGAGGGGAGGACTAGGAAAAGGAGAAGGGAAGAAGTCTAGTTTGCTCAGTTCACGTCTGGGGTGATGGAGACCAGAGATCCCATAGCTGGCAGGTGACTCTCCAGGGGCTTCTGCGGATCACACAACCCACAGTATTTGATGCACAGAGTGTGGAAGAGGATGTGGTCTGCTCTCTGGACTCTGCTGCTTACAGAGCAGCTTTGCCTCTCTCTCTCTCTCTCTCTCTCTCTCTCTCTCTCTCTCTCTCTCTCTCTCTCTCTCATCAGATGGGCATCCCTCCATTTCACCAACATAAGAACCTGTAATAGCAGTGGCTTTGTAGTTGTGACTCTGAAACTTTGGGGCACAATCTGCAAGTGAGAAACCCATGTAGGGCTTGGTTCAGCAGAGCCTATGTGTCACCCAGAGGAACAGGAACATGCACGATGAGGCCTATTTCTCCGCAGTGGACAGGGAAGGCAACCCCGCCAGTGACTTCTATGTTAGAGTTCTTGTTTCATAGACCAAGAGGCAGGGCCTCCGGCTCCTGCTAGGCAGAATGGCCAGCAAAGCCCTGCCTGGAGGCTTGATGTGACCTGTGGACCTGTGCCCTCTGGGAGTCACTTTCTGTCTTTCTAAGTACCCCTTCCATAGGCCTAGGCAGCTGCCTGCCCCTGCCACAGGGTACAGGGTGGGGGGGGGGAGAAAGCAGATGTGGACGGCTCAATTTCCTGCTGTTAGGTGACCTCCCACATGCCTGGAAAGGCACGGCCACCACAAACAGCATTCCATTCCCTAGCTGATGGCAGCTGGCCACAGGGACATGAGCCGGGCTAGCCATGTGTTGGCCTGAGGCTTGATCTCACTGCTGGACTCTGGAAGAGGGACATCCCTTGCCCTAAACTGCTTGTTCCCCGGCTATAATTCCTGGGCGTAGGCAAACATCAGACTCCATGCTGCTGCTGGGTGTTACTTGGGTCGCCCAGCTATTGGCGTCTGCTCATAGCCAGCACAATATGGACTATCCATCCAGGAGGCTCCCAGGGTCACCCCTTCCCCCAAGTCAGAGGTGGTGGTGTGCCAACGGGGCTCTCCCACTGGCTTCGGGCACAGTGGAGATGTGACCTCTGACAGTAGAACATGCTCTCAGTACCTTCTCCAACTTGAGGGTCTCCTTTGTGACAGTGGGAGTGGTATGTGCTCTGTGGATAAATATACGTGTGTACCCATACTTGTGTGTGTGTGTGTGTGTTTGTGTGTGTGTGTGTGTGATAATGAAGAAGGAATCCAACAGAGAACCTGGCTCATGGTTTGTGTTCCTGAAAAGTGAGTCAGCCTGTGCTTCTCTTTAAAACACACTTTTAAAATCTATTTATTTGCTTCTCTCTCTCTCTCTCTCTCTCTCTCTCTCTCTCTCTCTCTCTCTCTCTCTCTCTCTGTGTGTGTGTGTGTGTGTGTGTATTTGCTTATGCATGTCACAGTGTACTTGTGAAAGTCAGAAGACAACTTACAGGAATCAGGGCTTTGTTTCCACCATCTGGGTCCTAGGGATTGAAAGTCAGGTCGTCGGGTTTGGCTACCAGCGCCCTTAACTGCTGAGCCATTATCTCACTGACCCCATGTTCACTGTCTTCTCTCTCCTTCCTCCAGTGAGTTGTTAAATGTCTTTCGACCTCTTTTGAGAAAGTCACGATTAAGCACCTACTGTATGCTGAACACCCCAGGAAGGCGACTGAATGTGCTCAGACACATCCCTTTCACGGTCTTCAGAGATGGATCCAGATAGACAAATAGATGTCCCCAAATGTCCCTAGCCATGGCAGGGAAAGCCCAGAGGACATGAAAAGGGTTCTATCACTTTTCATTGTTTAATGAATATTCATCAAAAGCCTCCAAAGTGCTGGACCATCTTTCTAGGCACTTGGTGTCTAGGTGTGCCTGAGGCATGTTGTGTGTTCAAGGGTGTTACGGTTTGTATATGCTGGTTCTGTTGGAGTCAGTGTGGCCTTGTTAGAGGATGTGTGTCACTGTGGGTGTGGACTTTAAGACCCTCCTCCTAGCTGCCCAGAAGCCAGTAATCTGCTAGCAGTCCTCAGATGAAGATGTAGAACTCTCAGCTCCTTCTGCACCATGCCTGCCATGTTCCCATCTTGATGATTATGGACTGAACCTCTGAACCTATAAGCCAGCCCCAACTGAATGTTGTTCTTTACAAGAGTTGCCTTGGTCATGGTGTCTGTTCCCTAACTAAGATACGTGAGAGTCCTGGAACAGTGTAGATACTGGGGTAGAAAGGGAATTTTGTGAGTCAGTGCCCTAGAAGGGGCTCCCATGTCTTTGACCTGGACACCGTGGTATTGGCTCTGACCATGACCCAGGTTCTAACTGAGATGCTTCCAATGTCAACACTGCTGGCAGTCACTCCTCTGTCACTTGTGAGGTCCTGTGAGGGTTACCTCAGTGGCATGTGAGTTGTACGAGCCCACGTGATTTGGATAGATGGGCAAGCAACATTTTGCAGAAAGAGCTAGAGAAGGAGGTGATGTGACTTGCTCTAGACCACACAGTGTTTCGTGGAGTAGGTTCAAAACCTGAGCCTGTTTATACCCAAGGCCCCACGGATTCTGCTGTGGCTGCTGTTACCAGTGAACTCCGCTGTCCCACGTGGGATGCATTAATAATCAAAGTCCACTTTGGACACTGACTGTTAATAGAATGGCCACAGGCCACTGGTCCACTGAAAAGGGTGGCTCTGAGAGGGAGACTGTTTAGTTGGAGGCCACTGCATCTGTCCTGTCTGAAACAGAAGGTGCCAGAATTACCCTACTCCAAGGAGGTTATTTTCCTGACCATATTTGGTGGAAACCTACTTGCTCTATTTATTTAATTGATCCCAGGACTGGGCAGTATTGAGCCAAAGCAAGACATTTGCTGACTCTGTTCCATTCTATTTTTTGAGTTGAGATTCTCAGGAAGGCAAAGCCACATTTTTTTTTCAGCCAAGGGGGTGTTAGGGAAAGGCATTTGAACAATGGATTGTCTCCTTGGCCACCAGACTGGGCACAGTCATATTTGGTTATGTATGGGGCAGGAAATAATTATTTATTGGTACATTTATTTTCGGGGCTCTGGGTTACAGGCGACTGAGTCCAAATATGGTCTGGGGAAAACTTTGGTTCCATTATATACCGTCTTCTCCTGGCCTGGATTCTTCTAGCTGCTGCAATTGGCATTTAAATAAATGAAGCTGTGTTCCAATGGTGAGCTGCATTAGACAAGTACGTAGATGTATCTGGATGCCTACTGATGTCTTTGGTGTCCTAGAGGAAGACTGAAATGGATTGAACACTTTACAGATAATCACCTGTGAGCATCCTGGGGACTTTGGAGACAACGCTGAGTTGAGATAGTTTTATCAATTTCTAAGTCTAGGATATTGTTCAAAAAGTTTTTCTATCTCATCAAGAGTTGGTTTCCTCATCTATAACTGAGCCTAAGGATTGTCCCCATAGGGAGGCTGTGAGGGTAGGGAGACTTATGCTTCCTGGTAGATTGAATCTTATAGGCATCTGGACTGGGTTGGGTAGCAGCCCTCTGGTTCACTTCCCTTGTAGGACTTCAGAACATGTTTGGAAGTGATGTCATTCCCTGTGTAACTAGCTAACAGACACACACTAGGTAACTAGTTACAGAGTGTGAGTGAACCCTTCACCTCACGATCCTATTCTTGAAAGAGGAGTATGCTGAACAGTGCAGACAGATGAAAGCCACAGGAAGACAGCAGAGATGGAAGACAGCAGCTACGAGGAAGATAAAATGGAGACTCTCCCAACACTGCCAACACCTTGGCTTCCGGTACCCCCAAACCAAGAACTCTGTGTGTGGTGACTTGTCAGGGCCATCCTAGGAAACAAGTCTGCAACCAGGAGTCTTTTAATGAAGCATTCACTCAGCACAGAACTTGACAAGGAGGCCTGGCACCTATCGATAGCTTCCAAAGTGGCTTTTGGACACGTCTAGGCACTGTGATAACCCGACAAGAGCATAAGAAGTATTTGTTTGGGCTCCCAGTTCCTGGGCACAGTCTAACGTGTCAGAGAGAGGATGACTGGAGAAGATTGAGGCAGCTGGTCACAGTGCATCTGCGTATAGGAGACAGAGAGCAATGGATACTGGTGCTCAACCTGCTTTATCTTTGCATGTAGTTTGGGAGCCCAGCCCAGAGAATGGCGACATCTCTTTTAAGGTGGATCTTCCCATCTCAAGTAGCTTAGTGAAGAAAAGCTATCACGGGTGTGCCGAGAGTCATATGGAAAAAGGGAACTTTATTTGAGAAAAGGCTTCCATCAGTTGGCCTGAAGGCATCTCTGTGGAGTATTTTCTTGATTTAGTGATTGATATGGGAGGGCACAACCCATTGTGGGTGGTGCTCTCCCAGGGAAGGTGGTCCTCGGTTGTATAGGAAAGAAAGTTGAGCAAGCCAGTAAGAAGCACCCCTCCATAGTATCTGCTTCTGCTCCTGCCTCCAGGTTTCTGTCTTGGCTCCCCTGGATAATGGACTGGGATGCACGTGACAAAATGCCTCTTTTCTTCCCAGTTTGCTTTCAATTGTGGCATTGTATCGCAGGAAGAGAAAGCAGAACAGAGCATCAGGAAATTCCAGATTATGTCAATCTGATGTCAGTATTAGCCGCCAAGATAGAGTGGCAGTTTAGGTGGACCCCTGATAGGAAGGGGCCCAGGCAGGTGGTAAGAACCCCTTCACTCTCCCACTGTGTTTTTAGGGCTAGACAAACAGGTCGGCAAACATATCTCAACCTCCCTTGCTCATATTCCCATAGCCTGCAAGTGCTCGTACTTGTTTATATCACACAGCCTATACCAGTGCCGCTTACATCAATTCCTGTGTTCTTTATAGAGTGCCTCATCTCCCGTGAAATAGACTTTTGGAGCTCGCAGAGTCACGGCGCGAGGTACCGTACCCTTCTCAGGAGATGTGTTGCCATCAAAGACCAGAGTGGGCAAATGTGATTTATGTAGGCATACTTCATGCTTATAAAGGCCAACACCATTTCTCCAGGCCCCCGAAAACACTTAGGGCTGACAGGGCCTAAATAAAACAGTTTATTTACTGCCCTGTTACCTGTTTAAGACTTGCCGTTATGTTAAGTAACACAGTGCCCAGGCTAATAAATTTATAGCCATGCCTGTTTGTTTTCTAGAAGAATTTATTGCTGGAGTAATAACTGTCAGAGAGGGAGGCTGGCAAAAGGCTGGGCTGCTCAGGGACTCCTCGTCACCCATTCACGCACCAGAGGCCGTCTTCGATGGGTGAAGAAGAAGGAATTGGGACACACCTTCCTGGGGGAAAGGACATTTTTTTTCTTCTGCTTGACGCAGATTTGTGCAAGCCATAGGCTTTACGGGTTGTGGGGTGATTTATCACAAGCTGCCTTCTACTGCAGACTGACTTCTATTGACTTTTGGGGTGCTTGCATCAGCCAGAAGAGGAGAAAGTATAAAGATTTCAATGAAAATCTAATGGTTTTTGTTTCCCTTTATTTGTTTTTACCTTTACCACACTGAAAGTGAAAAGAAACCAAAGAACAATTTGATCTTCAGATAAGTGTTTCTTCAACAACTGAAAATAAAGTTGTGAGAAACTGAAAATATCTTGGGAAAAAAAATCACCTCAAGTCCAAGGCAAATTCAAATTTGAAAAGGATTCATTTTATTTTTATTTTTTTTTATGTGTATGAGTGTTTTGCCTCATGTATTTCTGTGCACCACATGCATACCTGGTACCATAAGAGGTCATTGTATCCACTGGAACTGAAGTTACAGACTGTCGTGAGCCACCATATGGGTGCTGGAAATTGAACTTGGGTCCTCTGGAAGATCAACCAGTGTTCTTAACCACCGAATCATCTCTCCAGCCTCTATTTGACTTTTGTTAGGAAAGTGAATAATTAGAACATTTATATTTCTCTTATTCCTGTTCCCAGGTGGCTGGGTTTTGTTGATTGTGTAGTTTGTAATTTTGCTTTATTGTAAATTTTGTAGTTCATACATTTCATACTTATGGGTTCTTTTCTTGGTACACATATGTGCCTGTGTGTACATGTTCAAGTATGCATGTGTGTATACATGTGCCTGTATGCATGTGTATGTGCATGTGTATATGTATGTATATATTGTACATGTGTATACATACGCATGTATGCATGTGTGTATGTGTGCGTACATGTGTTTATACATGTGTAAGCATGTATATGTGTGTATGCATGTGTGTGTACAAGCATGCATGGTATGTGTGTGTATACATGTGCATGCATGCATGTGTGTACATGGGTATGTGTGTATATGCATGTATGTGTGTGTGCATGTGCATTTGTGCGTGTACATGTGCATACATGCATATGTGTGTGGAGGGCAGATGTCAGTCTCTGGCATCATTCTTCAGGTGCTGGCTATCAATTGACTCACTGACTGAGAGATCACTGAGTAGAGGAAGCTGGCTGGTGGTTGCTAGGGAACCAAGGTACTGAGTCCATATTTAGTGCTGGGACTGTAAATATATGCCATGACACCCAGAATTTTATGCAAGTTCTGGGAATTGAACTCAGGTCTTTTAGTGTCCTCTCTAGTCCCCCTTCCTGTTTTCTTCAACCATGCTTTTTACAGGTGTGTAATCTCACTTCTATATTTGAACAGATTCCTGTTATTTGTTAGACTTTTGAACACAGTGTCTCTGGTTTTTGTGACACGAGCGCTGAAGTGTCTAAAAAGGTTGTTGGGGCTTCTCTGTGGCTGCTGTTGTCAGGTGACAATGCCTCACTTAGGGTGTCGGCTGCACTGAAGACTGAAGTCTAAACTCAGCTCTGTATATCTGGGGATACACCCCAGTGTCCTCAGAAATGTGTCCACGCCGGTCAGCTCTCTTCTGCATCACACAGGAGGAGTTGGAAGAATAGAAGTGATGTAATTTTGTGTTAAATAAAAAAAAAATCATCAAGGAAAAAGAAATCTTTGATCCATTCTGGTTAGCTTATTTCTCTTTGAAAAAGCGTTCTTACATTAATGTATGTATGTATGTATGTATGTATGTATGTATGTATGTATGTATGTGTATGCCTGGGTAGTCATGCTATCATGGAGGTCAAGGGACAACTTGCAGGAGTTGGTATCATGGAGGTCAAGGGACAATTTGCAGGAGTTGGTTTTCTCCTTCTACCACCAGGGATTGGAAGTGACATCATGTGCTCAGGCTCAGGGACAAATGTCTTTACCCACTGAGCCACGGTTGATAGCCTCTGTGCTGAAGCTCTCCTTATGTAACTCTCCCTCCATCTCTGATGACCAATGGTCTCACGAGGCTTAGGTTTGATGTTTCTGTTTTCTCTTTTCCACCTGAGATAACAGTGTTTTTCATCTCTTTACCTTGGACATTTTCCTCTCAAGATGCCACTGAGTATCCCGCCACCCTCCCCCCCCACCCCCCAGCTTCAGTAACATGTGCGTCAGTTCCTGCCTAGCTTTTGAAAATATCAGTTATCTTTGGTAAGGACACCTTCGTCTGCTTTATTTTCCACTGAGTTCTATGTGATTCCTTCATGTTTATTCTCTAGGTGGTTTTGTTCTTAATCGTTTCCTGGCCCCTGCCGTGGCTTTCACCTCTGCCATCACTTTCTCTTTTGTTTCTTTTTTAGCTTACCAACACATCTTCCTGTCTGATGATTTTTTTCTTTGACGGCTCTGGCTTCCTTGAATCCACTAATGCAGGAAACAGTCTCCTCCGTGAAGCTGTCTCCACAACTGTTTTCATTGCTTCCCTGCACCAGTGTGAGTCATTTCCCCTGCAGCGTGTGTGTCTCTCGCTCATATCTCATTTTTAGTCTATGCTCCTGGTATTTCTAATTGTTTGTCATCGCTATAATTGTTTCCGTCTATTTGCCAACAAATGGCGTGAAAGAGGGGAGAGTGAGTTGAGACAGACAGAAGTCAAACTAACCCGTTACCGTTCTTTAAAAGATCTAGTATAGCCTGAATCCTAGGAGCCTGACTTCCTTATTGCTTGGGGTGTCATTGTGCCAGTGGCAAAGGCTGTACTCTGAGGTGTCCTGCCTTTAGGGAATCTCACTGGCATGCCCCAGCATTTGTCACCTTAGAGACCATGATGTCTTTAGTCTTGTAGTGTGAGTTTCTACAGGACCATTTATTCAGGTATATTATCATCCCTTAGAGTTATGTCTCTATATTTTTATGTATATTATATAATTATATATTATATATACATGTATGCATATATTATATATAAAAACATACACATATGCATGGACATATAAAATGTCTATGCATGTATACCTATATGTATATATTAAAGATTTTTAAAAATTTATTTAAAAATTTTATGTATATGTAGCATATTTTACATCATCGCCTCCCTCTCCTGTCCTCTCCAACTCCCTTTCCAATTTATGGCTTAATTATTACTACGGTTATACACACAGATACATACAACCTGTCAAGTCCATTTAGTGTTTCTCCTGTGTGTATGTATGTGTGTGTGTGTGTGTGTGTGTGTGTGTGTGTTTAGAGTTGACCACTTGGTAAAATTGAGGGGCTCATTCACAAAGACTGCGTCTCTGTCTCGGTCTTACTCTTTCTGTCTGTCTCTCTGTCTCTGTCTCTCTCTGTCTCTCTGTCTCTCTGTCTCTCTCTCCTTCCCTCCTTCTCCCTCCCTCCCTCTCTCTCTCCTTCCCTCTCTCTCTCTCTCTCTCTCTCTCTCTCGCTCTCTCTCTCTCCCTCCCTCTCCCTCTCTCTCCCCCTCCCCCCTCCCCCCTCTCAGAAATCATCGCCTATAGCTCTTCACCTATAGGTGGGTTCCTATGAGACTTCCAAGATCGCTCCCACCCATGTTAGAGTGTCAACTGATGTCATTGTTGAGGCTTGTTTAAGCACCTATATTGCTGGGATTTCACAGGATAGTTTCAATTTTCTTGTCGTGTCTAGAAGATGCTCCCTCCTCAGTAGACATCCAGATGCCATGGCTCTTACAATCTTTCTACCCATCCCCCCTTCTGTAAATTTCCCTGAGCCTTAGATGTATGTGTTGTATTATATATACATTCACTGGGGCTAGGCACCCCACACCACCCTGGAATCTTAATCAGAGAACTGATGTGGCTGTCTTGGTGGCACTTTCCTGGGTATTGTAAGTGTGGGTGGCACCCAGGCGATGCTTGGCAAGCATGAGCCACGGTTTATGTTTGAAGAGGAGGTATGGGGAGCCTCTCCATCGCCTTTTTTTCTGCTCCCTTTTTCTTAGAGCACAAGAGTTGACAGTAGAAATGAAAAGCAGGTTGTGTCCTATCTTCAAGTTCTCAGTTCCTGAGACTGTCAGATGGAGCGATAAGCAGCCCTGGGGCTTCCATTCTAATTGATAGAGAATTGACAATTGGGAATGGAACTAGGAATCCAAGGGATTACCGATATTGATTTGTGGTCCATACAAATTTGCCAGGAGGTACTTCTACACATCAGAGAGAGCACTGGGTGACTGACTGGTGGCCCACTGTGGTCCAGGGCTCTGGCTAGTTCTCTGTGCATTCCAGCTCCAATCTGACAGCACAGCTGAGGTGAGGCTTCTTCATCCCATGTTAACAAAGGAGAAAGAGAAGCCTGAGAACCTGACAGGTAGGCAAATCCAGCTCCATTCCTTTTGTCTGCCTGCTGTGTGTACTGGGTCTGAAAATAAAGATCAGTGAAAACTGTAGCAAAGTCAGTGATCCTTCCCCCGGCAGCCTCTCCTTTGCATTACTTCTCTCTTTGTGTGACTCGGATTCTGAGGTCTTATCATGTAGCTCAGCCTGGCTTTGACCTAGAGGTTGTTCCACCTCAGCTGCCAAAGCACTGTGATCTCAGGTATACATCCCCATGCCTAGCTCTCAGTTTATATTCCCATGACAACAGGTGACTTCTTTTAACATCAGGTTTCTTCTACTGCCTTCTGTTTTCCTTGGGTTACTTTTTAATCAACATCCGCCTGTTACTTAATTTTTGATCAACTAATCCTTAAGAGGTGCGTGGGTAAGAAAGGACCGTTTGAGTGATTGTGTGCGTGTACATATAAGAATTTAGTCTTACCCTGTGGTAGTTAATTTTCTCACTGCTGTGACAAAATGCCAGGCACGTGCAACTCAAGGAAGGAAAGGTTTGCTTTGACTCAAAGGCTGAGAGTACAGTCCATCAAATCGAGGAAGCAGTATGGGGTGGGACAGGAGTGAAAGGCAGCTGGTCTCGTTGCTACCCACTCAGACAGAGAGGAACGCTGGTACTCAGTCTGCCTTTTCTTTTTTAGTCAGCCCAGGACAAAAGTCCACAGAATGGTGATGCCCACGGCAAGGGTGGATCTAATTTAAATAGTCCCTCACAGATTAGATGGTTCTGGATCCTGTCCGGTTGACAGTTGATATTAACCATCATCATCCCCAAGCAACATGTTCTATTGAGGCCAGGCTGGGGAGAGTCAACTCCTGCTATTTTGCAAATTTGCCCAAAGTCTTTTAACTCACAGAGCAGCAATGAACACAGTCTTGTGATTTAGGATGCAAAGAACCCAGATCTTCCCTTGTTCTTCAGATTGTCCTCCTTCCTCACAGTGTCCTTCCTGACCTGGAGGTTCTTCAAACTGCGCATGCTTCAGATGAAGGGACAATCTGTCAGCTAGCTGCCAGGAGAGGCAAAGGGGCTGACCCCCCCCATCCATCTTCATTTGTCAGGGAGTCTCTGGCATTTGCCAATGGTTGTCTCTGCTTGTCTTGGGCCTGGCACTGTGATGAGGACTGTTGTTATACAGTCCTTGAATTGTCTGTTTGCTTCACAGATTCTTTTTTTTCCTTAGATATATTCTTTATTTACATTTCAAATGATTTCCCCTTTCCTGGTTTCCCCTCCCTGAAAGTCCCATAAGCCTTCCCCCCCTCCCCCTGTTCCCCAATCAACCCCCTCCTGCTTCCCTGTCCTGGTATTCCCCTACACTGCTGCATCGAGCCTTTCCAGGACCAGGGGCCTCTCCTTCCTTCTTCTTGGGCATCATTTGATATGTGAATTGTGTCTTGGGTATTCTGCGCTTCTGGGCTAATATCCACTTATCAGTGAGTGCATACCATGTCTGTTCTTTTGTGATTGGGTTACCTCACTTAGGATGATATTTTCCAGTTCCACCCATTTGCCTAAGAATTTCATGAATTCATTGTTTTTAATAGCTGAGTAGTATTCCATTGTGTAAATATACCACATTTTCTGTATTCATTTCTCCGTTGAGGGACATCTGGGTTCTTTCCAGCTTCTGGCTAATATACATAGGTCTGCTATGAACATAGTGAAACATGTGTCCTTATTACATGCTGGGGGATCCTCTGGGTCCCCAGGAGTAGTATAACGGGGTCCTCTGGTAGTATCATGCCCAGTTTTCTGAGGAACCGCCAGACTAATTTCCAGAGTGGCTGTACCAGCTTGCAATCCCACCAGCAGTGGAGGAGTGTTCCTCTTTCTCCATATCCTTGGCAGCACCTGCTGTCTCCTGAGTTTTTTATCTTAGCCATTCCTGACCAGTGTGAGGTGAAATCTCAGGGTTGTTTTGATTAGCATTTCCCTGATGACTAAGGATGTTGAACATTTCTTTAGGTGCTTCTCAGCCATTCGATATTCCTCAGGTGAAAATTCTTTGTTTAGCTCTGTACCCCATATTTTAATAGGGTTATTTGGCTCTCTGGAGTCTAACTTCTTGAGTTCTTTATATATATTGGATATTAGCCCTCTGTTGGATGTAGGGTTGGTAAAGATCTTTTCCCAACTTGTTGGGTGCCGGTTTGTCCTATTGACAGTGTCCTTTGCCTTTCAGAAACTTTGTAATTTTATGAGGTCCCATTTGTGAATTCTTGATCTTAGAGCATAAGCTATTGGTGTTCTGTTCAGGAAAATTTCTCCTGTGCCCATGTGCTCAAGGCTCTTCCCCAGTTTCTTTTCTATTAGTTTCAGAAAGAGCAATTTTCAAATTCATCTGGAATAACAAAAAAACCTAGGATAACTAAAACTATTCTCAACAGTAAAAGAACTTCTGGGACAATCAATATTCCGGACCTCAAGCAGTACAACAGAACAATAGTGTTAAAAACTGCATGGTATTGGTACAGTGACAGGCAGGTAGATCAATGTAATAGAATTGAAGACCCAGAATAGAATTCCAGGTAGATCAATGGAATAGAATTGGTGACCCACACCTATGGTCACTTGATCTTTGACAAAGGAGCCAAAACCATCCAGTGGAAAAAAGATAGCCTTTTCAACAAATGGTGCTGGTTCAACTGGCAGCTAGCATGCAGAAGAATGCAAATGGACCCATTCTTATCTCCTTGTACTAAGCTCAAGTCCAAGTGGATCAAGGACCTCCAAAGATTCTTAAATGCTTTTCTATTCCGCAAATGGGAGTGGAATGACTCTTTTCACATGACCCCCTCCCTCATTCTTACAGGTGGTTAACAGTTTCCATCATGGAAAATAGCAAGACCCCATTGAGAAAAGTTGCTTAGACTACACAGGCAATGGCACATGACCGTTGTCAAGAGCTTGATCTTCTCACACTGAAACTGGATTTTCAACTTGACCTCCCCTGCTACTTTGTGGATGCCCTGGTCTCTGTATTTGCCACATTCTGCTGAAATCATCTGTGCGGCTCTGTCTTTCTCGTCGCCCCCCCCCCCCTTAGTTTTCGTAGTTTTTCATCTTCTCCAAACGACTTCTTATCCCAGCTTCCACTTCAGAGAATGGTGAAAACCAAATTGCCTAGAGATTGCTTCTGGCAGAGAACATGAGAAAGCTCGTGTTTACAGACCACCAAATCATGAGAATGTTGATGTTTACAGAATACTCTTTGAAAGACATCCTCCTGATTAAAGAGTGGGGAGAAAGGGAACCTGTATTCTGGGTGACCCCTGAGCCTGGGCAGACTCAGCCCCACACAGGGCTTCATCATAGCTTGCAGGGTTGGGAGCCCAAGGTCATGACCAGCATTTACAGACATTAGGGGGCTGCTCTCCACATCTAAACCTTGGCTTTGTAATGACCAAGAAGCCAAAGAATTTCTCTCTCCCATGACCAGTAAAAACTTCACCTAACATAGTGGAGTTAACATGGGATTCAATAGAGAACACATTGCCTTTCTGTAGACAGCGGAGGCCACTACACTGACACTCACACCCTGACACACAGCCTGCATTTCCATGTTTGTTGCCTCTCTACTGCTTTTATAGAAATGCTAGATTAAAGCAGAACAATAAAGGTATGCCCTATAAAATCATATTACCTGTGATTTATATATGCTACTTAGGTCTTTGTTTTGAAGACTATAAACTCAGGCACGGTGGCCCAGGCCTGAAACTCCTGCTAGTGTTGGAGGCTGAGGCTCGAGCATCATACATTTAAGGTCTGCTAAAGCTACAAAATTAGTTCAAACCCTTGCCTCCAAATAAAAAGTGGGAAGCTATAGATTCAGTCCCCAGTAGGGATACCTGTGTGCGAGGTACTTCTGTTGCTGTGATGAAACACCATGACCATAAACAACTTGGGGAAGAAAGGGTTTATTTCTGCCTACAACTCTCAGGTCACACTCTATCACTGAGTGAAGTCTGGGCAGGAACTGGAAGGCAGGAATTGAAGAAGAGGCTGTGGTTTGCTCAACCTGCTTTTTTACTGAATCTAGGACCACCAGCCCAGGGCTGGCCCAGCCCACAGTGAGGTATGCCCTCCCATGTCAATCACTGATCAAGAAAATGCATTACAGGTTTGCCCACAGGTTACTGTTAAGGCATTTTCTCAATAAAGGTTCCCTCTTCCCAGATATTTCTCTCTCTCTCTCTCTCTCTCTCTCTCTCTCTCTCTCTCTCTCTCTCACACACACACACACACACACATGAGTGTTCTGTAAAGTCCCATGGACAGGGTGCTTTAAATTCAACCCCTACTATGGATTTTCATTATTTTGGTCTTCCACAAGTCTCCATATATGCTATAGCACTGAGCATTTTGTCCAGATAAGCAAATCTCTTGTGTATTTTAGGAGTCATTCTCTAATGCTGTGAGGGTGTTAAGCAGAGTACTGACAGGCCAGAAGATCCTTAGGATGAAGATAAAATCAGACCCTTTGTTCTCCAAGGCCTCACTCCACCAGCTGCCCTACACAGCTTCCTTCCAAGACAGAGCATTCTCCCTGGTCATTTATCTTGGCGCTGATCCCAATGCACAGTGGGGCTGTGTTTGTCAGGGTTAGAAGCAAATCTAGAGTAAGTGATCTAGCCTCTCTGCTGGTGTCTGTGCAGTTCCTGTTCAGACTGCCTTGGCATGGATGTGGAGACCATTCCCTTGAGACCCTGACACTTGGGACTCAGAGTCAATTCCCAAGATGGTCTTAAGTTGGAGTTTGGGTGGCTATGTTTCATCTTTGCTGTGGGACCCATGTTCTCACTTAGCTTTGATGAGAAGGTCCCCTGAATCCCTGTGGGTTTTGCTGGTCAGGACTCAGTTCTGTTTACTGTGTTATACTGCAAGGGGTGGAGTGACTCCAAGTCTGGCTTCACTCTTCTCTACACATGTTGGTTTTATTTGAGGTGATCTTTCATGTTGAGCTCCCAGCTACCCACTAATCTCATTAAGTGTTAAAACTAGATCAATAGCATAACCCAAAGAGCAAGGACCTTTCGCTCTGATTCTGGAACCTCTCATGTCGGTTCACAGTAAGGACTATACTTGTCCCTTGGTTTGTTGGCATGGGAAGAGTCAAATGCATCTGACCTGTAGAGGCTGACATTGAGAGAGGGCATTTTCTTTTTTTCTTTTTAAAGATTTGTTTATTTACTATATGTAAGTACACTGTAGCTATCTTTGACACCCCAGAAGAGGGCTTCAGATCTCATTACAAATGGTTGTGAGCCACCATGTGGTTGCTGGGATTTGAACTCAGGACCTTCAGAAGAGCGGTCAGTGCTCTTAACCACTGAGACATCTGTCTAGCCTAGAGAGATAGTCTTTCCGCTCAGCCATTCTCCTGTATAGGAGGCAACCATGGCACCCAGCCGGAATGGCATAATCCTGAAGTCCCACTTCCACAAGGATTGGCAGCAGCGAGTGGACACTTGATTCAACCAATGGGCACACAAGATTGGCAGACACAAAGCCTGGCAGGCAAAGTGTGCCTCATTGCTCCTCTTCCCATGTCCAGCCCCATCAGGTCCATCATGAGGTGCCCTACAGTTAGATATCACACCAAGGTCTGGGATGGCAGGGGCTTCAGCCTGGTGGAACTCAGGGTGGCTGGTATCCACAAGAAAATGGCTCGCACCATCAGCATCTCTGTGGGCCCAAGGAGACGAAACAAATCCACTGAATCACTGCAGGCCAAGGTGCAGCACCTGAAGGAGTACCGCTCTAAGCTCACACTTTTCTCCAGGAAGCCTTCTGCTGCAAAGAAGGGAGACAGTTCTGCTGAAGAACTTAAATTGACCACCCAGCTAACAGGACCTGTGATGCCCATCCGGGATGTGTACAAAAAGGAAAAGGCTAGAGTCATGGCAGAAGGATAGAAGAAGTTTAAGGCTTGTGCCAGTCTCCGCATGGCCTGTGCCAATGCCTGGCTCTTTAGCTACTGAGCAAAACAGGTTAAGGAAACTGCGGAGCAAGACGTTGAAAAGAAAAAGTAGCGCATGGCTGGAGAGTTGCAATAAATTTTCCATAAAGAAAAAAAAAAAGAGAGAGGGCATTTCTTAAAAGGAAACTGGGATGCTTGTCATCATAGGGGGCTCAGGAACAGGTACCCAGGTGTCCCCTTCCTATGGTTGCCCGGGATCCTCCTGTGTACATGCAATGATGAGATCCATGCCGTGTTGAACCCTCCTTCCTTCCCTCCTCTGAGAACCTTAGTCTGTGTCTAGGAATCAGGAATATCCAGCTATAAACAGACCTCAATCAGTGCCCCGAGGCAAAATAGTGCCTTGTACGGAGCTTGGAGTTAAGTCACTGGGGTCTTATGCCATTTGTATTATTCCAAAAGACCAAGTGCATTAAAAAAAAATCAAAGAAATTAACACAAAAGAACCTTGAACACGCGTACAGCCAGTCAGCCCTCAATTAGAAAAGAAGATTCTAAAGCTCCGTGGAAGTTGATGTTAGGTGTTACCCACCACGGGCACGGAGGCACTGCCTCCCTGGGAATGAGTTCTTTGACACTTGGGGGAAACACAAGACTTCATTAACCTGTGTGGGCACAAGGCGGGAGATGCCCCTGGGAACTTCTGGCAGCCTTGAAGGGAAAAGATGGCGTCCAGTGATGGTGTACTTCAGATTGAAGTTGGCATGCGCGGGAGTGATGACCGTGTTATAGGAGGTCAGGTGGCACTTCCAGTTTGTGTGCAGGAGTCTAATTACTGACCTGACACCCGTTGCTTCAAATAGACCCAGGAAGGAAGCAGCTAACGGGTGTGTGGGAGCATCTGGTACCGCAATCACCCTGTCAGCCTTTTATCCACGTGGACTTCTGTCATTAAACGCATTTCCCCCACCTTGATATCCTTAAAATGCAGAGGTACCAGCCAGAGCAATTTAAAATGATATATAGTTATTTTTTTTGACTCCTCTCCTGTCGAGGGGGAATTTTATAAACGATGTCACAGTAAACAGAATGTGAGGGAACGCTCAGAAATGAAATTTGTAAGGGCAGAGACTCAAGTTGGAAGAGAAAGATCATCTCTGGGGCTCCCAAGTGCTAATGAATTAATGAGGAAGCCAAGCTAATGAGTCGAAAGAGGCATTCTTGTCAGAGATTTTGAGGTAATAGCATGGAGTTATGGAGCAGGGAGACAGAGCCTGGGCACTCCAAGTGGCTCCCACAACTGTAGGGAAGACGGTAGAGGAATGTGGAGGAAAACTGAGCCCCGCCTGTTGGGCTTGGTGTAGGGAACAGGTGATTTGAAATGATATTTTGAATTTATCTATTATTGTTCCTACCTTTGACACTGTTTTGAGTTAAAACTTTGTGCAACTCCCAGGGAGTGTGACTCTGAGTCCACTCAAGGTTTCTGGAATTCTCTGTGGAAATGCAGAGGTTCCCTTGGCTCTGAGAGCTCACAGCATGAACGGGGGAGACAGGTGCATGTACCCAAATATAGTGAGGGGTCAGATGATGTTTGCAGCCTTCTATCCCACTAGCCGTTACCTTCTCATCAGAGTTATGGGCATCACGTCTTTCAGGCTGAGCCAACTAGCCTACACTCCACTTGCAAGCCTTTCCCTCTTACTCTAAAATCACACAACTGTTCTCTTTGCCTTTCTTTGTCTTTCTGTTAAGGCGTCCTTTCTTTTTTCAAGGAAAAGAGCCATGTGCTTCTTTCGCTCGGGATGTGGGTGGCCATCCTTACCAACTGCTCTGCCATGAACTGAGATTAACGGACCGTCCTAAATGATAACTTTCCTGCCCGTGTTCTCTCCGAGGGTCTCTTCGACAAAATACGGTATTGCATCCTTGCACATTCAGATGAAAAAAAATCCTATCACTGGCGATGACTTCGAATGATAGAATCTTAATAAACTTTCTGTGTTTGATTGGCTGGGATAACGAGAGATAGCTATCATGTGTGATAGCTGTGCGACACAAGATAAGCTGGTCATCATTTCCAGATAAAAATGCCCATCCATTTGCAGATTGCAATCACGGTGGTGCCATGGAGTGCCTGGTCTACTCTAGTTAATTAAATGCTAAATGAAATTCAGAGCTCTGGCTCCTACAGTGTCAACGATCTGTCTCCATGGTGGTTGGGGGTGGGTGGGAACAGAGCCTCAGAAGACAGTCCAAGAGGTCTGCTGAGGGGCTAGTAATGGCTCAAGAAATGAGAAGTTTTCTGTAGTACTACAAAGTTGATGTCTGGGTTCCCTTTGGCTCTGATGGCCGCTAGTCCCAGGTACTTGACAGGGAGAGGATGAGACATCAAGGAACACTTCTGCATGAGTCTACTCAAATGGCAATGGGAAGGCATTCCTTGGTCCCTCTTTTCTGCCCTAAATGCTGAGGCACATTTGGATGGAGACGACAGAAGCCTGCCTAGTGTAACAAATCAATGACCTCGCTCTCTTCGGAACCTTGAATCAGATGGTCTCCTGTCTGTCTGGGATCTATTTCTTTGGCGTTTGTGGAGTGAGCACTAGTCACTATCACTGAGCTTATGACTTTGCCAGATACTGATCCGGGTGATTCTCCTTCGATACTCTCATGAAGGCAAGTATTAATGCTTTGGTAATGCTTTGTGTCTCAGAGAAGGTAAGTAATCTACCTAGGGAGGTCCAGCTAGTCGGGGGTAGAACAAGAAGGAGAATGTGCATCTATTTAGAGTATAGTGGAGAGCAACTGCACTTGCTTTAGGAATTGTGTGAGCATCACTGGGCCTTGCACAAGGGCTGGCATGACTGTCATTGGTTTGTGATGTTGTATAATCTGTAAGCCCTTCCCTGTCTTCCTTTTGTCTCGTCAATGTCAATACCAACTTCTGTGTTCCACCCCAGTGTCTTCTGTGATGAGGAAGGGCAATTATCAATTTGACTGGCTGCCTTAGTTACAATGTAACAGTCTGGTTTTATTTATTTATTTATTTATTTATTTATTTATTTATTTATTTATTTATTTATATTTATTTGCTACTCTTGTTCAAAGCTAGGTTTGTAAGATAGGATCATCTCTGAGATTCTTCCACAATGCCAACCACTGACTTTTCCTGGAGGAAGTAAGGCCTGTGTGGAGGGAGGCCTGGTTCTTCTTCCTCTCAGGTTTCAACCACCAGCATCTCTCACAGCAAGTGTCTATAGCCTCCAAAGGGGAGCTATCATAGACCAGGACTGGTACCAAGTGCACAGAAACAAAGAGAAAACCCAAGGTGTCAGCTTCATGCTCTGCCTTCTTCGAAGCAACATTGTATCAATAAGGGGAAGACAAAACATTTGGAAAGTAAATGTTAACTTGACCAAGAGGAAATGGCTGATAGGGGACAACAATAAGGTCAAAGAGAAATGCTGCAGGATAGAAAGGAAGGGAAGATCTGGGGCAGGTGCATGTCTGTCCTTTGGCCTTGGGACCTGTTTAATTGCTTAAGATAACATGATGTATTACAGGTGAGTAGCCTGACATGGGCTGTGTATCCTTTTGCTGAAGTCTGGTGTGAGTGGCAGCATTGTCTTCTGGAAGCCACAGGTCAATCCATTCTTTATTTTTTTCTTTTCAAGAAACTACCCACGTGCCTTGACCTGTGGCATCCTTTTCTATCCCCGGAGCTAGCAGCACAGCACTAAGTCCTTCTCATGCTCTTCAATGATCCCCTCACCATCATTCTTAAGGATCTTTGTCAGTATGCCAGATTCACAGAGACAGTCTTCGCATCTGTAGGACAACGGATCAGCAATCTTAATTCCAGGACACATGGAGATGGCTCTGTGAGCAAAGTGCTTGCTTCGTGACCACAGGGACCTGGATTCAGGTATCCAGCACCCAAGGAAAAGTGACCACGTGTGCACTTGTGACTCCAACTGGGTGTGAGGAGGCAGGAGGATGCCTGGGACTTGCTGGACCCCAGTCTGACTCCAGGTTGACTGAGGGATCTTGTCTCAAGGAATAAGGCAGAGAGTGATGGAGCCTGATGTTGTCCTCTGACCTTCATATATACACGTGGGAGTGTTTACTCACACACACACACACACACACACACACGAAAATGCACCACATACAGGTGCTCATTCAACATTCAAAACAATTAAGATAAGAGCACATCTGAGAGAACAAGAACAGAGACAGACACAGAGAGAAAAACAGAGTGAGAGAGAGATAGAGACAGAGGGAAATTCGGGATCAGCCAGGAAGAGAAAAAAGAGAAAGAGAGATGAATGGGAGGGAGAGTGGGTGAGGCAATACAGGGACGAGGCAGAGAGAGATGGAGAAGACAGGGTAAGGATAAGGAGTGGGAGGGGCTACCAGCCTGCCTAGAGGGAAAGAACTGGACAAATGCTATTGGTCTCCAGACCTTTTGCCTCCACTATCTGGTCCTCAGTGGAAAGAAGGCTTTTCTCTTTGCTAAATAAACAGTGTGGGGGCTCTTCACTGTTGGCTGCTATTACTAGTTAAGTCTAATATCCCAGGGTGGATCTGACACACCACTGAGCAGAAGAAAGTTCTCTGACTAAATTCCATCGCTGAGAATCAGGGTCAGCTAATCCCTGGAGGATTTTTGAGGCTTTTCAATTTTTCTTTTATTCAAAAATCCAGTCTGTAATTATCACCTGGGAGGGAGTCCTTGCTTCACCAAGTTGACTGATATCCGTGACTGCTGAGGAAGCACGGAGGTGTTAGAGTGTTCTAGAAGGAGCCATATTGCCTGGCACGGCTTTCACAAAGATTGCATGGCAGGGGGAGACAAAGAAGGCTTCAACCTGGAGCCTGTGAATATAGTAGTAAATATCCCATGCTTTTCTTCCTCTGGGCCTTAGCCCAGCCAGGGTCAGCTGCTTGTCTGGGTCCCTGAAACACTCAGCTATGATGGCATAGCCCTTCGATCCACCTGTTGTTTCCCCATTTTGTTAGCCAAGCTACGGATTGCTGAAGCTCTCTCCCTTCTGTTGGTGCTGGCAGTGTGAGGCCCAGAAGCTCCAGGTTACACTACGCTAAATATAACAATCTTTCCTCCCCCCTCGCTCTCATTTTCAGTTTTGTGTTACCATCTAACATTCCACCATCGCATTTTCTGTAAACTGCCTTAAATCCCCTTGCAACATGAAGCACACAGGTGAATAGACAGAGGTATAGAAGGAGAATACTGGAGGTCACAGCACAGATGGGCAGGCTCAGGTGAGACCCAACTTCTGTAAGCAACAACAGCCACGCCAATCATCATGAGCTGTGGCTTGTCATCCACAGGGCTCTACAGAGTGCGACATGTTTTCCCTGATAGTCCTGTGATGCCATTTGAACCTTACAGCATTCCTCGATAATAGCTCTTGCTCCCTTTGGTTCGTTCGTCCAGGTGAAAGGATATAAGCTAAATAGAAAGATTATTTTCCAAACACACCCAGGGCCTGACGCTGCCCTGGCTGGGTGAGCATGGAAGTTGTGTGCTTCTGGGGCAAAAGTGATCCCAAGCTCCTCCTGGTTGCAACCCTACATTTCAGTTGGGTATCACCAGCCACAATTTATATACCCCCAAATCTTGTGATTGCCTGGACAAACAGAATACAGACACCTTAGTATCTCTTCACCCTTCTTCATCTACAGCTATGTGTCTTGCAATATCAGGAGCTTAATATGGATTGTCCTGAACACAACCCAAATGTCACCCATATCTAATTGTGGGTTGTTCTAATTGCCCAGATCTCTGTTGTCTACCCATGTCCCAGGGAATGAGGAGTTACCTAAGCTTGCTAGAAATGGACCTGTGGCTTTTGAATGCAAGATTAGTGTCTTAGGGTTTTACTGCTGTGAACAGACAACATGACCAAGGCAAGTCTTATAAAGGACAATATATATGTGGGGCTGCTTACAGGTTCAGAGGGTCATCAAGGCGGGAGCATGGCGGCCTCCAGACAGGCATGCAGCAGGCAGAGCTGAGAGTTCCACATCTTCACCCTAAGGCTGCTAGCAGAATACTCACTTCCAGGCAGCTAGGAGTAGGATCTTAAAGCCCACACCCATAGTGACACATCTACTCCAACAAGACCACACCTCCAAATAGTGCCACTCTCTGGGCCAAGCGTATACAAACTGTCACAATTAGAGCCACATGGAAAGCTCCCTAAGTCAGGGAGCTGGAGAGGCGGCATCTCTTGGTGACCTTCTCTGTCTGTGCCTTACCCTCTGGTCACAATGGGGGCAGGACTGAGGGTTCCTGGCTTCTCCCAGGAAATTCCTGGGAGCTTTGGACCAAGCACTTGACAGCATTACTGCTGCTTTACAGACATCTGGACTCTGCATTTTTCTTGTAATATGTATGGTGATTAGATGCCCATTAAATGCAGAACCCAGCTACCTACGGGAATACAGAGTCAGAAGAGACCAGGCCGTTAGACATTTACAGCACTGAGCAGTTCAGTGGCTATATGAAACTCATCCTAAAATCCAGAGTTGAAGCCATGGCCAGAAAGGGAGCAGGCCCTTTGGACAGCAAGGAGACTTGTGTAGATGGCTTTGGGGAAGGGCTGTGGGAAGGAGGTCACTGTCTGAGATGTAGTAATAGACAAGAAGTGGTTAGGGAAGGTTGGCCCTGGGGAGCTTTGGAAGGATGACACGCCAGCTGTGAATGGCTTTGGAAGCTCTCACAGCTGGAGATGAAAGCGGGAGTCTGGAAGGCCATGGGGGACTGTCAGTTAAGACTTAACATGAGTTAGCCCCTGACCACATGCTCCAGACAGAGACAGTGAGGAGGAGGAGGAGGAGGAGGAGGCCACACGTACCATCTCCTAGCACAGCTGTAAAAACCATAGGTCTGGTTGATGGACTTCGCAAAAGGTGATCAGAACATGTATGTGGTCAAGGCTAGCCCCAAGAGTTCCAGGGCAAGGCAGGTCACAAGGGTCATGCTGTAACTGTGGGATTCAGGGGGATTGAGTAAAATGGCCCACTTTCATTGGGTACGTATGCTATATGCCAGCTGTCATGATGTACGTGTTGTGTACAGCTCATTTAATCCCAAGGGCAAAGTAGTAGTGGGGATGGGCAAGAGATGGTCCAACCTCTATTGCAAACAGGGACATTGTGGTTTCAGTGGTGCAGATAGTCACTCTGCTGTTCTGATGCAAGTATCCACAGCTTTAACAGTGCCTTGTCATACAGCATGGCACACTGACGAAAGCCTACCAGCTTGGTTGGCACCGCATGGCAAACTTCTCTTCACATGGAAGGTCCCCAGTTGCATTTTCTCTTGCAGGTCACCTTAGCGATCTCAGTGTGCATAGGATCTGCTCAGTGCAGCCACGGCCTCACACATGGACACACACCAGGCACTCACACACCCACTACTGAGGAAGGGCTCTGAGGCAAAAAGGAATATCCATAAGTGGTCCATCACATCGGGTCATCGCTCGCCATAGTGTTATGGAGGACCACTCAGATATGTCCCGTGTTTACTTTTTACAGTTCTCTACTACACTCACATAGGGCAGGAACCCTGGGGGATCCCTTCTGGGCCTTCCTATCACATGACCTTTGAGCCGCCAATGTACAGAACTATAAGTTGTGCTGTGAAGATGAGGAACGTGGTCCAGGGAAGCTTAGCCGTTAGTGGCATTGGCTCAAGTGGCCTGTGAACCCTCAGCCTTTGGGTGATAGATTCTCTGGCTCCAATCTCCAGCTTCCTGCCACAGATCTCTGGTTGCACTTGACCCCTGTACCAATGCCTTCTGACTGGCCACACAGCAACCATGCCTGGCTTTCATACAGGGCTGGTGACCCTGGGAAGCCCCGTGGTGTGGGATTTGGGGAAGCACCACTAGATAAACACAGTCCACGGGTCTCACATACAAACAGCCCTGGGGTAGCCTGGCCTCTAAATCTCTGATTTTTCATAGATCGTGAGTTCTCAGAGGGGCCTCCTTCTCAAAAAGGTTTCATACTGAAAAAGGCACTTGGGCTAGGTAATTTGCCACTGCTACGTTGGATTAAGAAATGTAATGTAAGATGGAAACTCCAACTCTTGTCTCTTTTATTTATTTTTTTTTTTTTAAGGAAATTTGGCTGATTACAACGCGTTAGATCTTCTGCTTCTCCGGTTCCATTTAGGAGGAGAAAAAAAATGTGACTTTCTGTTCCCACCCACTGATTTCTGACTAAAACAGAACTTAGTGGCCTGCTGATCCTGCTGGTTCTTTTAAATGAAAAACTTATTCTTTTTAAACTACTGGAAAATTATATTTAAAAATCAGCATAATTCCACCGCCTATTCTTTCTGGGTTCTTTGAATAATGGAGGCTGGTCTGCGGAGCAATGCCATACTCTGATCTGGTTGTTGAGGTGGTCTGCATTGACTAAACTGAGGAAGTCATTTGTATGTGATGATGAATACAATCCCAACTTGAGGGTTTTTTTTTTTTAAAACCATTTTAATTATCACTTTTGAAGGTAAGACATGGGTAGCTTTTTAGATATTGTGACAGTATTATAAGTATTTTATGGCAATACCATACACCTTCTGTAGTCTCTTGATAAATACATTCCTGAGCTGCAGAACCATTAAGTGTTAGTAATAATAAATTGCTTCCGGTCACTAAGCTTTGAAATCACTTTCTGTACAGCGGTAACTGGGACACTGTGTCCATCAGAGTTGGCACCTTGCTACCTTCCCCGGCTCATTCAGCTGTCAATCAGCTGAGCGGCCATGCCCAACAGCCCATCTAGAACGTACTCAGAACTCAGAAGCGATGAGGTTCTCCACCAGACTGTGAGAGATCCCCCCCCACACACACATACCATGGGTGCCCGTGTGACAGCTCACACCCTGGTGTGAAGTCTGAAGGGATGGACTGGTCCAGCCTGCAGCGTTTAAACAGTAAGAGGACACAGCTGAGACAACCCTGTGAGCAAGACGGAAACGGCCAAGTCAGAGCCATCTATGAAAGGGGTATTCTGTGAAAGCGAACATGGTAATGCAAGGCTAGGAAGGTGAGGCCCCGGGAAGGCCTGCAGGAGGTATAGGGAAGGTTTTCTGGAGGAGCTTAAGAAATTTCTCTGGGTTTCTTCAAGTGGTGGCTACAGTGTAAAATGGTCCTAATTCACCCATGAGGCACACTCAACAATGAATGTACAGCTACACCACAGAGAAGATGACAGCAAGGATGGGCCTTCTATTTTATTTTATTTTATTTTTTTTTTTGGACTGTGTGACAGGCAGGCTGTGACCTGCCTACGTTGTTCAGCATCTGACGTTCACAGCATCTTTGTGAGGTTGATACATTCCTCTTTCCCTTTGGTCAGAGCTAGAAACGGAGATGGACAGGATTGGAAAGTTACTCACTCAAGGCTGCCGAGTATTTCAGTGACCCGGCTGTGTTATAGTCCGCTGTAGTGGGATGGCATGGTGTGTAGAGTCTGTGGTGCTCTGTGGCCTCTGCTGTCTGGGTAAGACCAAGTAACGAGGTAGAAGAGAGTTTCCAGCAGAGGCCCCTCTCAATAGTGTGCATAGTGCAGGCATCCCTTCTGCAGTACTCATAAAGAACCAGCAGGATGGTCCTTGAAACACAAAGGCCTCTGATAGCATTACTGGTGGGCATGGAGAGTCTCAGAGCGCAAGTCCAGGACTCCAGGAGTAACTCACAGATTTTGGAAATGCATCAAGGTACTGGACAAAACTCGAGGAACAGTGGCTGTGCTTAGCACAAGGTTATAGAAATACATAAACTGTGGTTCCAAACCTGAGGGGCACAGGGACAATTGGGAAGATAGATGGAAGAACTCGAAAGCAAGCTTGCTCCTTGCTAGACCGGGAACTAAGGGTTGCACGTGACGGCAGAGAAGAACAGAAACAAAGTATCTTTAAGGCAGCAAATAGAGCAGGGTTGGGGGAATGGGAGTGTCCCAGAGGTAAAGGCTAAACTAACATGGGGCAGAGGAAGGCGGACAACAACTGGGTTTATCTGGGAAACGATTTACAGACCTAGTTCTGCCACTAGACAGGAACAAGACCTCAATGGTGCAGAAACCCCACGGATCTCCACGGACGGGAGGTATGTATTCCTATCAGTCATTCATTGGCATTGGCTCATGGCTTCCCAAGGAGTATCCGTGCTGGGTGGGGCTATGCACAAGCAAGAGGGAGTCAGGGACAGCTTGATGAGATTCGAGCGGCATTTCCTTTGAACAATTCTATCTTCACTGACATCTCATCTAAAACAAACAACTGCGCAGTCCGTCCGCTCAGGGAACACAAATCGTTGTGTGCGGGTCTTTGTCCTCTATAACCTTTTCCATTCTCTCGAGTGTCCCTCAAAAGACAGATGGAGCTACAGATGATTATCAGGTAAGAAGAGAAAAAGATAAGTAAACACAGTAATAATATAGTTCTCTGAAATCATTCGTTGTTTCCCTGCCGGAGGATGTACACGCCATTAAGCCATTATTTACCGGCCTATTCTGCTTCTTAGTAGCAATCATGGGAAGGCAGGTGGCTCCCTCTGTGAACGGGTTCTGGAAAACAGACTCTGTCTCTGTCTCTCCTCCCTGCTGCTCCCCATCTTTTCCCACCTCTCTAGTTGGTATAGTTTGGTTGTAAAAAGTCCCCCATAGATTCCTGTATTTGCACATGTAGGTCCCATCTGGTTTGCTGTTTGGGGAGGCGGAGGAAGCGGCTCACTGGGGGCTTAACAGTTTACAGCCTGGTCTTGCATTCACTTCTGTTTTCTGCTCTCTGGTCTGTCCAGACATGAGGGAGCTCTTGCCACTGTCTGCTGCTGTGCCTTTCCTGCGGTAATGGATCTTATCTTTGGAAACCATGAGTCAGAATGTACCGCTTGCTACCTGAAGTGGCTTCTTTGAGATATTTCACCACAGCGACGAGAAGAGGCGCTAACACAGACCTAACCTCCCATCCTGGTGGATGTGCGTGAGCCCAGCACTCCACCGCACAGGCAACAATCCACATCTGCATTCTTCAGACATCTAACTTCCTCTACAGCCCCCCCTCCCCCCAACCTGTGCACCACTGCTCGGGGGCACTGCTCCTCATTTTGCCAGTGCCATTTTGGGGGTACAGGGGGAATCAAGCAATGGAGAAAAGGTAGCCAGTCTGGGTTGAACAGGAATGGATGTGGATCCTTCTCTCCCCATAGGCTTGAGCAACCAATTTGGTGCCATCTCCAACACTGAATGCTCTTCCCTACGGGTCTGAGCAGGAGTAGTTGTGACATCAGCAGACTGCTGATTTCTTCCCATTTGAGATCCAGGTAACTTCTGGGAGATGAAGAGGAGAGCATGATGGATGATTTCAGCTGTGGTCCTCGGGAAATACATGTGAACCTCACATACTGCAGACTTGGAGAGAAGGCTCTTCCCAGAGCTAAGCTAGAATGATGGCCATTGGTCTGACTTCCGAGCCCTGGTGATACTGGAAGTGGCTGAGGGCCACTGTCCCTCTACCCAGGCGTCAGAGCCATGCCTGCCTGGGTCCTTCAGAAACCCATTCCCTTTGTCTGGGACCTAACATTTCCTCGTCCTGATTTGCTCAACAACATGTCACTTAGACACGGCCAGCAAGGGTCGCATGCATAGTTAGTTTGATTGCAGATAAAATCTAGAGGAACCCTTAAGCTTGCATTTCAGAGAAATGAAAAATTCATTTTTACCTTAAGACCTCTTGGATATAATATGCTCCATAGTCACATGGAAGAATGAATGTCTACTTGAAATTCTCATTTAGCTAATTTTCCCATATTCCTCTCTCTCTCTCTCTCTCTCTCTCTCTCTCTCTCTCTCTCTCTCTCTCTCTCTCGCTTTGTGTGTGTGTGTGTGTGTGCATGTGATTGTGCAAGTATGTTCCTGCAGATGGAGATTAGAGGCCAGCTTTGGAGATTGTTCCTCAGCAGGTGTCCACTTTATTTTTGAGGACGGGGTCTCTCACTGGCCTGGAGCTTATGGGTGGACTGGGATGCCCGGCCAGTGAGCCTCGTCCTGTCTCTGCTTCCCCAGTCCAGGAGTCAGAACTCTATGCCACCACACTTGGCTGTTTTGTTTAGGGAATCCGGCTGGCTTGTTTACAAGGCAAACACTTTACCACCTGAGCCATCTCCTTGCCTCTCTCACACTTGTGGAATCTAGACCGCAATCAGGCATCTTTCTCCCGTACCTTGCAAGCTTTCTCACATCTTTTGTAACACACCACGTACCTACACTGTGCATGTGTAGCTGGCCTCCTTCAGACCAGGCTCCACACAGTGTGCCCTCTTCCTTGACTACAGTTGCTGTCTTTTCATGTTGTTCTTGTGTGCAACATTTTTTTTTTTACTCTAAGACGTTAGTCACGTGAAGTCACCAGTCAAAGACCAGAGCTCTGAATTGAATCCAAATCCTTCTGATAACCATGGACCTCCTCTGTCACCTTCTGCCTGCATCTCTGATGTCATCATCCAGGTATCCTTTTCTCTATCTTTCTTTGGGCCTTTGTGTAGACACACCAAGGTTGTGTAGACACTACACTACATGGCTTTTTCATTGCCTATGCCCCCTTGTGTCCTCAAGTCCCTCACAACACTCAGATTGACAGAACCCGTTCCTGCCACACTGGCCCTATAACTTGCCTTCACTTCTTACTATTACTCGCTGGCATCTGGCACAGGCCGTGTGCCTGTGTTATTAGTTTTCGGACCGTTTTCTTGTACACCTCCCTCGGAGGTGGGAATTGGGTTATCTCTTGGGCTATCTCCTATTCTTAATGCCCAGCATAATGCTTCATGAATCCTAATCAAACAATTTGAAGAACAAGATCATGCCAGTACTCCCTCTATTCAGAAGGTGGGGAGACCCTGGGACTCTAGGGTCTGACTTCTAATCCAAAGACAGCAGATCTTTCCAAATCCCATGTGCCCAGCTCAGTGCAGACACCTGGTGGAAGCTGAGTATCCGTCACTTGTGGCACAGTTAAGTGCCGTGCTGGCTGCCGGTGACGAGCCAAGAGGTTATCGAACTCCTGGAACACAGCTCCCGGAGAAGAAAATGAAACGAAAGAAAATCAAACCAGTCTTGGAAAACTTTGAGTGTTACACACATCCTTAATAGACTCTGACTTCAAGCTTTCTCTCTAGGGTATGGAAGTTCAGAACTGCTAAGTAGTCGAATATATTTGTGAAGAAAAAAAATCCATATGGACAAAGAACACAATAAACATCTCTAATTAGGAGCAAAATAGGCAGATAAAGGACTTGTGTGCATGTCACAGCTGCGCTGGGGATGCTGGCCCTGGAGCTGTCTCCCCCGTGCCAGTGGGGAGAGTTTGATTTATATGAATGTTGGCTATTTGCAGCAAGGAGAGGCCTGCTTGCTATCAGGATGCAAAAAGACATCTTTGAGGAGTGGGTGGCTAATATTTATTAAAGTTTCCTGTATGCTAATTGTTGGAGCTCTTCTTTCCCAGCTCATACAAAAAAAAAATAAAATAAAGATAAATATGTAATGGATTCTCTGCCCTTGTGGAACCTGTATTTTCAGTCAGTGTTGTTCATGAGGGCCGTGCGCAAGGGAGACGCTTTGGTCTCTGGTCTCTGGTATGACAGCTACGAGATACATGTGGTTAGTGAAAAGAAATGTGGTTAGTAAGATGAAGAAACTGGATCCAACGTGCATTTAATTGTCATTGATTTATGCTTAAACACCACGCGTGTCTAGTGGCATTGGATAGCATAATCTGGAAAACACCAGAACTCTAAAAAGACAAGAGAAGCCAATGGCAAAGTGAGTAGGCCCCCAAGAACTCTGCCAAGAAGCCTGAGTTCAATATTAACTCCCATCCACCTCCTCCTCAAATGGAGCCAACATCTCTGTGCTTGGCATTCACATCCCTAAAGTAGGGTGGTGGTAGCTCCTGTCATAGGGGGACTGTTCAAGAAGGGAGTGAATATGAGTGATGCAGAGGGAGCAGAAAGGTCCCATGCCAGGGCAGGAGCTGCTACCACAGAAATGTCGGTCCCCAGAGGACACGCTTGCTTGGGACTAATGGGACACGAGTGGAGGCTACAAAAGGTGTTCCCTGAGAATTAATAAAGGAGCTTGCTTCTGTGTTCTCACGTGCTCTTGGAGTCCAAGTTCTTGATTCTGTGCCTTCTCACCCACTGACCCCAAGGGGGACACGGGACAGGAGGAAGGACTCAGTTGACAGAGTGAGACGTATGGTCTAAACCCAGGGCAGTGAGCCTGTTGTATACTATTACAGAACTGAAGTGGTAGGGATGGAAGGCATAGGCTATTTCTTATCACCTCTTCATGCAGTTAAGTCTTTCTGGCTATTTTTGCAAACCCCAGGGTTGAATCCAGGGGTTCGTAAGCTAATTGCAAACTCAATAAGAGTTCTGCTACTGAGTTACTTCCCCAGACCTGGTTTTACTTTTGATTTTGTGACAAGTTCTCACTAAGTGACCAGAATGACCTAGAATATTCAATTCTCCTGTCTCAGTCTCCCAAATACAACTACTTGGTATTATAGGCCTGTGCCACAAGGATCAGTTTGCTTATGCACTCTTGAAATAAATATTCTACTTCTCATTAATCCAACGAATGTTACTGATACCCTATGTGTGGTCCAGGTGACAGACATAACACACACACACACACACACACACACACACACACACACACACACACAGCTTTCAAGCCAGTTTCGATGACAGATTAAGAACAGAACATTGCACTTTGCTTGTTAATTTACTTCAGAATTTACTGAAGACAAGCTACATACCAGCCTGGACTTGGCCTTTGAAAAGTTATCTGTGAATAAGACAAGTCAAGGGCCTCATCCTTATTGAACTTAAATTCTAGAATCAATCAATCAATCAATCAATCAATCAATCAATCAATCAGCCAATCTAATGCCAAGGACAAACTGGAAGTGAAGAAGAGTTGGGCATTTCATGAAGAGAGGGAGAGATGTCATAGACAGATGTGTGTGGCCTGTGAGAAGCTACAGAACCAGAGGCTGTGTTAAAAAACAAACCACAAGGATGAGGACTGATTGAACATCCAGGCCAAGGATGTTCAAGGTGGAGGCTACTCGGTGGGTTGTGGGTTTAGGGTGGTTTTCGTGGGAGTGTTGATTGAGCAAAACAATTCCAGATACGTTTGGAATCAAGAAAAGCCATTTCTGAATCAGATGAAAGTAATAAGTCCAGGAAACACGGGAGTTCCCATGGGACCCATGTTGAGCATAGAAGAAGGTGCTGAGGTTGACTTCCAGATGGTTAGATCAGCAAGAGAGCAATGGACAGAATGCTGAGTGCTCTCTACTTAGACTCTGGGGAAGCTCAGTCTACATGGAGACAGAGCAGTGACTGCTATTTGAGAAATACCCAGGTTTCAGTTTGTAGAGAGTAAGGGGTTGTTTAAGGAAGGTAAATTAGTCCGCATTCCAAAGAGGAAAGAACCCAGTAGACAAGAGCAATCTGCAATGCAAGTCTAAAAGACGGTTTGCCACTGGCTTTCACAGTTGGGGGCCACATAGGTCTAAAATGGCAGCTGCTGCTTGGTTCAAGAAGCCAAAAGCCTTAGAACAAGGGAGAACAACCCCAGAAAAGTAAGCCCAGGTCCACATGGTTGGCGTGGATGCTCCCCAGAGAGTTCTTGTTGTGAGGCCATATTGAAAAGTTGGGGTCTGAGGCCCTCAGCCAGGTGTGGCAATGGTACATGCTGTCTCTGAGAGACTGAAGCTTGCAGGCATTGGCTGGCTTCCTACTGTCATCTGATTTCACTCCAGCCCGAGACTAGCTTATTGGATATTGATGCTGACATCCAGGGTAGCTCCCCCCCCCGGTGCTCCAGTTGCTTTTTCTTGTGTCAATCATCTCTGGAAACATAAGCACTTATCCCAAGTGTACTTGCTAAACACCCAGGTGTGTCTCAATCCAACCGAGTTGACAACTAAGATTAACTGTACCAGAAGGTGACAAGGGATGTGCTGGGTTAAGTCCTGGGCAATAGGAGCCAGAACAGGCTAGGCTCTTTGTGGGAGCAAGCAAGGAGACTGAAAATACTTCTTAACCAAGAAGCAACCAAGTGCCCTTTAGGTGTCTGGGAGATTAGAGGTTACTCTGGGAGTTTATTGGCTTCTTCTCATGTTCTTGAAGAGGTCAGAAGGAAATCATATAGAAAAGTCATTTTCAAATCTTTACTGCTCAGTATCGTCCCTGTATCTGGATGCTTTCCTCCTCCTCTTGGTCCATTTTCCATTGCTATAACAAAATGCTTGAGGTTGGGTGCTGAAGGGAAGAGACTCAAGGGGTCTTACCACACATACTGCTGATCTGGTGGCAACCAATAGATTCTTGGAGAGAGGGTAGCAGGGCATCTGGTTGTGTAACTACTGCCAAGCCCACCAAGATCTGATGGTTTGATCCAAACATAAGATCATACAGCCTTTGTGGGACACTGAACTAAACCCAGGCCAGCAAATCAAGGAAAGTGACTTATAGGGAGGGGTCTGGGTAGTGTAAGAGGGAGGTAGATTAGGGTATTGGGGGGGGGGAAACAGAGTCCAAAATGCATTGTGAGGGTTTCAACGAGCAAGTTTTCCATAGACTCAGATGTTTAAGCACCTGATCTACAATTGGAGGTGCTGTTTGGGGCCAAGTTAGGATGTGGGACCTTTCTGGAGGACCATGTCCATGGGTGTGGGGGGGTACCAAGAGTTTAAAGACTCACACCACCCCCACTTTGCTCTCTCTGATTTATGCTTGTGATGGAAGATGTGAGTTCTCAGCCATGCCTGCCGCCACCCCTCCTCACCAGGAATGACTTGTGCCTCTGGAACCAAAAACCCAAATAACCTTTTCATAAATAAACCCTTTCCAAATAACCTGTACATGCCTTGGCTATGGTGTTTTGTCATAGCAACAGAGTTGCAACTAAAACATACATAGCATACATGTATGAAAAGACAAAATTTACTAGTGAAATGTTTTTAAAGGTGGTTTATTTAGTACCTAGCATTGGAGATCCAAGACTGCAATGCTGGCTGGCATCACTCAGCTCTAGAGGGACTCCAGGCTGTACCACATCATGGTAGAGAATTATGACAGGACTGTTAGGAGAGGGCGGAGCTCTTACATAACAACTCATCGGAATTAACCAGAGACACACAACTATGAATTTCTTCCGAAGATAGCACCCCTGATGACCTCACTATCTCCCACTGGGACCCACTTCTCAACAGTACCACAGGTTAGACCTAACCTCCTGGGGAGCATTCTACATACAAGCTACACTGGCCTCTGGAACAAGCATGTCATCTCAGCTATTTGTGTAAAAGCAAGATGTGAGCTTCCGTCTTAGGGCCTGTGTGCACCAATAATCGTCAGAACGGTACAGAAATGGAAACCAGCAGAATCTTTTCTGTGCACTAAGTCAAATGATGGACTCCCTACCTCTGTAATTGACTCGTTATTTCTACTGTTATGTCAACAACTATTGGGGGAGGGGTGGATTCTTCATTTTATGTGTGCCTTCCTCCCACTCAACATTCTATCCCAAGCACTTCCATGTGGTCCCGTCATGTCCAGGTCCACCAAGGCTGTGAGCTTCCCCAGGCTGAGGCTCCCTGTTTCCTATATTTACACAAAAGCATACTTATCCGAAAATTACACTTCCACTGGCATAAAGTTGTTTCTATTTTAGTTTATTTTCCCTGATTATAGAATCATTATCTAATCTTCATAGGAAATTTAGAAAGAGAAGTACAAAGAGTAGAGAATACCACCCATAATCCCTCCATATTATGTCATTAAGTTCACCGACTTCTTTCTTTCTTTTTTTTTGTTTGTTTATTTTTGGTCCATCGTGAAATTTTGTCATGTTTGGGGGAAAAAAAAAACAGTTTTGAAAAGTCACCGTACAAATGTGTTTTTCAAGTCCACGGGACATACGGTGGAAAACAGCTCTATTTACTTTTAGATGGTTAACGAGCAGCAGCAATTTCTCTCCTGGTTGAACCCTCATGGAGTGTCCAGGAGTGTGCACACAGGCTTATAGCCTGCATTCCTCGTAAACACTTCACTCAGTTTTGTTTGACTACATACATTTTTACATATACCTAGCTTTTACATATATTTTTACATATGCCTAGCTTTTACATACACCTAGCTTTTACTATACCTAGCTTGCCTTTCTCCTCTTTAAAACTGCAGATCTTTCTTTTTTGTTTCTTTGCTTCTTTCTTTGTGTTTTGTTTCTTTCTTTGTGTTTTGTTTCTTTCTTTGTTTCTTCTTTTTGGTTTATTTTTGAGATTGTAGTTTACTTATAACATTTCTCCCTTCCCAGGACATTGATGACCTATTTTATATCAAAGCACAGAGATACTCCAGTGCGCTCAATGCTCTTTCAAGAAATTCCCATGATAAACTAATAACCTTTATTTTCTAACACTGAGGCTATCTTTTAATTTATTTTTTATTGATTCATGTGTGTGCACATGCATGTGTGCATGTGTATGTGCACATACATGCACATGAGTGATGAATGCACGTGCCCAAGGAGACCAGAAAAGGGCATCACATCCCTGGAGTTGTGGTTACTCTAGGTGGTTGTGAGCAACTTAATGTAGGTTGTGAGAATGGAATCAGTGTTGTCTGGAAGAGCAGCAAGTACTCATAATCTCTGAACTGTATTTCTAGTCCTATAGTACTGATTATTTTGACTGTCCAGAGGGTTGATTTCTACTAAGCAACACTAAAAAATAATGGGTGTGTTCTCCTTATCAATATACCTCCATTCCTCCTCTTGAGCACCTCAGCTTCTATCCTGCTTTTGCACTCAATACTTAGTCCAAGTGTCCAAGTTTTTTCCTTGTGACTCCAGCAGGTCAAGACTCACCATGAACTTTGTTTTTTTCTGCCTGCCTATAAGATTTTCTTTTTCACCATGACCTTTGGCGGTCTATCTACAATGGGCTCACATAGCGACTTCTTAATTATACTGGGGAGACTCAGGTTCATCTTTCTCAGGGTCCCCTTTCCACCAGGAGCCACCTTCCGTGCCTCTGTTCCAGTTCTCCACCTCTTCTGGAACTCCTCCTAAGTATTTTACATGGCACCTGCCCCCCTCCCAATCTTTCATCTCTCTGTTTTGTACTCTGGTAACTTTCTCTTGTCTGTTACAAGTGTAATCTTTGATGAATGGAGTCTCCAATTGTTTAGCATCCACGTGTTTGTAGTTGGCATCTGCCTTTAAAAAGGATTCTCCACTTCCAGTTTCATGTTTGGTATTCAATCTTCTTGAGAATTAATTCTCGGAGCTACAGTTTGCCCAGACTGAGCAGTTATTTCCATTTACTTATAGACGTGTACCCTTCCTTAGTCACACTTATCTTTCAGGATATTGTCTCCGTCTGCCTCCAAACTTTCATCTCCACTCTTGCTTTGAAATCCTCGCTGCCTGTTTCCCATGCCTGCTCTATCGTCGAGGGCCACCATGACATGAGGTGGCTCCTATCTCTACTCTCTAAAGCCTCGCATACCAGAAGCAGCTGAGCCTCACACACCGGAAGCAGCTGAGCCTCGCACACCGGAAGCAGCTGAGCCTCGCACACCGGAAGCAGCTGAGCCTCGCACACCGGAAGCAGCTGATGGAGATGGTTGAGGCTAAGCCGCAGATCCTGAGAAGCAGCATGGATGCCCAGGCTAAATTAAATAAGCCATGTGCTGGATGCAGGGCTGACTCCCTGAGAACTTTGCTTGAGAACACTAATCAGTGGCGCATACACAGCGATACACCTGCATGCCTAGCTGGCTCAGGTAACTTCCCAAGGACACTCCTTCCTGTATTAGCTCTTCTGCGTGCTGGGTGCTGATCCCTGGGGTCTGCTTGGTAACCACACATTGAAGACTGGTCTCTGCAAATCTCTCCGTTCAGGGACAGTACTCTATATGACTAAGCAAACACCTTGTACGTTGAGTCACCGTGACTTGGAGGCTTAGCTGTACAGCAATAAAGCTAAACCCTTTTCTCTTTGTCCTCCCAGGCTAGCCCCCACTCCCCAAACCATGACCTCACTGTCACCAGTGTGGCGGCTGCTTCAGGAAGGAACATGTCCAAGCCCTTCAGTTGAAGGAGCAGTTCTCTTGTTTGCATTCTTTCTCTCACACACACAGCTCTGGCATCCTGGAAGCTCCTGTTTTGAGCACATGAATGTATTGACTTGTTTTTAAAATAGCTTTACTATTGTTTCCATGGCTTGGGACGCAGGGAGCCAAAGAGGCTGTGGGTTATGCTAGGGCAGCCATCTTCAAGTCGGTTTAATGTGAATCTCCATTCTATTTGCTAATATTTTATTTAGGATTTTCCACATCAATATTCATAGGTGAGATCAGGCTGTAGTTTTATTATATCTTCTCCAGTGGGTCTCACAGCAGCGCTTGGCTGGCTTCACAGAAGAAGTTAGGAGCTTCTTCTTCCTTCTCCGCAGTCCCAAAGAGGCAAAGAACACTGGTGAGAACTGATTCCCTGGAGACTGTCCTGGCAAAGCCATATCTGCCAAGGCTTCAAGGAAACTCATATTTAAAAGATGTCTTCTGCCTTCACATACATCTAAAGTGTATCCATCCTAGACCAGTGTGTTCAGATATGAATTCTTAGAAAATCTTCCACCTCACCCACACAGCATTAAGCAAAGCTGTGTCCTGTTTGTTTGTTTGTTATTTAAAACATTTCAGTTGTTCGTTTGTTCTTCTTTTTCTTTAGTTGATTTTGATCCTGACCTTTCGACGGAGGTAGCCATCCTTCTTTCTTAGAGCCATGCCACTGGTTAACTAATTTAAGGGTTTTTCTCTTGTAGTTTTGTTCTTAGTGGCTGTGTTCAGTATTGACTGTTTCCTGCTTTCCAATTCATTCCTTTTTATTTTTTAGGATTGAACTTCCATCTATTTTCCTGATTCTTCTTTTATTGCTCTCTTCTCCTTCTGTTTTTATTAATTAATCTGGTGCCTGGAACGGTCAAACTTTGTTTTGGCACCTTCTGTTCCAAACGTGGCTTTACACCAGTACGGGCCTGGGGGAAATGCAGTCTCCTTGAAAATTTTACTTTATAAAGACATCCCACACTTTGTAGAGCAATCTCCAGTTTCTGGTTCAGAACGCACCAATCAGACCCACCCCGGGGATGTATCCCATTCCAAATTGAGTGTTCTTGTAATCAAAGTTATTGGAGGGGGGAGAGAAGGGGAGGTCTATGTATCCTCAGTTTGAGGAGACCTTGTTTATGGGGCTGAGTGGGCCTCCCCACTGTTTAACTAAGGTGACAGGGAGCGAGTTCCCTTACTAGGCCACATTATGCTCTGAGATTTGAGGAGCTTTTCTGGATGCTTGATCATGGCAGGAGACCCCAGATTTGCTGTTGCTTCTGTGAGAGCTAACATCACACAAACTCCCCCCTCCCCCACCTTCCCAATCAACCAAGTAAGGATGGCTATATGGCTTGATCATGAACACTGACTGCTCTGTAGGTCATGCATATAGATTCTATGTCACTTTATGTAAAATGCATGAGATGTGCTCAAATCAGCAAATACCCTGCACTGTTTGTTTGGTTTTAGTTTTTAATGTTTGAGTTGTTTTCATTTGGGACTGATTTTTGATACATATTTTGATTTTATTCTGCTGCATCTCATGCATCATTCACTGATGGGGGCGAAAAGAGATACCTTTGAATCCCTTAGCACTTGACTTTATTTTATTTTTGTTCCTTCCAACATTTGTTTTATGTGCTCTGTTGCTATTTTAATTGATGTGCATGTGTGCAAGGCTGACTCATCTTGCTTTAGCCACTTGGTTTATTAAGTGGCCTTATATTGCCTCCTTTCAAACTCTGTGCTTGAATTTATCCTCCTCATAAAGGCCATATATGCTATGTGCACTTACAGATACAAAAGAGACCCTAGCAATGAAGACACCAATATTCTTTACAAACAATTAGAAAAAGAATGCATGCACACAGGAATATACCTGCACACAATCACACCTGTCACACACACACACACACACACACACACAATTTTTAGCTTCACAAGATGATGAGATGATGACATGCAATCTTTCACATCTTCTTTCTCAATTTTTGGCAAGTTCAGTGTCCTGGTAAAAAGAAAGTGTTTTTTATTCCGCCATATTTGGATAATGTTTGTTATATTCATTTTAGTTCACAGAATAGTTATCAGTTTCCTTATAGTGTCTTCTCTGATTCCTATATCCATTGTGACTTTTAAGAGGAACTCATTGGGCCTAGGTGACCTGATTGGTATAATATTTTCAAGTATATCATCAGTTCCCCTGCAAATTTCATAAGGTGGATTTTCTTTGTCATTGTATAAAGTCCCATTGTGTATATGTGCTGCATTCCCTGTTTATCAGATGAAGGACATTTAGGTTGATTCCACTGTGAATAGCAATGAACATGACTTTATGAGCATCTCTATGTAGGAATGTAGAATCTGTTGGGTAAAGGGTGCAATGTTACACTCACCTCCGTACCCACTCATGTGGCTAAAACCAGTGGCTCACACAGCAAGAGCAAAACCTAAACAAAAGGCATGACAGTGAACAGGTACTTAGGAGAGGTGGGAAGGGTCAGTGGGGGTCATGAGAGAATAAGAGAGCGAGAGGGATGAGTGGGGACAGAATGTTTCATTTTGTCAACATGACACAAAGCAAAAGTTATTTGGGAAGAGGGGCTCTTCACTGAGTAATTGCCTCCATGTCTGTAGGACATTTTCTTGATTAATGATATATGTAGGAGGGCCCAGCCCATAGTTAGCCATCACATCATTGGAGAAGTAGTTCTGGGTTGTATATAAAGGTACACTGAATGAAAAGCAAGCTATTAAGCAGCATGGTTCTTGTGTTTGCTTCAGTTTGAGCTCTTGCCCTGGGTTTCTTCAATGATTAACCATGGTTGCAGTACATAAGCTAAAAAAACCCTTTTCTCCCTAAGTTGCTTTTGGTTATACTGTGTATGACAGCAGTAGAACACAAACTGGGACAACACATGGAGAAAGCTGTCAAAGAATATTTTGTTTTTTAGAGGATATCATGGTGGGATACCATATAGCTCAATGGTACAGTTGTCCTAGCATGGGTCTGACTTTGGATTCTACCTCCAACACCAAAACAAACAAACAAACACAAACAAACAAACAAATGAAAATTAGAAGTATTTAAAAGAGGAAAATCATTTTCCTGAATTGTTGGTGGTTAAGGATTATTTGTTGGAATACTTTATAGGATATTTGTTCTGGGTATAAAACTGATCCCTCACATAGTATCAGAAGACTCTAGAAATAATTCTACTTTTTTCCAAGGTATGATTATTTATTTGTTACTCTTGGATTCTTATTTTTGACTGGGCTTGGACTTAGAAGTGGAAGCTCTCAGAGAAGCAAACATATCTTGACAATCTATTCCTGGCACTTTTCTTCAGCTTCCTTCATCTCTTGGCCAAAAGTTTAGCATATTCTGCAGCCTCCCCATTGTTGTTTATTTGTTTGGTTTTGGTTTTAATACATTTTTTTCAGAGCAGTAAGTCAGTGATTGTGTTGTAGGATACATGGATTGGAGTAACAAGACCCTGAATCTTGGGTGCTTTGATCCTAGGTTTCTTACCTTCTTTGTTTAAGAGCTTTCAGACAACATATTGGTGGATATCCTCTTTTTCAGAGAGATTGAAAAGCTTTTGGATTCTACTAGTTCTTTAGGCCCCAACCTATGAGGCACAGTAGTATCTGTCAGTCCAGGAATATCCTTCTCTCCAGTTTTACAGTAACCAAATTGAGAACACTCAGATTGGATCTACAGTGCATCTGCAAACAGACTTGCACTTCCTCTTACCAGTTTTTCCTGGTCTACCACAAGAATGCCCCATACACAAATAAGAGCTAGTTCTACATTTTTTAACTCTGGATGTTCCAGGGAGCAGTTAAAGGCAGGCCAGTTATTTCCTGGTACCTGAGTTCACTTTGACTTTTCTTCCCAATAATGGGTTTATTTTCATTACTTATAGAGTTAATCAACTCTATTCTCTGGTCAGGGATTCACTTCACTTTATCTATAAAGAGGTTATTTTTTCAGTCTATTCAAGTCATACTTTGAAAGATCTAGAACTTGATGGTTTTATCTTTTATTTCTGATTAATTTTGATAATGGAGTTGTTAAATTCACCCCCGTTATCAGTTTTACATATTGTGTTTCCATGCTCATTTTCCTTTGTAGCTATCTTTTTTCTTCTATTCTCTTAAACATTTTCTTCTTTTTCCCAGCCAGTTTCCCCAGTTTCTCCAGCCTATCTTTCATTCTGTTAACCATTATGATAATAGTATGGTCTTCACATGTCTTATAATAATTTTATTTCCTCCTAATTTTTTTTGCCAGTTCTTAAAACTTTATTTTGTTGCCTCCACCCCAAACTTGGGTCTTTATGTGTTTGCTTTAGTATTTGATTGCATAGGAGAACTCCTTAAAAATGAGCAATGGAGAATTTGTGGTTGTGTTATGAACCTTGATATTCTCCAGGTGTTTGATCACAGTCTACTGAAAATTTAACCTGTTTCTTACACTTCCTTCTGAAGTTTTGAAAGAGCCCCTTGTGAGATCTTCAGAGATGGGGCCACCAATAGACCCATGCTCCAGTGGGTGGTATAACACACGTGCATAATGGCAGCATGAAGTGGATTCATTGGGTTTAAAATAGTCTGTGACATTGGAGATGGGGAAAATGGTGGTGGGCATACAAGAGGCATTGGATGGGTGGAGGTAGATTTGATCAAAACACATTACATGCATGTATGAAAGCTTCAAACAAAATTGAAAAAATTGACCGTTACAAAGAATACCTTTACATTTTTATTTGTATGTATGTATGTATGTACATATGTATGTGTGTATGAGGATGACCTCTTCTCTACAGGCCCCTAAACTCCATAACCATAGGCACTTAAAAGACAAATCATAAGTCCTAATCTTTTCATTAATATCAAATATTCTTACTTTATTCATTCACCTGTTGACACGATGATTTTAAACATATATATTATTCTCTCTTGTACCTTATTTATCTGCCTATATTCCTTACCCATGTCTATTGGAATAATTACATTTTTACCAGCATATATAATATACAGGATTCAAGTTACCAAATGCATTCAATCTTTGGATACAGATAACTTACTAAATGAGTTCTTTTGCTTTGTCATATGATCAGGGCTGTCCTTTGGGGAAACTCATTCAGGAGAAGAATCCCCTGAGGTGACCAGGAAGCTGACCGAATTGCTACTCAGTTATTTCAATAATTGACATTGTCTTTAATAATGCCCAAGATGTCTTCATAGTGTACTATGGTATACTAGTACATTGGTACTAGTGATAGTCAGCTTTGATTGTCAACTTTACACAACCTAGGATCACTTGGAAAGAGAGTCTCAGTGAGGTATTTTCTCCACTGTTAGCCTGTCTGTGGGGATTGTCCTCACTAAGTTAACTGATATGGAAAGACCCCGCCCACTACGGGTGGCAACATTCCCTAGACAGGGATCCTTAAGTATATATGAGTGTAGAAATGGAGCTGACCACAAGCACACATACAAACTAGCATGCATGTGTTTATTATTTCTCTGCCCTCAGCTGTAGATAAGGTGTGAGCAGCTTCGTCAAACATCTGACTCCCTACCAACAATTAACTGTAACCTGGAACTGTGATTTGAAATAAACCTTTCTTCCTCAAGTTGCTTTTGTCAGGGCTTTATTTTTTTATAGCAACAGAAAAGAAATTAGAACATTCACCATTTGTTTTCTCATCATCTGTCAAGGAAAACACAGAAGCTCAAGGCTGCTCAACAAATCTTCCTATAGTCAACAGAGATGCAGAACAGACCAGCCAAGCAGGGAGCCAGATTTTCTAATGGGTGGTAACCCAGCATCCTTCCCTTTCTTGCTGTCCCTTCATAGTGAACACAAGCTTCTTAATCAAGAGCCCAACATGGGAGGTGATTTGAAATCAACATGATCTCAAAGTCCCTCAGTGGCCAAGAGAAACAGCAGCTGCTCTTTCAGTCAGCAGTAGCAGCACTTGGAAAACCACCCAGGAATGAAACTCTCCTTCGCCAAAGAACAGAGAGGATGGATGACCAGGAAATATTTGAGCAGTTGGTTTTGAAAGTTCATGAGGCAAAAACCTCAAAAGATTTTGGCCTGGCTTTAGTCAAATGTTTATGATGGCCTCGTTAGTGTGTCGTCCAAAGTTAATTTCAAAAGGTGATGTACCGTGCACCCTGTTTATACACACGATATGTGCATGTGTTGTCTTGGCAGATGGGTGCCACTGATGCTGTTACTCACTGAGGCAGTGATAATGAAGTGCAGGCAGAACTTGCTGAGGATCCTGGGAACATCTGGGGTGTGGTGGTCCTGGGGAGGCCATTACATGGCATTCAAGGCTTCTTCGGGATGCAGATGTGAAGAGGTGTCCCTGTCACTGCATCACTGAGTGAGTTTGACTGGCGTGTGATAATGAGATGGAATGCATAGTCAGCCAGGCAATGAGGAGAGAGAAGAATCTTCCAGAAGGAGAAAGCCTTTTCTATAACAGGCTGGAGGCCACAGAGAGCAGGACAAGCTTCATTAACTGCAGGATGGAGTGGCGAGGAGAGGAAGGCAGGCTGGGACTGGAGTGACCTCAAAGACTCTGTTGAAGAATGCAGACACTGTCCTGGAGCAATGGGAAGATAGTTGTGGGTTTTAAGCTAACGCGTGACATCATTGGGATTGTGTTTTAAGAAAATTACTCAGACTGTTGAGTAGAGATGGATTGGCAAGAGGTGAGACCAAGGCAGAGGCAAGTTGGGAAGCAGTCTTAGAATCCTGGGGACAGATGGCAGACACTTGGGGAGAGCATTGGTTATGGAAAAGTGAGCAGGCATTCCCACATGTAGGTTCTGGAGTGGACATTATCTGGTAACTATTTGGATGTGAAGAGGGAGGCAGGAGGAACCCCTGTTATGACCCCTTTATTTCAATGTAGGTGATTTATGGAGTTTATAGCAAAGAGGACTCAAGGAGCCAATTATGAGTAAGTCTTAGAGAATCTGAGTTTGAGGTGCCTACAGATGGGCCAGTGGGATGGCTCAGCAGGTAAAGGTGCTTGCTGCCAAGCCTGAGGACGTGAGTTGGATCCTCCTTCACAGGCCCCACATGGTGCAAGGGAAGAACTGACTCCCACTAGTTGCCCTTTAGCCTCCACAAGAATGTTGTGGCACACACACACACACACACACACACACACACACACACACACACACACCATACACACAATTAAATTAAAAACACCTCTCACAAGATCCCAGCTGGAGATATTGATCTGGAGCTCAGCAGAAACACTTGGTCCTGTTGTTTTGGAAGCCAGACAGTTGAGGATCTGCCCGTGCCATGGCTTCTGATTTCTCTTAGGAAACTAAACTCCACTGACTGTGAATCTCAGAATCTTAGGAGATACGCAGAACAAGGTCTCTTACCAATCAGAGGGCTGAAGTAGCCTTGTCTTCAGGGAGCTTGCTATGGCTCTTACAGCAGAAAAATGAGCCTTGCCAGATGACTTCACGAAGGACGAGGAACACTTGGGTTTTGTTGACTCACGTTTCCAAGTCTTTGCTTGATGCAGCTGCAGTTTCATATATGTGAAAGAAGGGGTTCCCTCTCATGATCCTGGTGGCTTTAGGTCCTGCCCGGTTCAGCACCCCTATCCATCGTGCTCTTGGGAAAGCATGGATGTAAGCAATGCAGAAGAAATGGAGTACAGAGTTACGTGTCACTTGGGTAAAGATGGATTGTCACTTTTCCATCCTGCTCCCATCTGTGATTGGTTGCAGGGTACAGGACATTGGGGAGGAGTGGGCAATGTGTTATGATAGTTCTTTCTTCTCCCCATCCTTCCTCCCCATCATCCTTTCCTTAATCCAGAGTGAACAGTGTCTTTGGATCTCCTTGCCTTTTTCTTAAGTATTCATACTGTTCAAAGAACACAGGCTCTGCCAAAAGACGACTCCTTTCTCTTTCCAGGGACAGGAACAATTATTTCAAGACTCCAGTCTTTTTAAATTATCTGTTTATTGTTTCTTAAATAAAGAAAATGAAATCATTTTGAGTGTAGTGTGACTGTAAGGCTGTGCATTTAAGACCTCTTAATAAGCATTCATTCTTTTATTTCACCAAGACAAAACCACTTTTGTGCCAAAGAACCAACCAAAGCTCTAGATAGAGGACCATAGGGATGGAGGCTTTCAGGAACAGTTTAGGGAATGAGAGCCCAAAGGAGAGAGGGTTTAGAATAAACGAGTGTCAGGCAGGCATGTGAACAGAGGCACCCAAGAGCCAGAATTCTGGTGCCTCTGAACTGGGGAGGGATGGACAGAGCACCTCCAAGAGAACAGAGAAAATGGGAAACCCTTGTGGGCCTTCCACCCCAGTGCAGGCATATCTGGGTCCTCCTCAGAGGCCCGAGGTGAGTATTTAAGGAGCCAAAGGAATGGAAGAGCTGCTGGAGTAAGGGATAAAAATTTAGGTTCAACTGATCCCCTTAATGTGTATAGATATTTTAAACCTTAAGATATAGATCACCAATTGTTTTTATGGAAGGAAGACTCAGTTTTTGTAAAATTTTTTGATAAAAGTGCATGCCTCAAATAGGCATAGTAGGTCTAGGACCAAACTTCAGAATCAATTTGGACCCAATTTTAGATTTTTTCCAGCTCAAACTTACATTTCCAAGTTTTAAGTGTCATGACTCAATTTCTCATTTTGACGGGTATCAACGGCTTCCATAGATCTTCAACTACATTGTCAATAGGGATCTATGCCCAGACTTCTCATCTAGCTGAGAATAGAAGACTTTCTATTTCAGTCTCATATGAAGGACAGTTTTTCTGGGTATAATAGTGCTCTGGGCTGCACATTCTGTTCCACAGTCCTCTGTGGATATCATATCCCAATCCTTTGCCATTTCATTTCAGAATGGGTACCAGTTACCTTGAGTTCCATCCCTTCCTCAACAATCTAGAATGTATGCTAGGTACTTCTTTAAGAATTTTCCCTCAGCTGTCCTTCTAACCCATCAATTTTCCGAGTATTTGCTGTTCCTTACTTTGAGTGTTTTCTTCCCCAGTGGGATCAGCTTTTCTGACTGTAAAACATTAGCTTCTTCCAAATTCAGCAGCCAATTCTATTTTAATTATCCTAACTTCACATACAAGATTGCCTTCAGCCCTGGATGATTAATGATACTTTTCCTTTTGTTGTCTTCTCTTGTCTTGTCTTAGATTATTTGGGGCTGGATACTAAAAGACCTGGGCAAGCTTGCCAGATTTGTCATCAAAGCTATTTTTGCACCATTCATTATGTTTCTAAATGACTTCCCTGTGACTGTGAGCACCTCAGAGCTCCTGTGACCCTTCTTGACCACACTCCTCTCCTTTCCCTTTTTTGTTTCTTGACTTTGAATTTGTTACCATCCGTCACTTCTGGCTTCCTCTTGTAGAAGATGCCCAATCATGTATATTTTCACATATTTAAGAGTTATAGTATCAAGTCAGTCTCAGAGTATTGTGTGTTTAACTGATTCTCAAACAACTATGTCCTCCTCAGCAACACGGCTGAACTTTTATCATCAGCTGCCTTCCTGTTGACTCATTCTCTAGACCACTGTGAACAAAAGACAAGATATATGTACTATTCCTGGATGCATTTTCTCTACACTTGTGAATTTAAGGAGCATGTGTGATCTGGCTTCTTAGTTTCAAACACCTTCTATGTGCTGATAGGTGTAAGTGAGCCCCATAGAAGTATAACTGCTGTTGATAGAGGATTCATACCTGATAGCCAGCATGTCAAATATTATACATATGTGAACTTGTATTATTCTCCAAACTTCCTTCTAGACCATCATGGGATATTCTTATAAGTTTTGAAGACCAAGGGTCAGCAAAACGTACAGATTGACCAAGCCTGACCAGCTAGCTAAGACCACAAGATCTGGCCTTGGAGCCCACCATGTAGTATTAGATAGTCCAGTAGGATCATCAAAGAAGGCCCTGTAAACCCTGGTGTATCTCTGCATAGTCTTGAGTTGGGCCAAGACTATACAACTCACACTACCAGTTAGCAGTGGTCCAAGGTTGCCCAGCCTCTATCCTTTTCAATGCATTTGACATGCCTAAGACTTCTCTGACTGACCATTAAGTGCCTTGATTTTCAATGTTCAATCTGTTTCCTGAGTTCTTGTCTCTTACAAACTATACAACAGCAAGGAAGAGCTAGCATGCTAAGACTCTGGTGTACCATGTTCTATACAAATGATCACACAATTTCTGAGATGTTCTCATTCGACAGCTCAAAACACTGAGTAGTATCTTTCTCCTAATCTCATTCCTAATGGCACATTCTACACCTTAGCAACCATGAACCCCTAGAAGAGAAAATATGTGGCAGCTGATTCATTACCTTCTGACTTTATTTTTCATTATTTATGTGCCAGATAACCATGAAGGATGAACTTTTTATTTTCTTCTCAACCTTGGGTAAGTGGTCTCCATCTATCATTCAGGCTAGAATAGGATGGTCCATGCATAGACATCTTCAATGCTGTTCTTTGAGTCATACAACCAGATTTCTTTCTGGTCTCATTTGTTCATGAAGTTGAACATTAACCCTACGTGGAGCCTATGTTGTGGTAAGATTTTCTTAACCTCTGGTTTCTCTTTCATAAAATAAATGTGTGTGTGTGTGTGTGTGTGTGTGTGTGTGTGTGCAGATATACATGCATATGTATGGTTAATAATACTTTTCCTTTTGTTGTCCTCTCTCATCTTGTCTCAGATTATTTGGGGCTGGATTCTTTTTTTTATTATATATTTTCTTTATTTACATTTCAAATGCTATCCCCTTTCCTTGTTTCCCCTCCAACTCCCCCCCCATCTCATCTCTCCTCTCCCTGCTCACTAACCCACCCATTCCTGCTTCCCTGACCTGGCATTCCCCTACACTGGGGCATCGAGCCTTCATGGGTCCAGGGGCCTTTCCTCTCATTGATGTCTGACCAGGCCATCCTCTGCTGCCCATGTGGCTGGAGCCATGGGTCCCTCCATTTGTACTCTTTGGTTGGTGGTTAAGTCACTGGGAGTTTTGGGGGTACTGATTGGTGCTTGTTTTTCCTCTTATGGGGCTGCAAACCCCTTCAGCTCCTTGGATCTTTTCTCTAGCTCCTCTGTTGAGGACCCTGTGCTCAAGTCAATGGTTGGCTGAGAGCATCCCCCTCTTTATTTGTCAGGGACTGGAAGGGCCTCTCTGGAAACTGCTATATCAGGTTCCTGTCAGCAAGCATTTGTTGGCATCCACAATAGTGTCTGGGTTTGGTAACTGTATATGGGATGGATCCCAAGGTGGAGCAGTCTCCGGATGGTCTTTCTTTCAGTCTCTGCTCCACATTTTGTCTCTGTATTTCCTCCCATGGGTATTTTGTACCCTATCTAAGAAGGACCAAAGTATCCACACTTTTGGGGCTGGATTCTAAAAGACCTGGGCAAGCTTGCCATACTTGTCATCAAAGCTATGTTTGCACCATTCATTCTGTTCCTAGATGCCTTTTCTGTGACCATGAGCACCTTGGGGCTCCTGTGACCCTTCTTGGCCACACTCCCCTCAGTATGTGTGTAGAGGTCATATGACAACCTGAAGTACTATCAAGCTGGTTAGTCAGTGAGCTCCAGGATCCATCTGTCTCTGCCTACCTAATTCTGGGATTGCAAGCATGTGCTTTCATGATTTTTTTTACAGGTTCTGAAGATTAAACTCAACCTCTTGAGCTTACAAGGCAAACAGTTTACTAGCTAGGCTATCTCCCTAGCACCAATATGCTAATAATTATCCCAGCACTGTTCTTGGAGAGTTGCTGTGATCTTACAACAACAACCACAACATATTGACTAGCTCAGAAATATCCCAATTTGAAAATAATGTCTGTAACTTAGGGTTCAGATTCCTGATAGTCAGATCTTGAATGCCAGCCAGTATCGTAGTTAACTAAATACCTCTTTAAAGCCAGAACAATGCAGGCTGACTCTTTAAAGATTTATTTATGTTCATTCTCTGTGTATGACTGTTTGCCTTCATGAATGTCTGTGTACCATGTGTTTGCAGTGCCCACAGAGGTCAGAATAGTATGTTGGATACCCTGGAATTAGAGTTATGGGCATCTATTAGCCATGTGGGTACTGGTGATGAACCCAAGTCTTTTGCAAGAAGAATCAGTGTTTTTGATCGCTGAGCCATCTCTCGAGCCCTATAGGCTGACTTTTAAATGTGCCTAGCTGTATAGCTGATCCACACTGCCTTGGAAGCATTGAGGTGTAGCCTTGGAGAAGGGATGGCACCTTTATACCTTTATGGATGGTTTCCAGAGTAGATGGCACCGCCATCTGTGCCACCAAGCCAATTCCTCTTTGTCTAGAGCAAATGACACAGAGAAGCCTGACGCAGTCTTGGGTCAGAGTTACAGAAATCAGCATCGGGCCCTGTGGCTTGCAGACACAGATGTTCTCTCACCTGCACCAAGGGTTCTCTCTGAGGTGATATTCCTCTGGATGCTCTAGGTTTTCCCTGCACATAGCTCTTGCCTGGTGTTTCAGGGGCTGTCTGTGGAAGAGCTGACTCTGGTATGACAAACTCTTCCAGAGGACAGATATTTTTGAAGACTGTCAGGATCCTGCCAACAGCGCTTATTATGAGCACTTTGAGGCTTTTTATGGAAACAAAGTTGGGTGCAAATACCTCTGAAGCATGCAGTATGCCCTGACACAGAGAGAGAGCACAAGTGTTATTTCTCCAGGATGTGAACGTCCCACTGGGTTTCCAAGTTGCTTCGTTACTTTTCTATGCCTTCTCCTTATTTCTCAGCACCTGTAGGAAGTACATTGCTATGTCAATAGCCGCTATCACCAGCTGCCTGTTGTGTATAAGCACATGAAATATGCTCCTCGAAGGCAATATATATATTTTTAAATAGAAAGTAATTTCAAAGTTGAAAACCGAGAGTGAATTTAGATTAGCTCCTTTTATTTAACAAAATTTTATTTTATTTTCAAAATAGTCTATCCCAACAGAGAATTTGGATTTAAGTAGTTCAAAGGTATTATTTTTTTTATTTAAATAATAGGAAAATAGTCTGGAGTGTACAGATTTTTAAGGAACTCATCCCCGAATTGATCTCTCTGAGTGGGGTCCAGTCAGATTGGCCTCTGCTGGATTTACCCACCAAGAAGTCCCACCGACCACGTGAACTCAGCATGCAAAAGAAAAGCAATTCCCTTCCCTCTGGTTCAGTCGCTTTGGACAGGTTAAGCATCTACAATATGAGAATCTGAAATTTGAAATGTCCTGAATCCCTACACTTTCCAAAGGCCAGCCACAAAGCCCCAAGTAGAAAGCTTCGCACTTGGCCTCATGAGCAGAATAAAATATTATATCATGTTGGTTTCTGCAGCCTATTTGGTGTATGTGTCACACTAATGAATTTTGCATGAAGATACCAGTTTCCTCTCTGAAATAGTTCATTATGAATATGTAAATATTCTGAAATCTTAAAATAAGAAGACTGATGTCAAGCCTTTCAGATGAGGAGACTCAACACCTTCTTATCCCTTCTCCAGGGTTCAGATGTCCTGCAGAGTGTGATGAGGTCCCCATCACTGGGGCTGTGCAAGCTGGGACACATGACCTTTGACTCAGACCATTGAAGGAATGGAAGATGCTTAAACCAGAGAATATTTACCCACCACTGTTCTTATCATCATCTTATCATGGTTGTAATTCAAGAGTTAGAGACAACAACCTGGGTCCATGTGTCACTGAAGACACATTTCTGACACTGGGGTGCTGTGAAGCTGTCACTATTGGAAAGGGTTGGGCTACAGCTCAGCTGGTAGATTGCTTGCTTGGGCTTTGAGGTCTTCCAGCCAGGTCTCCAAAGCCTGAGGTTTCTTACTGGGTTGACATTTTTTCATGACTGGAAATAGTCTCTATAGATTCCCCTGAATTCCACCTCCATTCTCATACGTGCTTTCTGAAATGGTTGGATTTTTAAAAACAAAACAAAACAACTTTTCAAGGTTATTTATTTATTTATTTAGTGTGTTGTGTGTGTGTGTTCTCACCACCCCATGGTATACATGTGTATGTCAGAGGATAATCCATGGGAATTAGTTCTCTTTTTCCAGCAGTTGAGCCCCAGGTATAGGAATGGAACTTAGGTTGCAAGTCTTGATGGCAAATGCATGTATTCATTGAGCCATATCACCATCCTGTGCTCTATGAGTTGTTTTTAATTGTTACATTTATTTGTTTGTTTTCTCTCTCTCTCTCTCTTTCTCTCTCTCTCTCTTTCTTCCCCTCAGCATGTGTAGGCACACACATGCATGGAGCATGTATGAAAGTCACAGGAGTTGTTGAGGGAACTGGTTTTCTTTTGAGGGGATGGAGTGCAGATCATCAGGCTTAGCCATAAGAACCTTTAATCTCTGAACCTTCTCACTGACCTTGGCTTCCTGAGCTATTTGCCACACATTTTTGCCACAGAAGGTGCCAAAATTTCCTTTGGAGACTTCCTAGAACCATTGCCCATGGCCCATGCTGCCCATAGAATTAAAGTACACCCTGAACAAAAGCTCAACAACCTCTTTTGGGTGCATCCTTGTGTACTGAGGTCTTCTGTTCTCTTCCTTACTTGTATTTTCACATTCGAGCAGGAAGCAACCATCATTACAGAAGGCGAGATGAGTTCTCTGTGGAGTTATGTGGAACTTGACCAAAAACTGTGACCAGCTCTCTGGGCTTTTGAAGTTTTCCCTAACATTGTCAGGGTTGTTCAGAGACTAGACAGTTCAGCGATGGACATCCTGCACTTATTTTCTGTTTCTTCTTTCCCTGCATAATTTTTGATGTTTAAAAGTCTTTAGGTGATTGTTGAAGACGATTCTGAAAACTTAGATTTTGTTCAGCTGAAAAACACACCTAATAACTGAGTTTTTAAAAGGTAAAATGCACAAATAACTGGGATTTTATCCACCCATCCATCCATACATACATACATTTATCCACCCATCCACCCACCCCACCCCACCCATCCACCTACCCATCCATCCTTCCATCCATCCATCCATCTGACCTGCTACCATCACTCACTGTCTATCCATCTCTATGTAACTATCTACCCACTCATTTACTATATATCTGTCCATGTACAATCCTTTTATTTATATCCATCCATCATCTTTTTATATGTCTGTCTAGATGTCCATCTATTTTCTAATATTTATCATCTATCCATAATCTATCATGTTTCTGTCTATCTGTTTATCATCTACCAACCTGCTTATCACATAACCTTTCATATCTGTCTGACTTTCTATCCTCTGTCTTCTATATCTGTGTATTTATATATCTATCCATGTATCTATGTATCTATATGTCTATGTATCTATCTATGTATCTATGTATTTATCTATGTATCTATCTATCTATTATCTATCTATCTATCTATCTATCTATCTATCTATCTATCTATCTATCCATTTATCACTTGTCTGTCATATATCTGCCAATTTACATCCATTTATCACCCACATATCTATCACTTCTCTCTTTTATCTATATTTATCTATCCATCTATCCATTTATCATGTCTCTACCCATTTGTCTATCATATATACATTTCTCTACATCTATCCATCTATGCATCTATCTATCTATCTATCTATCTATCTATCTATCTATCTATCTATCTATCTATCTATCATCTATCTATCACCTATCTATCATCTATATGTCTGTCTATTTATCCATCATTTATCTATTCATCTATTTATCTTTCATCATATATCTGCTATGTGTCTGGGATATATAAAAATATACAAGCTGAGATCATTATTTTCTTCCTTATAGTTTTTTTCTCCGCCCCCCCCCAAATAGCAATTAAAAGGAATTTCCTGTAGACCTTTAGTCTCTGCCCTAGTTCTAGTGTGTTGGCATGTATAAATCCATGGATAGAATAAATATTTACAATAAATAGCAAACAGCCATTTTGTGTGTCACATTTTACAATGCACACAGGTAGAAAAGTACTGTGGTCCCACCTGTCTCAGGAATTGCTTCCCACACATTTGGGAGCTTAACACACACAGCTTCATCCATTTTACCTGCTTCATAATTTCCCATTTCGCCAATAGATCTCACTCTAAGTATCATTTGATGTTTCTGGTTGCTAGTTATCACAAACAGTACTGCATGGGACATCCTTGGGTGTCTTCTTACAAACGTGGAGGGAGTCTCTGGAGGAAAGAGTTACAGAACTTCAGTGAGTTGGGACTTGAAAAAGAATTAAATTTAATTTTTATCATCCCTGGCCTGAAACCTAGCATTTGCTCCGGCTTTGAAGGCAGCAGTGGTATCTGGGAGAACGCGCAATGCCGTGACTCCAAAGGCAATGGGAATACAGTTTCAAATCGCATTACAGTGGTTGAAGGTATCTCAAAATATCGTTTACAAGCATCAGCACTTCCAAATTACAGTAATTATGAGAATGTTACTAGATTCTATTTTAATGGGTTAGGAGAGAACACATATATTGCAATATCAAAGACTGTTTCTTAAACATTTATAGCTGTTTTCAGTGTAATTGGCTCGCTTTGCAATCCTGTGTATTTTATTATTTATGTTTGTGTTCATATCCTTACACACATCCTTACATGCACACACACACACACACACTCACACACACATACACACACACACTTATCAACATCCATAGGCTGTCAAAACAAAACATGGGGCTCAGTCCTTCTCTCAGGTGCACTGCAGAAGCCTGTGGAGTTCAGGTTTCCAGCTTTGGCGGAGTTGTACAGTCGTTCTGAAGAAAGGAGAGATGGTAGTGACAGACACACCCCCAGCAGCATTTGCAAACAACACTTCTCCATTGTCCTTGATCTACGAGGACATGTACTTGCAACTGAACTCATGTTTGCCCTGTTTCAGCTTATCCATTGTGAATTGGGCTGCCATCTTGATAATGTAGGACTTTCCTAAGAGAGGTGTGAATGTGTAGGACCAGGGAGGTGTCCTGGTTTGTTTCCTTGTAACCCGCACTCCTTGGAGGAGTGAATCTCAAAGGAGGAGCTGTCTCCATCAGACTGAACTGTGGGCTGGAGCCTGTAGGGATATTTTCTTCATCTCTAATGAGTGTGGGAGATGCTAACTCACTGTGTCTGCTGCCACAGCTTCTCTCCATGATAGACTGTGACCTTTAAGCCACACAGATTCGTCTCCCCACCATGTTGCTTTTGGTAAACTGGGGCAGGAGGCATTCTCCCCCCCCCCATGGCTTACCTTAAAACCCATGTCATGTATCTATGATCTTCAGTGTAGAGTGTGCTGATAATGGTACCCAACTTGGTATACTGTGATATGGGAAAATACAGTAGAGTTTCTGGATATATTTATCTTTATTTTAAAACACAAATGAAATGAAGCCTCATTAAAACTTAATACCTACAGTGGTGAATATTTATGTGTGTAAATACTTTATTTGTATACACACACACACACACATGTCTTTGTACTTTATAACTCAGAAGGCATATGCAGAACCAGGAGAACATTCTCCTTGTTTCCAAACAAAATCATGAGACTATGGTTCAAGACAATGGACTCGATAGCAAAAGTATTTGCATTTATGGATCACCCAATCAGTTTGAGTCTTGTGCCAGCACTTTGGAGCTGATGTGACACGTTTTTAGGTTTTTAGGAATGAAACATGTTACACAGCTGGTACTCGCTGATTGAGAACTGGCTCATGCTTAATTAACAATTTCTAATCTTCATCTCAGATTCTTTTTTTTTTTTACCACTTTCTTCTTCCTTCCTCCGCTTAAACACTGGTTCTATGAAAGCAGGGCTCCACCCTCCCCATCACTCCACATCACATCCTCCCAGTGGCATAGAAACAGAGGAGCAAAGGCAGGCTGCTTTTCTGTATTAAACAGTCAGGGACAGGAGGGAGAAAAAGTGCAGGAAACACAGAGGAAGATGGCAAGCCCAAGGATTCACTTCACCGTAGTGAGGGGAGAGAGGATGGGACAGCTAGTAGTAGATGGTGCTCTCTGAGTGTGATGAGGCAGGTGAATGGCTGCTGGTAACTGGGAGTAGCTGTCTTGATGTGGGTTGTAGTGAAGAACCCTTCTGAGTGGAAAGAACAGAGGAGGTTTAATCCTGTGACGGAGCAGTTGTCAGGAATGTCTGTGCCACAGGGAGGCAGGATATTAAAGAGCTACGTATAGGGTCTGATGGCAACTTCCAGTTGGCGTTCTTTGCTTTTCCATGGGAGTTGGGGGGGGCTTCTGAGGAGCAAGACTGTCAAGGAATTCAGCTTCTGCATGGGGCTGGCCTTTGTGTCCCATTGTATTCTCTGACTCTTTGTCTTTGCTGGCTAGATCCCCATGACATTTCTGGCTGAATTCTGGACAAACCAGGACCCCATTCCTTCAAATCTCACCTCCTCTATGGAAATTGTGGCTAAATGGAGCTGGACATTGGGTCATTAAGCCAACTTAGTGAACTCTCAGTGAAAGCCGACTTCCATCCTGCTCTGCGTGGGCTGGGATGAGGGATACAAGTGAAGAGCCTCCTAGAATTCGTATTCAGTGGAAACAATGAAGGCATCTCTCTCTTCCAAGCAGAGAGAAGAGGTGAGGAGATGCTGGCTGAAGAGTGTGTTCTAGATGGCATTAGCTGTCAATTTGACACGCTTAGGGTCTTCTGAGAGTGGAGTCTCAAGTGGGGGATTAACCACATCAGATTGTCTCGTGGCACATCTCTGGAGAATTGTCTGGATTGTTAATGTGGGAGGGTCTAGTCCACTGTGGGCAGCATTATTCCTTGGGCAGTGATCCTAGACTGTATAAGAAAGCTAAGCATGAGTCTGTGACGCAGCTAGCAAACAGTTATCTATGTATCCATTTTCCATGCCCCTCACTGTAGTTGTGATAGGACTAAAAAGTACAAACTAACTAAATCCTTTTCTCCTCCCTGTCGCTTTTGCTCAGAGTGTTTCATCACAGTCACAGAAGTCAAGCCAGAACAAGGTAACATTGTGGCAAGCGACCGGCAGCTCTTGAGTAGACTTGGAGACCACAATGGGGAGAGACTCCTCTGGAGAGAGGAAATGCAGAAGATAGTGTGCGAGCCCAGCTTTCAACACAGTGGAGACAAATGACTCCAGGTGCTTCAGGGAATAGATGAAGAAGCCCTGGTGCAAGGACAAGACCCGACGGCACAGAATAGGGTACAGGATATGAAAAAGAACATGGGTGCTGTGGGGGGGGTGATGAAACAGGGCACAGGGCACAAACACAGATCCTGGGCCACATGGCAACAAGGGGCCAGCACAAGACTTTAGTCCATCTGATGGGTAAGTTAGTATTAAAAACCAATAAAGATGGAGCCACCTAGACTAAGAGGTCATGAATTAACACAACAACAACAGACCTGAACATTATTACAGGCCTGTCATCTCAGCAATCAGGAGGATTTCTATGCATTCCAGGCTAGCCCTCTTTAGTGAGACCTTGTTCTTTTAAAACATGCAACAAAGGCTAAGGTTGTAGCTCAGTTGGTAGAGTGCTTGCCTCGAAGGTAACCAAGACAGGCTTCGAACTCGTGATCCCTCCCCCTTAGTCTTCCATGTGCTGGAATTCCAAGCATCTGCTGTTTCTCTTAGATCATGTGGGGGTGGGGCTGGGGAGGTGGTTAAGGGTGCTGTCTCCTCCTCCTCCTGGTTATTAGAGGGTCGTCCCAAGCATCCATGTGGGAAGGTCTAATGTCACCTGTGATTCCAGATCCAGGGGGCCAGAAGCAGCTTCCATTTCTAGTCATATGGTATCCATAACCAAGAATAGAGAGAAATGAACACATGGGTCTCTGAGGGAACTTGCACACATGTGTTTGCACAAACACTGATACACACACACACACACACACACACACACACACACACACACACACACACACAGACCGATAAGCAAAAATACAGATGGGTGCAGTGTTGCATAACTTCAGTCCCAGTACTTGGGATCCAGTTCTTGGATCTATGTGACTCCCAGGTCAGCTAGAGCAACTTAGTGAGACCTTGTCTCTAAATAAATAAATGTTAAAAAAAAAAAAACAAAAAAAACCTAAACCCACAAAAGTCCCATCGCTATGTTGTATCATGCAACATGTCTCTGAGGATGCTCTGATAGGCACAGCCAGAGTCACATGACAATGGTAGCTGTAGTTTTAATGTCAAAGTGACAGGGGTAGTGCATCTATTGAGGTGAACTGCTCATCGTGTTCTCTCACAGTAGGGAGCTGGAGCCTTCGAGTGGGCCCCGTAAACTGTGAGAGTTGTGTCGCCCTCAGAGCTGACCTCCCCAGTGAACTGGGATAGAGGATGCCTCCGTGAACCCTTATCCTCAGAGGCTTATGGTTATCAAATGTCACTTTAGAATGATAAGAAAGTGCAGTTCTGAAGAGAACCCTGGCAGGCACAGAGACTGCTATGGTGGCCGAGGACCTAACTATGAGCCATCTCGAAACATTAGCTCCTACTTCACAAACATCATTATCAGTGTTAGGCACCGGAAGGCTCAGAGAGACGGGTCTTCTTAGGATGAAATTTGCCCAAAGAAACTGAAGTTCATTGCTTAGAAAGGATTTGAGAAGGAAGCTGCCTGTGGTTAACTAAATAATACCTCATGTTAGCTTGGCCCATGTGCTGTTTCCTTCCCTGGCCTCTCTGAGTTAGATTTGTCCATGCCTCCATTTGGTGTTCATTGAGCTCTGTGTGTGTGTGTGTGTGTGTGTGTGTGTGTGTGTGTGTGTGTGTTGTACGGATTGGTTTTGTGTGTCAACTTCACACAGGCTGGAGTTATCACAGAGAAAGTAGCTTCAGTTGGGGGAAATGCCTCCATGAGACCCAGCATTTTCTCAATTAGTGATCAAGTGGAGGGCCCCTTGTGGGTGGTGCCATCTCTGGGCTGAGAGTCCTGGTTCTATAAGGAAGCAAGCTGAGCAAGCCAAGCCAGGGAAGCAAGCCAGTAAGAAACATCCCTCCATGGCCTCTGCATCAGCTCCTGCTTCCTGACCTGCTTGAGTTCCAGTACTGACTTCCTTTGGTGATGAACAGCACTGTGGAAGTGTAAGCTGAGTAAACCCTTTTCTCCCCAACTTGCTTCTTGGTCATGATGTTTGTGCAGGAATAGAAACCCTGACTAAGGGGTGTTTGTGTTTGTGTGTGTGTGTGTGTGTGTGTGTGTGTGTGTGTGTGTGTCTGTGTGTGTAAAAGTTATGATCTGTTATCTGGTATTCTTGACCTATAATATATTTGTGAGTCTTCCAAGAAAAAAAGCTTCCAATTAAAAAGTTAAAAACCTCTCATGAAGGGGTAGGCAATGTAGGGAAGTAATAATCTAGAGAAAGATGTAAAGTTGGAATTTCTTAGGACCTGGAGGCTCCCCACCCTGCCCTTCTGTTTTTAAGCTTTTCTTTCTTCTTTTTGATGTACCTGAAGATTATCAAGCAGCTGCTGCTAGCTATTTTGAGAAATAGCTAGCATCTTCCAGAAGTATCCTTATTTATTTTTTTCAATATTTAGCTTTAAAAATGTGTTTTGCTTGAGAAGTATAGATCTGTTCCTTTTGCCTTCCCAGCAGCCAGGAACTGCCAAGGGAAGGGATGCCATATTTCCCCTCATGGGTGTTTATTATCTTATCTTATTGCATTAATCTTAGTGATACAATTACCTGCCAAAGAGCTGGAGACACCACGTAACCAATGTCTTGCCAGACTGAGGACCCAAGTTGGATCTCTAGCACATCTGTGGAAAGCCAGGCACAGTGACAGATGACTGTACCCTCAGAGCTGGGGAGGGAGAGACAGGAAGGATCCTGCAGCTCATTGGCCATTTGACTTAACCAAATCTGTAAGCTGTAGGTTCAATGAGATATGATTGAGGCAAGAACAGGGTAGGACTAGGCTGGTATTCATGATTGGTAGACAAACCTCAGCCAGGTTGGCATCCTGGGCAGAGTCTACTTATGATGGTGACCTGTAACTGGTTGTTGACTTGCCCTGGAATGTCAGAGGATGTGGTCGAGGGAGGGGCCTGGAAAGACACTTGTTTCATACTTCCCATGATCCCTTCCTTCCTCTCTCACGACTTCCAAGATGCCCACGGATGCCCAAGCCTTCGCTGCCCCCTCTCACCCAAGCTCTTTCTGCCCAAACTGCCTCCTGCTCAGCAAAGTGGTGAATTAAAGCCAGATATAGTGTTACACATTTGTAGTTACAGCATCGAGGATGTGTAGGCAGGAGAATACGGAGTTTAAGACCAACCTCATTTATTTAGTTAAGTTGGAGGGCAGTCTGGGCTAGACAAAACTATGAGATAGATAGATAAATGGATGGATGGAGATAGATAGATAGATAGATAGATAGATAGATAGATAGATAGATAGATAGACAGATAGATAGATAGATAGATAGGTAGGTAGGTAGGTAGATGGGTGAGTGGATAGATAGATAGATAGATAGATAGATAGATAGATAGATAGATAGATAGATAGATAGATAGATAACAAACAAATCCCAAACTAAAATGTTATGTCAATGAATAGAAAATGAGGCTTTGACTAATCCTGGGCTGGAATCTAGAACACCATTAAGTTCAATGAAAAGGCAGAGACATAAGAAAGTTAGGTAGGATTCCAGAAGATAAGGAGGAGAAAATAACCCATAAAGGAGGAAAACAAACAAACAATGGAACATTGTGTTCTATACCAGGACATTTTGATAAAGGATGGACATGTGTACACTGACCTATGACAAAGCTAAGATTAAACACTACTGCCAGCCCATAATGTGGTGACAAGAAGCTCCCCATGCACCCTTGGGGATGCTGGTGAGAGTATTGGTGTGTCAGGTATGTGCTGTCAACAGCCAGTCTCGTGCATCTTATATTTCCTGTGTCTCTAGATGGCACTGGGGGACTTGGAGGAGTGCTGTTTGTGCTCCAAGGCTCCTGCAAGGACACTATAGGAGCGAGGTGTCTCTGGGAATGTGACTCTGTGGGTATCCACGGCTTCTGCTAATGTTGATTAGCAGATGCCGAAAGAGTACGACTCTTTCTGACTATGTGAAAGCCACCCTACTATGCACGTTGATCTAACTCTGTCTATATTTACACATGACTGTTTGGGTGGCTGTGGCGGAGTGGGTGGCTTGCATAACCTGGGTTAAGGAGTGGAGATTGTGGATCAAACGCTGAGATGGTCATTTGGCTGGAACTGGCTAACTTGTCCTGGGATGATCAGGCTGCAGCTGCTTGCAGCTCCAGTGTGTTACACATGTTAGATAAGGCAGTTTCTGAAGAAATGAGCTATTGGGATTCAAAGGCATGGAACATTCCAGAAGGAAAAAGTCCAAGCATAAGGTGATGGTACCTAATATGACTGGCACCTGACATCTTGGCAAGTTTTCCTCGCCTCTCATTTCTCTGGTTGCTAAAAAGGACCAGTGACTTCAAAACACTTTGCAACTGAATTCAAGACATTTCTCTTGCAAGGGATCTTCTTGGACTTCTGCTAGGTTTGTGCACAGCCCAAGGCACAGACAGACAAAGAGCTATGAAGATAATGTTTTCTTCTCTTCCTCTTCCTCCCTTCCTCCTCTTCCTCCCATTCCCTCCTCTTTTTTTCTTTACATTTTGTCCTCTGCCAACACACAATGATTCCTGATTATAACAACAACAATAACCAAAATCAATTCCTCCTTCAATGTTCTGCTCTCAATTTCCTGATCCCAAGTGTAACTCTGTTTAAAAACTACAGATGTTTGGGTACAACTGGGGGCCAGGTTTGGGTATAAGTCAAGTTCCCACATGTTTGTCTATTAAAATGGGATCCTTCCATCTCCAAGCTGGGGGCCATGTTGAGTCTTGAGATCCTCCCCATAGGGCTGAGAGTTCCATGACTCTGGTCTTTATTTATGGATTTGTGCAATTTACTCTGACGGGGGATTATTTTTCTGTTTGCCAATGTGAGCTGATTGATTCAAGGCGCCTGCTCCCTTTCAGATATGATGGGTGAAACCATGGTGTGAGTTTGTGTCTGCATTTAAAATTGGCAATGCAAAATTGGTTTGAACTTGACTATTTCATCGAGACATTGCATTTTACGAGTAATTTATTTTGGGAATGCAGACTCCTGCCTGGGTCATGTAGATTTTGAGTAACTTGATACTCACACTTATTTCTGAATATTAATATTATTTGGGCCATAGACATTTTGAGTTTTTTTTAAAAAAATATAATCTGATCAATGCTAGATACATAAGCAGACATGATGGGGATAAAAGTAGAGGCTCCCCTCCACTCTTACAGCAGGCTATTTGCTTTCCATAGTATGCCTTCAACAAATACAACCCAGGCAAAGGGAACTGTACCATCTGCAATGAACGACACTCCACAGACAACGGTGAGTACAAGGCTTACTTGTTGTTAGGAACATGGAAGTTGTAGACACAGAAACATGCATTATTTATTATTACTAGATCATAAATAGATGCTTCCCTGGTTTTGTTTTAAGGACGGAAGCTTCTGCAGTCAGGTTTAGCAAAGGTGTCCTCATGGCCAATTCTGTTTACAACTAATACTTCTGAATTTAGAAGGAGACACTAAATAAGTGCTGGAATAATAATAATAACATGGAGATCTAAAGACTATTGTACCAGAGCAGGAAGCACTTCATTCCTGGTTTAGACTTCAGCCCTGATATTGTGAGAGCCTCAGGAACCAGATTCCCCTTCTGTTATCTGTGAACGCTTGGCAATTCTCAGCTGGGTAATGGCTTCTCATTGGCATGGATGATCAGGAGTCTGACCTGGGTGTGAAGTAGAGAGAAAGTTGCCAGTACAGTGTAGACTGAGATGTGCCCTCAGATATAGAAAGTCAAGTCGTAACACTGTAGAAGGTGACCTAGTTTGGAGTTATTTTTCTTGAAGGTGGAACCAAGACAGGGGTCACACTGACTTAGGGTAGATCGTAGTTTAATAGGACAGGATCCTTACAGGGTAAGAGATAGAGACACACACGAAGAGATGGCAGCATGTAGAGATGGAGTTGGTGAATACAGCCAAGGAGGAACAGAGTTGGTGTCAGGGGTTCTGGGAACTTGAGGTGAAAGGAGTAGCCTCCAGTCCCTTCCAGGATTTTGTAGGTACATGGTACCATGGCCACCTCTATCTCTGGCGTTTTGTATCCTGAACTCTGAATATAAATCTTTGTAGTATTGGGGACTTGGTGGCAGAAGCCTTAGAAGAAACTTATAGGGATGTAAGCAGCCTGGTGGATGAACTCTAGATATGGGAAGGCCAGGGTCCAATGTCTTTGGATCTACTGAATTGTGACATAGTCCTTTTCTTATTAAAAATTTAAGATCACATTTATTTGCTTTTGTGTGGGGGATCTGAGCATATTCATACCACAGCCTGCGTGTGAAGGTCAGAGACCAACACGTGGCAGTCAGTTCTCACCCCCCTCCACGGGGTCTGTCCTTGGGATGGAAGTCAGATCATCATCAGTCTCAGTAACAATTGCCTTTCCTGAGGCATCTCACCAGTCTGACTTGCTTTTTGGAGTGGTTTTTAATATGCTTGGCCCAGTGAGTGGCATTATTTGGAGGGGTAGCCTTGTTGGAATAGATGTGTCATTGTGGGCATGGGCTTCAATACCCTAGTCCTAGCTGCCAGGAAACTAGTATTCTGCTAGTGGCCTTCAGATGAAGATGTAGAACTCTTAGCTCTGCCTGCACCATGCCTGACTGGATGCTGCCATGCTCCTGCCTTGATCATAATGGATTGAACCTCTGAACCTGTAAGCCAGCCCCAAGTAAATGTTGTCCTCATAACAGTTGTCTTGGTCATGGTGTCTGTTCACAGAAGTAAACCCTAAGACAAATCTCCCAAACGTCTTTGAAGAGTGACCTAAGATTCTATTTCCCTCTCATGGCTGTGTGCAAACTGAGGGGCTGCAATGTGGTATGTAGCCTGGGTCAGTCATGCAGTGTGCACATATGCCACAGGACTGCTCGAGCACACAGTCATGATTTTGTTTGCATGGTAAATGCTGATGGTGGATTCACCATAGGAGATCAGTATAGGCTAGTCTCAATAAAAATGACTTGTGTCATGTTTAAACAAGGCATTCATCTTTCAGGTATGTCCAGATCCTCACCAGCACCCTAGTGTAGAGGAGGTTTCCAGCCCAGTGTTTTCCACATACAGTTACTAAATGTCTCTGAGCCTCATTAGCCTTGGTCAGATGACATCAGTAACTAGAACCTGACAGGCTTATGTCACAAACTGAAAGAAGAGTATTGGCAACTGGCTGGAGGGGCTGCTCGGTCAGTGAGGTGCTTGTCCTGTTAGGGTGAGGACCTTGGTTAAATCTTCAAAACTCAAGGTGAAAAGCAGGGTGTGATGGTGCTTGAAACACCAGCCCTGGGGCAATGGAGACAGAAGGATACTTGGGGCTTTCTGGCTCACCAGCCTAGCCTGCTTGTGGACCTGGAATGGCCAAGTGTTGCTGTAATGCAGAGCTGTGAGCATGGAAGGTGGAGGATGGGACTTGGTGGTCACCAGATTAGTCAAGAGTGAGCACCAAGTTCAGTGAGTGGCTCTGCCTGAAGGCCATAAGGGAGGAGTGAAAAGCAGGACACATGATATTTTCTTCTGCCTCAGACCTGTGCACACATATGTGATATGCTGCTCCCCTGACACACATACACACACACACACACACACACACACTCAGAGACACACATACTTAGAGACACATATACCACACAAACACACCATGGACACAGACACCACATACACACACTCAGAGACACACACAACCACACAGAGGCACACACACGCCACACAGACATAGGCACACTTAGGCACAGACATGGAAACAGACACACACACACACACACACACACACAAACACACTCAGAGACACACATACTACACAGACACAGACATGAACACAGACACCACACATACTCAGAGACACACACAACCATACAGAGGCACACACACACCACACAGACACACATAGACACAGATGTGGACACAGACACACATACACAGAGACACACAGACCATACACAACCACACAGAGGCACACACACACCACGCAGACACACACAGACACACACACACACACACACACACACACACACACCACACGGACATATACCACACAGAGACACAACTACTCACACAACCACACACTCAGATACACACAGATAGACAGACACCCACAGAGAGACATGCATACTACGCAAATATACAGACACACAGACCTACCACACCACATACACCACCCACCCCCAAACACACCTCTACACACACAAGCATATACTGAAAAAGTGGTGATAAAAGCTTGTTAAATTATTAAATTGTGACCTCCTGGAAGCTACATATTGCATTATTGGACCTTACCTACTTAATAAACAGTTTATCACATAAGGGAGCCACTACAATCGATCTTTAATAAGTTGAATAGAAGGATCTGGGCCCTAACTCCATCAGCTATTATGGGATCTTAGGCAGCCATTGTCCTGAGCACAGTCCCTGTTTATTCTAGAGAGAACATACTTCCCTTGGCGGGCCAACGACACAGATTGTACCTAGACGTGAGGTGGGGATCTGAGTGTAAACACACACATTCCTGGGGAGAGGCCAGCAAGAAGAGGGTTCCTTGAGAGACCTGCATGCCCGTGAGCATTTGGAGGACTGTCTCCCAGATCTATTCACCAAAGCACGACCTGGATTAGCTCAGAAGGGGGTATGGCGGCACCATGACTGGGGTGGAGGGTGGCGGGATCAATCTCCCAAAACTCATGGGAGCCAGGGGAGGCGGCCTGCCAGGACCTTCTCGGAGAAGAAAGCATGCCTTGTCTTCCCCTGGTCCCTGTCCTCCTGGACTCTCCCAAGATGCCCCTGTAATGTTGGGGCCACTTAGTCTCTGTAAAAACAAGTTTCATCATTGGAGCTTCCCAGAGATTATGCTTTTTTGAGTAGAAGAACTGAAGCAGAAACCTTAAAAACCTTAATTATGATGGGCTTGTACTGCTCCTTTGTTCGTGACCAAATCCTGAAGGCAGGGAATCTCCGTGCAGTTCTGAGGGTGGGTGGAGGCCACCGAAGGTGTCTCTTTTGTCTTCTCCAAGTCTACACTGGCCACAGCAAGCCCAAAGGCTGCACAGCAACAGGAGGCTGCCTCCTTGTCTGCTGGGTTCTGGGAACTGTTCAGGGGAGACCGGAAGGCCCATGGATAGGCAGGTACAGTTTCCATGCTGACCAGTATCTTTCCCACAACCTCAAACCACCCAGATTGACAGATGACAGCGAGATACAGGTCCCCCCATGGTCATTCCCTCCATGCACCTCACACATCCAGTAGCTCTGAGCCTGTTATCAAGAAAGCCATCTCTTAATAACAATATGGTGGTGAAGATGTGTGTGAGTGTGTGTGTGTGTGTGTGTGTGTGTGTGATATGCACATGTGCACTACTCATGTAGGTCAGAGGACAATGTCCCTGTCATCGGTCTTCACGTTATTAAAGGCAGGGCCCCTCATTGTTCACTGCTGTGTACACCAAGCTCTCTGTCCCAGGAGCTTCTGGATCCTCCTTTCTGAACCTTCCATCCGCAAACAGGAATTCAGGGATTGCAGACCCACATGATACTGTGCCCAGCATTTTGGAAGATTCTGGACATCCGAACTCACATCCTCTTTTCAAACTCACGCTCTTGCCCACCTCCCGTGTCTCCCTCAAACCACAAGAGCTAAGCAGGCAGAGTCTGTAACCCTTATTGACAACTTGACAGGATCAGGGATCACCAAGGAGACAAGCCTCCAGGCCCACCCTGGAGGAATTACTTAGCTTCTGGGTATGCCTAGGAGGGATTATGTTGATACAGTTAATTGAGGTGGGAGATCCAACCTAAAAGTAGGTAGCAGCATCCTTGGCCTTGGGTCTTGGCCTGACAAGAGCGGGAAAGCCAGCTCAGCCCAAGCATTCTTCTCTCCCTGCTTCCTGATTGTGGGTTTGATGTGACCCCACTGTTGCAGGTATAGTGCCTCATACGCCACTCACAGGAATTTGGGGAGCAAAGGTGGCAGAAAGCCACCGTCTTGAAATACCTGCAGAGGCTACTGTCCCTACTCTTAGTAGCAACCACCTCCCGATTCTTCTCCAGTGGTGAACCAGGATGCTGACTCTTGAAAAGCACCAGGGGCAGAAGCAGACCTGGGTTCCAAACCCTTGTTGCACGACCCATGTCCGTCTTAAAACCGTAGATTCATACCCTCCACGGTGAGATGTTCACACGCAATGGAACTGCCGTCGGTTTAGGAAAGGGGTTCAGAAAGGGTCGGTTCCCAAGCCATGTTCATTTCCATCAGAGCACACTTCCAATCAGCAAAATAACAGAACCCCGACGGTGCTTGTACAACTAATCTTTCTCCTGACCCAGCCCCATGGGGGTAGACACTTTCTGCAAGGTCCAGCACCGCAGTCTATATTTTTGCACTGTATGTCGGTGTCGTCTTTTCGTTTGGACCAAACTGGTGGCTCTGAGGAGATTTCCCTGGTTCCTCCAGTTGACTCATCAGCTCTGAGCGAGCGTCTCTTCTCCGAGGCCTGGCTCCTTCATTAGCATATTAGCCTTGTGGCAGTGACCTGCCAGCTCTGGCTTTACTGCACAGTCGAAGTGACTCATCCATCCTCACTGACGTATTTAGAGCTATTTTTCTGTATTTCTTTTCCTCCTTTAAAAGCGATCTCTGCTGAAAAGACCCCCAGGCGTAGAGACAATAACATCATTCATTAAAATATTCAAATAAGCTGCAGCAGCGGTAATGACCAAGATAAAACCTTGAAGCACAAATTGCCTGTAACACAGGCGCCAATTTAGCCAAAGGGGCCTGGAACAATCTGGATTTGGGGTGCTGGCTATGGTTAACTCTTGTCAATAGAAAATTCCTTAGATTACCATGAGGCTCCACATTTGCAGGCACATTTGCTCACTCTCCTGAAATATTTCCCAAAGACCACTAATTCCAAGACTTAATACAATCTTTGCTTTTAGTGTCAGGAATATAATTCTTTTAATAAGATTTAAAAAAGAAAAAAAAACCTGTTATGATAAAACCGTTTTCACTCTGTTATCTGACAAAGGTATCACAAATGATAGTTGTTTTTGTATTTTTTTTTCATAAAAAGATTATATTTTGCCATACCTCTGATAGAATCAAGGATTAGAATAAAACGGATTGGGTAAGTTTTGTTTGAGAAATAAATCCAGTTTGGAATAAATAGAAACTGTGGGAAGGAATTTTGGAAATCAGATGAGCAAATTTGTCAGTGAAGGTCAAATGCGGAGCCTTTGTGACACTGTCAGCAATAAAAGTCTTAGGCGAGGAAGTGATCCGGTTTGAAGAGCCCTTTCCTCGTGTGTAGAAAGCCCTGTGTTCAGTCTGTGGCCCTCATAAATAGAGCTTGATGGCACACATATATAATCTCAACATTTGGGGGGTGAAGGCAGGAAGTTCAAAGTCAGCTTTAGTTGTATAGTGAGTTTAGGACTAGCCTGGGGTGTGTGAGATTAGACTCTGTGTACACAAACTAAGAAACAAGTCTGTGGCTGCCCCAAGTTCCACTGGCTGTTTGACCTTTGACGAGAGGCTCAGGGCTGGCAATCTTTACCTGTAAAGTGGGAAAAGAACCACATTTCCCCCAGACCCCTGCATCCTCAAGAGGACTGATCCATCCTAAACCTGTATAAAGTGGGAAAAGAACCACAAACTGTGCCCCCCTGACTCCTGTGTCCTTGAGAGATCTACCCCAAACCCATGTTTCCTTCACCTAGTCACCTCCTGGCTTCTAAATCTAAGTACTAAGGTGGGGTTCACTGAAGACAGGGCAGGGAAGACAGGAAGTCAATATGCTTCTCCCCGTTCCTCCAGAGTGGTTTCCAGTTGAAGTTATGCTGCGGACCCTCCATGACTCGAGCTTCCATCTGAAAGCATTACTGGGTATCTGTGTCCCACCGGGTACCCTTGGCTCTGATAACGCCACCTTGGTTATTTGTGACCATGGACTCAGTATGGCTCGAATTCCTGGATTCTCTCTTTATTCTTTGAGTTGGCTCATCAGTAACCTTGACTCATACAATCAGTTCCCAATAGTAGACTCCCTCCTGTTTATAGCCCTGAAGTGTCTTCGCTACCCTAAGTAGATGGCCCCTGCCCCACCCCCACCCCTATCCCCGCCCCCAGCCTTCCCTCCTTCGTATATTCTCAACTTTTGGCTTAGAGAGTAAATTTGCTGATTGCCTGGGTGAGGTCAACCAATCATTCACAGACCAAAGAGCGGTAAGCATCATCTCAAACATGTAGCCGCCAAAAGGGGTGTCCAGACTGGCCACCTTTGAAGTGGAGATATCTCAAGCACAGGGGGCTCTCCTCTCTACCCAGAATCCTTCATTTGTATCTGCCGGAACCAAGGGAAGTTTTACGGTGTATTCTATTTTCCCTGCCATCCCACTTTTAAAACCACTGTATAATTCATAAACTATCTGCCTAAATAAATGTTTATCTGAACACCAGGCAAGGAGCCTGCAGTTTCTCCATGAAAAACGAATCATTTTTTTTAACCTTTGATGAATTTTTATTTATAGGATGCAAACAAGCCAACGGGACCCACCCTTCTAGTCCCCCCTCTCTGCCCCTCCTCCTCCCTTGAGGGAAAATAAAGATGAATTTCCCTCTCTCCACCCAAGGTGGATCCTGACAAGCTGGTGTGCAGGCTGAGGCATCTGGGGGCCTACCAACAAAAGTCCAGTGGAGGAAATGCACTCAGGCCACCAGAGGATCCTGTCTCTTCTCCTTGGAGACTGCAGTGTGAGGACCCCCTGGATGCTGGGACCTGTGGTTCGATCTCGAAAGAAGATGGCACTCCCTGTTGTGAAATTTATCTCTCCAACTGGCCAAATCTCAAATGTCTTGAACTCCTTTTCACTTCCCACTTTTTGTTATCGTGAACTGTCTCTGGCCACTAAGCATAGCCCTTCAGCAGATTGAGAGCTGGAGGGTTAAGAAGAAAACAGGTACAAAAATGGTTGTGTTTTCGTTTCCCTGATTAGACACTGAGTCCCCAGGGCACATATTGAGGTAGCAACTTCCAAAAAGCCCTGGTCCTCACATGGCTCAGGGCAGACACAGAACATGCAGTCTGGATATTTTATCTCGAGGGCAGATCTGGTTAGGGTACAGACAGCATCACTGGGGCAGGGGATGGCTGTAGTTCTGAGAGAGAGAGAGAGAGAGAGAGAGAGAGAGAGAGAGAGAGAGAGAGAGAGAGAGAATACAGGAGAATATTCTTAGGAATTAAGCCGAGGTGGCTTCTGGGAACTCAAATAGGGAGGATTGTGTTTCACAGCAGCTAGAGCAAGGAGAGGAGACATAATCTGGTTTAGAGTTCAGGAGGTGAACAGGTCCAGGAGGCAGATGGAAAAACAGAAGGGGGTGATAGGTTCCCAATGTGTTTTTGCTGGTGGGATTCCCAATTTGGACCTGGAGGAGCACATTTGTATCAGACACTCCAAAGACCACAGAGTCCTGGCAATTGTGCCTGAGACCGGACACCAAAAACTTCCGAAATCAGATAAACCCTGCTTCCCCCCTCTTCAAAGTACAGTCTCACAATGAAACATGAGAGAGAACAACCATCAAAGTCTCAAGGAAGTTCTCTGGATCCTGTTTGATTAATGACCTAAGCAGGCTGAGGGAGAAGATGGGCAGATGTGTGCTCTTGCAAGCTCTGCCCAGCAGACTCCCGTCTCGGATACCCAAACCAGGAAATTCAGCACACCCATCCCATCTGATGACCACATGACCTAGGGAGAAAAACCTCTTCCTCCCTTTCTAGACATCTTCTCCCTCTTCTCTCCATTGAAGTTCACTTGAGGTGGAAATGCTGACAAGAACTTTTGACTGTTTCTTAAGTTAGATGGTCTATATCATGGTTTTATCCCATAACATACTTAGCCCTCTGACAATGAAACCATTCTAGAAGTGAAGTTCGGGAGCTCAAGTCCCTGTTTAGGAAATGCTCTAGTGGGCCTTGTTTCTGGACTGGGTTCAGTAGCCCTTGTTGCATAGGCTCTGCAGAAGCCTGGTTCCCATAGCCATGGCAAGCAAAGGTACTCATACTCTGAAGATATTGTATTTGCTGTCAGTGCCTTGGGGATGCTTTAATTAACTCCATGTCCTTAGCACTGCTGAACTACGTTTGGTATTGTGCTTCCCTACTGGGGCAACTGTTTAGGGCAAGCCAGGTAGTTGCAGGCAGAATCTGCAGGTGATTATGAGCAGAACCAGGGTGCAAGATGGAGCACCAATTAGTAATTGCAGGTAGTAACTATTTCACAGCATCCCAGGAAGGGGTCTGGCCTGGGAGCAAAGTCTGATTAACTAGGGGATACATGCATGGCTTGCACTGGCTCAGATACTGCTTCCTGTGTGTGTGTGTGTGTGTGTGTGTGTGTGTGTGTGTGTGTGTGTGTGTGTGTATGGTCATGCCTGAGCTTTCAGCCTCTGCCTGGAACTTCACGGTAGAGCTGATTAATCCCAACTTGGGGATCCTGTCCTTGGAAACCTGGCCAGTGAAACACTTAGTCACAGGGTACTGGGGGTACTGAGAGCCCTGAGCATGGTGATTTTGTCTCACTGATTTTTGTCCTTCTCTCTCTCCTGGGTTTCCCTGACTCCCTCATCCTCAACTGTCTCGGGGCACTGTCTTGGTCCGTTGATGGAGCTATAACAAAACACTTGAGGTTTAAAAGAGCAGAAACATATTTCTTGATGTTGGTGAGGTGGGACCTCCGGCCTGCCTAGCCATCAGTTCAGTAAGGGCTTTCTGGCCGCCTTAGCTTGAGTTTAGGAAGTGTGGGGATGGTATCTGGGGCCACCATGCTAAGTGGTGGTAAAGCAGGATGGAGTGACTCTCCTTTCGTACACATTCTAGCCGGTTCTCAGTGTTTTCTCTGACAGCATCGCCAGTCCTGACCAACCTCTCCCGAATCTGAGCAGATCTCGTGTACCCCATGGAACACAAAGCCACAGGCCGTCATGTGGATGACAAAGAGAGTCCCTTAACCTGATTTCCCCCTTCTTCACACAGAGTGAATGCAAATGTGCGTCGCCCTTCCCCACGTGTGGTGCAAACAAGGTTTTAATTTTGTCCCCATCTGGAAATTACTCCTTTCTGATTGAGAGGTTCGAGTCCCTTCTGCTTGTAATAATATTATTATTTATAATTTATGTTCTTAATTTTTATAAATAGTGCTTGGTCACTATGGCAACAGGATCTTCACAAATCATTAAATTAAATAATGAGTAGTCATGGTGTTCTGCACTTATGTTCATTTTCTTATTTAAAAAAAACAAAACAAAACACTAGATCTCTAACTTCCTTTAAAACACTAATTAGTTGGGCCCTTCCACCAGTGTTTTCTGAAGGTGTGTAGTGAGGGGACTGCCTTTCACCTTCTGGTAGCTTCTCTCTCCATCAGGGGATTTACGAGATGGAAAGAGTTCAGTTGTCACCCAGCGTGTTCCTAGTGTGGGTCTAGGTCCCCAGTCGGGGTTACCATCATGGTTTGTTAAAACGAATCTTGCTCCTTCGCCCACTCCAGGGCCACACAACTAGCTAAGGAGGCGAGAGCCAAGAGCTCACACTTCAACCAGCTTCGCCTGTGAGGGCAAAGTGAGTTCCATTCCTCCCGTCGGAATCTTGGTACAGCACCGGCTCAGGTCTGAACACTCTGGGGCTTTCTCAGCCTCAGCCTTGTTGGTACCTGGGTGGATTGTTCCTGCCAGGGGAGCATCATCCCCTGTTCCTCAGCTGTATAGGCCAGCACTACCACTTCCCATCAGTGTGACAGCCAGGCAAGGTCTCCAGAGACAGACAAAAGTCCCCAGTGGGGGCAGGACCTCTTCTCCAGGTTGTTCGGCCTGCTAGTTTTGATTTATTACTTATTATCCCCTTTAAAAAAATGTGTGTGTGTGTGTGTATGTGTGTGTGTGTGTGCATGTGTACATGTGTGTGTGCATCTGTGTATGTGTGTGTGCATGTGTGCATGTGTGTGGGTGTGTGTGCATGTATATATGTGTGTGTATGTGTGTGTACATGTGTGTATATGTGTTTGCATGTGTGTGTGTATGTGTGTGTACATGTGTGCATGTGTGCGGGTGTGTGTGCATGTGTGTATGTGTGTGTGCATGTATGTGTATGTGTGTATGTGTATATGTATGTGTGCATGTGCATGTGTACATGTGTGTACATGTGTGTATGTGTGTGTGCATGTGTGTGCATGTGTGTGTACATGTGTGTATGTGTGTATGCATGTGTGTATGTGTGTGTGTATGCATGTATGCATGTGTATATGTGTGTGTGGGTATGTGTATAGGCAAGAGTTCAATCTTGGGCATTGTTCCTTGGCTCTCACTCACCATTATCATAATGATAGGAATAATTATTATTGTTAGTAGTTACTATTTTGAGACAGGGTCTCTTACTGGCTTGGAATCCAGTAAGTCGATTGGCTGGCTGGCCAGTCTCATGCATCTATCTTCTTGTGCCTCTGCAGGGCTAGGAAAAACAGAGGGCACATCAGCACACCCACATCTTTTTCCGTTTGCTCTGAGGGTTGGAAATCAAGTCCTTACACACGCAAGGCAGCAGCTTACTGACTGAGCCATCGCAGACCTGTATTAACCTGGCTTTTGTTATTTATCCTTCACGAGGCAGTGTCTGGTTCTCTGCGGGTACTATGCATAAATCTTGCCTCTGCTCAAGGCAGCTGAGCTGTCTCCATCCCGTGTCCCAGCACAGCCCTTCCTCCCTGTTTAATGCTTGTAGTCAGACCCGGAAATGGAGCCTCCAGGATTGGGCCAAACTTCTGGTATTTTTACATCGTCTTTCCTGTAAGATGCGTTTGAATTCTTTCTCATATGCTTTTGATAACACCTAAGTCAGATCCCTTTGGTGGATTCAGTGTCCTGTTATGCACATACTCCTCTGGTGACACTTATTCTGCCTGGTGAAAGAAATAATAAAACTAAATGGAGATTCTAGAGGGGACTTGAGACTCCACATGCTGTGATGGGTAAGTAGGAGAAAGGTAGGCTCATGGAAAGGAAATGAAAGGAAGAGGAAGCGGGCTGATGGAGTGGGAGATGCAGGTACAGTTAGAGGCAGGGAGCCCTCACTCCTGTCCCCCAGTGTGAGTGGCAGGGATATGAGGTAAGATGACATCTGGCTGGTTGTGGGCAGCAGAGAGGGCAGTCAACAGCCTCAGACAGGGCCTAAGAACAGCCTGGTGAGGAAGACAATGCAGGAGGAATAAAGGTGAAGGTTGATGAGCACCAAATGAGTGTATCTGAGTGGAAGCAACTTGCTTATGAACTTCGATTAAAGCTGAAGTGAGACTTCTGGGAAAACTTAGGTCTTGCTCTCCTGAAAAATAAAGTCAGACCCTCAAGACTTTCAGTGACTGTTTGCGGTGGGGACGGTGACAGTTAACCATGTGGAATCCTGCTGGAAGAGGCTGAATGTCGGGGAAGGGGAGCAGGCCTGATGCTTGGAACTGCTGTGGCTCTTGGTTCAACATCGTTCTGCTGAGATCTAGCCAGTTCAACTCCAGCACGGAGCAGGGAGGAGTCTGTGAGCCCCACCTCAGGCTGCAGGGCTCCTGGGAGGTGATGCTTGCTGGAGAGGGCCAGTTTTCTTTAGGGGTGTGATTCCTGGTCGGTCAACCTTGTTCCAGTGCATGGCCCCATACCCTTGTGTTTACTGGCAGGTCTAGTTGGCCTCAGTGGGTGGGATGTGGAGGTAGGTAGTGGGGTGAATATGATCAAAATCCATTGTATATACATCTGAAATTCTCAAAGGATGAATTAAAAAATATTGAATAATGTTATAAGAAGACAGAGAATAATTGTGTTGAACACCAGCTCTGAGACCCAGAAGATACTGGTTCTGTGAATTCCGCTCCTTTATCTTACACATGGAAAAAAAAGGTCCACCTACCGTGAGAGGTGAATTGCTTCCCAGCTCATGTATTGATATCCTAAGTCTCAGGACCTCAGAATGTGCCCGCTGAAGAAGGAGGGTTCATGCAGATGAAGGATATCAAGAAGAAGCAACCCTAGGGTTGAGTGGGTCCTAATCTAGTGAGCGGGGTCCTCCTTAAAGGGGAGTATTTGGGAACAGAGACGTGAACACAGGGAGCACCCCACGGAGTGAGTGGGTCAAGTGAGTAGAGGCAGAGTCAGTGTCCACACATCGGAGGACACTGATGACTGCAGCCTCCACGGGAGAGAGGCCAGGCCAGGATTCCCTCATGCCCCCTCAGAGGCAGTCAAGTTCACTGACAGCTTGATGTGAGGCTTCAGTTCCAGCACTGTGTAGAACGGACTCGCTGTTGGCAGAGCCCCACCTTTGCACACCGCTCTGTGCTCCTGGACGTGAATGCGCTCAACTTTATGGAGTTTTAAGGTAAGGTGAGGGATGGAGGACAGACATGGTACAGTGCCTGCCACAGGGCCCACCACGAGGGGCCAAGTCACCAGCGTGCGATGGCAGAGGGTTCTGGAAGGGGGTACCAAAGTCGATAGAACTCTGTGGATGGGGAGCTTTAATTGTGCACACAGAGGTTGGGTGAGCCTGAAGCAGATGTTAACATGACCTGATAAAATAGTATTCATACAGTGTGATGAGCTCAGGAAAACACACACACACACACACACACACACACACACACACACACAGAGAGAGAGAGAGAGAGAGAGAGAGAGAGAGAGAGAGAGAGAGAGAGAGTCAAATTGTTTTAAGTTAATGAAGCAAATGATTGGTTAGATTGTGACATTTTCATACAAGCGTATCATTGTACTTTATGCGTTTTGTCCCCCAAATAGCTTTCTTTGTCTCTTCGTGTTGATCACTTTTCTCTGTCCAAATAGTCTTGCTTTTGCCTTCATGTCACATTTACACACACACACACACACACACACACACACACACACACACACACACACACACGAACAAACCTAGGCTTTCATAAAAGAAGACACACATCTGTCTTTCTTCCTCTGCAGCCCCATTTCTTGACCCTGCCCCCTCCCTTTAGATGCCCTTTTCTCATAGCATGGCCCTGTGTGGGCTCAGTGGGGATTTACATGTAAGAGTTTCATCCTCAATGCGCCAGTAGGTTGCACACACTGCCTGAGGCTTCACATCTAGCTCCTGGTCACTGTCCTTCCAGGTAAACAGCCTATGACACAGGAATTTGATGATTTCTAGAGGTGAACCAGGCATCCAAACCCTTCTGGGTCACGGAGCCCATGGGTTCATGTTTGGGTCTCCAGCACCTCTCTCGGTTCCTAGGGCTGATGTTTGCTAATCGTTGGACTGAATAAAAAGGAAGTGGAGTTTGCACCTGGAACCTGCTTCTCTAGAGTGTCCACCCTTCCCTCCCAGTTTTCCTCACTAAGGTCTCCTTCTACACACAAGGCAGAGGGACAAGGGCAAGGGAGGACTTCCCAGACCCTCAGCCTTCCCATCTGTGAAAGAGCAGGAGAGGAACTCCCTGCAAACTCTCTTGAGTTGGGACTGAATGAGCTGTGGCAGAAAAGTGGCCGTGCAAACTGTAAATTGCCACCTAAACACAGAGAAATGAAAAGACCATGAAAGTCGCCTTCCACGGCAGCCTGTGCCCAGGCACTTCTATTCTGAACACCTTCTTTCTCTGCTAATGCTTCAGTTTATTCCTGGAAAATCCATTCTGTGTCCCCAGAGCAGATTCACCCACAGCCAGCCACTCAATTAATAAGACCCCATTACCCTGATAAAAAAAAAAGAAAAGAAAAGAAGAGCACACAGAACACCAAAACAAACAAAAAGCCATTTTCTCCTACCCAAACAACAGGATTTCCAACTTAAAACACAACGCCAGCTTAATTAACTAATTAGACAACAAAATAAATAATTATCCAGTGTATGGGAGAGAGAAGGAGAGATGCATTAGGAGGTCACTCAAATGCATTGTTCCTCTGGAAAGGGACAGAGAAGGCATCACCAGGAGGTGGCGAGTTTTATTTGTGGGTTTCAGTGAGAGACCTCCCATTCACATGCTAATTACAGAGTTGCCCAGGAGTGGAAGAACAATTGCCCTTCCTTCTCTCCTTCCAGCCTGCTCTCCTGGCCAGAAGGGAGTCTCACTCCCAAGCAAACTCAACAGAGCTGCATCTTCTACAAAGTCAAGTAGATGGTCAATGAATAGTACGTGTATACATCTGGAAAGGCTAGGACCTCTTCCCTTGTCACTCTCAACCAAACCACAGGTAGCCACGGCTCACAGTTGCCAGGCATAGCTCCTCAGGGTGAGGTTTTATATATATATATAGTTCAAGTCATCCAGATCCATGTATCATATTGAAACAAGCGGTAGTCCATGGGGTGAGCAGACAGAACACACAGTGTGAGGGTCCTTCCTAATGACTCTGATGGACTGCGACAGGTCAGGTGGGTGTCACGCTCAGTGGACACTGTCTGAATCCATGGGGATAATGAGCTGGGTCATGACAGCAAAATGAAATCTAAATAAAATACATTGGACATCAGAGATGGCTCATGAGAACTTGAGTTCAAATTTGCAACCCTGGTGTAAAACCGATCAGGGCTCCTGTAATGTCATTACTGGGAGGTGGGGGACAGATCCAAAAGGATTACTGGGGTTTGCTGGCCAGTTAGACTAACTGGAAAAAAAATATAGCCAGCCATCTAAACAAATTACAAAATCAAACAAACAAACAAAAACACTCCATCTCACTCCTCGTTCACTGAGAGATCCTGTGTCAAGGGCATCAGGTAGAGATTGATAGAGCAGGACTCCTGGTCTACTGGTCTAGCCTCTGCACACATGTACCATAGTCAAACATGTCCATATGCACATGCACACACACACACACACACACACACACATACACACAAGTGAATGACCCAACTTTACCTTCCAGAGATTAAGATTACAGGACTCACACACATGCTAGCAGGTGGTTGGAGGTTGGAGTGAGCTGGTCCTGGCCGGGTCCCTTTCCCTTTCCTAAGTGAAAGAGCTGCAAGCTTTCTGGTACACCAGTGAGTTTCCAGCCAAAGAAATTCACTCACACAGAAAAGACTTCACTTCTTGTGGGCCCCTGAAGGAGGAGCCCTCTTTTCCCAGCTCACTCCCTTCCCCCTGTCGCTCAGCAGATGCTCTGGGAATATAGAGAAGCCAGGAGTGAAAGCAGTGTCACCCTTTCCTTGCCAAAGTTAGTGCTGCCAGGGAGGTGGATATTATCCCAGTGACAAAATTAGTAAGCGTGCAAGATGACCCCAGAGCTTCCCTAGTATATAACTCTGTGTGTGTGTGTGTGTGTGTGTGTATGTGTGTGTGTGTGCTCACACAAGCACATATGCACACATGTATTTATGGCCTTTGAACTGAAATCTAAGCCAATCCCAAAAAGATACATAGGAGTCAATTCCTATGGGATGGAGGCTATCATTTGTATCCTAAGACCAGTAGAGAACCATGGACGTGAAATGCCACATTAGGACCACGTCTGCAGGAGGATAAGCTGACAAATGGTGGCTTTCTCTAGGTGAGCAGCAACTCTGACTCATATGTGTGCAAGCTCCTATGTGTAGAGGTTGACATATGGGTCTGTGTGCAGACATAGGTCAGAGGTCAACCTCTGGTGTCATTCCATTCCTCAGGTACTGTCCACTTTATTGTTTATTTGTTGGTTGGTTTGTTTTTATTTTGAGACAAGGTCTCTTACTGGAATCTTCTAAGTAGCCCAGCCTGGTTAGGCAGTGATCCCCAAGGATCCTGCTGTCTCTGCCTCCCCCATGCTGGAATTACTGGTATATGCTATCACATCTGACTGTTTGGTGTAGGCTCTGGACATCACACTCAGGTCTCCACACTTGAAAGGCAAGCACTTCACTAAGCCGTCTTCTCAACTGGACTCAATATTTAGAACAACTATGTTGCAATCACTCCACAGTGTCATCCCAGATGAAGGTTGGAGAATACAATGGACAGCAAGCAGGCTCATCTCAGGCTCCGAGGTACAGGCCAGAGGTGACAGGGCTTCTGGGATGACAGGGACACTGGAAAGAAAGAGGTCAGTCTCATTTCAGCATAAATCTATAGGGGTTTGAAAGTGATTGGACCTGGGTAAGGTGAGTGACCAGTAAGTGTTGTCTACATCTTACTTCCAGGATCAATGTGGAGCACAGTCTACTGGGGAACTTACAAATGCTCTGAGGGCAAGGGTCTATGAGCTCTGAAAGACAACTAGTCGAATGTGCCTCTCTGTCGGTGACCGAGAACACACTGAATAGAGTTAGAGGATACCTCATTCCAACCAAGGATAGGGCTGATGCTAAGCGCTCAATGCTGCGATGAAACACTCAAAACAGTAGCGAGCCTGTTCTGAGTCTAGAGACCAGAGTGTGTGGAGGCCAGGTGAGCTAAGGAGAACTCCAGTAGGGACCCAGGCAAGTGCATTGAGAAGCTACCACAGGTGCTTGCTATAGCTGTTCCTGGAAACAGATGGCACAAGCGAGAGTGAGCAGGGCTCCTCAGAGCAAAAGGAGGCTTTGCATCCTGCTCTGTCACTCAGCAAGAGAAATGCTCTCCACAGACATCTTGGATTTTCAGCACGTCTGACCTGAGGAACGAAGCTAATGGCAGTGTCCTGCTCATCTGCTCACAGGTGAGATAAGAGGGCAGAGACCTGAGCTCTATTTAGAGGTGACAGATTTTGTTGCACTGTTGATGTGGGGACTGTGAGAGTCAGCAGCAAACACCAATCCTTATAACTACCACTTGGAGTGAAAGTCGAGGGGCCACACCATGGGAAAGTCAAGGTCAGAGGGCATCAGGATAAAGGCAGCGGTGCTGAGGCTAAGCCTGGGATGGGAGTGCAGGTGGGAGTGTCTCCATGCTTCCTCAAAGCCTCAGATTTTTGATCCCTTGTCCATACCTTTCTGGGATTCTTGCAGCAACCGTTTGACCTTGGCTGTGGCCGAGCTGATGATCCTGGTCAGTTCTGGCTCACACAAGTGTTTTGCTTGACTTCTATGGTTTTGAAATATACATACATATATATATATATATATATATAAAATTTATATATATTATTTATAATTTTATATATATATATATATATATATATATATATATATATATATATATATATATATAAAATTTAGCTTAGCGGCACTAGGATAAGCCTCTATTCAGATCCCAAGAAAATGGTCAGACAATGAGTTCTTGTGTGAGCAAAGGCACTGAAATCTGGACCAAAGGAATAAATATTTCCTATAAAAGAGATACCTGCTCTTCAATTCACCAGTGCTTTCCAGACTCTGTTTTCTGTGTTTTCCGTTTCTCTTCTATGACTAAGGAGCCTGTAGACTTAGGAAATCTTAGAATGATTACTTGAAGTTATGATTTCCCAGTAATGTTACAACTAGCAACATCACTTTTCATTCCAGTAGATAAGACTGATTGTCTTAGATTTCCATTACAAATTACAAATTTCCATTACATTTAGAAGGGAGACTTATAAAGAAAAAGAGGTTTATTTAGCTCACACTACTAGAGGTCCAAAGGCATGAACTTGGCTTTGCTAAATATCTTATTATGGATGGCATCCCATGGTAGAAGCTGCTGTGAAAGGCAGAGATCACATGATCAAAAACAGGAAGCTAGAACACGAACACGAGTGGGTCCCACAAAACTATTTTAAGTCCTTCCAAGGGTAAAACCCCAATGAAGTAATGATGTCCTAGGTTCCACCTCTTAATAGCCCCATCATTCTTGCCAGAACTTGGGATGCAGATGCAGGAGGATCTCTGTGAGTTCCAAATCAGTCTGGTTTACATAGTGAGTTCCAAGTCAATGAAAACTACACAGAAGGATGTCATTTAAAAACAAAAACAAAACTAACAAAAATGTGCCATCATTTTCAGTATCGCCACACTTCATCCCAAACTTCCTATCTTTGGCAGCCTGGGGATGCACTTAAACTGTATTTGACCTAATAGCCTGGGCCAAGGTATACCAGTTGGCTGTTCTGGCCTTAATAGTGTTTTCCAGATTTGCACCACCCCATGCAAAGGCACACAAGTACTGACATACAAGCAGAGCTAATTGATGGACATTTTCAATTTCCCTCTAATAGTGTTCTCTAAAATTTAACTTGTTCATACTAGAACCAGGCGTCGGTATCTGATTCTGCGCATAGTCATATCTGTGGTTTTCTGTGCCGAAAGCATCTGTATTTCATTGTACTCACCCAGGTGTTCTGCCACCTGACTGCTTCTGAGACACATTTGGCCTGAAGTTCTGGCTCAAAAGAATCAAAACTTCCCTATGCCCTGAGGGAGAGACCTTTTGACAATTCCTCTTCTCCATTTTCCCTTGATGAACTTATGAGGTGGGAAAGAGACGGATGTGAAAAAGCTATCTGCTCTGTTAAAATAGCACAATGCACAAAAGACATTCAAACAGTCAACAGCAGAGGAATTTTCCCCCGCTAGCAAGACCAACTGCTTGCAGCATTTCATTTACCTGAGGACACTATTTTTTCAAATATCCCGTAGTGATTATCTGGCAAAATCTCAAAAGATATTTTTTCAGCACAAGTTGTCTTTGGTCAATAAATACCACAACTAAAATGTCTTAGGGGTGGAGATTTATGACCAAAGCCTAGCAAATACATTCATAAATCAGGGGCAGGAAGTTCTCAAGTAGCTGACCCGGGATTATGTAGAAGTCAGGAGAGACCGGGAGTGCTTGTGAGGTTCCCACTAAGCTAGGCTCAGACCAACTTGCAGCAGGAGAGAAAGGGCTTCAAAGAGTACTTTTTATCCAGCCACAAGGGTATGAGACCGTCTGCCTTTGCACAGTTAACACTTCTGTCTCCTCTTTTGTTCCCAGGCATTGGCACAGAGAGACATATCATGGAGGCATTTATTCCAGGTATACCAGTTGGCTGTTTGAGCTTGGCTAAGTCTCTCGAATCCTCTGACACTGTATTTTGATCTGAAAACTGATAACACTTACAGCACAGGACTGTTGTCAATATTAAATAATGTATGTGAGATGTTAGAGCCTTGCCTTTCCAATGAAAGCAATTGATCCGGTGTCATTCTTATGGATAATATTTATAAGGTGTCTGACACCATGGCAATGTTCCATAAATTACCCTTAGCCTGTTCAACTGTGTTAATTTAAGGATGGCTATAGATGCTACTGTGTAATTAATAACAGCTTCATCCAGAGTCAAAGCTTCATTAAGCCTTTTTGTAATATGTCTAGATATGACTTTCCGTCCTCATCAGTACAGTCCTCTTGGCTTCATGATCTAGATTCACCTTGACCCTCATTAGATCTCCTGTCTGAACCCCTCACTCAAGGCTCTTCAGTTAGCTTTCCAATCTCTGTCTCTCAACTCTCATCCTGTGCTTTCTCTTCCCCTCTCCCTCCTTTTCTCCCTTTCCCCTCTTCCTCCCTCTATCCTCCCTATCTTCTCTTCTTTTTCCTATAATTGCTGTTAGTGTCTGTATTATTGATCACGACCACTCTAGTAGCATTGTCCATCTCTTGCTTTTGAATTCCACGTCTACACAGATCTCCTACCTCATGTTTTCCTTATGTCTCACAAGGAGGTCAGAATCAAATGTTCTTTTCAGACTCATTTCTAGATGTGCACTTAGCCATGCACAGGAAGGTAAGCAGACAACATCAGAAGCAGACAAATCACTGACCAGGACTTGAAAAACCCTCCTCATCTTCCCATTCGGGTGTCAGCAAAAATATGTCCAGTGTTGTTTGGAGACTTTTTTTGGGAAGTTAAAATAAGCATCTTTTCACCACAGAGAGGGTACCTTCAACAAACTAAACTAACAGTGCTGCCCAAGGTCAGGTTTGTGAACCAAGGGTCACTGTGGTCAGATGCAGGAACATGGATGGCTCAAAAGGATGCTGCATCAAGGAAGAGCCCACCCCAGCACAGGCAATGGCTCAGAGAAGTTGCATCCTTAGAGTTCTGTGCATGACTTACAGCCAGTTCTTCAGAAAATATGATCTCTTTCACAGCAATCATGGGCGCTTGTGTAACTTAAGGAAGGGTCTTGTAAATCTAAACTACAGCTTCCTGGGACTCATTAGTTTCCTTTTCTTCCTGAATCTTGTGATTCTATCTCCTTTCTCAAGGTATTTTTATAGGGATATCAGTAAGTTGGGCTTAGTCCTGAATGCTAACCTTCCTCTCCTGCCCACATGCATTTGCCAGTTGGTGGCCATCACCTCCTAATTTCCCCCCTCACCTGTGCATTTTACATTTACTGTCCCTTCCTATTACCACCATTCATGCTTGTCAACAGATGGCCTAGGACTGATCACCTTCCAAACATATCTCACAAAACCCTATGACAATAACTTCACATGATCTAATTCCCCAAACTTTAATTTCTCTTAGGCCTTCAGTGTAAAATCCAGTGTCTTCATGTAGATTCATGGGCCCTGATGCTTAGACTCCTGCTTGTCTCTGTGGTGGGTCTCCAGTTTCTCCTTCCCTCTCTTCCTCTCCTTGGTAGATCTACAGAATCCTGCTGGCTTCCTAACATTCTATGACCTGCTAGGTTTCCAAAACTTGAGCTGTTTCCTTTGCCCAGAAGATTCCACTTTGCCTATGGTCAGTTCCCAGGCTCAAGTCTCAAGTGAGTGTGACTTTCTCAGAGATGCTTCAGTGAGACCTAGATGAGAACCCTTTCCACGTTACTGCCTCACCATTGGCTAATTCCTGAGTTATTTGAGTTTTGTAATAACTTATTAGTCATGAATCAGTCTAGGATCTGATTGAATTCTGGGCCAATGTTCTTTCCTGTGCACTATAACCCACTTGAGGAATAAGCCTTAAAGAAATACTTATTCCCAAGTGTCCTTTGACTTCCTTTGTAGTGGGAGGCACTTCATCCCTTACCTACAGCTTCACTTTCTGCAGTTTTAGCAACCAGAGTGCAGTAGGGTCCAAAGTCATAAATGGAAAATTTTAGAAGTAAATAATTGACACACTGTAAATTGAACATTGTTCTGAGTAGCACAGTGAAGTCATGAATACTCTTGTTTCATCCTACCCAACAAATCATCAGCCTTTGTACAATGCATCTATGCTGTATACACTGCCTATCCATTAGTAACTTAGTGGTCAGGTTATGAGATAGGCCTTTGATGTCACAACTTAAGTCATCCTTACTTCACTTAATTTTGGCCCCAGGGTACAAGTGCTGTGATGCAGAGAATTTATATATCCAAAGGAGGTATGAAGTAATCCTTCCTTCAGTTGAAAGGCTGAAAGTAAAATCTTTATTAAAGTATACTGTTAATTGGTCTGTTTTGCTGAGAGTCATTGTTAATCTTTTCCTGTTCCTAATTTATGCATTTAAGTTTATCATGGCCATGTTTGGATAAGGAATGCAGTGTAGAGAGTGTTTGAGTCTATCTGGGATTATTCTGCACTCTGGGGTTCATGGAACATGTCCTCCTTAGGTAAGGAGAGGCAGATGCATTTTTATGAGCTCCACAAATGAGTCTTGAGCACTGTGAAGCTGGAGCATTGTGGTTATAAGCAAGTGGCCTGAGGAACAGAAGTGGGATATTGCGGTTGGCCCATTAGGGAAGGTTGAGGTAAAGAAGGGTTAGGCATGGTTTCTAGGATACCCTAGTTCACTCAACCTTCAGCAACCTTACTGTGTGGTTAGACACCCAGCTCTCTCATGGTCACTTGATAAGTATGAATTCACCACAAAGAATACTCTCCCACAGCATGAGTAGCCCTGTCCATCAAATCCCAAGGGCACTGCCACATAGATTCATCTGCTTGGCAATGTCTTCTGACACATGCCTAAGCCTCCCTGACAATAAAACCTTCTTATCCAAAGTGACAGGGATGAAGTGGGCAGGTGGAGAAGCCAAGGCATTCTTTTTAAACTCTGACTAGCTTGCAAGGTTCTTTTTACTTGTGACAATTATTCTACTGTCCCCCTGAACAGTTGCTAAGATCCTGGTGGAGCATGGGGGGCAGAGACTGTCAAATCAGACACGATCAGTGATTATGTGACTTGACAGATACTTCCAACTTTTCTGTACAGAGCAGGTAGAATGTTCACCTGAGGGTAGTTGACATAGTGGAAGGCTCTAGAAACAGAGTCCTGCTGATGCAAACCTCATTCTTCTGCTTCCTTTATGAGTAACTTTGCTTCAGAACACCTATAGGGAAGCTCCCTTCAGGTACATTACTGTCGCCCTTTAACCAGAGTACTTTGGTAAAGTACTCTAAGAGAATTTATCTCATTCTGTTCTTTATTGAAGATGGGAAGGGCATCCATAGGAAGAAATGCAGGGACTTGGCATTTTCATTAACTCTCTGTGCACTATCAGTGACCAAATAGGACACAGGCCATGGCTCTTCCCTTACCTGGTGACTGTGAGTAGCAGCCCTAGAGACATGGGTGACATTCCAGTCATCAGATTCTTGTCTCAGATTTGCTAACTCCTCCCACCACATTGCCATTATCATCTCTGTCTTACAGATAAGGGAACTGAGAGGAGTAAGGACATTTCCTGAGGGCTCTGCTGGGAAGTGGCCAGGGGACAGCAGAGTGGGACATGTCTTTGTCTGTCTCTCCCACATTGTCCTGTAGCATTGCTTTCTATTGTCCAGGAACAAGAATGATGGCTCTGCTCACCCATGGGATCTGGGAGAACTACACAGCCATAGAAAGCACTAGGCATGTGTGCCCCTCATCATATCACATGCTCTGTTGGCATCAGACCTTCTCTGGATATTTCCTTTCACAAGGGTGGTCCACAGCCAGAATGCAAACGTCTGCTGTGTCCCTGCATGTGTGACCTGGCTGAGTCCCTTTGCCTTCCCTTGCCTTGCCGTGTACTCTCCAGTCACAGATATCTTCGTCTAGTTCCTACTGGCAGTCATTTAGTTGCCACCTCCTGCCACTGGGCTCTGGGAAGAAAGGCCTTCGAGGGCAGAGGCTTAGAGAAAGATCAGCTTCAACTTGAGACATTGACAAACTCCCTCAGACGCCCCACCTGGCAGCTGTTGGACTTCCCTGCCCAGTCCTGCGTCTTGAAGACTCTGTAACATTGACTCTAGTGTTCCTTTCCTTCCCAGCTCAGATCTTTAGCTGTCCTTCTCTGATTTGGTAGTCTTTAAGGGACTCCCTACATCTCTTTTGGTCAGAAGAGCTGGTATCTAAATCCATCTCACAGCTGGTTTTTAAACCCTCAGGTTGGTACTATCTCTCCATTTTTAAGTTGAGAAAATCAACTGATGTAAAATAAAGGAAAACAGAAAAGCCCACGATGCCTAAACTTGTTGCTCTGTGAGCCTTTACTCTTTCTGAATCCCACCTTAGTAAACTTTGTTCACACCCATCTTCCCACCAAACCTTCAGCTCCCCCTCCCTCCTCTCAACCCTGGCCCTACATCACATCTTTAGCATATATATGTGGAAAACACCACAGATGTGGCCTGAGAAGACACTCATTCAAACACCATCTCCATTGTTCATGAATTAGGTGACTCTCTGCACTCTAGTTTCCTTGTCTATGCAATCCAGTGATAGTGACAACTCACAGGGTTCGAGCCATTATTTGAACCACACCCATCAGCCGAGCCAGTGGGAAGAGACAGGATAGCATGTCAAAGCATCTTTGTTCACCAGGTTCCATCCTCAACCAAGATCCTGCTTTGAAGGCTGTCACCCACTGAGACAGGGTCCTTTCCGACCTCTATTCTTAGAACTCTCCATGTCATCCTTCCTCATGTGACGTGGCTTCCCTGTGTCCCTTATTGAGATCTCTTGTCTCTGAGCCTCATTTTCAGGGCTCTTTCCCAGCATGCTCTCTCTTGTGCAGATCGAAAATCTAGAGGGGGGTAGCTGGAGGCTCACTGGACCTTGCAAGTATAGAACATATACTCTCCCAGCCTAGGAAGACATTCGCCATTTTCATCGCTCTCTCCCTTCCCCACACTTCAGTACAAAGCAGAGCCTACCATACAGTAAAAATATTTTGGCTGTCTCTGTCCTTAAGAAAAAAAAAAGAAAAAGAAAAACCCTTCTAAAAATACACAGAGACATCTCACACATGGTGGGGCTGGAGCTTGCTTTCCAGGTGACAGAGACACCCCAAGCATGTGCCCCTCTTAAAGATGGATGCTGACAACTCCTGGGCCAGACTTCCAGACAAGAAGACAGCTAAGTGACAGAGGTGTTTGCTACTGAGCAGACGTTCATTTTCTTTGTGACCCATTCCAGACACTGCAGAACCCCATTCATTCAGAGAGGTTGGAGAAGGATCCTGGGACATTAGTGACTGGCAGGATATGGCCAGGCTTCTTACTTAGTGTTTTAAGAACTTCACAAAGAAAGGTAAAGTTTGAAATTCTCTCTTTTGTAAATCCAGAGTATATCACCAGCTCTGTGGCTTCCTTTTCTCTCTACAGGTATCATGTCTTGTGGAACTAATGGGTGAGCAGCTACAGGGACCCAACTCTAGACTCCATCAGCCTCTGGTCCCTGGCAAACCTTGGGTTGTCTCTGGGCCTGTCTCTATATTTCCCAAATCGAGATGCTCTAATTACATGACATGTTAGATGTTTTCCTAGCTCTAAAGTGCCAGAAACTGTCACACACACACACACACACACACACACACACACACACAAATTAAAAAAAAGTGAAAACAAATCTTTAAAGGAAGGCTTATTAAACGCTCCCTAGTAGGTCCTCCACTAAGTGGTATTTCCAAGAATTCTGAAGTGTGAAGAACAATTTTATTTATGATCCTCCATGAAACAAGATAGGCCCATTTTGGGTTGCAATTCCATTAATATAGTTTGTCAAAGGACGTTTTTTGGCTATTACGAGCCGAGGTTTCTCCTTGTGCGCTGTCTGGGATTAGTAAGGACCCATTTAGCATGATTTGGTCTTTTGAGAAAATCGTGATTCCTTAATGAGGGCCCCATGTGCTCGTTCTTTCACGTCCTTAGTCACTATATTAAAGAGGCTTTGATGATGAGTGTTTTGTAAATATGAGGCTTAAAAAAGTAAGGTCAGTGTCTTCCTGCATAGCTCTTCTTAGCCTGCCGTGCACAGATGTGTATTTGGAGCCCTGAGAGGATGCTGTATCGGCAGCGTCTCCAAGGTTATTTTATCCCAGAGCCCCTCTATCACGGAGCCTCTTCCAGCACTAATGTCCACAGCAATCTGTGTTTCCCCTAGTTAATGTCCTTTTCTCTCATTGACTGAATCTGTGAGGTTTTCCCATAACGTAAAAGAAGATGAGCCCACTATCCCCCCTATTTTAGACACAGCAACTTCCAGAAAATCTGTCTCATCTACAGCATGTAGAGAGAGGTGGATAAGTTCCCCTCCACCATGCTCACAGAATGAGAACTCCTTCCATTCATTATGGCTGATAGCCTATTCTGATTTGACCTGGTGACACAGACCTGTTAATTCCAGCTATTTTGAGACACTGAAGAGGAAGGATCACAGATTCAAGGCAATGTGTGCAACCTAACAACACTCTATCTCAAAATAAAAAGTGTCCAAAAAAAAAAAAAAAGGTTGGGCTAGGCTGGGGATACAGCTCAGTGGTAGCCTAGCATGTTGGTGGACCTAGGTCCAATTTCAGGTACTGAGCAAAAGGAGGATTCCCAATAATACTGTCTACCGCTTCTCTGAGTATGTGTGGGAATTGGGACTCAATATTCAGGTCTACTAACCTGAATCCTGCAAGCATGTAGAAATGGAAGCTCCAGACATCAGAGGTGGAAGCAGATCGTAGGAAGAAGGGAACTTGGGATTCCCAGGGATAGAGTCACCACTGCTGGACCTGAGGAGGTTCATCTTAGAGTCTTAGGGTGAGGATGTATAGATGTTAGAAATGTGAGGGCTCCTCCCTGGCCATCTGAAATTTCTCATTCATATTTCTCTGCATCTTTCTCCCCAGGGTGTGACTGAAGTCCTCAGTGCTGGGCCTTGAGGGGTGGCCTCTGTACATGCCAGGGTTCAGGGCCTCACTGAGACTAGGAACTGCTTTACAATGAACCCTCTTTGCGTGGAGGGAATTGAACTTAAATTCATTGGGAACCCACTTTTAAGGGGGGTACAGTGGAGATCCTGGGAGTTCCTGGAATTCAGAAAAGACAAATAGTCCAGGGCAATGACAACCTCACAATCTAGAAGTCCAGGTTAGCAGGGCAAGGAGGCTCGGGAGAGGCAGACAGAGCTAAAAAGGGAGTCTCTGCCCAGGAGGAGGAAGAGGCTCCCAGAGATTGCAGAGGGATATGCAAAGTGTTTTTAATTTCTTCAAAGAAACAAAGGATGGAGAGAGCAACCACTAGGGGAAAAAATGTAAACTCTAGGGAAAAAGATTTTGACTTTCTAGAAAACAATACCAAAGGGTTAGAAATTTCTCTGTTTCAAAACTCATCTTTGAAAAAAAAAGAGTAGCACTTTAGAAGATTATGCCAAGCAAGGAAAGAAGCAAGCACCATTCCAAAAATAAGAACAACTAGGGGAGTGAAGGGACAGAGGAAGTGTGTCCCCAGGAAGAGCATGAACAGAACGGAGGAGCAGCTAGGATATGTGTGGCTGTTCCAAGCACTGCCCTGTGCTGTCTAGAAAAGGGCCACCCACAACTGCCAAGAAAATCCAACATACTATAGGAAGAAATTCAATGGAAAAACACACAAAGCCCAGACTTCCTAAAAAGAAATGAAAACCATATTGACATCAGATTTCTCCTCACAGGACTGTATGTAACCATGAAGGAAAATACTCAAGAGGGGAAAAAAAATCTTGGTGACTGGCTCATCCCAAGTAGTGTTTAAGAGGAAGGTTAATAGAACATAAAGAAACTATGATATGAGCTGGCAAGATGGTTCAGTGGATAAAGGTGCTTGCTGCCCAGCCTGACGATGTGCTGGAAGGAGAGAACTGACTCCTACAAGCTGTCTGTATGTGTGCTGTAGAATGTACCCTCCCTCCCAAATAAGTGTTATAAAAAGGAATTTGAAATACTGCCTAAAAGCCAACAAGGTGACCCCAGAGATTGAGAGCGAGGCTTCTCAGTAGCATGGCCAGTGCACTATGGCCTGTGGGCCAAGGTTTAAAAGTTCAAGTACAGAGTCTCCTTTGTGCCTCAAAGCACAACCCTTAAGTATGAACCCTATAACTCTTTGAGGTATGTCCTTAAGTGTGAACCCTATAGTTCTTTGAGGTATACGCTTCTAGTCCTTAGGTGTGAACCCTATAGTTCTTTGAGGTATATGCTTCTAGTCCTTAGGTGTGAACCCTATAGTTCTTTGAGGTATGTGCTTCTAGTCCTTAGGTGTGAACCCCATAGCAGTTTGAAGTATGTGCTTCTAGTCCTTAGGTATGAACCCCATAGCAGTTTGAGGTATGTGCTTCTAGCACACAATGACAAACAGTGTAAACGTCAGCACTGTAGAAGACAATAATATGGACATTCAAGGAAGAGGCTTAGACTACATAGAGGGCAGGAGAGAGCAGGACAAACATTGTGTCCTATTGTCCCAGGCCTGTCATTCTGGGTACACATTGGTAGGACAGAAACTCTAGAGGTCTTGAGCCACAAATCATGTGGTCTTGCCAGCTCCATCCCACATGACCTTTTCCTGGTCTGGCTCTGTTCACTGCCTGTGACTTTCCTCAGTGGTCCATGTTCCTGATGTCATATCCTTCCTGAGAATACCGTAGGTTCATTCTTATAGACTCCTGCATTCTCCCCTGACAACAACCTACTGAGAAGTCACAAGTTCTCGACAACATTCTAACATGCTATCCTCCCATCCAGTTCCTGGTGGGATCTTTGCTTCTCTGTGTAACCTTATGAGGTGGATTTTTTCTCTTTGCCTTTCTATCTGTATCATGGCCTTCTGAACTCTCACTAGAACAACCCAGAGAACTCCCACTCAAGATTTTCCAAATTTCTTTCACAGACTGATTTTAAATATTTCTGGACCATGTGTTCCAATCATCATCTGATGGACACACCAATCTCCTCAACTACTATAGTATCACTCTTTGGGGCGAATCAGCTACTTGTCACCAAACCCAAGAATCTCCAAAAGATGATGTATGGGAGGGGAGATTTATTTTGGCTCATCATTTCAGAGTTTTTAGTCTGTCAGACAGAGGTCATGTGAAGGGCAGCTCACATCAGAGTTGACAGAAAATTAAAGAGATAATGTCCATATTCCTGGGCTTCATTCTCTCTCCTTCAAAGGGATGGAGCCACCAACATGCAGTTGGGGGTTATACCTCTTAGTTAATCCTCTCTGGAAATGTCCCCTAATCCACTAGACACTTGCCTCCACTTAATCAAGGTGACATCACAGCATTTAGTGGAACCTGCTGGCATGGTTAGAAAGATACAGCAAAAGGGAAGGAATAGGGTTAAGGTTATAGATCACATGAATGAGGTCGCAAGCAGTTTACACCAGAGCTAAGGATCAGGAACTTATCCTTAATTACAAATAGAAACCTTAGCTCACAAGGACTAAGCACAGGACACACAGGAACTTATTATTTAGCTACAAGCAGAAATCTTAACCTGCACAGACAAGCAGGAACTTCTTGATTACCACTAGGAAACTTAACTCGCAAGGACTTAATATAGAACAAACTAGGAATTATTCTTAGCTGTCTTAACCGCAAAGACTGGACCCTGAGAGGTATATTGTTCCTATCTTGGTCTCATAATTCCTCCTTGAGATTTGGTCTTTTTACTGCGCAGATGTTTGTCTGTTGGGGTTTAAGGGTCCCTGTAGAGTGATGCATTTGAATATTTGGTCACTAGCTGACGGTACTGTTTGGGAAGGTTCAGAGGATGAAGTGAGTCACAGGGAGGTATGCCTAGGGGGTTCCTGTCCTCTTTTTCCTCACTGACCATAATATGACCACATGACTCATGCTTTGCCTGCCATAGTGGACTGTCCCCTCAAATTCTATGACCTAATAAGCCTGTCCTTCTGTCTTAGGGCTTGTACTGCTGCACAAAACATCATGACCAAGAAGCAAGTTGGAGAGGAAAGGGTTTATTCAGCTTACACTTCCACATTGCTGTTCATCACCAAAGGAAGTCAGGACTGGAACTCAAGCAGGTCAGGAAGCAGGAGCTGATGCAGAGGCCGTGGAGGGATGTTTCTTACTGGCTTGCTTCCCCTGGCTTGCTCAGCTTGCTCTCTTATAGAACCCGAGACTCCCAGCCCAGAGATGGAACCACCCACAAGGGGCCCTCCCCTCTTGATCACTAATTGGAAAAAAAAATGCCCAACAGCTGAAACTCACGGAGGCACTTCCCCAACTGAAGCTCCTTTCTCTGTGATAACTCCAGCCTGTGTCAAGTTGACACACAAAACCAGCCAGTACACCTTCCTCACTTTGCTTTCAAGGTATTTTGTTACAGCCATGAGAAAGGTAACTGAGACTGTGTCCTGTGGAGACGATGAGGGGCTGAGGGGCTGGCAAAATTTAGGGCCTTTATGCTTTTCAGGGGAATTTGTTTTTCCCTGCAAAACTTATATGGAATAACAATTACAGAAGAAGAGGGAGGACACGGGGGGCTGGAATGGGTCAGAAAGGGCGAGATTGTGTGAATACGGTATTTACACACACAAATCTCAAAAACATACTCCCACCAACATACAAATTTATTCAGCGTGTTGATGTTTCAAATATGCAAAATAAATCAACAGCATTTGTGTGGTTTCAATAAAGAGTCTTCATCGTAGGTTAAAATCTCGATTGGTCCACACGGTTGACCCATCTGAAGGTGTGAGGAGAGCCACACTGCTGCTGAGTGAGGAACGGGAGGTAATTCAGTAAAAACCTAGGTGTTCGACGATGAAGTCTCCTACTCTTATTATTTACTGATCTAGTGCCCTGGGAACCAGAGTCTCAGGGATGTTGAGCCTACAGTGACTAACACAACTTGTTCTTTACCAACTCCATTCAGTGATCCCCATGGTGAACCCTTGTATCTGATCATCTGGTTTTGACTCATTTAATCATTCAATAACTTGTTTCTTCAAGGGTATGTGGGTCTTCTGCCCCCTGTCGCCCATTGCACACTGTCATTCTCAGGGTGTAGAGAAGCCTGGGATCAGGGTCTCAGTGTCAATGGGTACAGCAGGAATAAATGACATGGAGATTATGTTGGAGGACAGCTCCATTACTGAAATGGTGGAGCTAGTTTATAGAGCTTGAGTCACTTGAGTCTGGGTTGGGGGTTGCGGGGAGGAAAAAGGACAAAGGAGAAAGTTCACCTAATTTGCATATCCGGACCTGATTGAAGACAGGCAAATGTTAATGACACACCAATTCAAGTATCAAAGCTTGCAGGAGGACTCAGGGACTTTCCAACAGTATCAGATTAAGAGACTGCTAGTCACATGATTTCTGAGAAGCCAGTTCTCTGGCTGGAAAACCAGAAGCCTAAATGGCCCTACCATGAGGTGGCCTTTGCCTCTATGAGGTTGAGTCGGACCAAGCCTGATTTGGGTAGCGAGTGGCCCCACTCCTGCTGTTCTCTCTGATAGTTTGTCAGGGGTATGGGCCTTCTACCATCCCTCATCTGGCTTAGGAACCCACAATTCTATATCTACTATGCTTGTTAAGGCTCTATGATGGCAGATTGTGTTAAATTCATGGAAATAGAAATGTATAGAGGTTAAAAATACAAATAAAATAGAGGCTGAAGAGATGGTTCAGTGGTCATTGGGGTTCGATTCCCAGCACCTATGGGGTGCCTTATGACTGTCCATGACTCTAGCTCCTCATTTGGCCTCTGTAGACACCATCCAGGCACATGATAACACATATGTATATGCAAGCAAAACACTCAAATGTATAAAATAAAGTAAAATAAACAAAGTAAATCTTTCAAAAACATCTAAAGCTAAACACAGCTTCTCAGTGATGTTCTGTCTGTCCCTTCCAAGTCAGTCCGTTTTTCCAGTATGTGGGAAGATCCTTCACAGAAGCTTCTGGAAACTATTAGAGAGATTTTTGTCTGCAGTGTTTGGTCTCTTGTCCTCCTTTTTTTATTGTTCAGATGCCCCTTAGTTTGGGTTCTCAGCTTCTTCCGTGATCTCTGTGAGTCATGACCTGTGTATTTATGGAAGAGAAAATGATCTTGCTCAAGCCCTGTGCTGTTGTCTGGGAATCCCAAGACAAAATCGAAAGGAATAAAGAAAATCTCGAGTCTCCAGCACCTTGTGATGCAGCATGGTTGTGAAGCATAAACAGGAAGTGACAGATTTGTCAGAGGCTTTCTCTCACCAACATTGACATTTTCCCCTTTACACTCTTGAGCCTTTACTGAGACTCAGTACAATGCCTCTCTATAGAAGGTGTCACTGTCAAACCCAGTTAGAGATGTGGAGGCCTCAGGTGAGAGAGTGGGGGTGGGGAAAGGGGAGAGGCGATGTAGGAATGGCCAAGGCTGTACCCATCTGTGGGCTGAACATCCACTAGTGCTGAGGGTGTGGGGATCATATTTAACAGACTTTGATCATACGAGTGAAAGGTAGTGTGTATTACTCAGGGTCTTCCAGAGGGACAGAACCATCAAACAGAATGAATAGGTATTAAAGGGTGGGGTGTTCAACTGGCTTATACTATATGGTTGGGATGGTCAAGTATCTGTCTCACACTGGAGTGAACTTGGTAGCTGCTCCATCCATAGAGTTACCACTAAAGACCTGGAGGATGCTCGGAAGGCCACTGGCCTTCTATTCATGTAGAAAGCCCAGAAGAGGCTGGTCCTTCAGCCAAAGCATCAGCAACAACAGGATAGATAAATTGGCTAGGGACAGTGAAGGTCAGGAGAATACTTTCATCTGGGCAGCAACCAGAGGGTGAATCTTCCCATATCAGGTAAGGCCATCGAAACTGTCCCCAGAGATACGCCCACAGACCAACCTGAGGTAGATCGTCCTCCACTGAGTTGGCAGTCCCATCTAACATCTCAGTAGTGGGATGAACTCTACCTGTTCTGCCTAAAGTGGAATGAATGCAAGCTAGCTGGATGCTGAGTGCTACACTGGAGTTCACTAGAAAGAGCAGAGGCAGGGGGTGGGGGGACTGGATGGGGAGAAGGCAGAGAAGACCAATCACTCCAGTCATTGGAGTCAAAGGTTGCTACAGCGTAGGCATATAGTTTCAGTGTGCTTACTGTTGTTTGTATATATAGAAGATCTACAGGCCAAGGTACAAGGCAGTCAGTGGGAAGCCAATGCAGCCAGGGCACAGGACGGACATCTGCAAGGCTTCCTGGGGGCCTGGGTATCTTGTAGAAACTGGGAGACCAGTGCGTGTATTAAAAGGCCATTAGAAGCAGCCTCCTGATGCCAGGCGCATAGTAGGTTCTCAGCTCATGTCTAACAAACAAGTCTATTTGAGGGAAATCATCTCTGATTTTTTTTTCTGTTTAGATTGTTTATTAGCACAAAGAACAGAGCCCCAGTCAAGGCCAACAATGTGTCTGTTATGTGCCCATGTCTGCTTTAGTCCATTCAAACAATAATTATCAGGATGGCTAACAACGGATGATTTATTATAAATATCAGCTCTGCTGCTTGTTAATTCAGAACCAAAACATTTGCCCATTTCCGTCCCAAAGGGAGGAGTCTAGTTAGTGTGTTCCCTATATTATAACTACAAAATTAAATTAAATGAACTGAGAGAATTGCATAAATAAAGTAATTTAATTCATGGGATGAAGAATAACACTGAATGCATCTATAGTTGGGTAAATAAGCCAATTAAACATTTCCTCTTTAGACAGAACAAGCCAATAGTGCAGCCACAACAAAAAGAAATAAAAGAATAAAAGAGAATGATTTTACATTAGTTAAGTGTGGCCCATGAGGGTCCCAGACCCACCCTGACTCCTGGCTTTTTTGCCATCTTGAGAGATCCCGGCATTAGCTTCAGGTGTATTCATTTCTTGCCTCAAAGGCATTTTCTTTAAATCATGGATTGAAAGAAATGGGTCCAAGAGGCTGAAGGTGGTCTGTGTTCATTCCTGCAGAAAATTATCTAGGAAAAGACAAACTGTGGACAGTATTAGTACATAGTGGTGGATTAGGACATTCAAGGTTTGAGGTCAAGCAGAGCTAAGTTCAAATGCTTGCTGATGCTCATGACTTGGGGAGTGCGGACCTTAGGAAGAGTCTTATTTCTGGAATGGGATAGTTGTAACTCTATCCTGGGACTGGGTGAGGCCCAGGAGGGGAAGGGGTGATAACAGCAGAGGTGGTGGCCCGCATGCTACCGTGGGTGGTTTGATGTACCAGATGATACGTTCTTTACCCCGCTCTTTCCCGATCCCCTGCCTGGATCTAGAAATGGAGGATGTGGTGAGAGATAGATAGATAGATAGATAGATAGATAGATAGATAGATAGATGGATGGATGGATGGATGGATGGATGGATGGATGGATGGATGGACGGACGGACGGACGGACGGACGGACGGACGGACGGACGGACAGACAGATAGATAGATAGATGGATGGTTAGATAGAACCCCAGAGAGTCCCCTAGGACTCTACGGTCCAGTGAATGAGTCAAGGGGATGTCCACACAAGTAACAGAATGCAAGTTAGACCAGAATACCCTGGAACGAGGGATCAGAGTTGAGTCAGACACCCCATTAGTTTCTTTACCTGGAGACCTCCCTGACAGCCTTTGTGGGGGAGGGAGTACAATCTTCTGCAGTTTTAACTCAACTAAGCCTGGCCTCTGTCTTTTCCTGCAGTTGATTCTAAGCCTGCACACAGCAGAGCAAGAGGAAGTTGGAGGTTTAGGAGGCTGTGCAGGCTGGTCCAGGGCTCAGCATCAACAAAGGAGGAGAGAGAGATGCTGCTGCCAGAGAGTCCTGGAACAACATCTGAAGCCTGGGCCAGGTCATCCCCGGCAGAAGGGATGTCTCTTTCTGAGCCTGCTTCCACATTTGTGAAGTGGGGTGGGGCACATCTTTCTTCAACTCCGAAGGTGTTTGGGGGGCTTCTCTGCTGTGAACGCAGCTCCCTTTTGATTGAGTCAGTCCATTAAACCTATGTGGGTACTCATCAACGTGAGCAGTGGCAGGTGTCGAAGTGACTGTCAGGCTTGTGAGAGTTGGGGAGAAGGTTGTATAGGAATGCAGATGCTTTGTGAATGATCTGACCATCCGCTGCCAGAATGTATTGTGATGTCATAGGACAGAGGTCAGAGGGAACTCAAGGACTTACCCTGGAGGCAGATGGCCTGCAGTGACTCTCAGGTGTGTCTGAGGGTCAATCGGAGTCATCCAGGACACGAGCAAGGGCTTGACCTGAGGTGCGGTATGGTGTTGGGGTCCAGTACAAGCTGGGTTTGAGGCAGGGGACTCTGAGGGAGGCTTGGCCCAGAGTGGGAATGGATTGCTGGATGTAGCTAAGATGTGAGATTGGGTCCTGGGGGCAAGGTGACCTCAGTCAGATTTTTGGGGAGAATGGTGGGAAATGATCTGATTTGCATCCTAAGTATGGAGGAGGGATTGGGAGACAGTCTCTCGGTGACTTCCGGTGATTTCCTAATAGGTGCTAGGACCTGGTGGGAGAGTGAGACTCTAGGGACACAGGAAGGGGCAGACTTAACATATTTAAGTATGAAGTAGGGTTTTACAAATGCAAGAGACCCAGGAGGGATGGAGGTTGCTGACCTGAGCCACAGGGGTATATCCGCAAACCCTAGGGCATCGGAAAGCATAGCTGATTGGGCAGAAGAACCCAGGCAGTCCTGAGTGGAAGAGGGTAAGCCGGAGCCCAGGGCTCAGACAGGGCCTCCAGGGCAGGCAATGAACACACATATTTTTAAGGGACGATCACTTCCTTCCTACCTGATGCTCACCTTGGATATTCCTGGGGAGAGAATCAATGATATTTGGAGCCCAAATCCACACTGAACCAAAATGGAAAAAGAGAGAGAGAGAGAGAGAGAGAGAGAGAGAGAGAGAGAGAGCTAGCTTTATTTTTTTGTATGTTATCAAGACTTTCATTTATATAACTTCCATGCATCATCTCCTGGAATGAAATTTAGACTCTAGAATCTGGCAGCCATGCATTCCTTCATGCAAAATATGTTTTAAGGGCAGCAACCATCCTTACCATCCCAGCTGGTGGCCACCCCCTTGCATCCTTGGACATATCCAGTTTGCATCCTGATGGGAGTGTGACTGTCTCCTACATCCCGCCCCAGAGCACAGCCAGTTCTTGGCTCCATCCATTCCTACGTTGTTCTCCCTGCTTAACAGAATCTAGCTTAGGCAAAGGTTTCCATCACTAATGATTTTGCACACCAATGAATCAGCGAGTGAATTATAATCTTCATTGGAATAAAACTCTGGATAAAATACAGTGAGGCTGAATAGAAGGCTGGCGTCTAGGCACACTGTGGGGCAAACCTCGGTTCATTTGATCTCCCAGCAGGACATCACAGAGATGTCTTCTATTAGCTGACTTCCTCAAGGACAATGCTCTATGACACGGTCCTCAGAAAGTTCATGACCATCTATCACCCCAGAGGTTTTGATGCTCTATCAGTACTCAAGGCCGACACCCACTACTTTCTTTTCAGCTTTCATCAAAGATGGATTAATATTTTTTGAGCAGCTCTTGTATGGCTGGAGCTGTGACAAGGCACTTTACAAAATTAAAACATATTAATTCTGCCCACCACTCTGCACAATAGAGATTTTATCATCATGGTCCAGGGTTTAAGACAAAAGGTCCCAAGCACATAAATGACCCCCACTTAGGTCACATGAGGACCCCCCACATCCCCCGTGCACCTGACTTCTCCATTCACACCCAAGTCCAGGGTTTATCAATACTTTAGTCAATAACAACAGACTCTGATCTGAATTGCCATCATTTTAAACACCGTTTATCTCTTCTCCTCTCCATCCTCCTCTTCCTTCCCCTCCTCAGCTATGAACATATGTGTGTTAATTCTTTCATTGTTGGGACAAAATACCTGTGAGAATCAACTTAAGGGAAGAAGGGGTTTATTTGGGTATATGGTGCAGCTCATACCCCGTTATAGTAGAGGAGGCACAGGGGTGTGGCCACTCTTGGCCAATGGCAGCAGGAGGCAGGAGACATCTTGCTCATATCGCTGTTAGTTGGAAACCAAGAAGGGGGATGCCAGCTCCCACCTGGCTTTCTTCTTTCGTCTTTTGGGTTCTGTTCCAACCTTGACCCATGAATGGGGTCACCCATATTCAGGACACATTCCTCAGTTGAACCTCTCTGGAAGCCCCTGGCAGATATACCCTAGATCTCCTAGGTAATTCCAAGCCCAATCAGATTGCCAGTCAAGATCAAACATGGCCCAGAGACACATGTATATCTGTGCAAAACATGTCTGTGGTAATATTTAAGTGTAATGTCAACCTCACATGTGGATTTGTTGATGCTAAAAAGGGTACTGGCATTCTTTTAAGTTGGCTATGGTTTTCAGTTGAATGAGAAGACTCAATTAATGTAGTTTCTGGGACAGTTTTAGTATTCTTGGTAATATGGCGGCATAAAGCTTGGCAGTAATTACAAGAGCCACTATAACACTGACTTCAGCAACTGACATGAACCTTTAAGGAACACTCTCCAGTGAATCATCCCTCCACATGCTGTTCTGTCGGTCACAATGCGGCCAGTGATTGAACCACAGTGATTCTCACTCCTGTGGGGTCACGCATGGACTTTGTGACCCAGGACAAGCCAATGCCACTTCTCACTGCTCCCTGATAGGAGCCACAAACCCAGCAACCAGCAGCATGCCAGAGAGCACAAGAAGCCACGTGACACCAAGGCCAGGATCTTGGGCTATCTGAGGCATCATGGTGTCTTTGTTAAGTGACAGGCTAAGTGACACTGAGCTCTTAGAACCTCTGTAAGATGCGGGTGTTATAAGTACTCTTCCCAAAACCCAAGGAAGCATTATCTGTAGTAGGTTAAGAACAGTGGCAGGTGCAGGTGGAGAAGAGTGAGTAGCATTGAACCCTGAGGCACACACGCCCATCAGCTTCCCAGGCTCGCAGAGCCTCATGGACTTTTCTTTTGCTTGGAGAGAAAGTCTCCAGTGGGATAGAAGGAGCCAATTGCTTTTTTTTCCCCCTTGTATCACCTTCTCAGAACACGAGTTGCCCCAGCCTTGGACGTCTCCACATCTTTCCCAACAGTGCCCCTGCAATAGCAGGTAGACATCCTTACCTCCCTGGGGCAGTGAAGTTACCAGAACGAGCATTCCTCCTTGAAGCCATCAATTGTACATTTGATCCTTCCCAGTTGGAGCTCCCTTCCAATGCCACTTAAACGATCCTTGGGCCAAAAAATCTCTAATTGGAGGTTTTAGGCAGCAATGTCCCCTCTTTGAATGATCTCTTTTGAAGCTGCACTGTGTTTCTGCAGCCTGCTGTCCAATCGGACATTAGCCACAGTGATATGGAGCAATATAGAATCCTTCACGTCTTCAGTGTCGCCATGGAGTTCGTCACTCTCAAGACAGACACCGTGTAACCAGTCAGACCCTTGTTGGTGCGTTAAGCCATGCACTCCTTGGAGTGGAGGAGGCACACTTGGGTCACACCATGACTCACAGCCTCAATAGCTCCATGAGTCTCTGATCTTCTTTTGTGTAGGGTTGTTTTAGGTTAGGGTTATTTTTTCACACGGGGGGGGGGCGGGGGCGGGGATGGCAGATGTGCTTAATGTCTGCTGATGTACTGTTCAGCCTGTGATGTATTGAAGGTTTAATGAACCGAGCATGTGAGGTGTGGTGAGTTCCTTAGACTGTAGGTCTATCCTGGCTGTGGTCTGGGGAACACCTCTCTGGGGAGCACCTCTCCAGCCCAGGCTTCTTTCTGTGTGTTTCTGACGCCATACAAGAAGCCAGATTGACGCTGTACTCTCTACTCAGAAATACTGTCCGGTTAGTCATCCATCCACTCTAGAAGTATTTCTAAGGCTCTACTATGTGCACACACTGAACTGGACATGGGTACCCTCCATGAGCAAAACAGATAGGTTCTTGCTTCAGAGATCAAGTGGGTCAGATTATCAAGAAAAGAGGTCATCTCGTCATGCAGAATCCATGGTAGAAAGCTAAAGCGGTTTCAGGACTCACAGTGATGACTTGTGGGTAAGCCCATGGACCCAGTGACCTGTATGTCGTAAAATTAAACTTAGGGTCTTGATAAAAGACCTCTGAGATAAAAACTTCTTCTGTCTTGATCATACACAGTATCCATAGCCAGGACATACAGTAGGACCTCAAAAACCCTCCTGGAATGGATGGATGACCAGCCTGAGATCACCTCTGAGCAGAAAGGACAGCCTCTGTCTGTCCAGGTGTCTCTGTCACTGGGATATTCAGTCTTCCTGTTCTCAATAAATCTCAAGTGTGGCCCTGAACTTTGTTTTTTATAGGCTCTCAGAATCTACTCTTTTGGTGACTGGGCTCAAATTCCAACTCAACCTTTCGGAAGCTGAGCACTTCGTTACCAAAGCTTTCAACCCTTTAGACTCTATCCTAGCTTGGTGAGGAACAGATGTCAACTGCCCCAAAGATCCCAACCAGTTAATAAGACATCACTAGCAGAGCAGTGGTGGAGGGTGGCATGCAGACAATGCAGATGTGGCAGAGAAGGCGGGGCAGGAGGAGCACACACAGTGGTATTTGTGGATACAGGCAGAAGAAAGGCCTGACCTCCAGGGCAGGTGTAGGGGTCAAGCAGAAAGCCAGGCATATGGTTGGTACCTTCAGTATCACTCCTGGGCAGTGGTCACCATAGTGGCAGGGGAAATATTGGACCTGACACATAGATGAGGTCACAGTGAGGTTCCTGGGGGGCACATGGGAGGTTGCAACATGCCACCAGACAAGGAAGCTAAGCAGGAAGGAAGGATGGGAACAGGAAGTTGCCAGTAGACAAGAAAGGCATGTAAGGAGCAGTACTCTCTGCCCACCTCTGCCCTTCTGCTTGCTCTCAGCCCTGTTCCCTTTAGCAAATGCCTGATCCCATTAAGCAAACATTCTACTACTTAGAAAGCAAGCCATTTATCAAGGGTACACCCCACTACTCCCTTCACCCCAGATATTGTGCTGGACCTGGATGATAAAAATCAGGTAGTCTCTTCCTGGATCTCCAAGAAGCTCATGGTATAGCAGGCAGCTTGGATACAGACATAGAAACCTCCTGAAGGGCATCATGGGACACATATCAGCGGAGGGCAATGTAGCCATGTACCCTGAATGAAAGCAGGGAATGAACCCAACTCCGGGGCGGGGGAGGGGGAGCCCTAGAAGGTTTTCTGGGGCAGGTGAGCTAAACTAAAGCTGATTCGTGACATGAGGTTCTTTCTTGAGTTAAACCGTGGTGGAAGGTGTTTGGGCAGAGGGATGCACGCGAGAAGACTGGAAAACCTGGTTAACAGGACGGGCCTCATTCTGTCAGTTGGCACTGGAGACAGGAGACAAAAGGGTCATGGGAGTCGGGTCCCTCTGGGATGCTCTGGGCACAGCATCCTGCATCTGTTGCCAGAAATGGGGTAGACCTGTCAAGGTGCAGGCAGTGAAAGGGTTAAGGCTGCGAGTCTCCAGGCTCTGTCAGAGCTGGATGCTCGGATTGTGAGGCTCTGAACAGCTGGGTGCCAGGTGGCCCACGACTGCTAGTCCTGGCGTTCCTGGGTAAATTCAGAACAGCTGAGCATCCCTGGACCTTTGCTGGAGGCACATTGTCCACACAGGCTTCCCTTTGGCAGCCAAATCGACTTTCATTCTTGAGAGCTATGGGGATTTGGGGCAGTTCACAAAGCCTGCCCCTTCTTCTCCCTCCATTCATTAATTATTGTCGTTGGGAACTTCTATTTATCAGGCACCAAGCACAGGTTTTGGGGAGAGATAGACCCGTGTGCCATGTCCCCGATCTGATATGGTTCGGCTCTAAGAAGAACTAGCAGCCCACGGACCTTAGTTAATTAGGGATTCAGAGCCTGCCATCCAGAGATGGTTGATAAACAGCTCTAAGCATTATTATCTCCTCCACCAACTGAGCAGTTGGCCGCCTCCCTGCCAAGCCACCAGCCCCTGGGAGAGGAGCGCTTCCCTTGCAGTGTTAACAGAAACTGATCTTCCCCGGGCAATACTCTGCCGGGCAAAGGCAGACAGAGATAGACTGTAGACTGCTTTCCCATGCCCATCTCCTGTGCTTCCCCCTACAACCCATTTTCTCTAACATGTCAAATGGGGCTAGGACCAGCACACTATGAGGTATGAGGTCACAAGGTCCAGGAGAATGCTAGAAACTTCCGATGAGCCCAGCTTCACAAACACTAAAGGATGATGGGAATCAGGAAGATTCCCACCAGCTTTTCTCTCTCCTTGGGATCATTGTGCCCAGGAGGATGCTCATAGGGAAAATGGCAGTTGTAGGAGCCTCTTGGAGACGCTCCTGGTAGAGGGGTAAACCGGCAGGGCTCAGCTAATTGAGAAACTCAAAATCTAGTCCAATGTGGATTAAAACCATTCTGTTGCAATTCAAAACACAGGAGAAGCAAGTCTGGCCATGACTTTACCAGTCTCTTGGTCCAAAGACACCAGGACCAAGGGGACAAAGGAAACTGAGGAGGAGGAAGTTGGTGGGTGTTTTGGGGGATCTTAGAGGTCTACGAATGCAGAATTGAAGAAAATAGAGGTGTGATTTGTAACATTCTCGTTGACAAACAGTGCTCTTTCCTTCTCTAAAAACATCTCCCAAACTGGATACCCACTGGCTTCAAGGGAGGTCAGCAGACTGGCAGCGCCATCTCATTTTTAAGGGTGCTGTGGAGGGATGGGAGGCTGTTTAATTTTGTTTTCTATGGAGGCTGACTGACTGGTCGGTTTCTCTGTCATCACAGACAGCATTGGGAATCATAGCCCTCTTTCCCTGTCCCTGGCCAAGAGTCTCGACAGAGGTGAGACTGGAGCTTGAAAGCCAAGTGGCCACCTACAAGAGAGGATACCCTACCTTCTAGAACCTTCTGGGCTGTGGAGGTGGGGGCCTGCCAGGCCTTCCCCTTGTTCTACTTCCTGTTAACATCCAAACCCTTGATACGTCTTCTCAGATTGAGTAAACAAAGGGCTAAAAAAAATGCCCAGAGCATTTTTGCTGAATTACAGAACACAGAATTACAGGTTTCATACACGTTTGACTGGCCTTACCTTCCTAAATGCTCCAGTGAGATAGCAAGGGTGGGACTGGTCATCTCCATTGGATCAAGAGGGACACTGGAGTGTAGAGATGGCTTAGGACTCGCCCAAGGACAAAATCCTTATAGCAGATTAGGAGGGACCACAGCATGAGGCTGAGGGCACCATGCTGAAAGCCCCTGTACTTGGCAACTAGTCCACTTTCTCTTTCCTCCCACTGACCATTGAGCAACCTTGAGCTCTATTCAAGCATCTCCCAAGACAATCACTGGTCTGTCTGGACCCAGCCCTCCCTACTTGTTTTTCTCTACACTGAACATGACAATGACAGCCCCCTTACACACACATACACACACACACACACACACACACACACACACACACACACACTCCATTTTGCAACAGGAGACAGGCTTGATTCTCATTCACAACTTACCCAGCAACACTTGACACTCAGGCCAGCCACAGGGCTTCCCTGCCAGCTGGTTCCACTCAGGAGTGGACAGTGGGTGTTTCCAGGCAGATGATGGCTCTTTGCCATGTGGGTGCACCATGCTTGGGCCCCCACTCATATGGCCCAGCTGTGTATAAGCTTTAAAACTAATCCAAAAGAATGTCCCTTTCGCTCTGATTGGCTGCTGGTGACATCATAGGAATTCAGGGAAAGTGACTTTGTTACATATCCTGGTAGATATGTCTTTGATTAATAAACATTTGGGCAATCAAATTAATTATATCCATGTAAGTTTAGATGGGTAAAATATTAGCAAAATATTTCAAAAGTGTGACATCTAGCCAGCTGAGACTGGATTAGACTGTTAGCCCCTCTTAAGTATGTAGATGAGGAGACAAGAAGCCAGGATGTAAGGTTTTGTCTAAATCGATGTCCAAATGAGTCTCCTGACCCAATACTGACCCTTGCTTTTTTACTTTACCAGCTGGGGAACTTTTCCAAGGAAGTGAGATTTTTTTTTAATAACGTTTAAGACAGATTCCCTACAATAGGTTTGTGAGGTGCGACATCTGTGTGTATGTCTGTATGTCTAGATGTGTGTATGCATCTGTGTTCCCAGAAACCAAACCTGATCACTCAGCAAGAAAATACCCAGCTCTATGGTGAAAGAAGGTTCTTATTCTTTTCCTAGGGCTCTGGGAACTGCCAGGGTGGCCTAAGCAACAGAGACTGATGCCTTGACTAGAGGCCAGGAATCTGAACTGGGGTGTCAGCAAACCTGCTGAGAGTCAAACAAGACAATCTGCTCTGGGCTTCTCCCTGACTCCCACAGCGAGCTGGTAATCATTGACTTTCTTTGTCTCGTAGAAAAATCTCTTCAGTCTCCACCTTTGGGTCATATGGCCTTCTGTGCTCCTGCGTGTTTCCAAACGTTCCCTGTGTGAGGGCCTGGGTCGTGTTTGATTAGGACCCAGTTGATTGAATTTGTCAGAAGTGACAACATTTTCCTTGACCATGTTTCCAGATAAGATCACATCTTAAGGTACCAGGTTTAGGGCTTCAGGACAGTACTTCCTCGAAAGAACAATTCAGCATATCAAAGGCCTTTACAAAATATTAGGCAATAATGACAGCCCTGGAGCTGGAGAGATGGCTCATCAATTAAGAGCGTTTGCTGCTCTTGCCGAGGACCCAAATTCAATTCCAGCATCCATAATAGACAGCTCAAGGCCACTTGCAGATCCCAGTTCCAGAGATCTGATGTCATCTTCCTGCTTCCATTGTTATGTCTGCTCATATGTGTACAAACCTACACACACACACACACACACACACACACACACACTTTAAAATAATAAAAATAAGTGTTTAGAAAGGAACATGCACATTCTTTTAAAAGTAATTATTGTACCAACTGGGATATTTTCTAGAACTTTCACCTAAATGAGCCAATTTCTCATACTGAATATGCATTTCCTTGCCTTCAAAACAGATTTAACGCGACTAGCTCAGTTTATAGTTCTTCTATGTATATATAGACCAAGATGGCATGAACAAGCCCCCCTGAATGACAAGTGGGATCTGAGAGTTCTAGAGTTGGAAGTGCTTCTACTAACTAACTGCGTGTTCAAAGTTGGTAGGCAGTGTGGACTACATGTCAAAACTTTTTAACTTATTAACTGGAGAATGTTGAATACGAATCAGCAGCTGTTGTCTCCACACACAGAATTTAATTATTTATAAGATAAAATGATTCACACTATTTCAAAGTGGAAGGTTGATAAAAGATCTCCCAGACAAATGGTAATCAAGAAGAGGTGTATCTTTAAGTTCTTTGGTACAATATATTTTGATCATATTTATCCTCCTCTGCAAATCCTCCTAGATCCCCTATCCCTCACTACCGACTCAACTTTGTGAATTCTCGTTCTTCTTTTTTTAACTCTTATACTCTGGGACATATGACTTTTCCAATGGAGCATGGTTGACTATTGAAGAAAACTGACTCTCCTTCTCAGCAGCTACCCATCAGCAATTGTTCCTCAGCTAAGGATGGGGCCTCATGCCCCTCTCTCCTTTCCATGCCAGGATTTTGTCTGGCTTCAGCTTGTGCAGGACTTATGTGTGCTGTTGCCACCAATAGCTGCTTTCTTCATTAGATGATGAATGATCCAGAGACCCACCACTGACCCAGGTGCAGAGAATAAGACACCATAGACCACTCAGACCTAAAGGACACATCTGTATCACACCTGCCACCAATGCGCAGGAAGCACTGTGGAAGAGGGGGCAGACAGACTGCAGAGCCAGAGGTGGTAAGAGACTACAGGAACACACATAACCAGACATAGCAGGGCAGTTGCACATAGGAACTCCTCACATCATTTGTGACAGGGTACAAAGAAAAGATATCCTTGAGGGCTGGTGCTGTAGCTCTGGGGGAAATTAAGCATGTACAAAGTCCTAGGATTTGTCCTCAGTTCTGAAAACTAAAGAAGTCCAATTTTTTTTTAAATGAAACTGTTACTGTGGTTATGAATAGTCATTGCCTATAATAAAAACATCTATCATAATGTTAATTATGGATGTGCATGTGCCCAATAATACAACTTCCAAACATATAAAGTAAAAATCTTTCCATTATAATGGAAAACTTCCTTATCCACAATAGGAAGAAAACGGTTCTAATACAGCTCCTTTGGGACTGTTATAAAAAATATACAAACTATTAGCAAATCAGGTTGTCTATGTATCAGAAAATTATGTGAGAAACATAGTTCAGACATGAAGAATTTGTTGCATCATTAAATTATTAAACTGTTTCACAATGTTAATTAACCAGCAGAAAGATGAAGTTTAACACACCTTTGTAAGCTGAACCTGATAAGCTAATAAGAAAAACAAGGAAAATACGTAAGCACAAAAGGACATCAGTGAAATTATATTAGATGATTTATAACAGGCTATGTGAAAACAAAACTTGAAGCCAATGAAAGAAAATATCTAGAAGAAAACTTCGGATATTGGGAAATCAAACCCTATGATCTAGAAAGAACACTTCATTAAGCAAGAAGTTGAAAATGAAACTGAAAAATAAATGAAAGCTAAATGTAAACTAAATCACAAATATCCAAGCATTTGGGATTCATCTGTAGAGATAATCACCACTAAATGTTCATAGTATAAGAAATGGTGACTTAAATAAGAAACTTGTGGACGGAAAGGGGCCAACTCAGATGACCCAAAACATTCAACAACAAAATATAAAAGCAGAGTTCAATGATGCAGAGTGAGAGAAACAGAGGGAAAATAATAGATGAAGCAAAAAAACCAAAAAAAAACCAAAAAACCAAAAACCAGGTTCCTTGGGGATTGATAAAACTAATGACTTTCTAGACAGGACAACTACAATGAAGAGAGAAGAGGAGGAAGAGAGGAGAGGAGAGAGGGAGAAGGAGAGGCAGGACATAATTTCCCCTCTAGGATATAAGGTGACATCCATCATTAATGAAAGGATGATGCCGGAATATTAGAAGAGACATCAGGTCAATGCATCAGCAACTCGGGTGAAGGGCATAAAGCCACTGAAAACATAGAACATCAACAAAACAAGAAGACTGCTTGGGAAGACCCCCCCTTGCTTATCATGTAAATCAAATTTATTTTAACTCCGCATCTCACACAAAATTCTCATCCCAGACACCCTTAGGTTTAAGTAGCAAATCTTTAAAGGGGTCGTCTAGCCAATTCCAGTGAAATTCTTTTAGAATATAGAGGTCTCTGTTTATGGAACAGAGTATGTTGCCGTGGTCTTGTGACTGGAGTTGCCACACTTACAGAACATTAAAGAGGGGCCTGGGGAAATGGCTCATCCAATAATGTGTCTGCTGAGCTAACATAATGACTTGAATTCCAAACAAGCTGGATACAGACATGCGTGTGTGTGTGTGTGTGTGTGTGTGTGTGTGTATGTGTGTGTGTGTGTGTGTGTGTGGTGCATGCACCTGAGTGTGTGACCCATGTGCACACCCAGGACAGATCCAGGGTTCTGGATCCCCCTCTAGTTTTCTTCCTTTTTGCCTTGAAGCAGGATTTCCCATTGAACCAAAAGCTCTTGTCTCGGCAAGGCTGACTGGGCAGTAGACTCTCAGACTCCACCTGTCTTCACCTCCCAATGCTGGACCTGCAGGTATGAGTAGCCATATGAATTTTTATATGAATGCTGTGTGTGGATTTGAACTGAGGTCCTCCCTCATGCAGAAACGGTGCTAACTCACTGAGCAGTCTTCCCAGGGCCCTCAATCCAGCATTCCTAAGGTTGAATAGACCTCACTTTAAAGCACAGAACAGGTTTCTTAATAGATAAGCCGATTCTAAACTTTCTATGGGAGTGTGGAGTATTTTCATTTTAGTTTTGGCAGAGTTATCATGCCTGAATTGAAACTCAGCAGGAAGGCACTATAACCAAGCTGCTATGTGTGTGTAGACAGAGTAGGGGAATGAGAAGCAAGAGGGTGCAGAAAATGCCTTCACAAATGTATTCCACTGAATTTCAACAAAAGCTAATAAGGACATTTTTAAAAACTTGGCTTTTCAACAGCAGAATTTGTACAACTGGGCTTTCCAGACTGAAAGCAAGGAAACCTTTGCCTCATAGGATGTCAGCAGCACACTTAGAATCAATGACCTGCCTAATTCCAAAAGCAGGGAAGACTGCTGTCTACTGGCTCAAGGCAAAAGAGACAGCTGCAACCTCGAGGTAGCAAAACCGCAGCATCCACATTCCTAAGAAGACACAGAATAAACACCAGAAGAGAAACAGCAGTGAAACTTTACAGGAATTAAAACCCTGAGTTCTTTGCATGAAAGTTTTGAAGACATGAGGGAGGAGGCATTGGAGGAACAGGTCAGATGAGGAGCCAGTGCTTGGAGATCCCAGGGACCCCACAACCTCAGGACAAGGAGAAAACCAACCTCAGTGAGAATGCAGCTATAAATGCAGGACAGAGGTTGACATTTCATTGAAGGCAATGTGCCTTTGCTACAGGAATGCAAGGACTAGTGTGCAAATCTTTGTCTTCGGTGGGGGAAGCATAAGTTGATCATTTAATGTAAAACAGCAGTCCACACTCGATAGTGTGCATTAAAATGCACCAAAATACCCAATGTGAAAAAGTCCAGAAACCCAAGTGTCAGTTGGATGCCAGAATGGCTGTCTTGTTACTCTTCTGCCACCAATCCTACTCATGGGGAGTTACCAAGGGGAAATGGGACAGCATGTCAGCATGATTCTAAAGGGCTCAAACATTTGTCTCACATATTGATTATTTATCCAGAAGCAGCGGATCCAGAGAGATACCTTTGCCCTCCTGCTGTTTCTTAAAAGCTGATCACATCCCACCCCTCCCCCACCCCTGTGAAGGATCAACCTGACCCCCCAGGACGCTGTGCCCAAGATAATTTAATGTCGATTTTAGTAAGAACAGTTTGTGCTTTCGAGGATCCAGGCCTGGTTTTCTTGAGTCTTCATCGGCTACAGTTCCCCATTCAGCTCTGTATATAACGGCTCTCCTTACCTCTTTGGATCTATCGGTGAAGATTCCTGGACTGTGGAAACCTGATTAATTAAGCTTGGATGGCCCTCTCTTTTTAATCTGTCTGTTGGCATCTAATTTACAGAGCCATTGGGGGACCCTAAGGCCTGGAACTGGGGTTTTGTTTCTCCCAGTACTGGCACATGAGTAACTTTATTCATACTTGGGAAAAAGAGTCTTGAAAAATCCAAATCTCCATCAATGATCGTGGTACATTCGTACAATGTAATGTTAGTCAACAGTGGAAATGATTGTTCTTCCAGCCTAAACAACAACACTGATGAGTCTCAAAAGCATGGGGGTGGGGAACAAGGACATTTAGACCCTGTATACTACTGACTCTATGAAAGAAGTTAAAAGTTGTCAGGACATGAAGACAGATTGCTTAGGGTCAGGGGTGGGAGAGACCATATAAACTGCAAATGAGCATCAGGCATCTTTCAAGTATGATGGAAAACACCGAAGCACAATTGTGACTCTAACCATCTATCCGCACCTGCTTATCGATACTCTCAACGTGTCACGTTTTATCTCTTGTAAATCCTAGCTCGGTAAAGCCCATTGAAGAAGCCTATGAGCAAAGTTGAAAGAAAAGTCAGTGCCTAGAAGACTGGAAGGGTAACAATTTACCTAGCCAGGATTGGAGGGATGTTCTTACCCTGCAGAGGAATAAGGAAAGGAAGGCTAAACAGAACCGGGAGCTAGCTGGGTTTGCTCAGTTTCAGAGGAAATGCAGAGCCACGCCCCCAACCACGTGACTCAGAGTCATGAGATTGGTGACACTGAAGACTTGGGTTTTTTTTTCCTAAGTTTTTTTATTTACATTCCAAATCATTTCCCCTTTCCCGTTTGAAGACTTGTTTTTAATTAGATATTCTCTTTATTTACATTTCAAATGTTATCCTCTTTCCTCGTTTCCCCTCCGAAACCCCCCCATCCCATCCCCCACTCCCCTTGCTCGCCAACCCATCCACTCCCACTTCCCTGTCCTGGCATTCCCCTACCCTGGGACATCGAGCCTTCACAGGACCAAGGGTCTCTCCTCTCATTGATGTCCGACAAGGCCATCCTCTGCTACACACAAGAGGATGGAGCCATGGGTCCCTGCACGACACTGAAGATTTAAACCCATGCTGGGCACACACCTGCGAGTCAAAGGCTCTCCTACAGAGCTAGTGAAGGCCCACACCTTTCCTTCCTTTCGGAACAGGATCTCACTGAGCTGCCCAGGCTGTCTTTGAACGCCCAGCTACCTTCTAGTTAACCTTGAACTCGCAATCCTTCTTCACCCACCTCCAGAGAAGCTGGGACAACAGACTTGATTTTCAACAATTTCCTCCTGCAATTTTTCCTTTTTCATTTAAAATTCTATAAAACTTTCCACTGTGTTTGGAGCTAAACTTCTGCCAAAACCTCTGTAAATACCGGCATGCCCAGGAAATCCTCATCCAGGGCCTGGCCCTGATTTAGGGAGAAAAGTACAGGAACAACCAGGCCCAAGGCCATTGTTCTGGAATACTTTTTCACTTAATGATGCTGATGTGGCCTAGTCTAAGTGACCTCTAGATCATTAAGCTGACTTTGCAGCTTAACTGAACAAACATTTAAGGAATGTTTTTTACATGACTCTGTCTTAGTTGATGGGAGACCAAAGATGAAGGAAGCTTGTTTTATACTTACAGCCTCACAGCCTCACACACACATATATGTGTGTGTATATACCTATATATGCATATATATATTAAGTCTATAGGTATATATTATATATAGGTATATATGTATGCACACACACATATACACATATATACATATATAATAAGCCTATAGGTATATATTATGTATATATATATATGTATGTATGCACACACACACATATATATATGTATATGTGTGTGTGTGTGTGTGTTGAGTTCAGTTGCATTTTGAAAGGCTTTGTGTGAGATGCAATACAAGAAGCACATGGAATTATGGGAAATTCACCTTGTATAAAAAGTCAGAAATGCTCTTATGGTCAAGGTGATGCCTGCGTTAAATGACAGTGGATGGATCGTTATTATCTAAGATGTGGTAAGCACAGTGGACATTTCAGAGAGAGCAACATGAACTTCCATGTGAAGTGTCACAGTGCCTACTGAAACTGATAAGCATAAGGTTTAGGGCAAAAGACAGAGTCGGGGGCTTTGGGATTGGCCTAGAGCCAACATTCTAAAGGAATGTGGCTGTTGAATTCTTTCCCCAGGGAGAGACTGGGCGTGTAATTGCTGTGCTGAGGAGGACATTGGTGGAACCCATGGGGTTGCTCGATAAGTACAGGCTAATGATAGACCCTTTCTTAAAAAGCAAGGTGAAGGACTTAGGAAGAACAATGCCTGAGGTTGTCTTCTGACTTCTACAAGCACTCACTCATCTGGACACACACACACACACACACACACACACACACACACACACACAGTAATTCATGCTAAATTTCCAAGGTAAGGAAAGCAAACAGAAACACTCCAAGTCAGAGTCAAAATAGCATAGGAAGTATAAATAGACAGGTCTCAGGAACCACACATCATTCCTAACACATGCACACCTTTCACATCCCTAGCAGGTCAGCTACTGAAGGAGGAGCACTTACTCCACTTGTCTCTAGGTTTTAGTCCATGAGAAATTGGTCTTGCTGCTTCGGGCCTGTGATAGTATGGGACCTTCCGGCAGGTGCTAGTGGTGGTGGTGGAGGCCAACTGTTGTCATTGAAACCAAGAAAAGAGATGCACATCTCAGAACCGCCTACAGGACGTAACACTACTCTAAATACCACCTGTAGGTCCATCACCTAAGGGTCCATTGATTAAGGGTTTACCTCCCTCCCTCACATAACACTTTGGAGAGGGCTAAGAACTGTACAGAACATACAAGTATAGTGAATGCATGGATTATATATGTATGTGTCCCATGGAATGATTTGCTTTTCTATTTTTTATGTCACGCTCATGCTTAACTTTTTCCATAGCTGAGCAAATATTTCCTGAAAATGTAAGTCTAGTGATTGCACAGTGTCCTAAGATAAAAAAGGTTTTATGCTTGTTTTCAACTTGATAGCTGAGGAATCTCCCTCCCTCCTTTCCTGTCTCTGTCTCTGTCTCTCTCTGTGTGTATATGTGTGTGTATCTGTGTGTGTGCACACAAAATATTGCAAGGGACAGCCATACATATGTAACTCTTGCATCTCAAATTATTTCCTGTCACTAAAAGGTGATCTTGAGTATCTAACAAGGGGCTCACAGGAGTGAAGTCATAGCTATTAAAAACTCAGATCCTCGGTGTGAACACCATTTCATCTCTGCACCTCAAGGGAGGAGGTGATGAGCAGCCTATAAATGCTTGCTTTCAGCTATATTCGTCCTAACCTGTCAGCAAATTAGTTAACTAGCACAATGCCTGCTGGTGATGTCAGAATCTATGAACGGGGGCACCCCTATCTCCAAACAGGCATTTGTTCAAGTGTCCATAAACACAGTCTGAGTACCAAGACCCCTTGTGAGAAATGTTTACATGGACCTGGGATTAAAGAAGCTGTATGGGGCCAGCATAGTGCACACCCTAAAGGAAAGGACTGCTTTCCTCTTGAGGAATACTGGTGATAAGAAGTGGTAAGTTGCACAGATGTTAATGCTTGATTCGGCTAAAGACCAGAATAGTCAGGTCTATGGCTATTTCATGAACTTCTCATGAAAACCTACAGGCAGAAATTCCCAGATGAAGAATGACTGAGTCATATAACATGTTTAGAAATGAGCAGACGGCTGTGTGGCATTGTGGCTGCTTGAGGTGCGTTTGATGGTATTAGGAAATATCCCTGGCATCAGGATGAGTTTGCCTTGTGGATAGAGCCACTCAGAAAGGAACTCTTAGTCTGAAAGGGCTTTTCAATGCCTCCTCCATCCCTATAGGGACCTGAAGGTGTTGACAAAAGAGAGGATCACCAGAGGAGTACACTTCTGGTTAAAAAAAAAAAGAAAGAAAAAAGAAAGCCTGTCAGAAGTGAAATAAAACATGCTTTGCCAATCATACAGGAGAAAGTGAGGTAGGGGAGGGTGCTTGGTCCTATGACAGTTCTTTCACTCCCACATCATAGAGGATGGGTCTGAAAGAATATAAAAATGTAAAAGGAGGATAAGGAGACATGCAGCAAAAACCATCTGGATATGACATGCCACTGCATGTGTGAACTCACTGCAGCAGAGGTTATCTACATATGATGCAGGCAAGATTGTCCATCAGTATTCCATCATAGATGGGGGAGGGTACCAAGGCCACACTCTTCCATCAGGAGTCATTGATAGTTAACAGGTAGTTGGGGGGTCGGGGTGAGGGAATCTGTCCTTTTCTTCAGTGGTGTAGGCACCAGTAAGTTGTTCTCCCTCCAGTAAAGAACATCCCTTCCATACTCAGCAGAAACACTAAAACTCAGAGGGACCCACACAGCGAGAAAACATGAGAGCAGAAGGAGGTCAGCAGAGAAGAAGCAGGATGGGAGGGAACAAGAGTCATTCCATAAATGTATGGAACTGTCAAGTGATAAAAAGTAAAACAAAACAAGTTTCCCAAGATATGAAGCTACCTTTTCCAAAGGTAAAGGTCTGTCTGCTATTAATATAGCAGACTGGATTAATATCCACATATCCTGTGAGCATGTCCTTTATGCTATCAAATCTTAACAGGCACAGAGCAATCAAAGTTACTAAAGAAATCACTCAAATCTCTTAGACTCTATTCTCCTAGTAGACTTATTCCTCTCCCTTAAATCTCAGTCTTACATTTCAGTGTCTAGTGTTTCCTTGCATGTTTTTTACAATTAACAGTATATGCTCATTTTAGCAGCCACAAGCATTTAAAAACAGCCACCAATGCCATACTTTAACATGCACGTATATGTGCATTTATTTCATTTATGTGCTGCTGTGATTACATGCATGTGCTTTTACATGCAGTGTTGCAAATAGAGTCTCTCTATAACATATTTTGCTTCTCACTAGTGGATATTGATGTGAAGATTATCATGGGCTTGTGGTCATCTCTTTCCCTCTATCAACCTTCATGGAGTATCTGCAACTGGTTTGCCAGTCTATTATTCTAAATGTATTTTCTTGTAACTGAGGAATGGAAAGACCATACACCGTCTCTGCTTAGGCTCCCCATCAGGGTCTTGATTTGCAGCTCTCTTTCCAATCAGTAGCGTGACTTATGGTGTTCTTACCTGGAGTCTTTCAAAGTTCCCAGGTTTTTAGCTTTGACAAAGACCTACCTACTAAATACTCCTTTCGGGATAGGTGATTATTCCGTAAATTATTTTAGAAGTTTATGGCTTAATCTATTATTTCAGACAGTACTGTGTATATGTTCTCTGCAATTTAATGTTTGTATCTATCATCCTTGAGATCTAAATATTTCTGTGGTGTGAGGTAAATTTTAAGGGTCATTTCTAATACACTAGTACTCTGGTCGATCCTTTTGCGGAAAGAAGAAGCAGCCATGGTGTCTTCAGTAAAAAGCCTTTGTTCATTGCTGCATAGTGGCTTCTCCAGAGCTGAATGGAGTAAGCAGGGAGACCAGAGGCTCAGGAAACAAGCCTCTCACCTCTGGGAAAAAGCAGAAGCAAGTGTTTACAGTAAACCACTGCTGGGAAGGGGACTGGTCAGTTTCTGAGGGGAGACTCTCAGGCCCTGTAGAGGTGAGCAGTGTGTTTCAGGGATGCAACCTTCCTGAATGCTCACCTGCAGTGAGCTCTCTGTTTCTGTAGGTAACACTTCACCCATGCTTATGCAAGGAAGTAACTCCATAAACTCATTGCTTTTTCCACGCTGCGCTTGGGTAAATTCTTAGGGTCTGTGGTGGCTTCCCATCTGAAGTGAGGAGACATGTGTCACAGCTGAAAGTGTCAGCACGAGTATCTGAGACAAAATTTAGCCATACAAGTGTGGCTCTGTTGGGGGGGAGGGGCTTTTATTGTACTTGATTTGTTTCTTTTAAAATCCTTTATTTCTTATGCCAACACCACACTAATCTGTTACACAACTTTTATGGGGTCTGGGGAATTGGGGAATGTGAACCAAGAAATTTCCCCACAATCCACAACTGAATTATAAGGGCTATTTTAGACACCCTACTTTTTCATAAACACTTTAGAATTGGCTTGGACCCCTTTAGACCTTTTTCGTTTCTCCTTACGGAATGTTGCAGCTCTCAGTGTTTTGTTCCTGGTAAGTGAAAATGCACCGGCTGGTTTGTGCATTGACTGAACACTCACATTGCTGAAGTCTCTTATTAGTCTGGGCAATTGGTTGCTTTCTAGATCCTTTGGCTTTTCCTGGGTTCATGATTGTGTCTGCAATTGACAGCTTTACTTCAGTCTTCCCCAATTGTCCTTCTGTCCTTCCTTTCTTCCCCCTTCTACAGGTTACATTCTCCTTCCTTCCCTACTTCCCTCCCCTTCCCTCCTCTTCTCTTTCATCTCCTCTTCCTCCCTCCTTGCGCCCCCCCTTCCTTCTATCCCCTCTGTCTTCCAAATGCTTCCCTGCTTTGTCTCTTCCCTCCAGCAGTGACAAACAGAAGCAGTTTTCCGGTCTCATTTCTATCAGAGATAGTGCAGTCGTGAAGGTTGCCAGCTGTAGGATTGTGTAGATAGCCTCAGTCATGTTGAAGATATTTCCTTCAGTTCCTAGACTGTTCATTATTTACACATTATGGATTTTGTCAAAGACAATTTTGTATCTATTGAAAATCTCATAAGATTTGTTTTCAGTTTGGTATTCTTTTACCTGGTAAACGATAGTGATTAACATCTGTCTTTTTAAAGTCTACTCTGTATTACCGGAGTAAGATTCACCTCATCATCATCATCATCATCATCATGTGTTATCGATTTTATTCATCTATGGATCCAAATCATGAAAAAGAGTTCTGCATCTGGCTTCAAGAATAAATGTCAGTCTACAGCTTCTTTTCTGGTAATCTCTTCACCAACTTATAGATGAGTAATCCTTTATCCTTAGAATGGGTTGTGAGGATTTTTGTCCTTCCCCCACATATGTATGAATATGTATGAATTCCCCAATGTAGTCCATGTAGCTTTTCTTTGTGAAAAAGTAATTTTTAACAGTTTGATATGATTTAACTTTTCTAGTTCTTACTGGGATAATTTATTTCTTTATTCTGTGTGTGTGTGTGTTTCCATCTCTGTCTCTGTGTGTGTGTGTGTGTGTGTGTGTGCACACGCGCACGCGAGCACTCACATGCACGCATGCATGAGCATGCATGGATAGGCCAGAGGCTCACCTTGACCATTTCTCTTCAGGTGTCATATATCTTGTATTTTGAGCCCAGGACTCTCAGCTGGCCTGGAGCTCACAGAGCAGGTCAGACTTGCTGCAGAGTGAGTGAGTCACAGTGATCCTCCTGCCTCCCTCTGCCTCACTCTGGAATTGCAAGCACAAACCACGACAGTTAAGAGATTTTCATGGGTGCTAGGGATAGAACTCAGGACCTTGTGTTTGCATGGTTATTTTATTGACAGAGCGGTCTCCTCACTCCTGTGATGCTCATTTCTGTCAGGGCATGTGTCCTCTTCGAATGGCTCCTAGCTTTCCCAGCATGACGTTGTCCATGGTTTCCTTCGGATGCTCATCCCTAGGGGTTTGTGATACCCCTCTTCATTCGTGTCCCCGGATGCTGCCGTTCTCTGTTTTCTCAGTCAGTCTGCCTGATGAAGGCCATCTACAACATAGTCAAGAATTCTATATTTGTGTTACAAAAGAACCCTGCCATGTCATGTTTTAAATATGTTGACAAGTTTGTGTTAGCTACATACAGACAGACTATGTCCATGGGTTGGGCATACATGATTCAATGGCCTTACTTATGTTATTGATTTTTTTTCCAATATTAAACTTTAGTTTGAATTTTGTACTTCACTGAGTTGGGTTTTTTTTTTTTTTTGATCTTATCATTATTTCTGTCTGGTCTTTAATTACTTCTCTCATTCCTTCTGAGATGGGAGCTCAGATCTTTGATTTGGGGGTCTTTAAAAATAATGTCAATGGGTGGAGAGCTGGCTCAGGGGCTGAGAATCCTTGCTGCTCCTGTAGAGGATGAAGGATTGACTCCCAGTGCCCATGTCAGGTGCCTTGTAGCTGCCTGTATTTCCACCTGCAGAGAATACAGCGCTTTCATCTGGCCTTTGTGGGCATTTAAACTCATGTGTCCAAATCCATGCATGACCACACACATATATGCATAGTTAATCGTCTTCTAAATTTCAACCTTAAAAAACTAGTATTTATTTGAATTTTCATAATTCATTTATAATTAATGTTACTCCATTTCACATAAAATATGTAAATACTTTTTATATTTACTGCTTATAAAACCACAAACACATTCTCTAATAGTGTGCTGTGGCATCACCCCACCAATAGGAAGTAGTTCCATCACCAATAACAGACCTTTCAACACATTTTTCACACACACACACATACACACACACATCATACACACACACACACACACACACACACACACACAAAGTGTGTATGAAAAATATCCATGTTTACTTGTATAGCTAAGGATTTTTCAGTGTTAATATTTTCTCAAAATACACCACAAATTCATTTCTACTTGATGGATATTGAATGTTCTGAGTTTTCTTTATGTAAGAAAATGTTTAATTAAACGTTATTTATTTTTATTTACTTCCTTCCTTGTTTTGCACATAGCCAGGTTTCTCTTGAACACCTGCTCAGGTTGGAAGATAATGATGCATGAAACTTTCCCTCTACAGTGTTGTATTCTCATATCTTATCCCATTGACTTCACATCCTACCAACAGGCTCTTCCCTAGAGAGGCACACTGCAGATGCCTTCGGATGGCTGCGGATTTAAAAACCTCAGGAGTGAGCGATGACATTACATCACATTTTCATCTGAATGTTTCAGATTGCTGATAGGCTGTACATATTGTCTGTCTCTCTATCTGTTCACCATTATTAAACATCCTCCAATACTATGCCCCCTGACTTTCTGTTTCCTCTTTGTTCTGTAAATTTGCATAATTATATTATATATTCTAGATGCTTCGGCTATGTTACATGTGGGCTTGGGAAACATCTTTTTCTCAAATCCACCCTAGATTTTGTTTTTTTAGTTAAAGCATCTTTTATTGTGGAGAAATGCTTTTTTAATTATCTATTTGTGTGTGTGTGTGTGTGTGTGTGTATGTGTGTGTGTGTGTGTGTATGTGTGTGTGTATGCATCGCATGTACACTTGGCGATTGTGGAGGTCAGAAAGGGTTCTGATGCCCTGGAGTCATAGTCACAGATGGTCATGAGATACCTCGTGAGTGCTTGGAAATCAAGCCCAGGACCCCTGGAATAATTAGTGCTTTGAATACCCGAGCCAGTTGTTTCTCAACCTGTGGGCCTCGACCCCCTGTGTGAGATTGAAGCACCCTATTACAGGGGTCACCTAAGACAATCAGAAAAACACATACAAATCCAAAAAACAAAAACAAAACAAAAAAAACCCCTAAAACCGTCCAAACCAAAACAACAACAACAACAAAACCCAGATATTTCCGTTATAGATTATAACAGTAGCAACATCACATTCAAGAAGCAGCAATCACAATAATTTTATGGTTGGGGGGGGTCACTACAACATGAGGAATTGTATTAAAGAGTCAGGGCACTAGGAAGGTTGAAAAGCACTGGCCATTTATCCAGTCCTCTTCCCCCAAAATGCTTAGTTTTAATGCAATCTAAGTTTTCAGTCCATTCTATTAGACCTGATCTCTCACTACACAAGTGTTTGTTAAGGAGATTTCTCATGCAGGGGATTCTCCACTAGCCTCACACAAGTCTCCCTCACATGTTCTTGGGAGTGTCTGGGTTTTTCTTTTTCAAGAATTCGCAATGCACACACACTGCCTAGCATCCCTGAGGACCCTACAACCCTGGCTTCCCCCTTTCTCTTCCTTAGTGTGCCTTCTACCCTCCCCACCATATTCTCACCCAGCATGGCTCGGTGCCATTCAGACTTCTACACTGGCAGAGGTCAGGCTGAGAACACTAGTTTTATTTTCTGTGATCTCTATAGACCACACATTTTTAATCACTAGACATTGTTCTATACATAGTAACCCCTAACAGGACAGCCAACTCACTTCGATATGCACCGGAATGATCTCTATTTTTATGGGCTCTTTGCTCTTTCACATTAATTTTATGACAAAATAAATTCCCAGACACACCAATAGCTGAGTTGTAAAGGAATTGGGTGAAGTGGAAACTTCTAGTTCTTTGGAAAGTTAGTTATGTCAAAAGATGTTTTGCTGGGGCACACCGGTGAAAGGGTGTCTTGCTAAAGCAAACATGTGAAAGAATGTTTTCCTCGTGCAGACACAGGTGAAGGATGTTTTGATCTAGCAGATACATGGAAGGACCTGTGGTGAAGGAATATAAATGTGACCCCACAGAAAGTGGGAGACGAGCACTAAGCCTTGGTTTGGTTTGCTCCGCCTCGCTACTCTTCACTAATGGCTCGCATGTATTGGTTCGCCTTATATAGCGTCGTTGAGCTCAACTTGTGATAACACCACCATTGAGAGAAACTCGCCCAAGAACTGCTCCTGAGGCTCCTGAGGCAGTTTGCCACTTCTGTGACCTTGCCTCAGGGTGGTTGCCCAGCCTTGCAGTTTCTTCGGGATCGAACTACAGCTACCGGTTCGGTTCGTGTATGCTGTCTGCCTGCCTAGAGGACTGGTCTGCAGTCACTGAGTCGTATTTGGTGTTTGCTATGACACTGAACTGCTGCCAAAGAAGATCAAGCTCACCCCAAGGAACTATTCCTGGACAGGTCCGCTTCCCTCATATCCTAATCATTTTTCTTTTCCACTACCTCTGAGGGGTGGTAGGCTAGAGGAGAGGTTATACCCTTATTAAAAGTAGATTTCAAAAAATGTATGCCCACAGTTGGGTTTATACAAATTTTGGCGAAAGTTATTTTTACTCTTGTTTTCTAAGAACTTGTTTTATTCAGGTTATCTTTTAACTCAATCAATGGCACTTTGGTTATCAGCATAGCTGAGTGATACATTGTATGTGAGTCAATAATGACTGTACTCCATGCAATTGTGCTGTGCAAATAAACTCTTGACTGGACCTTCCTGTGATGGATTGATTATTCTTGGCAAGCAAGAACCATGTTTTCTTGGGTACTGTTTTATTCTCAACTGTGTCTCTTCATTCTCTTACTAATTCCAGTATATTACTTACAGATTTTAAGTAACTACATAACTTTTCCATTGTCTAACAATACATCCTTCAAAACTATGTGTTTTCTCTAAAAGCACTTTTTAAACCTTCTATGATATGAAGTATATCTATCTACAATTAATTATAAGCATACAGAAATTAAAGTTGCATTCATGTATATATCTTTATGACATGTATATGTGTATATGTATGTGTCTATGTCTATGCCTATGCCTATGACTAAGTCTATGTCTATGTGTCTATGTCTATATGTCTGTGTCTAGGTCTGTGTCTGTGTCTGTCTATTCACCTCAGTGTGGCTTCACTTTCATTTTGCCATTTTCCCAGGCATCCTGCAGGAGGGATATTGCTATTGATTATTAAAATTTAATTGCAGTGGACTCAGAGAATTATGTTGACTCTCTGAAAAGCATTTCATTACCCTTTTGTAGCCTAATACATTAATGCTCCCTATAATTTGGAAGAGTGTATGCTTCCTCATTCCATAGATTTATTTATATTTTGATATTACACACTACGTACCTACATACTCATTTCAACAGCCCATATTTTCTTTTAATGACTGCGTTGTCATTGTGTGTTATTATTTTCCAATAGAGACCCATAAAATACCCTGCTCCAACTTGGATTTAGTAATTTCTCTTTATAATTGTCATTGCACTTATTTTATAGACCTTCACAATCAAGTGTGATCGTCAATTCCCTAGTCTGTTTTTGGTTTTGAGTGAACTTGGTATAAATGGATTCCATTCAATCCCCAACTAACATTTTTATGAACTGTCTAGACCATAAACATGGTAAGGGCAGGTGCTCAAGACATTCTTGGTTCTCCAGGGCAGTGTCTGGAGCCCAGGACATGATCCATCATCACTGTTGATGAACCAGTGAACAGGTCTAAACAAGCTAGACCTGTTCTAACAACTTGCTACTAAAATATCTGGACTAGATTTCCCTGTTCCTAACCCTCCTTTGTCTGTCATAGAGAGACATGTCTCTAGCGTGCAGGGTCAAACTTTTCCCCCAAAAGGATTAGAGAATAAATATTTCTGACACTGACTGTCACTTTACCAAATGCCCATAGGCTCAACTCTCCCACGCGAAGGTGAGCAACCGCCATAGTGAAGTACTGCCACTTCCTTGAAAAACCTTACCAGAAAGTGTGCTACCCTGGTGCAATAGGTTCTCCTCAAGAATGGCTTAACGTTGTTCCAGTCTGTTTCTATCTCATAATATATTTAAGTGGTCCTCCACTGTACTGCGGTAGGTTTATACAATCGTGGTGTGTTGCATCTCATGCCCTGCCTCTCCCCCCTGCAGGTACCACCACTACGGTGTGCATTCATGTGTGTGTGTGTGTGTGTGTGTGTGTGTGTGTGTGTGTGTGTGTATGTAATAGATGCAAGTGCAGAGGTCCGAGGACCTTGAGTATTGATCCTCATCTTCTGCCTTGTTTGAGATGGGGTTTCTCATTGGTTTGCCCGTGTGTAGGCAAGGATGGGGGAATGTGAGTTTCCATGGATTTTTCTATCTCCCAACATCCACCTAGTCATTGAAGTAAGCACCAGGATCACAGAGAGAAGCTACTGTGCTTGGGTTTAAATGGGGTTTGGAGATTTAAACTCGTGGTTTTAAAAGGTGTACCTACCAAGCCCAGCTTTTCTTTCTCATTACTGTAAATAAGAACTGGAATAAGAATTCTCATAGACAAACTTACTTGCATGGCTGATTTCTTTTTCTTAAATTTTGATTTTTTTTTCTGGGATAATGGCAAATAGTCAAGCAATATTTATTGAATGAATTCATTAATAGATTCCTATTGTGCCAAGCACATGCCTCTGGGTTCTCTGCCTGTTGATTGACATGAAGGTCATGTCTATCCGGGAGAACATATTCTAGAGAGTCAGTGGAGGCATATAGAGTTCCAGCTGTGTGACCTTGGTCAAGTTAGTTAAGATCTCTGGGCCTCAGATGGAGTTTTAAAATAAAGAAGAGTGACTTCTGGGGTGGTGTATGATGGCATTTTGTTTGATTGTGTTAGGGAAGGGCAGTGTGGAGGAGGGTAGTTCCCCCAGAGACCTCACACATTTACTAAGCACCTCAGTAAAGTTTCCATTATTATTCATGCTCCACTTGCCCATAGCATGAATGCTTTGAGGCCATGGCCTAGGGGCCCTTGGAAATTTACAAAAATTTGCATACATTTGCATACATAGCAATACCTGCAGTATAGTTGTACAGTCACTTAGATCTCAGCTTTGCAAGGCATACATAAAATAAATAAATAAATAAATAAATAAATAAATTTATTTAGGGCTCTAATTTCCTGGCTCACCTCCCTAGGGATTTCCCCAGGGTTATTAAGTCAGGGGGTTGGTACATTCTGGAATAAAAGATACAAGAGTTAATTCTTTCTAGAACTATGCCTTCCAGAGTTCCAGTCACAATCACAGGTAGGCAGTGAGCATGAAAACCTCACCTGCCTGCCACCTCTGAGGGGGCAAGGTTGGTAATCTTGATAGTTTGATAAGTAGGAATCAATTGCTGTTCTTTTTACACACAAACAAGCTTAGAAAATTTATTATTATCTTTGCAAGAAGAAGCTAAATATGCATGGGTGATTACAACAAAACCAAGCAAAAGCCATACATTATAACTCAGCCTGAATCCAAATAGGCTAATAAAAGAAGGTCAGTACTAGTGTCCCTTACGTGCCCCAGGTTGGGGACATGAATATTCTAAGTCAACAAGTGGGTATTTTGTTTTGTGGAGGACAGAAAAGTGAGCTTTGCACAATTTGGGTCGCAGAGGTGACCTATCATTCCTTAAGAGCAAAGAGTAAACCTGTGCTTATTTCTGCAGGAGTTGTAAATTGCAGAGAGAGGAGAATAATATCTCAGAAGACTCTCCAGCTATGATAGCCAATAAAAAACACCCAAGGCAGGTTCAAGCCAGGACACAGTCATGATCAATGGTGTCTGTGATGTGGTGGTAGCTTTGTTACTAATTAGTTGACCTCTTCAAAAGGAGCTCCCTTTCAATAAAAGGATAAGTTCCGTATAATAAAGGAGATATATGTTGAGGACTCACTGTGTGCTAGGCAGGGAGCTAAACATTGAGTTGTTGTAGACTCGACAACTAAAGATTAACCCTAGAGATAGTTTTGAAACAGAGTGAGTAGAAGAGGAAATCGAGGTCACCCATCCTAGCCCAGGTGTCACTGAAGTAAGTCACATGGTCTTCGATGCAAATGATTTTGAATACTTATAACATCATGGATACTGTTTTAGTAATGTAATAGGAGATGAAAGAATCCACAGCCATAGCTGTTAACTTTTGCTGTGTAACAAATTTATTCCCAAACAATGAGTTAAAATAATTTTCATTTGAGAGACCCTGTCTTCAAAACCAAATCAAACCAAACAAAACAACAACAACAACAACACACACACACACACACACACACACACACACACACACACACACACACAGCCCTGAAATGCTGACAGGTGGGTTGGTGACTTGTTCAAGAGAGCTTCTGTCCCTTGTCAGATGATTACAATCTATCAGTCATGGGGGAGAGAAATGGGAGGTGGAGAGAAGGGGAGTAAAGTGGAAGGGGGTTGAGAGAGGGGAGGAAGGAGTGTTTTCATGGCATGCTACAATGCTTTGTTATGGCTTCTCATCTCAGTGGCCAGCCTTGACTCATTGGTGTCGGGGTCAGAAGTCAGGTACAAAAAACAAGAGATGGTAAATGCCCCCATGCCAGTACTGGTTCAAAAAGTAGCAATTTGTCCCCCTTGATTTGGCACAATCATTACAGAAAATGATAACACAGATTTTATTTTGTTTCATTTAGTTTGAAAGAAAGAATCTCTTCTAACTTTAATGAATGTCAACTCTGCTTTTGACCTCGTTCCAGGTATAGGCCGATTTCTGACTGTTTGGTTGCTGTGAAGACCGCCATAGCCAAAGGCAGCAGAAGGAAGCTAAGAGTGGTTCCAGACAGCTAAGAGTCCAGCGTGGTGAGGAGGCAGACAAGGCAGCAGGAAAAGGAAGCTCAGAGGAAGAGATCAACAAATGGGGTAAATAAGACTATAAGCTCACACCCAATGATGTATTTCCTCAGCAAGCCTCCACCTCCTATTATCTATCTATCTATCTATCTATCTATCTATCTATCTATCTATCTATCTATCTATCTATCTATCTATCTGTCTATCTTGTATCTATCTATGTCTCCTATCTTTCATCTATCACCTGTCTATATCTATCATCTATCATCTATCCATATCTTCTATCTATCTATCTATCTATCTATCTATCTATCTATCTATCTATCTATCTATCTACCATCTATCTATAACCTATCTTTCTCTCTCTATCTATTTATCTATTATCTATCATCTATGTATCCATCTATCTAAATCTTCATCTATCTATCATCCATCTATCTATCTATCTATCTATCTATCTATCTATCTATCACCTATCTATCTATCTATCTATCTATCTATCTATCTATCTATCTATCATCTATCTATCCTCTATCTTCTATTATCTTCCTTTCTTTTTTCTTTCTTTCTATTTCTATCTCTGTCATATCTATCCATCTATCTATCTATCTATCTATCTATCTATCTATCTATCTATCTATCATCTATCTTCTATTTTCCTTTCTTTTTTCTTTCTTCCTATTTCTATCTCTGTCATATCTATCCATCTATCATCTATCTATCTATCTATCTATCTATCTATCTATCTATCTATCTATCTATCTATCTATCATCTATCTATCCTCTATCTTCTATTTTCTTCCTTTCTTTTTTCTTTCTTCCTATTTCTATCTCTGTCATATCTATCCATCTATCATCTATCATCTATCTATCTATCTATCTGTCTGTCTGTCTGTCTGTCTATCTATCTATCATCTTTTGTCTTTCTATCATTACATGTCTGACTAGATGGTACTTTAGTTGTGAATATTTGAAACACTCAGAGAAACAGGATACTGAGTATTTCAGCAATCCCGATTTTCTTCTAGACTCAGTGACAATGATAAGAGCTGAGAACGAAGTAGATTGTCAGATGCAGTGGGATCACACTGGCATTCTGGAGGTGAATTCTCTTCCTGGCATCTTCTTTCCAAGCCAGAATGCATGATGGTACTGGAAAGAACCTGTCACCCTGGCAGGCCCCATGGAACCTCCAGGCCTCCCTCCAAGCACATCAATCTTCCAGGCTGTCCCCATGCCCTCTAACCATCCTTATGGCCACAGACATGTTGATAATTGAGGACACTGAAAGACATTAATTATTTCTTTAAGTATGATATAGAAGGATAGATAAACACAAGAGAGATGTGTTTATCTTTTCCGTCTGACCTCTAGGGTGTCACTGTCCAGCTGAAATACAATGCAAGCTACATGCATGATTTAAAATATTCTAGCAGAATATATATATGTATATATATATACATATATATATGTATATATGTGTATATATATGTATATGTATATTTATATATACACACATATATATTTAAAATAAAAGTAGAGCTGCAATTAATTTTTAATAACTGTGTTGAGTGATTTTTCCAGCAGTTTCCAAATGGATCTTTCCATTTGTGAACAAAGTCCCTTGTGAATAAAGCCCAGGTCATTGGAACAGAAGCACACAACTTTTTGTGTTCAGCAGAATGATTTTAAGATGTGTGCATGCTAAGGTGCCGTTTTTTATAATTCATCACTTTGCGTTGCTGAGTACTATTCCACCCTGTGGTTACAGCACAGCGGACTTATCCATGTCTGGCTATGAGCTTTTGGGTAGACCCCATATTCAGACCAAAACTATGTCACAATCCCTTCTGTATATGTTATTGTGTAGACATGTCTTCCTTTCTTTTGGGTAAATTACTACAGTAAGCATTACTGGATCTTGCTGCAACAGCAACAGTGTTCTACAGTCTTGTCAAATATGCCACCTCACCAATATCCAGTATTGACAACCATCTTAAGTTTTGCATTCTGGGTAGTATCCCGTGGTTACTTTAACTTTCAGCTAATAACATGGAACATCTTTTGCATGCACACATTTGTCACTAACTTGTTTTTGGTAGCACTATGTCTCTTTAGCTGTTTGGCTTTTAAAACTGGGCTTGGGGCTGAGAGACGGCTCAGTGGTTAAGAGCTCTTTCTGAGGACCCATGTTCAGTTCCCAGCACCCATGTCGTGTGGCTTACAACCTACTGCAAATCCATGTCTAGAAGTTCTGATACCCTCTACTGGGCTCTATAGGCACCTGTGCTCACATGCACATATGCACATAGATGGGCACACAGACACATAAGTAAAAATAAAATTGGGCTGTTTGCTTTCTCATGTAAGCATTGGTAACAGACCTATGTGAACCATTCACCAAGCCTTAGGCTTTAATGCAGTTTCTCCTTACTTGTGACTCTATTTCATTTTTTTTTGTGGTTCATTCAAACAAGGACTTAATTATAATAAAGATCACTTTTTGATTGTTTACAGTGTATGCATTTCATATGTCTCCTTAGAAACTCTCTGCCATCAACAAACCATAAAGCTTTCATCTGGACTGTTTGTAATTTAACTTTGATATTGAGGTATAAGCCCACGCAAAGTTCATTTTTACATAAAAATGTTTTCCAGTATAAGTCCATTCATTTTCTTCTTGTAATTGAATATAAGATTTCTCCATCGAATCAATATGATCCAGTTTTTAGACATCCTGTAATATATTCCCTTGTTCTAGAATTCTCTCTCTTCTTATGGTATATATAGCACATCATTTTGATTACTGTAGCTTTGCACACACACACATACATGTAAACACATTATATATGCATATATGTATATATGTATACATGTATATATGTATATGATGTACATGTATATACTTTGATACAGGGTCTCTCTTGTAGCCCTGGTTGTGCTGTAACTCATATGTAGACTAGGCTGGCCTTAAACTCAGAGATGTACCTACCTCTGCCTCTGCCTCTGCCTCTGCCTCCTATATAGTGGGATTAAATGCATGTGTTAATGATTAGCATGGCATGGTGTCATGAATCTTTAATCGGGCAATGCCACTCAATTGGTTATGGTTTCTTTTTCTTTCCATTTTGGTATTTACTTGACTACTGCAGGGCCTTTGTACCTTCTTATAGTATTTTTTCTTGTTAATTTCTGTGGAAGAACCTTGTAGAACTTTGGGCTTAGTTTCATAGTTAATCAATTTGAACAGAAAAGACATTGCCAGGGTATTTTTGTAGTTTTCAGATTATTTGTGGTTCTGTTTCTTTTTTTCTTAGCTGCGTTTTATGAGTTTTAATGTTTAACTCTTGCATTTGTTTTTCTCAAACTCGTTGCATTTTAAAATTCTTTTTATTTTAGTTTCTAGGTTTTTAATGCTCATATACAAAAAAATAAACAGATTCTGTCTATAATATAGCAACATTGAATTCCTTTATTAAGTCCACATCTGCTTTTATTCTATAGGTGTGTGTGTGTGTGTGTGTGTGTGTGTGTGTGTGTGTGTGTATACATATGCACACACATACATCAGTGGCTATCTAGAGAATTGCCCAGTTCATTCCCTGGCACAGACAAAGAATTGAATATCTGAGAAGGACAGGAAGGACAGACGAGCAAGTCACAGCGGAGAGGAAACAGCTTCACATTGGAGACAGGAGATGCCTAAAGCTGTAGTCTGCTAAATAGACAGTGACTTGAGTATTTCTTGGGTCTCTGGAGCCTTTCCTTTCCCCTGCAGATCCTCCTTAGATGCCCATCCCTGGGTCTTCCTGTCGTTGTTCATGGAAATGTCTACTAGGAGCAAGAAGCTGTCGTATGTATAAGCGAGCCCACAGTTTCTTTCCCTGGCTTTCCTTCAGGTGTGTGTGTGTGTGTGTGTGTGTGTGTGTGTGTGTGTGTGTGTGTGTGTGTGTGTGTTTGTGTACACCTCATCTGTAAGTGCACATTCCCCTTGCACACCCCACCTCTAAATTGCCTTTTTTTCTTTTAGAGTTATTTATTTTGTGTCCACAGAAGTTTGTCTTTGTTGCATGTCAGGCGCTCTGGAACTGGAGCTCCACATCCTCGTGATCCACCGCGTGGGTGCTGGGAATCGAGCCGAAGGCCTTTATAACAGCACCGAGTCCTTGTCACCACTGAGCCACGCCAGCACCCAGGCTTTACTCCTTTTTCTTATCTTATTGTCCTGGACACTCAATTTAACAAGTTTAAATAATGAAGAGCAGATGTATGTTCAGTGCTTAGAGGGAAAAGATGTACGCTTTACATCACGTACAATCTTAGCTTCATGGAAGCTTTTAAGAAGCCAAGAGTACTCCTTTCTGACCCTGGTTTGCTGAAGTATGTGATTAAAGATTATGTGTTTAAAACTCTTAGTCAGTTAGTACAGTGGATTTCACTCTGATTTTAATATTAATGTAAAACTGACCTTTTTGATTTGATGAATTTTATCATATTTTCATATTTGCATGTGTGTATGAACTAGGTATCATTTTGTGAATCATTATGAATGCATTTGTGGATAGGCTTAAGATGGCTTGTCTACACATGTGCATTTCTATATGAGCCAGTTTGTTATTAGTTTGTTACAGATTTTTTTTTTAACCCACAGTGCCCTATTTTGACCTACAGTGGTTTTATTTTGTTTTGGTGTCTTTGTGTTTGGAAGCACCAGCAATGCTAATGCGGTTTCATTAAGCTCATGTAACCGTACTTTTATTAACTCTTAGGGAAACACTTACATATGAAGGCTCACTTTCATCCTTAACTAGAGTATCTTGGACTGAAGAACTTTGTAGACTGAAAGATACCACAGGCACTTTTCTATCGTTGTGATAAGACACCATGGCCAAGGCAACTTATGAAAGTTTATTAGGGCTTACAGTGCCAGAAGGTGAGAGCTCACATCCTCCCCCCTCCCCCCACCATCCCCTCCCCCCTCTCCCCCACCATCCCCTCCCCCCTCCCCCCCACCATCCCCTCCCCCCCCCGCCGCAAGTACAAGGTGGGGGTGGATTGGGAGGGGCATTGAGAAAGGCAGAGGCTTTTGAAATCTCAAAGCCCACCCCCAGGGACACACCTCTCCCAACAAGGTCACACCTCCTAATGCTCCCCCACCAGTTCTACCAACTGGGTATTCAAACATGTAAGTCCAGGGGGCGGGGCATCCTCATTCGAACTACCACAAAATTTCTACTGAAAATTTAAATTTATTTGTAGTGTCAGGGATTGGTTCTTGTCCTTTGGATGGGTCTCAATTTAGGTTAGTTATTGGTTGGCCATTCCATGTCTCTGCTTCTGCTTTGTCCCGCGCGTCTTCACAGGACACGTGTTTTTTTTTGGGGGGGTAGGTTTTGTGGGTGGGTTGCTGTCCTTAACTACTGGGAATCCTGCCGGGCCACTTTCCTGTGGCCCCTCTAGGCTCCATATCCCCCGCTGCTAGGGTTCTTAGAGTCAATCCCAAAGACTCTCTGCCCCCACCCCCAGGTCTTCACCCTGTCCGAGATGCCCTCCACCCCCCGCCCCCCACTGATTTCCTTCTTTCTCCTATGCTCTCCTTACATCTGATCCCCTGTGCTGCTCATCTCCCTGTCACCGTTCCCTCTCTCCATCTCTTTCCTATATCTATTTTATTTCCATTTCTGCAGATAGGACCCTAGTATAACTGGCCTCCGAGAGGCTCCACCCAGCAGCCCAAGGAAACATAGAGACCCGCAGTCAAACATTAGATGGAGCTCACAGGGAGTCTGTGGAATCGTTGCAGGAAGGATCGAGGAACCATAAGAGGACAGGGACTACACAGACAGACCAACAGAGTCAACAAACATGGATCCCCAGAGACTAAACCAGTAACCAAAGAGCAAGCATGGGCTGGATCTAGTCCCTGCATACGTGTAGCAGATGTCCACCTTGGTCTTTATGCAGGTCCGTCGATGACCAGAGCAGGGCGGGGTGGGGGCTGCCCATGAATCTGTTTCCTGTCTGTGGATCCCATTCCCCTAACTGGGCCACCTTGTCTGGCTTCAGTGGAAGAGGATGCACGTAGTCCTGCAGTGACTTGATTTGCCAGGGTAGTGTGATACCTAGGGGGACTTACCTACTCAGAGGAGAAGGGGGTAAAGGAGGGACTGTGTGACCGGAGGGCCTGGGAGGAGCGGGGCTGATATTAGAATGTAAAGTGAATAAAAAAAATAATGAGAAAAAAACTAAAAAAAAAAAAACATAAAAATTTTAATTTTATTGACTAGATAAAAAAATTTGTCTGTATACCATGGTCCCTGCCGCTTCTTCTAGTGTAGTATCTGTGGGGTTTGCGGCAAGATCTGTCTTTTTCCTGACCCTGGTCGTTTGTGCCTCATCTCAGATACTTTTTATGCTTTGTTATCTTTCTAGTTTCACTGATTTCCTCTGTTTGCCCACGCTCTACACTCCATGTCCCTCTTTCGTCTCAGACTCCTCTTTCTCTTCCTCCTGGTGCCATTCTCCCTTTCTCCCTTTTTACTGTGGAGACATAAAGTGCGGCACTCTTCCTTCTTTAAATTCTAGGAACTGAATGTTCAACATTTCCTCCCAGGACTCTCTTAGCTGCATCCTCAAAATTTTGATGTATTGATTCTTTCTTTCTTTCTTTCTTTCTTTCTTTCTTTCTTTCTTTCTTTCTTTCTTTCTTTCTTTCTTTCTTTCTTTCTTTCTTTCTTTCTCTATCTCCTCTCCTTCTCTCTCTTTCTCTCTCTTTCCTTTCTTTTTTCTCCCCCCCCCCCAGTTTGTTGTGCTTTATTGGATAGCAGTGAAGTTTCAGTGTACTTTTATGTTGAAACTTGTTAGATTAGGGTGATAGGAATTCGTTACTTTGAAACTTCCTTCATTGTCCTTCCTATATGTTGAGAGTTCCTGGTTGGTAGGTTCCAGTGTTCTCATTAGTCATTGCACCCTGGCTTCATTCCTAATTTGAGGGGGCTTCCTCCTACTATTTTGTTCTCTCTGAGACACACAGGAAGAAATCTCCATCACCTGGGTCACTAGAAACCTGGAACCCACGTACTGATTGATACCTTCATTTATTTTAAAATTAAAAAAAAAATTTTTTTTGGCTCAATACTATGCTTGGTCTTCTGTTTTACTTAGAACCATTTTGTTCAATTTAAAATCATTTGGAAGTTTAACATTTTAGGTTTTATTTAATTTTTTAGTTACAAACTAATTCTAAAATTATTAAGAGCTATTTTATACCCCATTATCTTAATATTTTTCAGTACTGGGCAGAGCGTCTGCCTTTGTTGGCAAGCGAAATTCTTATGGTTGTCAGTGAAGTCAAACAAATTAGAGTGTTTTCATGCTTTCGACATACTTAGCAACGTTTCCCCGTATATTATTAGAATATAGGTGTGCAATATTTCTATATCACCACTGATTTACTTACTCTACTCTCAATTCTATGAGATTTTAGGTTTTTAACAGATGAGCCTACGATATTAAATAAAATGAAAAACCACTGAATATCTGTCATTGGTTAAACATTACGGATGCTGTTAGATGTAAAACAGAGTTCTTGTCCTCATGGGGCTAATGTTCTGACACCATGCTCTGATGTCATGAGATCTAATCTGACCTATAAAGGAGTATATAAAAGATTCCCATAATTTAATTTTCATACAAGCCAACTGTATTAGTCTCCTCCCCCATTTTTTCAACAAGTGGTCACAGTTTAGTAACTTCAAGCATCACCTAGCTTTGACACCTTGGAGTCTCTGTCTCAGTCGTCCAGGCCTGACTTGGTTTGGTCCTTGACAAGAATGTAATCCAGATGTCAGGGGCTGAATTCTCCACCAGGACAGTGTCTGCTTCCATTCCCACTCAGGGTCTTGGCAAAATTTGTTCTGAAGCTGTTGGGTGACTAGAAGGGGTCTCATCCTAAAGCCTGCAGGGAGGAAGGGACTGTAGCACATGTGGGTTCAGCACCACAGCACCTTAGTGATGATGCTGTGTGGTCACTGTGTTATGCTAACACAACACACTCATGAGAGGAACCTGCTGGTACCCTGTCCATCCATCATCCACTGGTTCGATGTAAGTCAGTGGCCCTGTCCACCACCAGCAAAGGGAGGGAATTATCCAGGGTACAGGCCAGAGGATGGAAGTCATGAGGGCCATGCTAATACCTGTTCTATACACTAAATACCCATAATTCTGTGGAGTTGGGCGAATGACAGGTAAGCTTCCTGATGCCAGGTTTATATGTATTTTAAAGTTGCCGTGCGTCAGTAATCTAGTCTCCAAGCTATTCGGTAGTGTGCATATCCCAACTTTGCAGAGACCTCCTCCTTACCAACATTTACCTTTGAACTCCATTGCTCCTTACAATGTCTTTGCACAGCGGTATTCTTCTCTGAAGAAGTCGTGTGTTCTCTCGGCTCAGGATCAGCATCTGAGCTAACCTTGGAGTATGGCCACTGCTTGCAACTCAGCTCTTAAAGTTGTCGCTTCTCCAGCCCTACTGCCCCTTGTACCAAAACCTACAGAGTCAGGGACAGTGAAGACAGTGGCTTCCCTTTGCCAAGATTCCCTAGGCTTGACACGGAAGGTTTGTGTTCCGAGAAGCAGGTATTTCACAAAGCAGGTATTCCACAAGCGAGACTGTGAACTTGGCTAATCCTTCACCTTTTCCCCTTCTCGGAGATCCCAGGAGTGAGCAAGGGTGGGCCTATCTAAATCCCGATTATTAACTCACATGCACTAGACATTGAGGGTGTGGTAATTGTTGTCATTTTTACAATATTGTGATATTAATCTTAGGGAATATTGAATCTCCAAATAGCCCGTGACATAAAGAGACCTTTATGGCTCCGAAGGAGCTATTAGACTTTATTATCTCACGAATCTTCAGATTTAAAGAGTCCTCAAAGAGACCTTGACATAATTAAGCCTAATGAGTCCAAAGGACTTACAATGGTCTATTGTGTCAATAATTTAGACATGACAGGTCTTTGTTGGAAGCAGGCTCTGGTATCTAGCACAGCTTTGGGTTGTAAGGATAAGTCTGGCAACTGGTTTAGTGAGCTGTGGACATCCAAAAGGCATTTTACACCTCAAAGATAGTTTAAGAGTTTCAAACAAAGCTGTTTGACTACACTGACGCTGTGTTTTAGTGGCAGCTTGGGTAGTAGACTAGTTTATTCATTTGGGCAACTATTAATACAGATATGTGCTGCTCATGTATGTGCTGTGTCGTGTATGTGCTGTGTCATGTATGTGCTGCTCATGTATGTGCTGTGTCATGCATGTGCTGTGTCATGTATGTGCTGTGTCATGTATTAAGTATGAGTCTTGGGGCATTTTGGTGAAATAAGAAACAGTCCCTGCTCTCAAGGAGTTCAAATCTTGAAAGTCTCAGGTGCCTCACAGACTGGTAGCCCACAGTATGGATGCCAGTTTAGGTGTTAAAGTTTTACTGGGAAGACACACATTCTCTTGTGTGCCATCTACAATTGCCCTTGCAGTGGCAGAACTAAGTAGCTGTCACAAGGACTGCATGATCCACACACCTGAGACTATGTACTACCAGAGTTCGTAGGACAGACTTTGCCAATCCCTGATCTCTAATTTCCAAGGTACTGAGCCTGTTCAAACTCCAAATATTCATGAATTGGCACTTTTGGTTCCTATAGCTCAGATGTCATTCAGAACATGCCGTGTTATATTTTCTAATTATTTTATATCTGCATCATTTTAGTACAAGTGGATTGTCACAGTAAAAGCTCATAAACTATACTCAGTACAGTGTTTACATCAGGTTCTAGTATATAGGCATCTGGTGTAATCCCTGGAGTATTGAAGAGGTTTCCTTAACATCGGAGACATGGATTCTATCTGTTCACACCAGAAAGAAGAATGCCATGAGTTCAAAGGTCATGATCCACACTTTCTGCCTGGAGAACTTAATGCTTTCCATCCCCGTAGGTGGATACTAGGCAGCGACTCATCTTTATAGGAGAATACCTTAGTTGGGAAGGGGACATTGTCAACGGTGAAACACATGGGTACAAGGGCATCAAGAGAAGCAGCATTGCATCCTGGGATGGAAGAAAGGCATTGGTCGGCAAAACTACCATCTTCATATGGGATGGAGTTTAGTGGACAGAGATGTGCCTGTGTGAACATTTTCATTGTAAAACACACACACACACACACACACACACACACACACATCAGTAATAGGCACTAGTTAGGTGTTGGCTGGAGGAAGAACTGGGTGAGGGGTCTGATGCTGGGAGTTGACTTTTGGACTTCTCTATAAATCTGCAGATTGTCCACATCTCCACATGTGCATGGGATGTGTCCTTGCAGCCAGGGCTTGGCAGAGGTTTCAAAAGCAGGACCATTTCATAGATTTTGTCCATGCAGTTTCTGAAACAACTGACGTGGGGACTGTCCCTGCATGTGTTCTTGTTCTTCTTGCTGAACTGTCTTGTGTGGCCTCAGTGGGAAAGGATATGCCTAGTCCTGCAGTGACTTGAAGTACTGGGTTTCGGGGGTGGGGGATGACCCAGACAGAGATCCCCCTTCTCAGAGGAGAAGGGGAGGGAGAATGAGGGGAAGATCTGTGTGAGAGGGTACTAGGAGGAAGGGGACTGATACTGGGATGTAAATTGAATAAATTAATAAAAGTATAAAAAATGTGGGTGTGGGTAGAGGTAGGTGTGGCTAACAGTACAGGCTGAAGTGGGAATAAACATTGGGAGCAGCTAGATCTTTAATTTTTAGGCATCCTTGTGAACAGAGCGTACCATGGCATCTGCTGGCAGGTACAGGGGAGGTGAGGACAAGTAGCTAAAGAGGAAGAATGCCTGGACTGGACCTTGAGAGAGATGCCCAAGTCCAGATGATGAGAGTAAAAGGCATGGAGGTCCCGCTTTGTGAGCCTTTAACCTGACCAGAGCAGTGTCTGCAAAGATCCCATAGGGTAAATCTCTCAACACAACTCAATGCAATGCTTGTAGCCCACACACGCTTCTGAGGTCCTTTCCAGTGTGTCCTGGGAGATTCCTGCTTCTATAGGCTGGGTCAGGTACTTCAAGCTGCTTTTCTGAGCTCTTATCACATAGCTTGTTTAAAATATGGTTTTCTCTCTTTACATCTTGAGCCTGTAATCTCCACCCTCATATGACTGGAAATCTATCTGTAAGACCATCATGTGGCCAGTCCTTTTGCTGAAGGAATGAATTGGCGAATACATTGAGGGATCATTTTGTGGCCAACCATGAATCAGTGCTGACCCACTTGTGCAGTTAAGAACCTGCCTGGCATTCGCTGTAGCTGGGATTCATTAATTGAACTAAACAAAGTAAGGTCGAAGTTGGCCTGGCAGAGACTTAACGGTGACTCCACTGGGTTTAGAAGGAGCAGGAGGGTGGGAGGAAGCAACTTGGGTGTTTTGGGGTGGGGGGTAGATCTAGAATAGAAAGACGCCCACACATTGGGTCAGGCTCCACTGCAGCTGAGCTTCTCACCAACGCAGCAACACTGCTCTGCAGCCTGCAGTCATCGTTTGGAACATCGAGATCATCACTCCCCCGCAGGCTGTCTAAGATCTCAACCAGCTCCTAGGTCTGCGATGCGCTTAGATCAGGGCTGGCACCATCCAACTTTCAGCTCTTTGAAAAGTTTGCTTAAGAATTGAGACATTACTTTTCACTTCCTAAAGAAGGTGTTATCTTTTCAGGATTCAAAGAGGCCGGGGGAAAAAAAATTCCTCATTTTCCTTGGCAGACAACGTGCTGTGTTCTCCTGGTTGCTGATTGAAACAGGCTTTTTTTTTCACCCCCTTTTTATCCCTCCTCGTTACCTGGACATGGCTTTTTGGTCTTTCTCCCAATGAGGCCCTCGGTGAGACTTTGCAAGATGAAAGGGACGGTGGTGGAAGTGGCTGTCACGGAGCCATCAAGAATTTAACATTTTGATTGCTAACTCTGCTATGTCAGGAGCATGTGTGTTTAAAATCCTGGGGAATTTGAAGTGAATGCATCTGAAAGGTGTTTCTGATTTCCCTGTGACACAAATAGGGAGACCTGGGGATGTTCATTCCCTGTCATTCTTGAATGTCAATCTGGGGGCTGTTTTCTGACCTTTTGGGGTACAGCGAGTTGTACTGGAAAAGGGGGATTTGAGACTTGCTTTTTCTCCCTTCCTTTGAATGTATCAAAATTTCTCCCTCCCGCCCTGGATCAGAAGCACAAATGATTGCGTCCTTGTCATGAATCCGGAGACAAAGGCCGGGTATTGAAAATGACTGACCTGCGAAGCCCTGGAAATGGATTATGCTAAACCTGAGGATTTCCGGGGACAAAGAAGGAAAATCCAAGCAGAAGTCTCAGGAGAGTGGAGTCTACAAAGACTGAGGTGACCCTCGCCGCTTTGAGATCTCACCTCCATTGGCAGGTGTCACCTGGACTCTCCGAAGCTTCATCCAAGCAAATGTTCCTGCAATAATAGACTCTCCATTGTTAGAGCGCTCCAACTGGTGCTGAGACCCTTACGTTCTCTGCGGACCAACACTCTAGGTCTGCTCACCTGTTACTGGCTCCGTGATGCTGCGGGAGCCATTAGAACCCAGGAAACCCAATTTGTTCTCATCTGTAAATCATCTGTTAACTCTCATGAGATGATTGGCAGCTCTCAAAGAGGAAAATGTGATCTTCATGGGAACCTGAAGGTGACTTCCCCTCTCCCTGTTCCTTCCCTCCTCCTCCTTATATTTGGGGTATAGAGATGGAGGTCACTCTGTCTCCTGTGACTCCCCATATAAAGAGCTGTCTAGAGAAAAGCTTCTTGGATAGCCTGAATCTAGTTTAGAAGATAATTCTCAACTGAGTAGGTTAGTTCTCTCTCTCTCTCTCTCTCTCTCTCTCTCTCTCTCTCTCTCTCTTTCTCTCTCTCTAAATAGTAGGTTTCCATATGTTTTAAGGGACTTTGGAGAGCATGTTGTTCTTGTATCAGTGGCTTGCTGTTTGGACAGCATCTATTCCACACACCAGTTTGGTGACTAGTCTGAACATAACTTTATCCTCTCCACCCCTCATTTCAGCGAACCCTTTCTTTGTGTAGGAGCCATTAAGGCCACCCATTCTTAAATTAGCTCAGGAAAAAAAAAAGAAGTGCATTTTATAGTCAAGCCAGCAGTAATTGGACACTGTGACTATGAGTGGCCCTTGCGGTGTTTGGATGCGGGCCAAATGTACCTTCTGTCTGTCTCTGACACCGGCAGACAATAGCGGTATTATTTACGGCGCTGGCTCCGAGCGATTCGGAAGGCCAGCTGCAAGAACAAAAGGCTCCCTCACACTTGGCCCAGCCCTACTCTCAACCTGAGGCTCCAGCCATGTTTTGTAAATAATTCACCCCGCCACCCCCAAGGATGGATCTTCTTTCTACTGACCATGGCTTCAAAGAAAAGACAGGTGAATCTTTGCAGGTTATGGAGTGTGGGAAGGAACAGCCAATGGGTTCTTGGGATGCAGCTATGGGCCAGTTAGCTGGAGGGCAGCAGAAACGGAGCCTGGGAAAACATGGACAAGGTCTGTCCCTGTGGGAAGTCCTGTTTCCCAGGGTACCGTTTTAGATTTGTCTACAGGACAAGCAGCTTCCCAGGCAACCACCACAGGTTGTCTCATTAGCTCATGGCAATACAACCCTTTGGGATACTGCCTGTCACATGGACTGAGCTTCAAGAATCCAGAAAAGCAGATCCCACTGGCTGCAACTGTCCATTTGCTGACCTACAAATAGGATAGTGCACATACCATCTATGCTTGAGGATGGGATCCCATGGTCCCTGGCCCAGACCTGGGTCCATGAAAGCTCATTCCAGCCTGAATCATGCCTCCAGTTCACCAGCAAAGGAGCCTTCCTACAGTCTATCCATAGCAGTCTGTGGGTCCTTGTCACCGTCACCTTTTCTCACATTGAACCATGATGTCTCCCCTGTCCCTGGGACTGCCAGCTCCTGGCCCTCTGCCCAGACAGTGGAACTGGCCTCTGCTACGTCTTGAGATCTAATGTCTGCTGACACTCTTCCCAAATGGATATAGGGACCTCCCTAGGCGGGTTCAGCCTGTGTGTCTCCCTATACACAGAGACCATAGGATAACCTCAGATGCCATTCCTCTGGCACTGACCACTTTTAGGTTTGAGACAGGGTCTCTTACTGCTCTGGAACTCACCAAGTAGACAAGTGGATAGGTAGATAGAGGGGGAATATATGCATGAGCAATAGAAGACTGGTGTCTAAATCCATCCATGCTACACGTTTCCATGCGCGTTCTTGACTATGCCTGACCCCAGGATCCTGTCTGTCTTTCAGAGCCTATCTCTGTCCCTCACCTTCTTCGTCTTACTCTCCAAGACCCCAATGTGGATGGGGACCCCATTCCTTAAGCTCATATAGCTTCACCTGCTACCTTTGCGCCATCCTGGAATGTAACCATCAAGGTTCCCTTTGTCCCTTTGAGGGACACCTCTGTCACCCTCTTCCTTCAGGGTGTCCTTTGTGAGTTGGGTGTGCACGGGTTAGGTGACAGGGACATAGGGCCCTTTTTCATGAGCCATAATCCTCACCCATTCTCTTTCACATTTAGTTTCTGCTCCCTGGGCCTTATGCTGTGGGCAACAAATTTGGCTTCATCTTTTGCTCTTTCCAAACTCTCAGCCAATAGAGGACCTGTTTTGCTTCTTACGCCTTAGACTAAGAACCCTCAAGGCTCATAGCCCCTCCTGAGAGTCAGGGTCTTGAAACCTTGCATTCTGGGCACACCATACCACTATCTTTGCTTGTCATTTGTGCTGTTTTTTTCTTCTTTTTCAGAGTTTGGTCCTAAGAATCTTGACATTTTGAGTGTGGGGATGATAGCCATTGGAATGCCACCGCACCTACTCTGAGAGAAAGCCAATTTCCTCTTAGTTCAGTTCTTGCAAATAGCAAAGTTAATTAATCCCCTGTAAATAAACATTTGCAAACTGCAGCTCAATATGGCAGTGTCCAGGAAAGGCTTCCAAATGTGCTCCAAGGGCGGAGGAGAAAAGACTGGCACTGGTCACATGACTAGGAATCCACAAGTTGAGCCCATTATTGATGACTATAGGCTGGGAGATTGGGGAGGGAGATTGGGGAGGGAGAGAAGGAAGTGGGAATTTGGATGAGGGGTGCCCAGTCAGGTAGAGGCGATAGATCCTAGTGTTTTATGGTGCAGGGAGTGATGAGGGTTTATGACAACTTATCATGAATTTTGTGAGTGAATGGGAGAGAGGAGACTGAAGGTACAATGCGGATCATGCCCTTGTAATTAGTCCTTATTGCATGCATGTATTGGAATGCCACTCTCCCCCATGAACAGAAAACCGCTACTACATGCTAATAAAAAAACACTTAAGTTTAAGAAGACAGAAATGGTAGCCATTCTGATTTGGTTAGGACATAGTGTATGCATATATAAAATGGCCATGCTGCATTCCCATGATTGCTACAAACATGTGTGTGTGCATGAGGGTGTGTGGTGTGTATGCACATCAGTGTGCATATATGTGTGTGTGTATGTATGTAAGTATGTATGTGTATGGGGTATATGCATGTGCACGCATGTACATGTGTGTATATATGTATGGGTGTGTGCATGTATGTATGTGTGGGTGCATGCATGTGTGCATGTGGTGTGTCCGTGTATGTATGTATATATGTGTGTGGTGCATGCATGTGTTGGCATGTACATGCATGTACATGTGTGTATATGGTATGTGCCTGTGTGTATGTGTGTATATGGTGTGTGCCTATGTGTGTATGTGCGTGCATGTATTTATGTATGGGTGTGGTGTGGGTACGTGTATATATGTGCGTGCATGTGCATGCATGCATGTGTATTAGCATGTGTGATGTGTATGTATGTTCATGAGTGTGTGAAGGTTGGAGGTCTATGTCAGTTGTGTTTATCACTATTTTATTATTGGAGACAGGATATCGGGAGCTCACTGATTGGCTACACAGGCTGGCCAGTGCCTCAGGGATCCTCCCATTGCTACTTCCCCAGCACTGGGAATAGGTGTGCACCACCACACCCAGTTTTTCACACGAGGGATCTGAATTCAGACTCTGATGTTTGCAGGGTAAACACTTCACTCATTGAGCCATTCCCTCAGTTGCTAAAATTATATACATAGATGCACATGATGTATATTGTATACATGTATATATGCCTTGATTCCATGGTCATAAAAACACAGATCTGGAATCCATGCCTATTGGGACTGGCAAACCAACTGACACCCTTTAAGCATATATTTTCATATCAAAACTATTTTTAGGTCACTACTATAGACATTCTTCTAGATTCAGAAAGAAGAATGTATCCTGTTCTCAGATGACTAGGAAGCACCCCCCACAGGGTACCTCTCTGTATCCTGTTCCCCACTCCTGCCATTTCTTTCTTCCTTCTGACCCCATCAGCATCATAGGGCCATTACATGGTGCTGACTTTCAGGGACCCCCCAGCCTTGCACACACCCCTCTGTCTAGTAATGGCATTGGGTAGGAGGTTTGAGCCAGGCTGTTTCCAGCTCCTCTGTCTTGATGGACTATCACGGACCACTGCCATGTATCCTCCTTCCTCAAGAATGAGCTTGTGTGCTCACAGCTAATGAACTAATTACTTCTGGGCAAATCAGCATTAAGTTACAAACCTCGTTCCTGCAGCCTCTGTCAGTCAGGCTGGCATTCTGTTGTCAAGTCAAAAAAAAAAAAGAGTCACATAGTCACAGCGGTCACAGCAGATTCCAATGACAGGTGCCCGTCCGCCTGAACACATCCGCTCGGGCTGGCACTGTTGGACTAACAATGTCAGATGGGATGTGAGGCTTCAGATGTGATGGGGACCTTCAGAAGCTGGCCGAGGTTGAACTGCACTCTAACCCAATGTCTTTGCTGCTCTTCCGGGCAGAAATACAGCTCTTTCCCAAGGCTGGAGAGTCTCTTTCCCTCAAACAACTCTATCAATGGCACAAAAGAGGAGATGTGCCAAACAGACTACTTTCCTTCTGATGGGTGCCAGACACAGGAGGACACTTTGTACATGAGGTGCATTTCATTGGCAGGATGGCTCTCTCCTCCTTGTTCATCTTTCCCTTCCTCTAGGGAACACCTCTGAAGTGTGTGTAGTTCAGGCCTTAATACTTGCAATACTCAGTAGCTTATGCAGAACACATCGTAGAGAAGAAATGATCTTCACTGAGCCATGGCAGTGGGATTTGGAGGATCTTTTGTTACCAAGTGTCTTCTGACCCATACACCTTAGCAAAAGTAGTTGGCTGATATGAGCACCATTTGGGGGTGTCGGGAAATGAGATACTTAACAAGGGAGAAACCAGACCTCCTCAGCCACCTGAGGTCCAGTTCTTGACCAAAGTTTTCAGGAACTTGCTTGTTTTGCTTCCATGTGGCTTCAGAAAGTTGTCTTAGCTTGCTTTCCGACCCAAGTACCCACAATGCCCCTGTGGCATGGAGGAGTTTGATAGTCTCATCGTATACTTGAGGTGTTTAGTTATGTTCATTAGCACAATGGCTTACCACGTGCTTTCAAGCACCTGTGAGGCACAAGATCCCCACCCCCACCACCACCACTGTCCTGTTTTCCCATTGATCCTATAATGCACCCAATTCTTGTGTCTGACCATTTTTCCATGTCTCCCAGTCCTTGTCTTACACCCATAAAACTCATCCCAAGGGCTGAACTAGCTCACTGCTAGGGTCACATATCGGATCACTCTCTCTCTCGTATTCTGCCAAAGGCCCCTTTGTGAGGTTTATGTCTGTGTGTGCATGTCAGCCTGTGTGGGGGTGTGCACGCACCTCGCCTGTACGTGCAGAGGCCGGAGGAATAACTCGGGGGCATTCTTCAGGTGTCCTCCACCTTTGGTTTTATTCCATTTTATTTTGGGACAGGCTCTATCATTGACTTAGGGCTTGCTGAGTTGACTGAGTTGGGTAGCCAGTAATTCCCAGGTCCCAGGGATCCTCCTTAATGTTGGGGTCACAAGCTGAGGCCACATGCCTAGTTATCTAGGAGGTTTGGGAATCAGTCTCTTGTCCACCTGCACATGCAGTAAGCACTGTACTGACGGAGCCACCCCCAAACCTCTTTTACATCCCCCCTCCTAACTGGAGCCCCACTGTAAAAAGCCCCTGTGACTGTGAACCTCTCTCCTGTCCTGTTGTGCACTCAGTGGCTCCAATATACCATCATGGAGAACACTTCCTCTATGAGCCACTTAATTATCCTTTCTATATACAACACTCCTCACAGAATAAAACACCCAGACACCTCATTTGACGGGGGAGGCAAACAGCGATATGTAACATTTCATTTGTTTTTTTCATTAAATCGGGCATGACCGCTGTTGGCGCCAGGAGATTTCGACCTCGGGTCTGCCACTCTGACACAGTCCATCTATCCACAGTCAGCCCGCGCTTCAAGGAAGTGTCTCATTTTCTCTCTATTTATGTTCGTCAAATAAATTCATTTTTATTTCATTGAGCTGAATGCTTCCATCTGTGGGACTGCTTCTGGGCCCCACCAGTTTTATTTATTTTTTATTACTGCCTTTTTCTTTTTCTTCCTCTTGGCTTCTCATTGAAATGTTTTTTGTTTTTTGTATTTTTTTTTTGATTTAGGCAGAGGGGTAATTAAAATATTCCTGGACCTCTGATATTGGGAAATATTATACGTACACTACCAGCCAGGTACAGACAAACAAATGAGGAGCGAGTGGGTCCTCCGGAGAGTCAGATCGTCAGGTGTGAACAGTGTGGCTCAGTGGTCAGAGCCACACCACCAAGATGCTCATTCTCCTCCCCCTCCCTTGGGAACTGGAGGTCAGCAGAAAGAGTTCGTAAGGCCTAGAAGTAAATCTAGAAGCTGTTATTTTTTTTCTCCAGCTATGTAGGTAGATTAAACCTTGCTAAACGTGATGCTTTTGGCTCATAGCTGGCAGTTGTATGTGTCTACTCATTTAATTAGCATTTTTGTGTATAAAAGGTCTAATTCATTAAGAACGTGTCACACACCACGCACCCTGACCGCGAGGAGTTGACAGGCAAAGTCTCTTGTTAGTTTCTCAATCACACTGAGCCGTGGGCCATGAAAGAGGTGGCTTTGTTATTGTAGTCGTTGACACGGGAGTCCCACATCATGACATGTATGAAAATGCACCACATCCTAAGTGTGCGTCCTCTCGGTGATGTGCCTGCCGACACACCTGTGTCGTCACATGGTATCCATGCTCCGAAAGCATCTTCAGACCTGAATTCCTTCCCGGTCAGATTATGAAGCATCCTCTGCTCCGTTGACTGCAGCTTGGATCTTTCTCCCCTTTGCTTACCTTCCAGGATGGGAAATTTTGCATGGGTGGAGTGGTTGATACTCACGCCAGGATTTCCTTACGCAGTACCATCATTTGGGGATCGATTGTCTTGTAGGCCGATACCTCACTTATTCACTGCTGGATCTCATTTTGTTCCCTGGTGTCTACAGATTTGTCTGTAGGTTCTACTGAAGGTATTTCTCAGAGTGGTTATTTTCAGGTTTGGGCTCTAGCGAATAAAGAAAAGCAGAAGTTGTCCGGGCAGCTGCTGGATTAAATGCCTTGGAGTAACATTGCTAAGTTTTGGGGCAGTGCCCTGAATTGAATGCCACGTCTGCCCAGAATTAGTGGAGTAACACCCCTCAGTGTGCCAGCCTTTGTATGTGGAGGTCATTAGGCCAAGAGTGTGGAACCCTCAAGGGTAGGATTGGTAGGTTGTCATAGTTTCAGCTGTCACCTTGTCACAGTCCAGAGTTACCTGAGAGAGCCTCGACTGGGGGAACTGCTTATATCAGATTGGCCAGTGTCCATGTCGTGGGGCGATTTCTTGATTGTTGATTGATGTGGGAGGGTCCTGCCCATTGTGGGTGGTGCTACCACTGGGCAGGTGGACTCGAGTGGATTAAAACCAAGCAAACGTTGACAACCACAAGGAGCAAGCCAGTAAGCAGCCCTTGTCTTCCTGCACTGACTTCCCTTCAAGGTTATATAAACTGTAAGCAGAAATAAACCCTTTCCTGCCCAAGTTGCTTATAGCCATGTTCTCTATCACAGGGGCTAAGAAGAAAGCTAAGATATGGTTTTGAGATAAACGACATGAGACAGACAACCTCTGTCCCTTCCCTATGTGGGGATTCAGCAAAAAGTTGTCAGCTGAGTATAAACCAGGAAATGTCTCTCGAGACATATGGCATGCCGGTCTCCTCCTCGTGAACCTCTCAACCTCTAGGACTGTCAGAAAGAAGCATTGTCTGTTTGACTCACCCTGTCTGTGACGGTGGACAGCAGCAGCTGACTCACCCAGCTTGCCCAGCTGATAAGAAGTGCCAGCTAGCCTTTGACAGTCATGTGTCATTTAACACTCCCATCAGCTGGGTCTGAGCAATGTTTGCTCAGTGTCCTTTCCAATGTGTGTTGTCAATTATTGAACACTATTATTCTAATGGGTATGTCATGTGTCGTGGTCTCTTACCATGGCTTTGGGTTATCGTGTGAGGACTCGTAATATTGAACATTAAAGTGTATATTGGGTGTTCACATATATGTGTGTGTATGTGTATATATACATAAATATCTTACCTATAAGTATATATTCATTTAATTAGCATTTTTGTGTATAAAAGGCCTAATTCATTAAGGACGTGTCACACACCATGCACCTTGACCGCGAGGAGTTGACAGGCAAAGTCTCTTGTTAGTTTCTCAATTATATGTATACATATAAGTATGCATACATATATGTATGCATATATACATATATGTATATATATGTACATATATACATGTATATGTATATATATGTATATGTATGTGTATATATATGTATATGTATGTGTATATATATGTACACACACACACACACATATATATATATATATATATATACACATATGAAACCTATAAGTAGGTTTTAGAATGTCTTTATATCCTAGTGTAGTTAGTACCTGGCTATGTTAATAGCTCTGCTCTCAAATGCGGATTTCAAGGTTGGGTGAGCCTCAGTTTGGTCCCTCAGTTCCCGACTGGGAGGGTAAACTGTGCAGAGGTCCAAGTTTCCGAACTTTTGAGTGTTCTCTTCTTTTATTTTGTTTTATTGACCCAGGAAAAACCGTACATATTTATACTACTAGACCTCACCAACCTTTGAAACCTACTATGGTTTGAAGCTGAGCTATTCCCCACGAGGGTCAAGAGCTGTAGGGTTGGCTCCCAGATGGTGGCACAGCTTTGGTAGAGTAATAGGCTGAGCTGACACAGGTCACCAGAACATTCCCTGGAGGGTTTGGCTGGTCCCCAATGCTCTTCCCATCCCCTCTCCTTCCTGGTTGCTGTGAAATGACTGACTCTGCCTCAGTACACCCATCTGAGATGAGGCTCTTTTTTAACCCAGACACAGCAATAGAACCAGCCCACTGTGGGCCCACACCTCTGAAACCCTAACTCTAAACTGCTTTTGTTTTGGCTGTACATCACACTGACCAAGTCGCTCTAACACTGTAGAGAAGAGGAGGGAACAGGAAGTGATACAGCAATGGGATCAACTTCATTGCCTTTTCTTCCCCCCCAGTTACTCTCATTTGTTATAGTAAGATACAATTGTCCACGTCAAAAATCACAGCATTGGTTTCCTCTCCTACGAACTGTGTGGTTGTTCCTTATGTGTATTTTGTAGGCAGGGACTTATCTTGATCACTTTTTAATGTGTTATGGAGTAGTTGGAATTTATTCTGATTTTTTTGTTATAGATACTAGCTGTTCATAGACCATTCCATCAAATGACAGATACACTGACACCTTTAAGGGGAAAAAACATGAAGACAAAAGTGAAGGTGGCTATTGCAAATCATGCAGGTGGTAGGATCAACATAGCTTGCATTAATTCTGCCTCAAGGCCCCCCATATGTGACACCCCAAAGCACACAGTGGAGATGGGTATTTCCCATTGGATGTCAGCTCTCCAACACAAAGGTGGTAGCAGTGTTGACAGCTTTCTGGTGACCTGGGGACTTTGATTGAGAGCACGGGTCAATGGCTGGTTAGGCTGACTTCTTGCAGTGTGATTGATCTGCTTTGAATTTCCAGGCTCTCGTGATGGAATCAGCTTATGTGTTTGAGGTAGACTGTGGTATCTATGGATCCAGTTTTGTTGCTGAAGCAGCTGAAGGCTGGCTCAAACCCACAGTTGATGTGCTGTTTTCCCTTCCAACATTTTTTTTTTAAATTTTAAAATTGTAGTGTGGGTATGAACAGCCATGCCTGTGCCACAGTGTGCACGTGCAGTCAGAGGGTTTGGGGAGCTGCTTCTTCTTTCCTGCCTTGTTGAGGAGGGGTCTTTCCTGTTTCTTAAGCCACTGTGCAGTGAACTCAGGCTAGCTGGCCCACCAGCTTCTGGATGTGGCCCTGCTTCCATCTCCCATCTCAGTGTAGAGCGCTGGAATCAGGGATGTGTGCCACTGTACCTGGCTTTTTACATGGGTTCTGGGGACAGACTAAGGTTCCCAGACTTGAGAGGTTGGTGCATTGTCAACTGAGCCATCACCCTGGCCCTCTAAGCCATGCATATGAGGTAATGGGTGTCTTAGTTTCACTTGCTCATTATATTTATTCTAAGACACTGTTCTGTACCCTTCATATGTAAACATTTTTGAGTTAAAAAGAAAATTTAAACTCAGAAGTGTTTTAGACTTATTGAATGCTGGTTGTATTCAATAAGTCTAAGTAATATGGGTAGATGCAGCGTGGAGTAAGATGGTCTTTCTCTCGGGGACTCTGTGGTTACAGAAGGGCACACTTGTTTGCTGCCTGGGGTGCCTAGAGAGCACCAGGAAGATGAACTGTGTGGGTGAGCAAATGGATGCATAATGGAAACACAGAGAAGCTCTGCAGGGTGGAGGGAAGACTTGATTAGAGCACAAGATTCCATGTAAGTGACTTGTGAACACGCACTGAAGGAATAGCATTGGATCTCAGAGGCATTTTGTATTTTTGTTAATACGTTCTCAACTAAAATGATTTTATCCACCCTGAGTCACTGAAGCTTGACCGAGTCCCTTTTGATTTTTTTTTCTTGTTCTCAACCCAGGTATTCCTCTGGTAGATGTCCCACATTTGGGAAGTAAATTATGAAGTTGCCATTCCTGCTTCACCCTCTTTTAGAATGTCAGAGTCAATTCACAGAAGCACTCTCTGGCTAGTAGTAGGCATATGTGGTTTATTTGCACAGATCCTGCTCTTCTGTAGTGTGTAAAGAGTTTGACCTGTGTGCCAGGGTCTGAACACATCTTACTTTCTAGTCAGTCAGCTACTCCTTGATCATCACATGAGCCAAGTGTCCAGCTGAGGGACTCTGATGTGAATCTGGCACGCTCGAGGACAGTGGTGACGTCAGCTCCTGGGCTCCCAGGAGAGACTGACTCGTCTCAAAGGTGTTTCTGATCACTCCAACCAACTCCTGGAGATCAGTGACAGTTTCTCCATGTATCTCTGAGGTGCTCTGCTCATCTCTGGCTGTCTACCTAGGGAGGCCACGTGAACTTTCTTCTCTGAGCCACTTATTTATAAAGGTAAGTGAAGCAGTTGCTGAACAGAGCATTTCTCCATGGGAGGCTGCCCCCAGCATTCTGGGTCTAGGAGGGGTCTCAGATTCATTGCTGCAAATGCCTGGCGTAGTCCATCCTCCAGGTTCCTCAGAACTGTGGTTTCCCGTGAGCTGTCCCATGCATTCCTGACTGGGCTTAGTAATGGATGCCAGACCATGGTTCTGTAATCATCAATATGGGTACCTTGTATCCAGGATGTCAATTCATTCTCTGTTGGTCTCACAGTGACTGAGCTGCATATCTCCTTCTCTGCTTTGGCATAACTATCTAAACTCCTGAATTACCTCCCACTAAATAAGTATGATGAAATCACACATGTGATACAAGAAACCTGTGCTTACTGATTCATTTGACAAACTGAAAAGCAGCATGCCTCTCTAAGCACACCTTCACAACCAAGATAAATCCCAAACTTCACCTCACCCGAATTGTCTTTAAGACAGTGAAATCATCGATGAAGTCATTAATTCTAATACTGTTTGTGTCTGGTCTTTCCTCACTTAGTCTGTTTCGAAATACATCAAAACTGTAATTCACCCCATCGAGATGGTTGTTTTCATTGCCGAATATTATTTCACTGAATGAATGTATCAGCGTTTGTTTATTTACCTGTCTGTGGACACTTGGGTTGTTGCCAGTTGCCTGTTATTAAGACGACAGTTACTATAAATATTTGCAACCAAGTTTTTTTCATGTGCACATATGCCTTCATTTCTTTTGGGCAAATACCCAAGAGTCAGATGGCAGGGTCACATGGTAATGGCACGCTTACCTTTATCTGAAAGCCCGAAGTATTTTCCAAAGTTTTCCACACTTTGCGTTTCCATTTCAACTGTACGTGCACAGGTCTCGGATGCCCTGTGTTCTTGCTGATGATTGACTTTATGGCTGCTTTTGCTGTAACTCTGAGGCCATGCAGGTTTAAGTCCCAGTACCCCAGCCATTAGCAGTATTGGGGAGTTTTCATGTGGGTTTAGCGTTCAGCATCTTTCAATGACCATCACCTCCATTCTTTGCTCTTCTGCCTTCCTGCACAGCCTGTTGGTATGCATCCTCTGTGTATGGATATTTTATATGCAGGGCACTGTTCAGACTTAAATGTTTCCTCACAGTTGGGTGGATACCTTTTCACTTCCTCCGCTGTGTCTTCCAAAGACCAAATGTTTTCACAAGTTTGATGAACGACAAGTGCTTTGTTGAGATGCAAAGTTTTCCCTACTTTTAATTCTATGGATAACTTCTCTTGCTGCTTTAATTAATTTTGCAGCTTGTATTCTTGTTAATCAGTCACAGTGCTGGCTTCCTCGAGCTTATTGGCAATAAGCTCATAATGTCACTTTAAACTGTCCTTTGATTCTGTGACTGTGTCATCTCCATTCCCAGGGCTATTTGGGTTCCTCTTTCTTTTCTATTTCTTGACAAGCCATTTGGTTATTTGATTAGTATTTTCATATAATCTGCTCTGGGTTCTGGTGATTATACCTGTTTTCCTTTACTTCTTATGTAAGATATTTCTGCCTTAAATTAATTACTTTTATCTTTTAATTTAATTGCTTATTTTATTAACATTTTAAGATAAAATGTACATGTTTTTCTAATATATAGTTTCTAATACGTGTTATTTTAGCTTGATACTTTTTTTTTCCAATTGCCTCTTTGGATATATGTCTAAGGATTTGTTACATATCCTTGTATTTTACACATATATAGGCATATTGTTTCCATTTTCTATTTTAAGTTTTACTCTAACTCATGAACTATGTAGAAAAATAATTCTTGAGTTCCTTATGAAATACTCTAGTTTATTTTCCCTATATTCTACTTTTAAAAAGCAGGCATTTTCTATTTTCTGCCTTAGCGCACATGTTACTATTTTGTTTGCCACATCAGCCATGATCAGTTCTATTCTCTGCGTCAGAAGAACTTGAAAAGACTTGACTTTCCCAGCAGCACAGTGTGCTGACGGTGTGCTCACTTTCCCCCTACATTCTTTCCATGTTTTTCGGTTACTTGATGTGACATTTGATCTTGGAAGAACGTGTTAGAAATCTTCTATTATGATTGTGGATTCATTAGTCTTTCTCTGCATCTCCAACAGGTTTTGTTTTATGTATTTGGGAGTTTTGTTACTAGATGTGTGAATATCCCTCTTGATGGGCTGTAATATTTAATAATATTGAAATCCCATTCTGTCCTATTTAATATTTTTTGACTTGGGTTCTCTGGTGTCTGATATATATTTTTCTTCACCTCCTTTATTTAAGCATTTGTTGGTTCCTCTGTTTCCATCTGTTTTCAGGTTTGTTCTGTCATTTTGTTTTAGGGGCAGGTCTCACAAACAACATAGCTGGATTTTTATTACATTTCTACTTTTCACTCCCTAATCAGAAAAGTGTGGTCCTTTCCTAGGGGATTTGACCCATTCACATTTATTGTAATCACTAGTATTGCTAAACTCATCAGAACTCTGTTAGGCTACTCTGCCTTCCCCTGTTCTCTTTTGCTTTCTCTCTGTCCCCACAATGGTGTCGTCTTCCACCTCCTGTATTATGGAATATGTTATTTAGAGCAATTGTGGACTCATAACATAAAGAAGTGAACAAGACTGAACAGGGATGGAGAGATGGCTCAATAAGTGTTTCCTGCTCAAAGCACAAAGACCTGAGTTCAGATCCCAGCACCCCCTTAAAAAGTCAGGAATGCTGAATACCTGCCAGTAACATCTGTGGTACAAAGCAAATGCAGGACAATCACTGGGCCTTTCTCACCATCAGCAAAACTCAAGTTAGTGATAGACCTTGTCTCAAGGGAAATGGTGGAGAACAATCAAGCAGGATACCCAACCTATTCCTCCATCCTCTATAAACTTGTGCAGGGAGCTTATGTACAGACAAACACCCATATGAATATAACATACACTCATGAGTGCACACACACACACACACACACACACACACACACACCATACTACACATATTCACACACATACCCACACATCAACACACACATACACATGCTCAGAATATACTCTCACGTACATACACACCCACTCATCAAAGATCAAAGATCCCAGAGAGATGCAGTGATAAGTCCCAAGGGACCTGCTGCCAAGGGAAACAAACACAACAGCCAACGAACTGCAAGGAACACAAAAGCCAAGGTCTGTAAACGAACCTTGGAGCCAGGCTGGAGCTGTAGGAGACTCTCGCCCGTCCAGAGAGCTCCTGTGCGGGGGTGTGGGGAGGGGTCCAGACCTTTCCTGAGCACCCAGGATGGTCCTCAAGACTGACCTTGTAGAAAGTGGTTGGAACATGATGAGGGATTACTGTCTGGGATCAGGCTGGAGAAGTAACAGGCAAATCTCAGCAGCTCCAAGATGTGCAGCAGTTAGAGACTGTGTAGGGGTACTACTACTCATCACGTGTTCCTGACACTGTGTGGGGGTACTACTCATCACGTGTTCCTGACAACCAAATACCTGACAAAGAGCAACGGAAGGGAAGAAGGGCCTGTTTTAACTTCCAGTTTGAGAGCATTCAGTTTGTTGCTATGACAGTCAGAGTATGAGGTGGCTGATAAAACTGTCTTGCACCCGGGAAGCAAGGTGACCGTGGTAGTAGCAGGCTAAGATACAGTCTTCAAGGGCTGTCCTCCAGAGATTATATTCCATATTCCAGCTCTGCCTCCAAAAGGACCCATGAACTTCCCCAAACTGTACCATCAGCTGGGGCCAAGTACTAAAGCATATGAGCTTGGGAGAGACGTTTTACACCCAAATCAGAATCCTGAAGACAGTCCTGAAGAGACTCTTCAGGGTCTAAGCACATTGCAGTCAACAGCCATTCTCTTGTCTCATGGAAAAGTGTGGCCTTTCCCGACTTGAGCTGGCCATCGTTATAATATAGCCATGGCCGTCGTTTCTAGAATCTTCTGTATTACCAGACACTGCATCTTACCCGCTGGTTCCCCATAGCTATTCTACCCACTGGTTGGTCTTGTCATTCCTGGGCAGATGAAGAAGCTGAGGTGAAGAAAGGTGACAAGGAGATGTTGCCATCTGAGAACTGGCCACTGTCATTCAAACTCAGATTTCAAAGGATCACGGTTCTCTGAGATTTGTAAAGAAGCGCTCTAGGGAGCCTTTCACGCATTGGTGCCTGACCTTCTGTGTCCAACGACCTAGTGATTAACAGCTTTTCAGGGAGTTCAACAGGAAGGTGGTGTTTCCAGAAAAGACCCTATAGATGGGTCACTCAGGAGCTGGGTGTGTCCTGGAAGCCATTCAGACCTCAAGAAAATCACGAAACCACAGCAATGAGGCCCACACCAGCCGGTGCACGCAAACCATTCACAACCGCCCACAAATGACAGGATTGGGCGGGCTGTTGGGCCACAGAATAGTAGGTCTTGACCACGAGGCCCCTCTCTGGGAGCTCCCCACTCTACCACCAACAGTTAGGAGCAGACGGGTTTCTGTTGTGTTCATTTTTCAAGGTGGCTCAATGAATTGCCCTCAGACGCCAGGTAGCAGCTGCGCATGCGCAATGGTTTCTCTGTAGAGGTTTGTTCCCCCGATTCTCCGCTGAGGCTAGCATGGTCCCTCCCATACCTCACCGAAGGCTGCCTGGACTTTAAGCAGGCCATCGGTACGCGTGCTTAAAATAAGAAAGGGACAACTCTGGACGAGGAGAAATAAATCACAACACAGTTCTCGCTGTCCAATGGGTTCGCATGGGTAGGGCATCACCCCAACTCTTCTCTACGGCTGACTCCAGGCTGTCGCAACAGAGATTCATGGTGGGTTTGGGTTTCGGTTTGGTTTGCCACTTCTGCTACATTTGTAGAATGTGCTTGCAGTAAATGTAGCCACGTGGATAAAGCAGGGGCTGGTGCTCTATGCTAGATGGCTTAATTGAATCTGTGAGACCCCTAGGCTCCACCCCCAGTGATGTCATAGAAGTAGGAGTGGTGACATAATGGTATGCTGTGAATTAAGTAGTATGTCTCTTTACAAGGGAACTTCATTTATAAGAGGAAGATTTTTTTCAGTGCTCGTAATGGGAGAGTGCGGCCAATTTGAATGGCCAAGAATTGTAATGCTTTATGATCAAGCATGAGAATGTTAAGTAACAACAGCAGAAACATTATGGAATTTAATGCGCTTTAATATTCCTCACCATGTAAACCTGCTTGAGTTCCAATTAGTAAAGGGGCTTCATTTACCAGAGGATCTCAAAGCCCCTTCTAATTCCTGGAATAGTATTCTGTCCTTAATTATGGGAACCATCAGAAACATCTTTTAGAGGAAAATTGCCGCACGAGAGATTATGAATTAACAATGGTAATATTAATAATTGCAATAATCGCTAAAAGGCTTTAGTCCGTCCAAACAATACTCATTTTCCAACGCAGTGTCATCCTTGATTCCTGGGACAGCTCTTTGATTTGAACAATATTGTTCCCATTTTACAGCTGAAATTAAAATACTTAGAGAAATTATAGACGAGGGAAGCTTGCATGATGAACGATGCTCACCTCTGACTCGGCCTGCCAAGAAGCTGAGCCTTCCACAGGAGCACTCTCTATATATACAGGTCTGCTGCGTTTTGAAAGGAGATTGAATTGCTTAGGCCTCACTGAACACTGGGACCTCAGTTGGTGGGGCTGTTTGGGAAACATTAAGGAGGTAGAGTCTTGCTGTAGGAAGTAGGTCCCCGGGGGCGGGTCTTCGGGTTTTGTAGCCCCGCCCCACTTCCTTTTTACTCCGTTTCCTGTGGCTAGAGTGTGACCAAGGGTCTTTCCTGTTCCTTGCTTTCTCCCATATTTCAAATGGTGCAATGTACCCTCTATCTGGAAGCCCAAATGGATCCTTCCTGTCTTAAATTGCTTTCTTGTTAGAAGTTTTGTCACAACAATGAGAAACATAACTAATCCAACATCTAACATGACCCTCCCCCAAGCCCCCTTCCCCGGACCCTTCCCACAGGACATGTCATGGGATGTGTATGGTGTCAGGGCTGCTGATCTCCTCCAATTTCCAGAACAGCTTGAAGCCCTTTACATTTATTTCCCAGTTCTCCACAACCCATGACGTCCACCCCTAACCTCAGGAAGCTTGTCGACTTCCTCTTTAGGGGTTCTGAGCCTCCCTAGCTTACTAAGCTCCTCATGTGTCTTTCTGGGGCACCAATCCCACCAAACAGACTGCTTAGCTCCTACAGCCCTGCATATCCTAAGGTCTTCCGGTGCAACCATCTCCATCCGAGGCCTCCAAAGATCGATCCAGGGTCTGCAGGCGGGTGGTTGTGGAGTGTGAATTTGAGTTCCAATCCTTACCCCCACTCCCCACCCCCTAGGTCAAGGCTGTAAGTGGTATCATTTTGACAACAGTACCCTGTACTATTGTTCTGAAGCTTTGAAAACCTTGACTTGAATGATTGGCGTCCACTGTTGCAAGTCGTACCTCCATCCACGGTCCATTGCTCTGGGTCTCTGCTTACTTAGCACTATGGGAGCGCTGTCTTTCCAAAGGACCTGCATAAGCACAGAGCTCTGGCTTATTCAGCTTTTAGTGCCTGCTTGGCTTGGTGCCTCATCTCTTCTGAACACTTTGAGATACTTTGAGTCCATTATTTTAGGTCCTCCAGTTCACACACACAGAGGTCTTACTCCAAGGATCCCCATGCCCTGAGACTGCATGCTCACACATCTGTTCTCATAGTTCAGTCAACGATCCTTCAGTGGCAAGTGTGTGTGTGTGTGTGTGTGTGTGTGTGTGTGTGTGTGTGTGTGTCTGTGTGTGTGTTTGTGTGTGTGTGTTTGTGTGTACATGAGTGCATGTGTCTACAAGTGAACATATAGACACATGTGCATACATGTGCAGGCCAGAGGTCAATGTCTGATATCTTCTCAAACACTGTCCCTTATATTTAAGCCAGCCTCTTTCACTAAACACCAATCTCATCAGTTCAGCTGCTGGCTAAGGAGCCCTGGCGATCTCTCCCCACCTCCCTTCCATCTCCATCTTGAGCACTGGGATTGTAGAAGCATGCCATGTCATGTCCAGTTTTTATCGCATTGCTGCGGAACTGAACTCAGGGGTCCTTGTGCTTGTACAACAACCCCTTTACCAACCGAGCCCTTTCCCCGGCCCAGGGTTATGTATACTTTAACACAGTAAGCGAGTAGAAAAACGTTCATCTTTTCCCTGTACTCGTGTCTCTATGAAATGTGAGTTTCCAGTTCCTTATATATCAACCTGCTGAGTTTGAGTCAGCTTGGGACTGGCAATACTTCAGGGACCAGGGACTCTGCTGGGGCCAAGTGCCTGCTGGTTTTCTGCCTTGCGTGTCTCCAAGTTCTCTTTTGTAAATAGCTCAAGCAGGCCTTCTGCACAATGAGCGGTGGATTTTCCACACATCCTCTTGGGCCATCCCCACAGCTAAGCCACCCCATGTATGTGTGAGGCTCTTCTGGACCAGTTCCATCCAATCCAAGCTGTCACCTGACCACTACAGTAAGGACAAGCCTGAGGAGGCTATCTGAGCCCCCACCCGCTTAGCCCAGCTCCCTTTGGCATTATGAGAACAAATAAGATTGTTATTTTAAGCCAAATCTAGTTTTATGATGGGCATTTGCTGTATCACAATAGGCAAAGGACCCCCACCCATCTCTTCCAGGTATATATCCTAGAGGGCCATGTCCATTCTTACAATCTGGAGTCTGGCGGACATCACCCAGAATCAGATCTGGTATTCCTGACCCTATCTCCAAGCATGTCCACTGGCTTCGGTCAGTAGCACTTCCTTGACATCCAAGCAGGTCTCTCTGTCTTCATTTCTGTGCCTCCTTACCAGCATCCTCCTCTTCTCCACTCAGGTTCACACTGACAACCCAGCTGTGTGTTTCCTGCTGCATTTGAGCTCATGGAGTAATGCAGTCCTAATGATTGATGCAGGAGAGGGCACATGTGGATGCACCTTTGGATAATGCCTAAAATCCACCATGGATGCCATACTTAGCATCCTATTCAATGCTCAGTAGCCAAATCAAGCATAAGATCATCCCTCTTGACAGACCAAGAGCCCAGGTACAGTAAGATTGGTACCAGGTTGCCTATACAAAGAAGGGCTGGAGGGCAAGCAGCTGACTCGCTAGCCTCCAAGCCCTGTGGTCACATGGGCTAGTAGATGAAGGGTCATTCATGCTACATGTGAACAGTTGAGGTACTTGAAAGAAGACTGAATTGCTCCTGTGAGTTCAGGAATGGGTGAATGAATAAATGGATGGATGGATGGATGATGACAGATGAAAAAGGAGTAGAAGCACAGATACATAGATGGATAAATGGGTGGATATGTGGATAGATAATAGGTGAATAGTTGGATAGATTGCTGGATGGATGTGGGATGAGTAGAGATACATGGATGAACAGGTGGATGATAGATGGTAAATGGATAGATGGATGAATAGATGGATGGCAGATGGATAGATGAATGGATGGATGAATGGATGGATGGATGGCAGATGGATAGATGAAAGGCATAGTCATTTACTAAAGGAATGCCTAATGTTTGGATGTGTAAGTGAATGAACCAGTAGGTAGATACCTGACTTGGTCCATGCATTGAGGTCCCTGCAGGGAGCTTTTCCTCCTGGGCAGCCTCTGGTAGTTCTGGTTGCCAGTCCCCTGCACCCCCTGCTCTTGGTGTCACTCCACTGCAGGCTGCTTGCAGGCCCCAGCTGCTATAAATCCAATTTCCCAGAATAGCTCTGAGAATGCGCTGCCGTGGAGAAACACCGGGTGGCTGAGTCTACTCCAGGTAGACAAGGGGCTCTTCAGAGGCTCATTATAATCAGCAGACAGATCTCGGCACTGGCTGTTGTCTCTCTTACAACTCCTGACTTTCAACAGGCCCTTGGCTTCCTTCCTCCCTGGGTCTTACCTCAGCAGGAGGCTTAGTCTAAGCCTGCACCTCTGGGGGGTGTGATAAGATCTCCTGTCCCAGCCTGCCACATGCCTTGCTCTGTGACTTCCCCACACCTTTAATATAGAGTTCAGGTGTGGTCATTCAAAGTCCTCTCTGCCAGCTGACTGTATGTAACTCTTAAGCATTGTCCTATTTCTCTTCCACCCAATCACCCGCCAGGTTCTCATTGTTCTTCCCTTGGACTCATCGATACCCCCACTTTCCTTTCGGGGTCTCCCAAGTCTATTCTGGACAGCCCATTTAAACTCATCGCTCACTGCCAACACCACTGGGTTCTAAACATGACCCTTCACCCTCTCTCACATAGCCATTTATTACCACACTCCGCCTTTCGTACTAAACTGGGAGCTCCTTACAGGCTTATTTATATTTGTATTCTAGTTCATTGATTGCTGTTGAATATGTACATTGCAAGCTACAATTACCGATCATTTTGTGACAATTACTGTCTATGTTTTTCTAGTGGAACAATGAGATCGGAACTGTTCAGCATGGTCTCTGAGGTTTTGCTTCAGCTAAATCCTCATTCATGACTCTCCTCTGTCACTAGCTATAGGAACTCTAAGTCATGGCTTAGCTGGAAATTGGCTGCCAAGTAAGCCACAATCTGTGTGGGATCTAGGTGTGTGGCTGAACCCTCTGGTTCCCTCTTCCCCTCCCCTAAAAGTAGAAATAGTGATGCTACATAGATCTGTGCAAAAGTTTGTAATAAATAAATGAAGCAGCTAGCAAAAGTCTCACGTGTGCTGTTGTTGTATTTTTACTTTTCTGTGGTGCTAAAGATGGTACCCAAGACCCCATGCATGCTGAATTGAGTTATGCCACTAAGCCTTAGAATTGTCTTGCTATGAAAAAGACAAACCAGTCTGAATATGTTGACGTATTCTAAGTACCCCGTCTTGAGTGTGGTCTGGAACGGTCACCTTGTTGATACACACCCAGTCGCTATTCTCAATGTATCGGTTACCTTCTCATCACTGTGACAAAATATCAGAGACAGCAACTTAAGGAAGAAGGCAGGAACAAAGGCTTTATGTGAGGTCACAATTTCAGGGTACAAGCCATCAGGGTGGGATTGTCCAAGCAGCAGGAGCTTGAAGCAGCTGGTCCTACTGCACTAGCTCTCAGGGAAACAGACATGCTCTCCCTCCCCTCCCCTGCTCTCTCTTACTCCCCCTTCCTCTCCCTCCCTCCCTCCCTCCTTTTTATTCAGTCCAGGACCCAAGCCCATGAAAAGATGCCGCCCACTATGTAGGGTGGACCTTCCCATCTCAATGGCCCAATCTAGAAACTCTTTCATAATCACATCTACAGCTCTGTCTCCTGGCTGATTCTAGATCTTATCACATTGACCACATTAATCTTTACCCTGACAATCATAGCTACCAATGTGGGAGTGGAATCTCAGGGCTTTAAGTAACCTGTCCAAGGTTAAACACTGTCTTTGGGTGTCAGATAAAGGGGAACTGTAAGGAGGTTTGGGCCAAATGCCATTCCCACGTTATAGATACATTTCCTTCAGACTGAAGGGTCCATGATGAGAGCCTCGAGAGTTAAGATTCAGTGCGAGGCGTTGGGTTCACTCTGGTTCTGCCCCACAGCTTTGAGAACCACCCTGACACATTCATTTTAGCCTCACACAGATTTCCCTGATGCCTTGTGGTGCTGGGGTCGACTTCTCTGTCCACGTAGCTGTTTTTTCAAGTTGTTCGCAGCCTGCTGGAAGGTGACATTCTCTTGTGATCCTTTTAAGGTCCTTAGACCCTGAGGCTTTTTTTGCAGGAAGGAACTAGAGAAGTGACATTCACACAATCACCAGCTCATTTATTCATGCCACCAAAAAAAAAAATGCAGTGAGACCTTAGAGGCAGGGAGAAGCAACTGTGGTGGGAGGACCTGGGGGGGGCAGTCCCCAGGCCCCTGAGCCCTGAGGCTTGCAGGAGGGAGCAAAGCAAAAGGAAACTCCCTAGAGACAAGCAAATGGGGTAGCCTGCTTACATTCACAAACATTTCCAAACAAACTTCAGTTCCTGAATTAGATAGTAGTGTTCCAATCCTGAAGAACCATGCAGGAGAAACTTCTCTCACCCAAGCACCTACCCATGCACCCACCCACTCACCCACCCACCCACTCACTCACCCACACATTTGCTTATGGTGTACTTACCCTGTGCAGAGGCTTTTGTTGACCACATAAGGGGAGGACCCTATGAAGCCACCTTGGAGCACTGTCAGCGCTGTGGTGCCATGTAACAAGTGTTTGGCAGCAGGGCAATGAAGAGTCATGAGTGGGTACACACAGAACACCCAAAGTTTCCTTCAGAAATGACATCTAACCCAAGTGGGCACAGAGATGGACACTTGGCTGAGTCCAGAAAGAAACAGGGTATCAGGGAGTCTTGCAAGCCTCCCTGTAAAGACCCACTGGGACTGACTAGGAGGATCCTAGAAGAAAACCGCTGCCCAAACTTACCTGCTCCCCCCAAAGGCCCTGTGAGGCCACTACTGTCAGGTGATAAAGCTCATTCTTGTAAACAGGCATGGTAGCATTGGTCCAAGGAGACATTCTACAAAAATGATGTACTCTTAGTATGGCTGGAGGCTAATCTGCTGGGTAAGGGACTTGCCTTGTGAGCATGCGAACCTGAGTTAAATGGACCCCCGAGTTCATGTAAAAGACTGAAGGTGATGAAATACATGTGTAATTCACAGACTGGGCAGATGGAGAGAGGTGCATGCCCAGGGCTCACTGGCCAAACTAAAATAGTTACTAAGTTCCTTTAGAGTGCTGAGAGACCCTGTCTCCAAAACGAGGTGGGTGGTTCCTGAAGATTAACACCCGGCGTTGACCTCTGGCCTCCACACAGACATGTAAACATGTGTACTTGCATGCACAGAGTTATGCACATGTGAATATGTGGGTATAACACACACACACACACACACACACACACACACACACACCACACTAAACAACGCCAACAAATAATTTTAGTCAGTATACTCTAAAATGCAGGAGAGAACTTTCCAGATTGTCTACAGCGAGCTCTCATAATTTACCCAGGAGTACATGCATCTAATGGTATTGGAAGACTCACCGTGAGCTCAGCATAGTATATTCTAGAGGGGCATTTTCGGCATTGTATGAAGTTTGCATGTGACACCTCAGGTCACTGTTCTTGTCCCAACTTCTTTGAGCATGTTTTTCTCCAGTTACCCATTTCTGTCCTCTGTGGTTGACATCCATCTATGCCCTCACTGCTGAGCTCAGCAGGCAGGGTGTCCTGGAGATCTTCTCATCTGACCACATGATGTTCCATCTCCTGGCAATGCCCTTCGCAGCTGCCCATGTTCTCTAGTCTCTGGTTCCCAAGATGTGGCCCTGGATTTGGTTTTCCCTTTTTTTTTTCTTTTCACTGCAGAATCAATACACATGTTTCAGATCAAAGTAAGACAAATACCTTGAGAAAAAAACATGCCTCTCAAGCATCCATAACCCCAACAAAACCACCATCCTCACGGCATGGCTATGGTTTTAAGTGCTACATAATACTTCACGGGGTTAAAGTCATCATTTGTGTAACACCCACAGGTGCATGGAGGAGACTCCTGATCTTTGTTTAATGATAAACCTCAGCAAACTGTTTCGTGCTGTAATTTTGGGGCACTTATATTAAATAGCAATCTACTTAGGTTATTATAGCTCACGGTGCAGAAAAAGACAGCAATTCTCCCCCCCGCCGCCCCAGTAGCAGAGGTCTCATGGTTTCTCTCAGATGCAGTAGAGTGGTTCTTTGTTATAATGAAAGAGAGAGAGGGGTTAAGAGAAGGAGGGAGAGAGGGAGGTAAAGAAGGGAAAAAGGAAGAGATGGGGAAGAAAGGGACAGAAGGAGAAAGAAACCGGAAGGGACACCAAACTAAATCATTAGGCAAAATTTAAAAGGGGAAAGGTTACAAAAGGGTGCTTACCACAGTTTCCCATCTGTGAGCTTGACCAAGTAGAGTGGATGTTCTAAGCCATTACAGATTGTCTGGGCCTCTGACCCACCCATTACTTAATCCCTGTGAGGTCCAGTCCCTCTCTCTAAAGCGGAAAGAGGATACTTACCTCACAGAGATACTTGAGAACTGAAGGAGGAAGTACAACTAATGAGCTTCGCAAAGATGCATGGACAGAGACAAGCATCCCAGGATTGCTAAAGCTGTTGTCATCGATGACAGCATGAGGCTGCCCTCTCTGTTCTTTGTCTCTGTCCCTTGCTGTGGATCTGAGCACTAGGGTCACATATGGGCTCCCTGAGTAACAGCGTGTAAAGCTGTTGCTGTTGAAGAGTTCACAGTGGGTTCTTAGCCAGAATTGGGTGGTCAGGTCAAAGTGTCAGCCTCTCTCCTTAACTGCTGTGGTAGCTAGGTGAGCAGACACCATGACCAAGGCAAGCCTTATATGGACAACATTTAATTGGGTCTGACTTACAGTTTCACAGGCTCAGTCCATTATCAAGGCAGGAACATGGCAGCATCTAGGTAGGCATGGTGCAGGAGGAGCTGAGAGTTCTACATCTTCATCTGAAGGCTGCTAGCAGAATACTGGCTTCCAGGCAGCTAGGATGAGGGTCTTAAAGTCCACATCCACAGTGACACACTTACCCAACAGGGTCACACCTTCTAATAGTGCCACTCCCTGGGCAAAATCTATACAAACTATCACACCTGCCAAGACAGCTCTCCAGAGAGCAGAGGGTGTGGGCATTTAGTGGAGACCATGGAACACCTATGTGTAGGAGGTAAGGGTTGAAGTAGGGCTGGACTCAGAGAATGCCCAGCTGTGCCAGGACACACCACAGCTTTGCTCTGGAGGCAGGACAGTCTCAGATTATCTTGTTCTTATTTATGTGGTGACAGATCACTGGAAGAGAAATGGCCCTGTAAAACTTAGATGCGATGCTAGACAACACTTTGCAGCAGAGAAAATTCTAGAAGTCTTCCCAGAATCAGGCATAAGGTGAACTTAAGAAAAAAAAAAAACCAACACATCTGAACAAGGCATTCCAGGGTTGACCATGTGGTACCAGTCCCTGACCCCTCTTATCTTCAGGTGGTGGCTTTTGGGTATTTTTTTTTTGTCTGCTCTAGCTTTATTTTCCTGGTCCTCAGTTGCAAGGTAGCTGTGGTTTTTTTCCCCCCAACCCACATGTAGACCTTCCTGGGTTCTGGAAGAAATGCGTGTGTCCTGGGCTTCCTAAGGTCTCTTTGTGTTTATCCCTCCCTTCTTGGAGTACATGTCTGGCCTGTGCACTCCCTAAGTCCAGTGTTGTTGTGTGATCATCCATGGTGTAGCCACATGCCTGGGCCTTGTCCTCAGGATCTCATGGAGCTCCAGTCCCGACTTGGGGAGTTCAGGAAGCTGCTCTGTTTAGATTAGGCAATTGCTGGAAAGTACTCTTTTTAGCTCCAAGTGTGGTTTGCGCACCAATAACAATCTTTTCTCCTAATCCAGACACCTTGTTCTTCAACCTCCCCCTGCAGATGGCCTCTCTACCGAAATGCAGGTAATTGAAAGAATGTCACATCCTCCCAGCAAACACGGAAGCTAATGTTACTTGAAATGAAGAGCATTTAGGGCATTCTTCCCACAATGATGCCCTGGAGGGAGCTGAGTTTCTGTGACAGGGATAGGAACAGGAGGAGGCAGGGACTTGGGCCTCCATGGCAGGTCCCCTAGGGTAGGAAACTAAGCCTGGAGGAAGCAAGGCCCTGGCTGCAGGGGATGTGCACCACCAAGACCCACTTTTGGACAAGCTGTCAAGTATACTGCCTACAGCACAGGTTGTATTAAACTCATTGGTCACCGGCTTGGCTTGGTCATTTCCTATAGTACTAATCTAAGAGGCCTTAGCTTTTATCTTACTCCTGACCTTGGCCTGGGGTCTTATCAGCCTCTGAGTCTTTCTGAGGCCTCCCACAGACTTGCTTTCCTTGCCAATTGCCCAGCACCTCTCTCTCTGGTCCATGCATCTCACTCAGCCTCCTTCTGAAGAAGCCTCTGCCTGACTGTCCCATAGATCACTTCGGCCTGTGCTCCAGAGCTGTCACTGCTCCCTCCTCCCTCCTGATCCTTTCAGCAACTGCTGGCTCCCCCTCCTCACCCACCAGTGGCTTTCTCCATCTTCCCTTTCATCTTGAAGGATGAGCACTAGGCAGTGTGGTCCTGGTGAACGTGACTGCGGACACGGATGGATGGAAACGGCTTGACTCTTCAAGTGTGTTGCTTGGGTTTCGTTGTGTGTGCTCTCTGTCTCTCTGTCTCTCTCTGCCTCTCTCTTTCTCTGCTTTTTGTCTGAACTTCTCCCAGTCCAAACACTGAGTGCCTCTTTTACAATATGTATGGTCACCAGTTTTGAGTGACCATTAGGAGTGCCATCGGAGGGTAGGACGAGGCTTCGATATGTTGGAGTCCACAGAATCAATTTGATGTACTAGCAGCCTCTAACACAAATGGAAGGCATTGATTACACTAACAAGCTATTAAATAGAGTAAGATTAATCATGTCACCTCAAATTTAACCTGTTTCTTAGGAGCATCACATCTAAACCATAACCACACACTCATCTTTACTCACGTGCTGCCTTTCAATGAAAAAAAAATCTATAAAACTAATCCAACTGGCATATAAAGTTTTGTGCTAATCAGGTTGCTAATGGAGTTTAGAACCAGGGTTTAAATAACTAACATTAGATTCAGAAAAAGAAACATTTTAATTATTTAATAGGGCATGAAAAAGAATTCCAAAGTGTTTCTACAGAGGCAATCCCGATGGGTATAATTTTGGTCCCCAAATTTTATTCTTATTCTTTGAAGATGATGGCCTGAACTTCTCATTTCATTGCATTAAAGGAATTGAAATTCTCTGGAGGGGAGTGGAAGGAGGATGTGCTAATTTAGAGATCAGCAGGAGAGGCTGTACTAGCCCAGGGAGGTATTAAGGGGAGATGAGGTGTCCCAAAGAAGAAATGCAAGAATTGAGATGCAGAAAAATACATCTTTGGACAACCCTTGGGTCTTTATAAATAAATCATCATGACACTTCCCATCTCGGTGGTGTTTTATAATTGATGGGTCTTTGCCTACATTCATTCTCATCAGCTTCTCCTCCGAACTCTTGAGAGTTATACAATTCTTGGTTGACCGAGAAGGAAACCGAGGTTCAGAAAACGTCAAGTCGCCTTTCCAGTTAATGCATCTGCTTCAGGGTAAGGGGCAGTTCTTTGTCATTGTACAGCTCCAGCTCATTCAGACAGACCATTTCCTCCACCATACATCCTGGAAACCAAGGGTGAGAGTGGGCAAGTGAAGTGGAAACTTAAGGGTTCTTTGGAAAGTCAGTGGAATGGTGTTTTGCTGGGGCAAACGCGTGAAGGAGTGTTTTCCTGAAGTGGATACAGGGGAAGGAACATTTGGCTGAAGCAGACACAGGTGAAAGGATGTTCTACTCAAGCAAGCATGTGAAAGGACATGTGATAAAGGATTCTTTGCTAATGACACACATGTATTTGTCCGCCTTCCATTGTGTAGTTAAGCTGCATTTGTTGGGACTCCATAGTGAAAAAAATCCTCCACCAAAAAGCTTCTGGTGGTGCGCTGCAGCCCTTTGCTGCTTGCGCAGACTCGGGCTGATTGGAAGAGTGATGTCAGCTGAGACAGACTCATGGGCTGACTCAAGACACGTGCTGAGGTAAGACCCATGGATCACACATGATGTTTGGAGGGAGGATACAAGGGACTTGACAGTGATGGGAGCTGAGCTTAGCTTGCTGGGAGAGTTGGCTGTGCAATGCTTGTTGGTCTCGAGTCTTTGCTGATCTTCACTGAAAGGCAAAGCTGAGAACTTTTCCCAGTATTCCTGTGGCCCTGGTCCCTCCTGCTGACTTGTGCTGATTCAGCTGAGACATGGCTGTCTCTGCTAGGTAGAGCCGCCGCTGCTGCTATCTCGACTCTGCTGAACTGGACGGCAGGTGTATCCGTGAAGTGTTTGTGAGTGGATCGAGCTACTGATGCTGACCTCTGAACTGAACTACAGATTTCCAGATAACACAGTCAGGAGTTGCTCCAAAGAACCATTCCTAAACAGGTCCACTTTCCCCGTATTCTTTCTTTTTCACTACCTCTGATGGGTGGTGGGTTACAAAGGAGATTGAAGTGTTTAAGAATCATCATTGTAAGTAGACTTTGGAAAAAATTAAAGTTACAGGCAAGGAATATATTTCATTAAGGGATTTGAGTCCTTAGATGAGCTCTTCTGCAAAGCTTGTCTCCTTAATATTGAAGACAGAGAGATTACCAGAGCTGACCAGGACCTTGATCTAGCTTTAGAAGCAAAGAATTGCTCAACAGAAGTTATCTGCTACAGTCCACTTGAGCTTTCCCAGGGTTGGGGTATCTGTTCTTTCATTAGCATCTTCACCCCATTAAGATTTGCTCTCCTCCAGGGTATTGTTGGTAAAGTTCCTGTTTGTGTTTTTTTTTTCCCTACTCACTCCCTTCATTCAGCCACCCACCTCAAATGATCAAATCCAGATTCCGTGTCCTAATACCCAGAGTACAGAATAAATTATAGTCTGAAATCTAAATTTTTTCTGAGGATTGACATGTAGTCACAAATCGAAAAACCCTCTCCATGAAACTTTGTTGTGAGCCTGTGATTATAAAAATAGGATGTGGCACATTGCTCATAAGACATTGAGATATCAGAATCGTATAGGTCTGGCAGATGCTTGCTTTGTTACAGGAGGAACAATGCAGACAACTGCGGGGGGGGGGGGGGAGAAAAGTCTTACCTAGCTGTGAACTCTGCTAGTTACCATAGTGACTGGCCTGACGAGAAAAGCCCACTGACGCAGTAGAGGTGCAAATGGTATGGATGTGACCATTGGATTCCAGGCCACTTTTCAGGAGGGGATGTATGCCTGATACCACAAACAAGACTAAAAACCCATGGCTGGAGAAATCAGAGGCCATATAGGAGTGTCTACTCCTATCATTTTGCTAAAAGGACATAATAGTAAAAAATCAAAGTGTCCTCTCAATACTTTTCCTTATGCCCATAGATTAATACAACTTTCATTCTTTATCATAGAAGCTTCATTTCCCCCCCGCCCCCCAGTGGATGCTGATTAACACAGTGTAGTGGTTTGAATGAAAATGGAACTCATAATCCAATAGGTTCGAATACTTGGTCTTCCACTGGAAGAACTATTCAGAAAGGCTTAAAAAGTGTGGTTGCTTGAATAGGAATGGCCCCCATAGACTCATGTGTTTGAGTGCTTGTCCCATAGGGTGACTATTGTTGGAGAAGGTGTGGCCTTATTGGAGGAAATGTGTCACTGTAGGGGCAGGCTCTGAGGTCTCCTATGCTCAAGCTACACTCAGTGTGACTCCCAGTTACTTCTGCTACCTGCAGATCAATATGTAGATCTCTTGTCTCCTCCAGCACTGTCTGCTTGCACATCACGATGATAATGGACTAAACCCTGAAATTAAAAGCCAGCCCCAATTACATGTTTTCCTTTACAAGAGTTGCTGTGGTCATGGTTAGAAACCCTAACTAAGTCAAGAAGTGTAGCCTCATTGGAAGAGATATGTCACTAAGGGTGGGCTTTAAGATTTCAAAAGTCAAAGCCATTTCCAATTAGTATGAGCTTTCTCTCTCTCTCTCTCTCTCTCTCTCTCTCTCTCTCTCTCTCTCTCTCTGCCTTCTACTTATATATAAGGAGGCAAGTTCTCAGCATGCTAGCACCATGTCTATCTGCCTGCTGCCATGCTCCCACCAGGGCAGTCACAGACTCTAACCCTCTTGACCTTTGATCCCCAGATCAAATGTTTTCTCCTATATGTTGCCTTGGTCATGGTGTCTTATCCTAGCAATAAAAAGGTAACCAAGACCCACAGATTGTCAGTTTACAGAAAACAAGTGGCTGTGGGGTGCTCAGTCCTAAGTGGGACACTGTCTCAAGGCTCAGGAAGTAACCTGAAAGTGGAATGATGGATTTTTAAGCACCAGAGGTCAGAACTGCTGTGAATGGACACAGTGTCCTCTGGATACAATAGGAGTCTTATACTTGTAACCTCACAGCAGCTGTGGTTGCCTGCACAAGATATGTACAAGATCCAGTGAGTCAATCTTCTAGCATGGATGGACAAAGGGTGGTTAGCTAGTTAACTGACGATCTATGGGCAGCTGATGGTTGCTCTGGGAGGAAGAGTCAGTTTTCTTCAGCCTGTGGCTCCTGGTAATGGTCCAAGCTCCAATGAATGCCTCACACTTACACCTGTCTATAGACAGGCAGTACTGGTTGGATCTAATGGTTATAGGTAGGTATTAAAAGATGTGAAGTTAGGAAGGTGTGTGGGGAAGAGACTGGGGATTTGGATGCTATTTACATTAAAACTTGTGTGACATTACCTAAGAATAGATTTAAAATTTATAAAATGAAAGGAAAATGAATCAAGAAAGCAAGCAGGTAAGATGGCCTTTAGCTGTATATATAAAACTATTGGTGTATTTCCTATCTGGACTTGGGTTCCATCTCTAAGACATCTGATTATAATTAAGCAATTGTTCTGAAGTATAAAACACTTCTGATCTCAAGAATTTCAGACAAGTGTTAATCAACTGTATTTCATCCTCTAAGGTTATCTCAAAAGTGCTTTCCTGACCACAGGGACATCCCATGGCTCCCCCTTGGGAGAAGTTTGGCAGAGAGCATGCAGACACGGGCTCACCTGGACACTGTTGAAATTAAGAACTTATAAGCATAGCTTTCTCCTTTTGGGTGTGTTCTGTTTGCAGCTGGTCAAACAGACCTCCACGAAAGTTATTTATTTATTTTTTGAATCCTGTAGGCTCAAGGAATTCTTCAAAATCATGTTCTGTTCAGTTAAACCCTGCATTGGACTGAATGTTCTGGAATGTGTGCTAAAGTTCATGAAGTTCAAAATGCTTAACAAGATGCATTTTTGTTCTTGTTGAATCTTGAATGTCAGAGTAATTTATGAGACCTGTTCTTCCTGCAGAGCTGGTGTTATTCCTCCTTCTCTGGAAGGTGCAGGACTCATTGGTGGGTTTTTCAACTGCACGTGGCTACTCTCTTCTTACTATCATGTCTGTGGCTAGGAATGAGGGGTGGCTGGGGTCACCACAAAGCAGAAAACGAATTTAGGAGAGAGAAAAACAAGAGGATTCACGAATTGAAGAAATAGTTACTAGAGGTGACTTAGCTGAGCTTCCTTTAAGGTAGATTGTAAAATCTCTTGCTAGGTACTCTGGCACTATATATATATATATATATATATATATATATATATATATATATATATATATATATATATATATATATATATTATCAGAAGTTAAACTCCAGAGAGGCAAGTAACCCTATTAAAAAATGGGGTACAGAGCTACACAAAGAGTTCTCACCTGAAGAATATCTAATGGCTGAGAAGCACCTAAAGAGATGTTCATCATCCTTAGTCATTAGGGAAATGCAAATCAAAACAACCCTGAGATTCCATCTCACACCAGTCAGGATGGCTAAGATCAAAAACACAGGAGACAGCAGTTGTTGGCGAGGATGTGGAGAAAGAGGAACACTCCTCCACTGCTGGTGGAATTGCAGGCTGGTACAACCACTCTGGAAAGCAGTCTGGCGGCTCCTCAGAAAACTGGGCATGACACTTCCGGAGGATCCGGCTATACCACTCCTGGGCATATACCCAGAGACTTTACCTGCATGCAATAAGGACACATGCTCCACTATATTCATAGCAGCCTTATTTATAATAGCCAGAAGCTGGAAAGAACCCAGATGTCCCTCAACGGAGGAATGGATTCAGAAGATGTGGTATATTTACACAATGGAATACTACTCTGCAATTAAAAACAATGAATTCACGAAATTCCTAGGCAAATGGTCAGAACTTGAAAATATCATCCTTAGTGAGGTAACCCAATCACAAAAGATCACACATGGTATGCAGTCACTGATAAGGGGATATTGACCCAGAATCTCAGAATACCCTAGATACAATCAGCATATCAATAGATTTCTAAAAAGATGGAAGGAGAGACCCCTGGTCCTGGAAAGACTGGATGTAGGGGAACGCCAGGACAGAGTAATGAGAGGGGGTTGAATGGAGAAAAGAGGGAGGGAAGGGGGCTTATGGGACTTTCGGGGAGGGAGGAAACGGGAAAGGGGAAGTGATTTGGAATGTCAATTAAAAAAATAAAAAAAAAAAAAAGAAGATTCGGAGTTGGACAGCCACACATGCAAGGCCAGTGGCTTGAACTTGCAAAGGCTTTACGTCATACTACAGGAACTCAAACTGTAAGAATCAGTCGCAGTATGGAAATGGTTTTGTGTTGTGTGTGTGTTTTATTCGTGGTTTAAGGATGGGAAATAGCCCAAGCTATGGGATAACGCTGGCAATTTACAGACATTGCAAACCAAGACTCACAAGCTATACTACTTCAGCCATTATAGATCCTTGAAAGATATTTCTCTAGCAAGGCATGAGTCTTCTTTGAGAAATATGAGCCAGTCCCAGGACTATGACAAATGTCTTCTGGTAAGGCTTTGGTCCTCTGGGTCACAGAAAGCCTGGCCAGAATTCTGTTGACTTGTCAGGACACTGGTCACTCCTGGACACTCACATGTTGGCTTTAGGTTGGCTAACCATTGAATTCTTCCACATAGTTCTAAAAGGGGATCACCTCCATTTCCTGACATCATCTCCCAGTGCCCTTCTCTATCTGTTCCTTTTAAAGACTTATTCAGATGCCGCCTGACCTCTCTGTTGGCCATGCACCGATGCATCCACACAGATCTTCACGGGGCCCTCAAATCCTTTCTGGGCCCCAAGGTCTTTGTCATCACTTTTGCTGCTCAGGCCTTTCCTTCTCCCTTCAAATCTACTGTCACTTCCTCCACGAGGTGACCTGGCTTCTCTGCTGCTGTGTGTCCTTCCTGTCTCTCTGTCCTCTTGTCAGTCTTACCTTTGTTTCTGTTTACTCACCTCTGATACCAGCCCCACCCCCCAGACTGTGAACTTCATAGGCTCCGACCCATGAGGACTCTGCTTGTTTCCTGGCTTTCCACGATGTTTTCTCCTGTCAGGAAGAAACTACCATGCAGACACACAGAGCACATGCAGGCCTGTGGACTCAGGTGACCACAGGACCAGGGGCCATAGGTAAGAACACATAAGGGCTAGAGTCAATCAGTACTGTGTTTGAGGAAACCTAATTGTACTTGAGATTGGATGAGCAAGGAGTGAGGGCAAATGGTGAGGTCCAAAACCCCATGTTCCGTGTCATGCATGGTTACCACTTGGCCCAAGTGCAAACTAAAATATTATACCTGTGAAAGAGTAAAGGTGACAGGTGTGGGGCAAGGTGCAAGGGGAGGGGTGGAGGGAGGGAGGAGAGAGGGAGTAATCTGATAATTTTTTCCCAGTGACAGCTTTCCCCTTGAGGCTTCCTGTGCCCCCACACTGTTGAAGTTTCCCCCTCGCTGGTTCTCAAAGGTGACCTTTGACATCTGTTTCTGACCTTTGAGGATGTTTCTGCCCCTGAGTTACTTCTTGTTCTTCTAGCTTTTTGTTTATTAACATCTTCCATAAAGGCGAATCAGACAAGGTGGTGAGGCTGTCTAGGGGACGTGGGGGAAGGCAGGTGGGGCCTTGTCCTCATGCAGTTCCTCGTCCTATGCTTGGAACCGACAAGGTGACAGATGGCATGACAGAGGGATTGGAGGACGGACAAGAACCTCTAATCCACCCTGGGGAGACCGGGGCCAAGAGATGACATTTAAGCTGAATCCTTAAGAGCAGGCAGGGGGAATCCAAACGGGGATGGCTTCAGAAGAGGTTACTGTGGAAGAACCACAGATACGGGACAAAGGCAGCGGGGAGTCCGCCTGCTTCTTGCTCACCTGGCTTGGAGCAGGGTCTGCAGTAAGCGTAGGCAGATTGAACATACAGGCCGAAGAGCTGTGCTGGGAGGCTCAAAAACAGGGCAGATGGCCAGACATTTCGTTCTGCGGACCCAATGAGTAAACATCATTGGGTGTTGGGGTGACTACTTGTGAAAGGACTTCCAAGGGGGAGCATCAGGTCCTGTGTTAGTGGGGAAACTGAGATACTCCTCTTGGGTTCTTAGTCTCCTTAATAAAAGAATTTAAACTGGTCTTAGAAGGAAATTTGAGGATAATTTTATTAGCGTTTTTTAAAAAAAAAGCAATAACCGCAGGCAAGCTGAAATTCCCATCAGCCACCGGGAGGGGAGAAGGAGGAAGAGTGAGACAGTTTAATTTAGGGATGGAGAGCAAGCAGAAAATGGAGGCCCAAGAACAAGCAGAGCGCGAGGGGAAGCCTGCCTAGGAATCCTGAGCTCTGCATCTGAGCGCAGAGGGCATCCGCTTCTAGGCTCTTGAAACTGCATCAGACACACATGGTCAGAAACAGAAGCATTTTGTGAAGAAAGGAAATGACTTCCAAGAGTGGAAGAGACCTGGAAAGAGGAAGAAATACCTCATGGCATTTAGCCACAGAGCATCTCCTTTTCTATGTCCTGGGCTTCCCCCCCCACCTCCCCTCCTCCCCACTCCATTCTTAATAGAATCCTGGGCAGGCTTGGAAAGGCTTCATGTCTTCCTCTCTCAACTGGCTTCTGTCCTATGTTAATCTTGATGCAGGAGTTTCCCTCCCTCCACTCACTGGAAGGAATTGCTTGCTTTCAGAGTGAGGGTGGATGTTTGGGGAACAGGGAGTCACTGGCTTCACAGAGGTCCTACAAAGAGAGGGCATGGAGCATGTTTTAGAAGCAGAAAACAGCATATTTCCCCATAAGCGTAAGCTGCCCTGTGTGAGACCTTAGACGGCCATAGTTTGAGTCAGCGTGGGAAGGCTGTCCCAGTCAAGGGTCTTCACCTCATCTGCACTCAACTGTGCTCCCCTGACTGCTCACAGAAGGGCCCAAATTCCATGTGCTATTGATTTCTGATGTGACCCATCACACTGTGGGCAGAGGACTTGGGAAAATAAGAGCTTTTGTGCAAACTGAATATGTTGGGTATGGACAGGTTACTTTGTGGCTGGAGAGATGGCTCAGCGGTTAAGAGCACTGACTGCTCTTCCAGAGGTCCTGAGTTCAATTCCCAGCAACCACATGGTGGAAAGGTTACTTCTAATGAGACGACATCTATCCTTGGAGAATTTTGAGAAGGCAAACTAGAGCTTTTTACTTCCTGTGTCAGGAATGCAGGAAGATGTGGAGGAAGACAGAGAACTCTTCACAGAGATGAACAGAACTGCCAACCTGAAAAAACAGCAATAAAGTTAAAACCATTTATCACTACAAAAACACAAAAGAAAGGAGAAATATGCAGAATAAAACCCCCTTTACAGCTTTTCCCTTCCCTTGTCCACATCTTCCCCTACACCTATAATTCCGTACACTTCCACAGAAACCAACACGTGAAACTTCGCTATTCAAACTGCCATATATTTAGCATAAATATTTAGTGCAAATAAATCAAAATCTATTTATCCATGTTTCGATTGCACGGCTATGTACCTGCATTTTAATATTATATACAGCGAATGCATGAATGATAATTATCAAGGCAGGCCTGGGAGTGCCTTTGTCAATATCTGCGTGGATGACAGGGCGTTCCGTATATTTTATATCTGCCTTGAAACCATTTTTCTCACGTGGGCATATTCTTGTTGTGTTGCTCTCTGTTCACTTAAAGTATAGCAGAGGTGTCTTTCCCCATGGGTGACCGTAGCTCATGATAGTGGCAAGAGGCGCCGTATGTTAAAAGGAGTTATTCATTGATTAGTAAGTGTTAACGGGTGACTATTTTCTGGAGGCTGGGGATTTGGGCATGCCAGTAACCTGTCTGCTCTGCAAGCACGAAACTGGCTGTGACATCACAGACCTGTAACCCCGCGTTAGATTCCTGGGGGCTGCTAGCCTGCCAACCCTGACATTGACTTCTGGCATCCACAGGTGTAAGGCACAGGCACACATACTTCTGTGCACACAAGCTCACACCCACATGTTACACACACAGATAAAATGAAGCATTTTAAAAAGAACTCTTCTCCTACTTTCTGATTTTGATATTTGACAAATGTTAATACAATTATCATATATATACATATATAATATAATTATCATCATACTATATGCATATATTTATCATATATGTATATACATATATATATGTATATGATATATATACATATATGTATGATAATTATATTATGTTATGTGATTAAGCCAGAGGTTGACATTGTGTGTCTTCCTCTATAGATCTTATTTATTATTATTATTATTATTATTATATTACTATTATTATGCATATGATATATATGAGTGTTTTGCCGGCGATGTATGTCTGTGCACCACTTGCATGTCTGGTATATGCAGAGACAAGAGATGGGCAGCGGGTCTCTTGGAACTGGACCTAAAGAGGGTTGCGAACAGCATCCTGAGTGCTGGGCATCGAAGCCGGGTCCTCTGCAGGGATCAGCAATGAGAAGACCTCGGAGCTGCTCACCAACTGACGCGCTGACTGAGCAGTGAGCTCCCAGGAACAACAGTAGGAGCTGCAGGGACTCTGTGTGTCTGTGAATCTGTGACATCTGGGGACCTGAATTCAGTGTCCTGCTTTTGCAGGAACCACTTCGCTCACTGAGCACCCCCTCCTGCCCCCAGCATGTATATTTCATGTCGTATCATCAGGAAGCAACCTGTGCATTATTCCATATGCATTTTCCCAATGTAAAAAACAAAACAAAACTATTTCTAGGTAAAAAAAAAAGGCATTCTTTCAAACTCATGAAAAATCCAAATGACCTTTTAATAATTTCAAAAGTACCTCCTTCCCAGCCCTTTGCAGACTATATTTTTAAAAAGCGACTTACATATCCAGGGGGTGAAAACTGTATGTTGACTTTTAAATTTCCATTCGCTTGCTGTCAGAAGCCTGTGTCTTTTTATGGGTTTATCGATAGTTTATGTTCATTCTTCTTGGTCCTGCAGTTCCCAGATTACTGTTTTCTCTTGCTCATTTCCACTTTAGCTCTAGAAAACTTCCAGAAATTTCCTCACCACCTTAGTTAAAGGATCGAATGAGAAAGAATTGTTATTTCTTTGCCTTTGTCTAGTTGTCCCTCAAAGACAGGACAGGCTCTTCCCCAAATTACACCCCTCTGGCTCCTCTTACCCCTCCTTCCACCAGGCAGGATGCCAAGTTTTGCTCTCTGTGGTTCAGGGCTCTCCGTAATCCTATGGCTGAAGGATTTTGTGTGTTCCAGGTCTGGGGAGGCAAGCCTGCCAGGTGGCAGGCTCCCTCCCTAAACAGGTCTTTGATTTCCATGCCTGGGCCCACTGAGGCAATTAAGCTGGATTTGTCTGATGGGGCAGGGGATCAAAGGTTTGATGTTTTGATAACTGAAGAGGGAAAAGCTCAACCTGAGAACGGGGAAAGAGAATTTCCCTCGGGACAGGAGCTCCAGGCCACTCAGTGGTAGGAATCAGAACCAGAGACAAAACAACCCCTCCTGTACAGGGGCACCCAGCGAGGTTTGCAGGGGCCTTGAGGTCCCCAGCCCAGTGGCCTGAGAGCCCTTCTGTCCCTGAACAGTGGGATGGAGTTGCTAGGGTCAGAGTGTATACTCTGGAACACACTTGCTGGAGTAGGAACCTGGCTACACTGTCGGGGCTGTGCCTCAGTGGTGGCTTGTGTTTCTCTGGAGACATGTGTATAGGATGTAGGGAGTATGGGGCCCAGAGGTGATGGACTCCTGGCTTTTCAGTTCCTCATCCACCTTTGTTTGAAACCAAACACATAGGCATGGCAGAGGCAGGAGAACTGGCCATGGAAGACATGGTAACAGATCTTGCAGACACAGAGTTGGGTGCTGGTGTCTGTCTGCATCCTTTGCTGACTGAATGCTGTGCCATTAACACGGCTCCAGCATATGCCCAGTGCTGGGTAGCATTTGTCATTAACAGAGAGATCACCTGAAAGTCCTTTATTTATGTTGGTTTTGTCATGTAAAAATGTAGCACCTGGTGTTGCCGGTGGTGTCTTATTCAGAACTTTCGATCTTAGCCTGTCTGTGCTATTGTAACAAAATACCAAGCGCTGGGTCATTTATAAGAACAGAAATGGATGACTGTTAATTTAGCTCAGTCGGAAGGAGCCTGTCCTAGTATGTGTCAGATCTGATCCCAGCACTGAAATAATAAATTAATGAAAGGAAAATGGAAACAAAGTTATTCCTCATACTTGGAAAGACTGAGACTGCTACACGCAGGGCCCTGGCTGCTGAGGGTTCTATGACTGTATCTAAGATGGCACTTGATTGCCACATCCTCTGAAGGAGATGAGTACCACGTGTTCACCTAGTGGGAGGAGGAGAAGGACCAAAGCCAAGGTTGCTGAAGCTTCTCACATGAGGGTCTCACTTCTGCGCATCGAGGGAACAGCCCCAGCACCCCATCCATACTTTGGGGCCATGCTTTGGGCTTTCCCATTGACCCTGAAGCTTTAGCACAGAAACTTTGGGAAGACACAGTCTCGGCACAGTGGCAGGGGAGCTCCCACCTCTCAGTGAGACAGAGTAAGTCATGATTTTCTCCGTTCTCATTTCTGATTCCCCAGCGCACACACCTCCAGCCTGAACAGTCCTGCCTCCAGGCGCCACGCTCAGCACACACACTGGAGCGGTTTCTGATACAGGCGTACCGTGGATCTTCTCTTCCGCATCGCCACTTCCGTATCATGGCCCTTTGAAACACTCATTCCTGAACTTCTGCCTTCTGCTGGGATGGACACACACACACACACACACACACACACACACACACACACACACACACACAGAGATACACAGAGACATGCATACAGTCAGAAACACACACAGACATACATACATACACAAACACAGAAACACACACACAGAGACATACACAGACATACACACACATAGACACAAACACATACAGAGACATAAACACACACAGACAAGCACACACATACACATACAAACACATATATACATATATATACACACATACAGAGAGACATACATAGACATACAGAGACACGCAGAGACATACATATAGACACAAACACACACAGAGACATGCACACACACACATACCTACACACAGACACATATATACACACATAGAGACATACACAGACATACACAGATACACAGAGACACACAAAGACATCCATATAGTCACAAACACACAGAGAGTCTTGCATACACATATATACATATACACACACAGAGACATACAAAGACACACAGAGACACACAGAGACATATATATAGTCACAAACACACGCAGAGACATACATACACACATATACACATGTACACACTGAGACATACACATATGCACAGAGACATACATATAGACACACACACAGAAACATATACACACACAGACACACACACATACATACACAGATGCACAGAGACATACATATAGACACACACACAGAGAAACATACATACACACAGACACACACTCACACATACATACACAAGCACAGACACACACATACACACATACACTCACACAATGACACACATACACACATGCCTTCTGAGCAGCCATCACCATGTAGCTGCATGGTCACCACTTTCTGCATCGTCTGGCTCCCACTGGGAGACTCATTTGCTCAGGGCCATGTCTGCCTCATTCATTATCATATTCCTGAAGTTGCTAACAAGACCTCCGTAGGAAGCCCAAGCAAAGCTGCCAAAGCCACAGCCCACTCCATTATAACTTATTTGGAACTATATTTTGTGGAAAGCAGTTGAGTGTTGTTCCTCCCAAGTAGGGAATCAAGATATAATTTTGTTTTCTAGCTGGCACCCGAGCAGAACAAGGACAGCCATCCCTAGCATCCTGGCAGGTCTCTGCCATGCTTCTCTGGCAATTGTGGTAGGTACAGCATCTTGTCCCTATTTCCAGGCCCCAGGGCAGTGCCCATTAACTTCTTTCCAGTGAATGTCCTAAGTACGGTTGTCTGTGTGTCCTCAGACCCTCTGATGTGTAGTTTCTGGTTCTGCCTAAAAGCCCACAGTGCTTTTTTGCTGGCGGGGCTGTACCCTCAGACACACGGAACAATGTGGGGCTTGGAGACCACAAGGCCCCAAGGAACACTCCTGCCCCTGTTCCCGTTTGACTCTGTACTCCCAGGACAAAGCAAACATTGTGTGGAGGTCAGGCCAGTGTTCGCGAAAGGCTCTGCCTTGTGCAGTGGGAAAGAAACACTTAGCAGGGGTGGGGTGGGGTGGGGTGGGAGAGTTGGGGAACATGTCCAGGATAGAGCCACTGTGAGACGGGGCTGAGAATATAAGGCAGGCAGCCACGGAGAACTAGAGACTGAGAAATTACAGGTTCAAAGGGGGTGGCGGGCAGAGGTGAGCCGGAGAGGAATGAGATGAAGAATAATGGATGTTGGGCAGAGAAAACAAAAGCAACAGATGCCCCCTGAATGGGAGAGGAGAGAGCACAGGGGTTGTAAGAGAAACACCAGCCGGAGGGCAGGGTAGCCCTGGCAGCCTCTCCTCGCCACTGTGAAATCTTGACCTGTGCAAACGTCTCAGTTGCCGCGGTGGATCTGACTCGTGGGCAAATGACCCAAACCTGGGTCTGCAGCTTAGGAGGAAGGGCCAGCTGGATCTCCTCTTGGCTCGCAGATGGTGGCTAGGAATGGGTGTAGAACCCAAGAAATCAGGAGGAAGCTGGGTCCGTTTGAAGTCCGCTGGGCTGGCAGGCCTTTGTGCTAATTAGAGGTTAACTAATGACATAGCAGAGAGGCGCCTGTGCCCGGCAGGAGGCCTGCACAGAGGCCGGGCACCACACCAACTCCAGTGGCAGCTCTGCAGGTGCCTGACTCCAACCCCAGGGCTGAAGCTTCATCCAGCCTTGACTACGAGAACCCCCAGATTACGCAACTTTAGCCTCCAAGCAACGATGACGGGGAGGCACTGTGCCTGCCATCTCCCCCTGGCTGTCAATGTCCAAAGTCCGCAGCAGGTATGCATCTGTTTGAAAGGAGAAAACGGAAGCAGATGTGTTCAGTTGATACTGGATGGAGGAAGTTGACTGGGAGTCTCCAATGTCCGCTGTGACTTATCTGAAGTGGGTGAATCATGGGATATTCCATGTCAGTTTTCCCCAACCAAGATGTGGGGTTTCTACCAGCCACAGATCCAGCCACCTGTAAAGCAAGGACGCTACTCTCGGTGTCTCTGAGCACTCTGTGGAGGATGTGGATGGTACGGTATAGTACAAGTGCCACCATGTTCCCCGAGCAAATGCCACCTGCATTTTTGCATTTCCTAGCCAAGGCCTCTTGCCACCACTACCAAGCTCTCCTCAGGCTCTCTGATCTGCCAGAAGAGGACTTGATTTTCGATGATCGCTGTGCCCGAAGGCATCGTGGACAGGCGACAGCATGGACTCCATCCTAGATCTGCTGCCTGGTGCCTCGAGGGCCTCTGGATCACTCTCCTCGTCTGTTACCACAGGGAAGCAAACACTGCCTGCTCTCAAGTGCTGTCTCAAGATTTCACAGTAGACTCTAAAGGTTCTTGAACTCCTGGAAGTGGAGGAGCATCTGGAACTGTATCCTACCCTCTGTAGGACTTTCCCTCAGGGTTGACTGAGGGGACAGGACATGACTGCTAGGTACGAAGGCCAGCCTACCCAGTCTCCTCTCCTGCCCCTCCCACTCCCTGCTGTCTTCCCCCTCCCTTTCCCTCTTCTCTTTCCTTCCTTTTCCAGGCTGTCTCCTCCCCTCCCGCCTCCGTCCCATTCTCACCACGCTGCTCGACCTGCTCCTCCTCCTTCTCCTTTAGGGCCGAGCATCTTTATCATCTTTGAACCATGTCACTGAGAGATGCATTTCTCTGTGGCTCAGATCTTACAGCTGATGTGGATGCTGCAGATATGGGGGTCCTGCCAAGTTCTGTTCTTAGAACCCCAAACCAGGAGCCTGTCTCCTCTGGTAACTTTCTGTCCTGGAAGGACAATCCAGAATGACACAGCTCAACAAACAGCCGGGAAGTCAAGCTTCCTCTCAGCCTCTTCAGCCTTTCAGCCGTTTTACCAGCTCCAAGTCCTTCACATTCTTGTGTGCTCTGAATTCTATGCTGGTCTGTCACATGTGTGGATTTATGATGTCTACCACAGTCGCACAATATAATGCCCCATTATTTAAGGAGTCCTCTCTCAGACCTTTAAAAACCATGTCCTTCTGTCTGTCTCAGGGCTCCATCGGCCAGCCCGAGAGTCACTAATTTGTCACTTCTAAAATTAATTGTACTTTTTCTAGAATGCTATGTAAATATAGAAGTGATGCTTTGGTTTTTAGGCTCATTTAATCGGTTCTCTTGAGAACCCCCTCCCCCCCCCACACACTATGCATAGTAGTTTGTTTCCCTTCAACACTGAGAAGTGAAACACTTCTCAGTGTTGAAGGGAAGTGTCTGAATGTGTTAGAGTTTACCTCACCATTCACCTGTTGAAGGATATCTGGGTTGATCTGGATTGCTTCAAGTTTCGGGCAAGTATAAAAATGGGGTTAAGAAAATTTATGCTTGGGGTTTGTGTGAACACAGATTTTCATTCCTAATGGCATCTAGTGTGTCTTTGTATGTGTGTGAGGAGGTGAGCATATGTGTGGCTGTACATGTGCAGGTATTTGTGTGTGTGTGTGTGTGTGTGTGCATGTGCACATGCATGTGTGTGAGTATGTATGCGTGCATACACGTGTGTATATGTGCATGTTTGTCCGTGTGTGTGTGTGTGTGTGTGTGTGTGTGCTAGTATATGTGGAGGGCAAAGGCCAACCTTGAGTGTCATTCCTCGGGTCCTGACCACCTTGTTTTCTGAACTTTTACTGGCCAGAAGCTTGCAAAATAGCTAAGCTGTCTAGGTCCAAGGCCCAGGGACTCGTCCATCTCTATGACGGGGATTATAAACACTTTCTACTTTGCTTGGCTCTGGTGTAGGTTCTGAGACTCCAGCTTGGTTCCTTATGCTTCTGAGGGAGCACTTTACATACTGGGACAACTTCTCAGCCTTCCTAACTGTTTGTGCACCAAAGTTTGGGATTCTGCTTGGTAGAAAAGAATTACAGTAGGGAGCGTGGGACAAACCCTGCTTCAATATTCAAAGGCAAGTTTGGAAAATGAGTCTAGGCATTCCTCCTACAAAACCGGCAGATGAAGTAAAGATTTCGCATAAAAATCTTCTCATGTAGAAATCTACAGAAAAGTATATTAGACTTGGGATTTTATTTTGGAATACATCCAGAATTTTCTTTTGACCAGACATGACGATAAAATATGTTAGTCTCCAAATGAAAAGGGAGTCAGTGGGAGAGGCTCTAAATAGCCCAGGTATTTCCCCTGCAGTGACTGTACAGGGTACAGCTGTTTGGGAAAGCAGGAGGGGCGTTTGGTTCAAGATCAGGCAGGCTCTGCCTCTGACAAGCTGAGAGCTGTGTGACTGGGGCCTCCATGACCAACCTTGACCTTTCTAAGTCTCAGTATCTATTTAACAGGAACACAAGGATGCTGCCTCCCCAGAGGACTGATTAAATGAGATAGTATGGACACCCTCGGTGTCACCGTGATGGAGGCTGCCACAGAAAGATTTTTTAATGCATTCAAGTGTTATGAGGAGCCTTAAAGTAATTTTATTTTACCCTTGGCAATGATAAAGGTGAATATATGCCCTCAATAAACTGTCAAAAAATTAAGAGAAAGTTTCATTTTAAAGCAATTGCAATGCTCAGTTCTATCTTGGGTTACACTAGGAAATACAGGTGAAAGGGAGTAAGACATAGAAAAGAGGTCTGAAAATATAAAATATTTTTCAGCCCTTGGTTTAGATGACAGGAGTGGGCTCCCCTTTATCCACAACATAATGTCATCTGAGTTCAAAACAATGTTCAAAGATGAGAGCAAGATAAACAAACACTGTTCTGGGTACCAGTGTATGGCTTCTGATAAGTAGAAGTTCTGGTTGGTCCTCTGCTTCCAGCCAGGCCCTAATCCTCATAGATATGGGATTGCGTTGCTCATGACTACAGGTAACCAGTGATGGTTTCGTTTCTTGGACTATGAAGGGAATGGTATAGCCCCAGGAAGACTCGATTTCACAACCCCACCAGGCACAGTTGTATTCACCTGGTCTCTGGCAGCTCAGGGCATCAAGTTGGTCAGCATAGTTCTGGGAAGATTGGAACTGTTTCTCCTCACCAGGGGGCCCACAACCTCCAGGGCAAGCTCCTCCCCACAGTAAGCAAGTTATCCCCCAGTAGTCTCTGGATGCAATATTTGATAAGAAATCTACCTGGAAGGGAAGTTGGGTCTCAGGGAATAGATTGGATTTGAGCTCTCGGCTTCTGCTCTTTTTAAAATCCCGTACCCGAGGTTCGCATGTGTGGGGAAATGGGGCCTTTCCCACAGAGGGACAAAAACGACAAACTAGCATAGTCATACTTACAGGGCCTGTATCAGTCTCATATCTAGGGAGTTGAAAGACTTGGTGAAGACCCATCTGGGGTTATCTTCTATAGCTTCCTTCAGCTATGTGTGATGGATGGGTCCATGGTGGGACGTTGGTTACACCCACACTGTGTGGTGGGCCTTTTCACATTGGCTCCAGGCCTTTGGGTCAGGATTCTCTTTACCTCTATATAAGGTCACCAGGCTGTTAAAGTGTTACTTGTGGGCTTAGATGCCGGCAGTGGCACAGCCTCTCCAACTGTCTGGTGAAGAGTCCTCTGGGTCTGTTTGCAGGGCTTGTAAGGACCTGAGGTGGGAATGGTTAGTAATTTTTGCCTTATGAACTTCTTAATATGAGGTGCGCTTAGGAGGACAAACGGTAGGAGGTGGGCTCAATTTTCAGTGGCTCAAGGACATATTTAGTTTACCGGTCTTGAGTTTTGTGGCCTCTAGGCTCAATGTAGTCTCCAGTTGCGTTATTTAAGAGAACATTGGCCTCGAAGGCTGAGCCACTGTCAGACCCCAAGGAGGAGGGTGGCAAACTTATGTAATATCTGGGCCTGAGTAACTCAGCAGTTTCAGTTGCTTTCAGATGGGCAGTTTGGGGCAGTTTGGAGCTCATCTGTTTACTGATAATGGTAGGGTGTACTGGTCTCTCATCCCACAAGAGCCTCCACCCATTGGCCTCCTTCTTGACATCTTCCCATCCTGTTCACTCCATCTCTTTGTGCTTAGGTTGGGCTCTGGAGCAATTGAGGTTCAGGCACGGTGACTACGATCTAGCAAGGCCCCACTGCTTCCACGGCCACCTCAAGCAAGCCGCCTCTCTACAGCTTTGTAAGACGGGGCCCCGACATCCTGAGCAACTGAGAAGGGCTGTTGTTGGAAGGAAGAAATGGGATCCATAGAAGGTGCCTAGCCTCCTGCTGGTCCGTGCTCATCTCTCAGAACATGTGAGCTGGGATTGATGTTACCAGAGTAAATCCATCCAATCAGGTGTGTCCGGTTGATCTCTGGATCTCCAATGCCCCAGGAGGTGATGGTAGTTGATTTACACCTTGCATATTAAGGTGACATTATTGTACACCACCCACTTTCCCGGACACAAGGAAGGAGGAAAATCAGTAACAATTGTGTGATTCAATGTCATGGGCTGGTAAAACGCCAGGAGGAAGAGAGAAACTCCTCGGGAAGGACATTAGGGAGCTCATCTCTCTAGAACTTTCACAAAGGATGTCAATATCCTGGCATACTCACACCATAGCCCTTCCTAAAGCCCACAGAACCCTGAACCCACACACATCCAGCCACTCAAGTAAAGGGCCTATGGGCTGCAGAGGGACACCTAGGTTCTGGGAACATTTTTTTTTCTTTTGATGCTCTTACAGCACATCGAGTGGAAGCGTGGGAGGGAGAAATGGAGGCTTAAAGACGTGACATTATGGAGAGATGGCTCAGCGGTTAAGAGTACCGACTGCAATTCCAGAGGTCCTGAGTTCAGTTCCCAGCAACTACATGGTGGCTCACAACCGTCTGTAATTGGATCCGATGTCCTCTTCTGGTGTGTCTGAAGACAGCAACAGTGTACTCATACATAAAATAAATAAAATAAGTCTTGAAAAAAAAAGAACTCGAAGTTAATTTGTTCAAGGCAGATTAGATACTGAAGGGCTGAGCTGGGGTCCAGGTCTTAATCTAGACTCCTTTTCTGCTTACATCTTTTTTTCTGTACTGTGTGATGCTGTTCTAGAACCTTCTCTCAGGGGGTGACCATTCATCCCACAGCCTCCTTTTGATCTCTAGCCAGGGACAGAAAAGGATCCACAGGTCACTTGGAAGCCCCCAGATTTAGACAGAGTGGATTTTATGACTTCCTAGGACAAAAGAGTTGGGGTCAGTATTAAATATAATTACTGTGCATTTGGCTAATAACTGACATTCTTATCCCATTTACACTTGTGGGGGGAAGAGGCCCCCCATGGCCCCTCAGGTCACCTAATCCTCCCTTGCTTTTTATCTCGGGAGTGAGTCTGAGCAGATGGAGACCATGGCTCTCAAATTACCTTTTTTCCCTGTCTCATGAGCAGTGCGTTCTGCAAAGGCCACGGCTTTCTCCTCCCTGTGTTCCCATGCCCCGCCCCTGTCACCCTTCCTTGTCTCTCTCCTCCACTCCTTTACTCATCCTTATGGTCTCAGACCTGGGATCCTTGGGACTGCTCCCTTCTGCTTTGTGGGGTTGCTCAGCCTGAAATCTAGGCACAGGATAAAATCTTTCAAAACCGTATTATGATGCTCTCACTGGCACTGCCATCCTACGCTGACCAGATACTTCATACACACTTCCCTTTGATCCTTAGCACAGTGGCTGGGTCAAAGTCTAGAAATGATTACTGAGTTCCAGAGAGAATGGGTACTTCTCAGAATCTCACCATGTGCCACATGTTGTCTTCCCTTACCCATGACACCAAAGTTCAAATAACCTTGTCCAGGACTTCACTGTTTAATCACACGGCTGACTCTCCTTTGAGCACTCAGTGTGGGAGGCATTAGGCTAACTCTGGTCACAAGGGCTCAGGCTCCGGGACTGGCATGTTTAGAGGATGTTCAGACTGTGTTGGGTCAGGGGCTGCTACACAATCAGAACACAGTCTTGTGGTATTCTCAGGCTTTAGTGCCTGTGACTGCCTCAAAGACTAAGTTTGGACCAACAAGAATTCCCAATTCAGGCTGGTCTCTGCTCTTCCCTAGAGAAGGCCTCTTCCCTGAGGACTTGGCTTTACATGTCTAAGGAGCAAACGAGGACATTAGATACATGATCTCCAAGCCCTCTCCCCAGCATGAGTCTGAGATCTAACAATACATAATGAAGTTATTTGTGCCCTCAAATGAGTCCGCTGGGGACAAGGGGCCTCTCCTTCACTTTACTATTGGAGGCAATAATCCTTTAAGCTCTGCTTTTCCAGAGAGAGTTAATTAGTCTGGGTGTATGGAAAGGAAGTACAGTTGGCCCTGCTTCCAGCATGCTGTAAAAGTCCTACTGCTAAATCCACCAAGGCACCGCTAATCCTCTTCTGCTGGCCGCCATCTTGCCCATACCCCGACCCCCAGACACAGCTCTCACCACCAACCACTCACCTTCACTCTCCCCAGAACCCAGAGAAGTCCTCTGTCTCAGGCCACCGAGACTGGCCTGTAAAGCCTGCAGGTCAGCTGTACTCTAGCCCATGCTTGATAGAAGATACTGGTCCTTTTATGGTCCAGTCCTTCTCTCAGCAAGGGTCTGCCATATGCTCTTCAGGTCCTCTCATTGCTTGGTGTCATCTAAATGCACCAGAGGGTTTAGAGCTCTTGGACTTTGACACAAAAGCACTCTTAACCACGAAGACAATGGCTTCTTCTAAGATACTAGTATTTGGGAATGTGGTTCATCTGTACCTGGGAACAAACTTTAACTGGAACAAAATGGGATAATGTTTCTGAATTTGGCAACTCAAAATCCCTCTCTGTCTGCCTCGTCTGGTGGTCTGCACACCTTCGTAAAGCTAGCCTTATCATCATGATGAGCTAGCCATCACATCATGAGGTGGGGGAGAGAGAGGAAAGGAGGGAGGGAGTCAAGGAAGGAGGGAGGGGGAGGGGTGGGAAAGGGGGGAGGGAGAGAGGGAGGGAAGGAGAGGGGAGGAGGGAGAGGAAAAATATGCCATACATCTGACTAAAACAAGGTGAGTGGATTCCACAGGTGGCCTGCAAAGGGTCAAGGACCTTTACCATGAGTAACCAACAAGTAGGGCTGACTCTGTGTGACCCCTGTAGGCCTCACTGAAACCCACCTGTGACTCCATTTTGAAGGCGCCAATTGAGAAAGTGGTCCTGTTCTTGGTCTAGGGACAGACACAGGTGAGTAAATCTCTCACTGAGCGAGTGCTCTCTTGATGATAGAAGGGGTGCTCGAGCTGACTCAGGTCACCTCACCTTCGGTAGACTGGCTAGGATGCCTCTGGAGGCTGTTTTGAAGTCAAGCCATGCAACTTTCAAAGCAGTGGTTCTCACCTTGGAGGTAATGACCCATTTGGGGCTCACATATCAGATATCCTGCATGTCAGATATTTACTTTACATCTCATAACAGTAGCAAAATTACAGTTATGAAGTAGCAATAAAAATAAAATTATGATTGGGGCGTGGTATCACAATATGAGGGACTGTATTAAAGGGTCACGGGTCATAGCATTGGGAATGTTGAGAACCACTGTTCCCAAGTATTTGATATTTAGTCTCTCTATCATACACACGTACATTCATGCTGGTACACACACATACATACATGTGTGTGCACAGACATACGCACATACACATATATATCCATATAGTTCATTTGTTTGATGAATAATACAAATTTAGGTAAAATATGAAAGACAAAGTTTGGATCTGATCTTTGTCATTTGTACTTATTGCTGAGTGACACCGGTCATTCTAATTAGCCTCCTTTGAGCTCTGAGTTCCCCATCTCTAAATGGAGAGGAGGAACAGAGCTTCCCTTGCGTACGTGTTCTGAGGTTTGAGGAAGGGGATGTGAGGTTCTGGGTGCATGATCAAGGGCAGAAGTGATTCACTTTCCATGCCTGGAGTCCACTTGAACTGTTGTGCAAGAGCCGCAAGTCAGGATGTGAAATACAGCATAGTTTGTCAACTTGGGCTGTGTGACCACACAGACCGGGAGTGTACTTGCTGTGCTCTGGCTTCTCAGGCCATTCTGTGTGCAGGCTGACTATTCTGCATGAGGGAGTATATACACACTGCCATCCTAGGAGTCTGGCTTTGAAGGTACCAAGGACTCACACACATGACCCTGAGCCCAGGACTTAGCAGGCAGAGAGAGATTAGTGTTACCAGCCAGTACAGTGAAACCTGACAGGGACTCGGTCCTTGGAGAGTCCACTGTTAATGTAGGAAATAGAAACTGGGGATGGAATACAAACATACATATGGGGGGAGGAAGGGAGGGAGGGAGGAAGGGGGATGGGGAGGGAGGCAAAGGGGAGGAGGGGAAGGGGATGGGGAGGTGAGGGAGTGAGAGGAGGAGGGGTGGGGGAGAAAGAGGGAGGGAGGGGGAGGAGCAGAGAGGAAAGGAGGTAAGGAGGGAGAGAGAGGAGGAAGAGGAGATGAGGGGGAGTAGGAGTGAGTGAGAGAAGGAGGGGTGGGGGAGAAAGGAGGAAGAGGGAGAGGGGGGAGGAGGAGATGAGGGAGAGAAGGAGGGAGGAAGAGAGAATAGAAGTTGTTGATTTGCTGTGTCCTGGAAGAATCAGAGACAGCTTCAGGGAGCATGATAGATAAACTAGGCACTAGACACAGACTTGGAATATTTCTGTGGAAGAGAGAGAATGTGCTGATAGTCTGATGTCAACAGGCAGAAGCAGATGCTAGCAGAGCCTGCTGGGCAGGAGCTGGAGCCCAGGGGTACTGAGGAAGGAGTTAGGGTTGCTTCCTCAGGGTGGTGGAATCTCAAACTCCTCCTCCTGGGCTGGTGGACCCCAGGGCGTCTGGAAGTTGGAGCAATGCTGGCATGGTGTATTACCATAGCCAATCACATGAGCTCAGCCATTCATACACCTCCTCAACCCACATCTATGTAGCAAGAGAAGGTCATATTCCTAGAGCAGGGGAGCCATCCCCCTCTGAGTTCTCAGCTCACCAGGGAGAAAGGAATAACCTGTTATTTAGAAGCAGAAAAGCTCCGAGTGACTGACAAGCTAGGCAAAGCTGGATGGCTACAGGGAGCAGGAGGTGGCTTCAGGAAAAAGAGGCAGCGGGATTCAAAGGTGGCAGTGTTTCAGTGTGGAAGGAGCAGCATCCCACCAGGAGCAGTGGAGGAGAGATGGGCTCCGGGGAAGCAAGCAAGCAGAGGGAACGAGGTCCCAGGAGGCTGCGCTGGAGACATTGTAGCAGCTATAGTGAGCAGAAAGGGAGGATGAAGGAGTGAGAAGATACAGCAGGACACACCAGATCCTAGGAGGCTGAGGAAAGCCAGGCAAAGGCTGTTTCCTCCCTGAAGAGCCTGCAAGGATCTGGAAACAGTAGCCTGTGAGGTTGCCTGGCTGCAAAGGGACTCTCTGTCCCCCCCACACACACACACACGTACACACACCTTTTTTAAAAAAAATTTCTGATTCACTTTCTCAACTTTTAATCCAAAGCTCGGCTGCAGTTGCTATTGTTTTCAATTTGTGTTATCTATGCCCCCCCCATTTTAATCCTCTTAGATTTCATTTCTGCTGGGTTAGTGAACCCACTAATCAGGTAAGCAATGAGCAGCAACTGGTCCAATTATGATGAAGAATGAGACAGGCAGAGATGTGTCAGAGCGTCAGGGGGGTTCTCGTTGCCATGGAAACCACCCTGGGGCATGTGGGGTCTCAAGGCAGAAACACCTAGAAACCCCTGAGGATGGTGCCTGGGGCTGCTCATCACCTGGTGAGGGACCCTGTGCCACTCACCTGGCTTGATTTCCTTCTCGTCTCTGCCACTTCACAGGTGACATCATGACAAAGTCCCTCTTGCTCTTTAAGACTCAACTCAAATGTCTCTTCTTTTGGAGGGGATCCAGGCTTGGGTGAAAAATCTTCGCTCTTAGGGAAAGAAGATAGTCTGCTGGGTTTGCCATATGCTTCCTCTGTGACATGGGGAAGGGTGCCACTCTCTTCTGAGCCTCAGTTTTCTTTTGTTTACCTCACAAGATTGTCAGAGCATTGAAGACTGACAACCTAGCATTGTTTTGAGGCGATATATTAAATAATCAATGTGAGTTCATGGTTCAAGAAACTTTCTGAGCTCTCCACACATGGCTATTGACTTCTTTAGTTTCCTTGGCATTCTGCTCTGTCAAGAGATTTCTCACACATCCGTCTTGATTAAAATCTCCTGGATGGCAGAGCCACATCTTCTTCATCAGTGTGACCCTTGGACTTGACCTCATGTCTGTCAGATACTTCACCAAACTAGCATTGAATGGGGACTGAATAAATAATGAGAGACACTTTGGCATCTTGTGGGACATTTAAAAGTCTAGATGACTTTCTGGCCTGGACTACAAGATTTTGTTTCACTGGCTTGTAGAACCACTCAACAGGAAGGAGAAGCAATTAGGAAGGAATATTCTGGGCCACAAGGAGGAGTACAGTGAAGAAATCTAAGTACCAGGACCATGTTAAGATGAAAAAAGAGACATCGGGGGAGAGAGGAAGCTGTTGTACTCAGCTGTGCTCCTACCCCTCATCACAACCCTCCTGAGAAGTGCTCTCTGCAAGAGTGAGAGATCCCTGACATACTTTCAGTTTTGGATGCCCAGGACAGACACTTCTCTGTGCCCTTCTACATCAGCTCCCATTGCTCTCAACTTGCCCTTAATCACCTTATGACTTCTGCTCTCCCTGAGTGAGCTTCCCACAATGCCTCACTCATCCTATTGACCTTTGGCTTATTTCAAAGGACAAGGGTGTGCTTACAGTTTATCCACATAGAGGATAACTGTACATGCCTCAAACGATGGGTTTAAACAGCCTCTTAAGGCTCTTCACAGATGTCGGTATCAGCTCAGAGCTTCCATACTTTAGCCTTGATATACCAGTTACCTGTGTAGTAAAATCTGCTTCTCTTTTCTATTCTCTCCATATTTCTTTCTCTTCTTCACACATTAGCTTAGGAAACTATAAATCATCTGTCTTGCTTTATGGGGGAATAACTTGGGACAAGAGTCGCTGTCCGTGGTGCTGAAACGGCAATGCTCATTCTAAAGGCTATGAAAACGCCCACCAAGGAACATTTTATCAGTCCATTTTGTAATTACCTTTCTGTCCCCAGCCATATACAAATCTTGATAATTTCACTGTCACAAATAGTGAATCGTGAGACATGACATGCACACATGTGGGGTATTGCATTTATAATAATTTGATAAAGTACACATTTCTTGCAAGTTAGGAAGCACAGTGAAGAACCACATGAGCCCTTGAACTTTACTTCTGGTGATGTCTCTGTCTACAGTTAAAGAGGCAAGATTACCATCAAAGAAGGCAATTTAACATTAGCTTTTCAATGACTGGGAAGATGGCTTGGTTTGTAAAGTGCTGCTTGCCACACTGTCATGAAGAACTGAATTTGCTCTCCCAGAATGCATGGAAACCAAGACATGACAAGGTGTACTTATAATCCTAGCTCTGAGGTTATTGAAACAAGAGGGATCCTGAAGTTTATTGAATGGTAAGTCTAGGTAAATTGGTGAGCTCCAGCTTCAGTAAGAGAGACCTTACCTTCAAAAACTAACGTGGAGAGTCAGTGAAAGACACTAGACATTGGCCTCTTGTTTTACACACATGTGTGTGCACAAGCATGTGCAGTTGCACGTGTATGTACACAAATGCACATCACAAATGAACAAATAACAGCTCTTTAAAATTGACTTTCCATTTATTCTCAGGAGCAAATAACAGGTTTGAAGATGTGTAGGGAAGGAACATCTGTGAGTTTCCATGTTTTATTGCCCAAAGCACAAAGGTAGGTGTTTAGTTTATAGACTTAACTACTTTCTATTTTGTATTTTAAGGCAAACAGCTTGTAGCCTTTCCTCTCAAGAAGCTGATAGACTAGTGGGAATAAGTACATGTAAATCAACAGGTTTACTTAGAGTGATAATTAAAAACAGAAGTGTATATGAGGCACAAATAATCCAGAGGAGGGAGTGATTGGCTCTTTGCAGAAAGGCAAGAATCCTCCACAGAGCTGTAAGGAAGGAAGCTAAATAGTGCTCCAGACAAACATGGTATAGTAGGTGTGCTGGGCAGTTTTTGTCAACTTGACACAAACTAGAGTTATCAGTAAAGAAGAATTCCAAATTGAGAAATGCCTCCATTAGATTGGTCCACAGGCATAGCTCTGGAGGCCGTTTCTCATTCGATAATTTATGAGGGTGGTACCAACCATCCGCAGATGATCCTGAGTTATATAAGAAGTCAAGTTGAGCACGCCAGGAAGTAGTTTCCTTCCTTCATGACGTTGCTTTAGTTCCTGACATCAGGTTCCTACCTTGAGTGCCTCCCCTGATTTCCCTTCACAATAGACTGTGAGCTGTTATAGAATGGGGAGTTCATGAAGATTCAAAATGAATCACAGAAAGGAATTTTAACTTAAAACTAGCTTTTAATTTACTTAAAACTAGAAGTTGGGACATTTGAAAAGAAAGTGTGATATATAAGTACTAGATTACAATAAATTGCATTTGTATAAAAATATTAGTTTAGCCTAAAGTTCAATATGGAAGGTGGTTCAGTGGTTAAAAGAGCACACACAGTAGTTCATACATACTAGTGAGATACAATATACCAGGAAGGTTTACCCCACACGTATCTTTATGCAGAGTACACAGCCAGCTTTGAAGGTGCAGAATGAAATTATTGGGAATGCAAAGAGAAATTTGAAAAAACATATAATCATAGCAAGAAATGGTTGCATTTCTTTCAGAAATACAGACAGGGATAAATTGGCTTAAAGATTCCACACGATAAAAAGATGCATGCAGACACTGAGACATGGAGAATCAAAAATACATATTATCAACAGACAATTATGTATACTTTAAACATATTCCTTAGATCTCCTCAATATTTGAACACATGCTGGGAAATGAAAGAAACCCCATGTTTTGAGAAAAGCAGGTAAGGTATAGGCACTATTCAGTGACCATGATGACCATGACAGTCAACTTAAAAACATACAAGCACCTTCTCTCCAATATAATGCCGTGACACCTCTCCTAGGCTCAGCTCTATCTCGGGAACATGACCAGCTTCTGACTCTGTCTACCTTGACTTCTGTTTTACATCAAGCAATGCTGTAACTCTAATCAGAAGATTCAAAACTTCTTTGTTAAAAATTTCCAATGAATGAATAATTCTTCTTGTATAGAGTTTGAACAGACAGAAGTGTGATCTCTCAGGGCTTATTTTAAAATTGCAAGGACTTTTCACTAGAATCTAGGTTGTGGTGCTCAGGGCCTATGAAGGTGAGTTTTAACTTGGCTAGATTCTAATACCCAGTTGTATTAAGGTGTGAATTAAGGTGTTGCTAGGGAGGCATTTTGTAGGTGTGGTGAACATCTACAGTGGGTTCCCTTTAAATAAAGATGGTTACTTTTGTCACTGTTGATGTCCTTAACCCAGTCAGTTCCAAACCTCAAGAGCTCAAGCTGATAATTTGGATAATATTTGAGTTTATTGTCTGCTGTCTTATTCTGTAGATACCAGACTTGACAGTCTTCTCCATTGCTTAAGCCAATTCCCTGGAATATACACACATATTTATAAAACAAATTAGTGTGTGTGTGTGTGTGTGTGTGTGTGTCTGTGTGTGGTGCTTGTATTTGTATGTGGGCACAGGTACATGTGTATTCTTATGTGTTTAATGTTCATTGAGCAGATAGAAAGTGTCTTGTTAAGATTTTTTTGGGTGTTTTGTTTTGTTTTTTTTGGTCAACCTAACACATACTAGTTATCTAGAAAAAGGAAACTGGACTGGAAAAATGCTCCCAAACAGACTGACTTGTGTGCAAGATTTTGTGGTATTTCCTTGATTAATGATTAATGTGGAAAGGTCCAGTCCATTATGAGTAGTGCCATCCCTGGACTGGTGGTACTGGATTCTGTAAGAAAGCAGACTGGGGAAGCCATGAGGAGCAAGCTAGTAAGCAGCACCCCTCCATGGCCTCTGCATCAGTTCCTGCCTCCACATTCCTGCCTTGAGTTCCTGCCCTGCCTCCCTTTGATCATGGCCTGGGATGTGGACATATAAGGGTAGTGTGTACCAGTTTCCTCTGAAATTGAAATATTCCATCCCACAGGGAAGTTCTTTAAACCGGAAGGTAAATAGTTCAAAATAGAAACTTCAGGAAGTTTCTGAAGCTGACCAGATTCTTTAGGTCCCTCCTGGCTAGAGTAAGCAATAAAAGCAGAGTTCTGCTCAGACAAGCCAAGTTGCAAAGAAGAGTCTTGAGACCAGACCAGATGCCTGGAAGAAACAGAAACCTGCCGAACTGCCTGGGAGAGATGTAGACCAACTGAGTCACTGGGGAAGGACACTTCAACCTGTTGATTCACCTTCAGGTTGTGCAGTGTGCTCCAGGTTCCCAGCTTTTGTGAGCTTTACCCACGCAGGAACAGACTTTGCTGACACATCTGTCTTTGAGTCATTTCTGCTCCTGAAGTAACCCCTCGCCCCTTTTCCTGTAAGTAACCTCAAAAAAACTTACTGGTTTGCCAAGCCAGGACTTTAGTGGTATTTGTATTTTGGTCTGTTGTGGGTTCCTTATCTGGGGTGAGTAGATGTATATATTGCATCTCCCCAGGAAAAGTTTTATTACATAGCAAAAGGAAATAAGTCCTTTCCTTTCCAAGGTGCTTTCAGTCATGGTGTTTATGATAGCACTACAAGCCCAAGCTAAGAAACAAAACGTACAGCTTCAACCTCCTTCATTCCACAGCAGTAAATAGAGTCAAACCCAACATGGCCTTTGGGGGTTTTTAGTTGTATTGCCCTGGCTTTAAACCTGATCACATTATCTATAAATCGTACGACTGCCTGCAAACCATGTAAACTTCCCAGGACCCAGCTTCTATATGAAGAAACCAGTGGCATCTTCCCAGAGATGATTTTAGATAAATAAAAAAAAATGAGCATAATGCAAACAGTAGTTGTTGGTGCTTTCGAAGTTCAAGAACGCGTCGTTTCCTAATTAGAGGCCTTAAAATTTGCTCCGAACTTGAATTTAGTATGGGAAAAAATTTTCTGTTTGGCTGCTTGGAAATTTAGGGCATGAGATCAAAATGACTTCATGTGGGCGGCTGATGCTCCACAGTCACGTGACACAGAACCCTGGATCTAGATGGTCACCATTCCCTGGTATGGCAGGATTCATTTCCGGCATATGGAGTTAAAAGAAAGCATGTGTTCAACTAGTTTTTCACAGAACCCTCAAAAATGTTTCTCGTACAATGGAGTGAGATTGCTCTTAAAAAGTCACTGCCATTTATGGGGTAATTAATATGCATATTAAGCATTCTAAATATATATTTCATCAAACGGCAACATAAATCGCCTGGAGCACTGTATGAAAATGCACACGCCAGGCTGGAAAGGCGGAGGGAACTGAAAACGTCGCTAAGGCTGAGTCTGCTAGAATGCTTGCAAAGTGGAGCGGTTTTGCAGAAATCGGGGAATCAAGGAGAAGCCCCCTCATTGTTCCTGGGAGGGGATGCAATGTTGCCCATGCAAGGCGGGGAGAAGGAGAACGAACCGCAGAAGAACGTTCACTGTTTGCATTTGGCCTTGACTTTGATATTTGAAAATGGAGATTCGGAGTCAGAGAAGGGTGGCCAGCAAGAGCTAGAGGCCAGCAGAACAGATGTTGAAGCTGGAACAGGCTATGAACACAGATATTCCTCTTGAGCTGCACCGATGACTGTCCCAGTGTAGGCCACTGTCCTTCGAACCACGAGAGGTAGCTTTTTGTCATATTCACTGATACTAATCAGGAACTGGGTAGTGACACTACACTTTAGAGTAAGGATCTTGACCTAGGATGCCAAATTTGGGGATCTGGATGCTGGAATGCTGTTCAAGTGTCACGTCACGTGTGTACCATTGCCTGGGTGAGCCAGTAGGACCTCTGGAGCAGGGAGAACTTTGATCTCTGGAAAAATGAAACCATGGTGGTATATCACTGGCTTGGCAATAGGCATTAAAGCAGAGTGAGCAGCAGGAGAAGAAAGCGCAGAGACCTGGGGTGAGGAGCTTGAGTCTGGGTGCGGTATTTGGATTAGAATCTGGAAGTGTCCATTACTGACGCCCAAGGTGGAGAGGGAGCTGGCAAGAGGCAGGTGGGCCCACGCAGGGAGGGCTGCCCAAGTTGTGACAGCCTTGAATGGTGGGCATTGTGTCATCTTCCCACTCCATGTAACAGGCAAGTGCCCCATCCACACTGAAGTCAGATGAGGAAAAGGCAGCCCGCACTCAGCTTTAGGTCCTGCAGGCAGGAGAAGGGCAGGGTGCATGACAGATGGGAGGTGATGGGGCAGCTTGACTAACAGGGTGGAGAAGAGGGGAAAGAGACAGCAGAGACCTTCCATGATTGATTTGGAGAATGAGCAGAGATGGGTAGTGTTACTTCGTAAAGTCCCCTCCCCATCCATGGGGTGGGAGTACCCTGAACTCTCACCCCACCCATAGAGGATGGGTTCACTGGACTCTTCCTAACCCTGGACCCTAATGAAGAGCTTTTGTCTCTCACAGGCTACAGTGAAAAGAGGCCACCATCCGTAGAAATGTCCTTAAAAATTAACTGCTAGGCCAGTTCTTCAAATAATCAGTTTTCTGGTTTGGTATAGCTTTAAATGACCATGTGACATTGCATCCATGTCTCCTTCTGTGACACTGGAGTGTTGGGGAAAAGCTCATCAGGAGTTCAAAGAAGTTGATTCTCAGTCTATAACTCACGGTGTTTCCTTCTCTCTGTTTTAAAAAGATTTATTTCTTGTGTGTGTGTGTGTGTGTGTGTGTGTGTGTGTGTGGTGTGTCAGGGCTGAGAGACACGTGCACATGAATGCAGGTGACCACGGAGGCCAGAAGAGAGTTATAGTTACACGTTGCCAAGTAAATGATAGGGTTGACCCTAGGTCCTATGTAAAAGCAGTACCCATGTTTAACCTCTGTGCCTCTCTCCAGTACCCACAATGCCTGTCTTTGAGCTTATGGCTACAAGCCACCCCCCAAACTCAGTGGCTTTAAATGATACTTACTATTGTTCTTTGGGGGCAGCTGGGTGACTCTCAGTCTCAGATGAGCTTGTGGAAGTTTTTGTCCTAAGTGTCAGGTCAAGTCAGCTAGGACCAGCTTGTTTCTAGTTTCCTCAGTTCAAATCACTAGTCCCTGTGGCTCTGCTCCTGTGTCCACGCAGACTGGCCCTCTCTGCCTTGTGTAATTGTACGGGGTTGGGGGGAGGCAGAAGTGGCTCTAGGCAATGGGAAAATTTGGCTTCTCTTTTTCCAAAATCCCACTCAAAGTAAAGCAACTCTGTCGCCTAAGTCCTAGCCAGGCCTGGGGCCCCTCAATGGTAGGAAGATGCCAGAATCACAAGAGATTCTGAGGGCCAAGAAGAATGATGTCTGTTGTTGCCTTGAAAGGAGGCAGGTTTTTCCCTAGTCCACCTCACATTCCCTGTCCTTTGAACTCTCGACAGCACGCCCAACCTTAGCTGCTCACATTTGAGGATGTATACGGTGTAAACAAATGGATACATATGGCATTGTCAGTTTTTAGATTATGTTATTCGGACAGCAGAGTCTCTTTCTCCCCCATTCTGCCTTCCCTCAGCTTTTGGCATGGCAATCAGAATGACCCTGGAACCCCAGTTGCTCAGATTTGTCAAGAGCATGGGAAGTAAAGGAGTGTTCCAGGGAGAGCAAGGCCAAGTTGGGGCCCTAAGGATGGGTGTAGGCTGGGGTATGAGATCAAGTTTCTCAGAGGCTTGTGTTTGTGGCTCTGACTGTGAGCATATGTGTGACGGTCATGTCACAAGGTCCGCATGCTGTTTTGCTCTCCCTTTGAGGGTGGCTATAACTCAGTGGCCATTGCAGGGCAGCTGTCAGCACCACCATGTGATGAACAAAGCCACACTTTGCAGCTCTGGGATGACGTAGCCAGAATGCTATATTTACTTATGTGCAGGGCCCACACCCTTCTTCTGACCATAACAGCTATGCACTATTTGCAAAATTAAAAACATAAATTGCTTGAGCTACCACAGCAAGTTACATTTAATAAGTCTGGAGCTGATGCCAGTAATCTCTTATGATGGCCTAATATTGCTGAGCTGTAGTGCTCAGAGGGTGTGGAGTCGGGAGTTTCTATCACACAAATGTCCTTGGCTTCAGCAGACTTAGGAAAGCCAAGGAAGCAGAGAATCTTATCAGCTTGAGTTTTAAAGAGTCATGTGTGAGAGAGCTTCATGGGCTCATCAGAGTCTCTTATAGGAATGAGTCTCAAACATTCGGAATCAGCCCGGGACCTGGGTCAGATGTCAGCACTTATCTCTGTCTTTCGGACATTTTTGAGCTTCAAGTATGAATGAGGATAGAGTATTGTAGCAAACATTAGACGTGTTGTGGCACACGTCACTTAATGTGCTTTGATCACCTGTCATTCATGTCTTGAGCTGTTAGAAAACACTCCAGTTTCCTTCCTCCATCCCCTGCCATCCACACCCAGCAACAGAGGCTGGCAACTCTGATAATCACCCTTTGGCTTCTGTGACCTCGATGCTCACCGCATTATAATAACACAATAAAGGGGCATTTGGCAACCCTGAACACCTTCTGGGAGTGAGGAGTCTTCCTTAATTAAGAAGAGGGACCGATAAGAATGCCTCCTTCTCATGACCTTGATCATCTCCTGCTTTCTATCTGGCTATTGTGATGATATGCTATATGCCGTGTTTTGTTTGGTTGGTTGGTTTTGGTTTTCTTAGCCATATTGGAACCATGAGGCAGCGAGTCTTAAGTATGGCGTTTTGCTGAAGCATGTAAGGTTTTCTGGTGATGCCACTAAGTCGGTAGACCCACTATATGACACCCTTTGGCCCTGATAACCTTCCTTCACAAGGACTGATAAAGCATACACTTCCTTTGGATTAAACTACTGCTTCTTGCCTACGGACGGGTTTGTTCCTAACCATCACTACATACAGCATTGTGGACTACACTAGGCTCATGGAGACTGCATCTACTGTCTTTGCAACACTTCCAGGTCCATGAGAGATACAGGTACTATGGGAAAGATAATCATGTGAGATATAATCAAAGATAAGATGAGTATGGCTTACAAACTACTGTACTTATCACCTGCAGACACCCCTGAACTTGAGAAGCAGGCCTAAGAGGCTATTCTATAAGAAGTCAGTTTGTGTTCCTGAGAAAACATGATGGCATTGGACTTGAAGATCCTGAGCACAGATCTCTAAAGCCAGAGCTAGAAAGAATGATGTCCCCTTGTAAGATCGGGCCAGGAGAAAATCAGTGACACTCAGCTATAGGGATCTTCAGGCATCCCAGTGTGCACCTGAAGATGCAGATCTGGGTGGGAGACTGCGTGACCACTGACAGACCCTGTGACATCTGGGGCATCAAAGTTGATGCTAATAGGGAACATCACAGTGCCAACCTGCACACTGGTGACCTGTGACAAAGATGCACTTTATCCCTGTGCATCCCCTTTGAAGGCCACAGCTTACTCTAATCAAGAAAAGCAGCAGCAAACAGACAGACCCCAGTCAAAGGAAGGCCTCTAAGACATTTTGCTTGTGTGCTTAAAATATCCTCGCATCATCAAAAGAAATAAAGAAAAGAAAACAGAAACAAAGGAATATCTGAAACCTGTACAGCAAATGTGGCTAACTTTAGTTAACAGCTACATCTCAGTATCGGTTAATTTGTGATGAATCTACTGCATTGATGTAAGGCAATAATAAAATATGGTGGAGCAGGTTTCAAGTGCCCTATGTGCAGTGTAAAAGTCTGTAAAGTCAAAGCTGTTGTCAAAGGAATAGTCCATTTAAAATCTATATCAGCCCTCTCTCCAAGACCTAGGGAAGGTTGTAGGAGAGAGAGTGGAAAGATTGTAAGATCCAGAAGTCAGGCTAGATCAGAGTCTTCTGGACAGGACCACTGCATCACAAACTAAGGAAGGCTCTGTCTGTCTGAACAAGATCTACTCAAGTTCCAACCGGTCAACATTCAAGCCTGGCATAGATAAGGGGGCTACCAAGCTCCCTCCCCTAGCTGAGAAGCTACTTGTGTTGGTTGGCTGCTAGGAAAAGAAAGCCAGTTTTTTTGAAGGGTATAGGTCTTGGTGTCAATCATGCTCGGGGGAGGGGGGTGTTCTCCATCAATGTGCATATGAGTAGCACAAATTGTACTCAGTGGGTTATAACAAAGATAGAGTATATGAAGTTAGGGGAGGTGGGTTATAGATCTTAGAGGAGTTAGGGGAGAAGTGGGGGTGACTGTGATTGAAATACGTTGTGCACATGTATGAAAATTTCAAAGAATTTTTCTATTACATATATAATTTTACATTATATGTAAATATTTACAATTATAATATATACACATATACAGCTTTTATACTACAAAGGAAGTGAAAACAGAGGTAAAGACACAAATTGAAAAGCAGTTGTGCTGTTCTTGTCAGAAGCTCTGCACACAACTGAAAGTGACATTTAAATGATGAATGGAAACATAAGTCACTGAAAGTTCTGCAACAACAGAAAGCAGTCTTAAAAATGGGGGAGAAAGAAGGCAGGAATGGGGACAAGTGGAGAGCACTCTGGAGCAATGTCACAGGCAGACAAACCAGAACGAACCAACACATTCTTCAAACTGATCCCCAATGATGATCTTCTGTGGGAAAGGACAGGCTTTGTAGCTATGATGCTAAAATCACTTTGAAATGTGGCAGAGGTGAGGGGCATGGCAAGCAGCAAAACCAGCAGCAATAATTACAGGACAAGATCTATTCAAGAAATCAGCACACGTCTAAAGCCATGACATTCCAGAAGGAACATTAAAAACTCTTTACAGACAGGGCAGAGCAGCACAAGACATAATATTTGAAAAGCGATAACTTGGGGTTGGAGAGACGGCTCTATGAGTCAAGATCACTTGGTGTGAAAGAAAGAGAACCTGAGGTCAAGTCTCCACAACTCAGGTAAAAGCCACATGTGGCTGTATATGCTTGTAACCCCAGCACTCAGTGACAGACACAGGCTAATCCAAAATGGTGAGCTTCAGGTTAGGGGAGAGACCCAAAACATAATGTAGAGAAGGATAGAGCATGCGTAATATGGGGAATGCAATATATTCCTGTATCCTCAGCATCCTTCCCCCAATCATGAACACACATGTGAGCATGTGTCCATGTATACCACACACACACATTCCCATGTGCACACACAGACACATTCACATGTGCATGCACACACATGCAACTTTTTAAAAGGAAAGAAAAGAAATAACATAAAGGCATTTATAGTTGTAAAGGATATAATTAGGGAAGGAAGAGGCAATGCGGTCTGGGGAGAAATATTTGACACCCACATTATACATATGCATACACTATATATATATACAACACACGTATATGCATATACATGCATATATGTATCTGACAAAGAATTGCTGCATAAACAATGTGAAAAACTTTACAAATGAATTACAAAAAGCCCAACTAATTTGATTTAAGAATGTTGGGGGTTCCAAACAGACACACTGTAAAAGTTATACAGAGCTCTAACTTGCTCAGAAATGAGCTACGAGCAACACAATTTATCATGAAAATGCAAATTAAAGCTCCAAAGAGATGCCTCAACACATTCATTAGAAGTTTCTGACTTACAAGTTAGACACGTACCAAGTATTGATGAGGCCACGGCACTGTGACTCTCCTACATTCAGACAAGGGAAGTGTTGTCTAAGTTTCTCACAGAGTTAAGCACCTACTCGCCAGCGCATGCTGGGTTATTAATGTGTTGAGAAAGGAAAACACTGCTCATAACAACTTTTTCTTTAAGTTAAAAATGTATCCAGAAACAATCCACACATCTTGAGGTCTGGCTACCCAGGGCAAGGTGAGGTGTTTAAAAAGTCCTATTTTGAGGAAATATTCTTAGCATGTTGGTGACAGAGAGCTTGCACTTTTCTCAGACTTGACCAAATTGTGTAAGAGCAGGCATTTAAAGTGCAAATTGTCCTTCAATAAGGCCACAGGAAGTTGTACTGATCCCCATTGATGAATGGCTCACAGGCCACAGGTCACATCCGTAACTGAGGAATAGTTTGATTTGTCGTTTCTTCACAGTGTAGGGTAATGTCTGCCCTCAGGGAGGTGCTAACTATGTACTTACTGAATGCATAGGTAGGAGGCCTAAGGTGGAGGGACCTATAGGGTGCGGTTTTCATCAGCCCCTTCTTCTGCCTTTATAGAATGACATCCAATGCTGAATAGAGATGGCTATGTGGAAGGTGGACCTTAGAGACTTTGCATAGTTAGGGAATGTGACTCAGGCAGCCCCATCCTTCAGGGCATGGTGTTGCTTTCTCTTCAAAAGGGATGCATGGAAAGACTGGCTTTTATTCCAATAGGGAAAAAAAACAGGAATGCTAATTCCCCTGTGTCTTGCCTAGGTGCCTCCTGAATGAACGATGAGAAAGATGTCAGAGTGGGAAAGAGAGGGACAGGAGAGGTGGCCCTTCACTTTCTAAATGACCCATTAACCTGATTCGGATGGATCTGGAGTGATGTGGTTAGTCAAAGCATGACTCTGGAGAAATACAACCCTTGAGCAATCTCCCTCCCTCCCTCCCTCCCTCCCTCCCTCCCTTCCTCCCTCCCTCCTTCCTTCCTTGTCTCCTTCTTTTCTCTCTCTCCCTTCCCTTCTTCTCTCTCTTCCCTCCCTTAACCCCCCTCTCCCTTGTTAAGCTGAGTGATATCAGGAGAACATCCCTGTCAGATACAAATTCCAGACTTTACACATCTCCGTTTCACCTTTAAGAGAAACTGTGTTATTGCCTTCATAACTGTGAGCAGCAAATCAGAAATTAGAGAGAAGGCAACCTGACAGTGATTGATGCCTGGGGCCTTCTCCTGATTCGCTGATTAAACTCATCAATCTATATGCAGAAGATGTGTCCAAGGCAAAAGAAAGCAACCAGCCTTAACGGATCTGGTTGTCAGAAGGAAGGGGAGAAGGAGGCGCTCTCAGAAGACTCAGGGGCGAGAACAGAGGACTTGGAGAATGTTTACCTCCAAATGGGAGAAGCCCAGGGGACCGATGGTCTCCTCAGGGTCTATGTGCATGCTCTCACTGAAGAAGGGAAGCAGGGACAGGTCCCCCAGAGGGTTCAAAATTGACACATTTCTCCTCTTGGAAAACAGAAGGTCCTTGGGGAGTTTAAGGCCATCAAGAGTCTCTCTTCTTCCTTGCTGCTGATCAACATTTTTCAGTCTGTCTTCTTAATGCTTCTCTCCGCCTTCATCTTTCCCCTAGTGATGCCACCTTGACCATCATCACAAGATTAGCTCAGGAGACCATCCCTATCCTTGCTCTGCATTATATCTAAGCCTCTCTTACTCACTGTTGTGGTTCACTTACTGTTTGTTTGTATGGCTATTGAGTACTGATCCCTTTGAGGACAGGGGCTTTATTGGTCCATCAGTGTATTGAGAGTGCCAATTACCATGAATGGCACTGCAGAGATGCTTGTCACCTAACTGGCGACTGGTCAAACTCTTAGTTGGTTCTCAGAAGTTTGTACCTATGAATGTGAACTCCACAGTGAGTGCCTCCAGGACTCTGCTCCACTATCCCAGCACCCCACCCAACTAGCTAAGTTTCCTAAGGTCGCTGTAACAGTTGGCCATGAACACTAGCTGGTCTTTTTGGAAGTTCCATTTCTGAAATCTAAGTGTCAGCAAGGCTGGGCTCCTAGCAAAGCTGTAATGAATAACCCTCCCTCATCTCTCCAGTTGTTTGGGTTGAGGCTTTTCTTGGCCTATAGAGCCTTATTGGGTTCTCTTTCCCTTTTCATGGGATTTCCATTTCAGTGTGTACTATCTTCTGGTTCTTAAATGGACAGCTGTAGAGCCCCCTCCCCCACCAACACAAAATGACCTCATCCCATGAAGCTTACCTTAGTAACATTTAGAAAGGCCCTGGTGACCAATTAAATCATACCCAAGAGTCTTTGGCTAAACATTTTTAGGGAAACTCCACTATTCAACAATGCCACCTTTTTGCACTCTAAGGGATGCTCTGACTTTCTAAGTCATATGATTTAACCCAGCTCAGAACGGCCTCCAGTTCTAGTAGTGGGCTCACAGGGCCTTAAGATATTGTGGTGTCCCTCTTGTGGTCACCATAAATAGACCAGACAAAGCCTCATGCATTGCATGGTGATGGGCGTGTCATGCTATGGTGGCAACACAGATTCAATTCCAGTTGGTCTTCATGGGAAATGGATGCTTTCATTTTCTTTGAAAACCTTGAGGAACGTTGGGAGCCCTGGGTGTTGCAGTCAGTCATACCGGGACCATAAAGAAGGACACTTCAGAGCAGGAGAGGGGGATTAGTACTTGATGAAGAAGAGAGAAATCAAGAAGGCAAGGGAGCTGACACAAACATTTAGATCAAATCAAAGGAAAGTAAGAACTTGAGTTAGTGAGATATCAAATAATTCACTCTGGCAGAACAGGTTAGCATTGAAAATCTCCTAATTTTTTATTAATATTATAATAATAATGGTGATTGCTAGATATTAGTGCTACTTCATATATAGTCATTTTTAATTTCTTCTATTATAAGTGCACTCGGTATGAAATAAACACATTCAGTTGTCATAACTAAGCTACACGGTGAAGATCATCATTGGTGATGCAGAGACCAAGGAAGAGAGGCAAAAGCGGTCTACTGACACTGTAGGTAGGCATTCAGCCCAGCCTCCTTCATACCGCCTCACAAAACTGGGGAACAACACTTCAGAACATGGGTCATTGGATGCTGGGGCTGAAGCCATTTGCAAGTGCTTCACACACTTTCTGTCAAGTCAAAAACCAAGCACTTGGTTCCAGCCTATGAGTTTGTGGACAATCCTGCTTTATGCTAGGAATGGTCACTGGACTTGTTTCTTTGACTAAAGGCCTGACCAACAGTCATCCCAGTGACAAAGGACCTGTTACTGGCCCAAGTTTTACTCTCTCAATAATCAGGAGCCAGCTTCTTTCCTTCCTTCCTTCCTTCCTTCCTTCCTTCCTTCCTTCCTTCCTTCCTTCCTTCCTTCCTTTTCTCCCAGCTGCCACGGTGGCTCCTCTCCACTCCAGGTCTGCCACGTTACTCTTCAGCAAACACATCCCTGTCTGCACACACACCGGAAAAATGTAGAAGCAAAAATTCAGATTGCTTAGAAGGAGAGTGGGACTTGTCTCTGCACTTACCAACTATTTATTTAGGTCTATTTGAGTTAAGAAGTCTGGCTTTGGAAGTGATCGACTTAGTCATTTTGGGAGGTGTATGGATTAAGATGAGGTCTCTTTCAGGGAATATGGACGACTTAGGACACACATATATACTCTCTCTCCTATCTACATTTGTGCATCTACTTCTAGAGTCTCAGCTAAGTTTCTTATATTCACCTATATTTGTGTCCATAGTTCCTGGAAGTTGCAAGCTGTGTCTTCATCAACTTATACGTACCCATGTATAGATACTGTCTAGTTTGAATTATTTCGCACAGCTTCCTATAATGATGGATTCATCTGACCTTTTCACTTGTCCACTGATTCGTTCACCTCTCTGATGCCCTTTGAGCATCGCACATGTGTAAGATTCAGTGACATCAGCAAGTAGTCACCATTGTATTTCTGTGTTGATGCATTCGTTAGCTACACACTCCTGTGAAGAGAAGACGATGTGCTGGTGTTTATAAAATAAGGATTCTTTTAGTGTTCAGCTATTATAATTGAAACAGGCTCTTCTGAAGGGAGAAAACTTACACATAAGACTTAAAAAGGTAGATGGTAAGGTGGCTTGGCTGGTTGAGATGCTTGTGTATAGTCCAGACAACTTGAGTTTCATCCTTGGTTCTCACTAAGCATCTAGAGAGAAATGACTCCTGAGAGCTGTCCTCTGGCTTCCATACATGCACCATAGTACATGCCCTCCTATCTGTAATCATGCATGTGTGCATGCATGTGTGTGCATGTTATACACACACACACACACACATACACACAAATAAAATGTAAATAAAAATATTTTAATGGATTAGGAAGTAAATGAAACTCACAAGGTCCAGGAAACTCCTGAAAGTTACAAGATTCACAAGGCCCCTCCCCAAGACCTTATACATAAGCAGGAACAATTGTTGGGAGGTCACTAGGACTAGCATGGCTGAGCTGCCTCTGAGTTGTGCAGGAAGCTTCAGAGCTTTCACAAGTTGTCACTCATGCTGGATGGGCTTGACAGTGATCCCTGAGTCACACATGCTCCTATAAGTGACACCAGTGAACTCACTGGGTCCCTGAGTAGCACTGGCTCCATGAGTAGGCTTGGATGAATAGATTAACATTCTTTTTTCTTTTCTTATTTCTTCTGCCACCGCCGCCTCCTCCTCCTCCTCCCCTTCCTCCTCCTCCTTCTTTGGTTTGTCATCCATGTCCAACCTAGAGTGAGGACATGTTTGTCCACATCTTCCGAGAAAATCATATAGTACCAGTCAGGCATGGCAAATACTTAAAATGAGTGTTGTAGTACAACCAATTTAAACTTATCCCTGAGTAGCTTACAAATAAACGAGGTTTTAGACCTGAGTTTAGACAGACTAAGGTTATTTTATTTGGCTTTGACAATTACTGTGGGGGGTAAATCCTACTCTACTTTTCTAACTGCCAGCCTGGCTACCTCCCTAGAGGTGTACCTCGGATACTTGTTTTTTCCCATGACCATGTGCTCATGGGCTGTCTCTTCTCAGGGCAGCTTCCTCCTCTCTTCTTGTTCTTTCTCCTTCTCCTCCTGGTCTTTCCTCAGTCCTCTCTCTTGTCCACCTCAATCAGGGAACTCAAAACCCACCTACCTCTGATCCCTCAAGTAACTGGCTGTAGCCAATTTTATTTACCAATAGTTTTAAATCAAGAAAGTTTGCACGAGTTTGTAAAACCTGAGGATTCATTCATAGGCCTAGACCTTCTGGTACAGGATTTAGCATTACAGTACACAGCAACAGACCAAACCTCAAAGAGTCAGGGGTGAGGGGGGTGTCATGCCACAGGCTGAGAGTCATCCCATGTGACAACTACAGATGGGATGACACACTGGGAACAGTAGGATGCAAACCATTTTCAAGTCACTGACAGAGTACCAGAGGGTCTATAAGAATGTGGAGAAGGCTAAGGGGCTGCATGGGTCTAAAGTTGGACAGACAAATCTGAGATAGTGAGTACAGGTGCCATTGATCAATCCACATGGTCACAGCTATGTATCAGTGATGTACCTTGGAAACTGTCTGGGATGACCGCGACTACTGGAGGCTTAGAGGAAGACAAGCCACTGGGTCATTCTAGACCTGGGAAGAATATGATAGGATTTTATCTCTCCTTCAAATGTGTCACAGGTTTGGAAGGTGGCAAGAGAAAACATATCAAGAAGACAGCGGATGTGATGGCGGCAATACAGGTGTGCTGGCACAGGAGATTGAAAAGTTGGAAAATATGTGTGCATCTCTGGGGCTTCAGGGGTGGGACACTAGAAGAACAACCTAGAAGCCTACTGTAGGGCCACTGGGAGCCAGTGGGGGAAGAAGTGTGCATGGCTAAGATGGTTGTAGTATGTGCATGTGCCTGTGCATGTGGAGGGGCCAGAGGACAACTCAGCAGGTGGCCACTTGCTTCTGAGACATCTAGCACTAGCCTTACTTCATCAATTAGGCCAGGCTGACTGACCAGTGAGGCCCAGAGATCTGCAAGTCTCAGCCTCTCCAGTACACACAGTGGTCATGAATGGTTGCCACTGCATCTGGATTTCATACATGGATTCTGAGGGTCCAACTCAAGTTTCCATACTTGCCGAGCACGCAACCTCACCGACTGAGTCATCTTCTCTGCCCCAGACAAACTTTTAAAACAGGAAAACTGAATTACAAGTCAGTTTTTCAGCGTGACCATTTTCCTCCGAGACCAGGCCTCCAGGGCATGGAAATGGGCAAAGTTAGCATTTTATGATAACACCTCGAATCATGGGGAACTAAGCAGTCACCCATGACTTTCTAGGTTGTGCTGGGTCTGGTCCCAGTTCTCTTCTATTCTGCATTCAGCGTTTCATTTTCTGTCTTCCCCAGTACTGTTTATATGAATCAGCTCCTAGCACAAAGCAGAAGACAGTTGCTATATTTGGGTATTAAATCAATCATGGGCTGTGGAACTGTGCATTAGTCTAAGTCATTCATTTAATATTTTATCCAGACAATATAATTAGGTTTTCTTCAAAACAAGTTTCTAGACAACCAAGAGAAATAGGCACTGTGACTTTATAAGATTTCTAAGATGGCACGTAGGTTAACCTGGCTTGGGAGACTGGCCATGACTCACACTTCTTTGCTATCATGCAGTCTATAGTCCCTTATTGGCCCAGTGGGGATGTGGGTTCTTGCCAGAATCAAAAGAGAGAGGACAGCCAGCAAGCAAATACCACCACTTGCTTTAGAGCACTCTTCTAGTCCATTCAGTCTACAGAGAAATATGGTTATAAGGCTTACCGCATGTGATGTGATGGGAGGAGGCAGACGGAAGGATGCCGAGGCTGCTTGCCTGTAGCATACATTGTAGACAGAGGGACTGCCAGGACCAGGTGCACATTGCATGAACATGGTGGGGAGTTCTAATGGTCAGTACCTGGAAAAGGGCACTGTCCTTCAACCTTCATCTTCAGGATAGGGAGGGTTAGATTTTGTGCTTAGTCTCTCTCTCTCTCTCTCTCTCTCTCTCTCTCTCTCTCTCTCTCTCTCTCTCTCTCTCTCCCCCACTCCCTCTCTCTCCTCCCTCTCTTTCTCCCCTCCCTCCCTCCTTCTCTCTCCCCGCCCCTCTCCCTCCCTCCCTCCCTCCCTCCCTTCTTCCATCCCTCCCTCCATCCCTTCCTCTCCCTTCTCTTTCCCCTTCCCCTCCCTCTCTGTGTTGGGTCAGGTACAGAGGGTGATTAGGTATGTACTAAGATCCCTTTCTATTTCTCTCTGAGCACATACGTCATCCTTTGCTTAGTTCCTTCTCTCTTTACAGGTTATAGCCCATATAACCAACTCAAGCCAAAAGAAGAAAGGCAGACATCACCATGCTATTTCCATGTTATACCCATGGAAGGAACCACCTTCCCCTCACCTTCATCCTTTGCGCTGGGGATTTTCAAAGCAAGACTCAGGGCCATATCCACCCCATAGGCTAAGGACGTGTTATTTGAATGTATATTGCCCCCCACCCCCAGAGGCTCATGTGTGGAACGCTTGGCCACCAGTGCAGCTGGGTTCAGAGAAATGACTGGATCATAAAGGCTCCACCATCATAGAAGATCAGTTCACTGATGTATGACACTGATGATGTGTTACTGTGAATTGGTGGGATGAGTAGGTGGGACGTGGCTTCAGGGGCAGGCTGGGGAGTGCTTCTGAAGGGCACTGCCTGCCTGTGGAGCTCCTCCTACTCTTTTTTTTCATCTCTGATTCATGGTGACCAGGAGAGGGTCAACTCCACTGCACAAACCTAAAGCAATGAAGGCAGCCAACTGTGGCTGAACCCTTTGAAGCCATGGGCAAAGTAAACCTTCCCTCCATTAATCTGTCTTCTCGGTTGTTTTGTCAGAGCAAAGGCAAACTAACTAGCATGCAGGGGGCTTCAGATATATATTTTTTTAAACTTGAAGATGATTTTTAGGATTCACTGTGACATGAGGGTAATATTTTTAATACAAATTTTAGTGTCTACAACAACTTTTTTTGACACACAGTCATGCCCATGAGAGAGGACATGTGTATTGTGTATTGTCTGGTTTTTTTCAGTCTGCAGAGCAGCTTCCAGGGAGACTTCGTGGTCTCAAGGACAAAATATGTATTATGTGCAGAAGAGGGATTTGGTGAACTCTCTTCAGGATGAATAGAGAGAATCCAGTCATGGGTAGAAAGACCACATGGCAGAGGCTGGGGTCCCAGGCAGGTAATACTCATCGATTCTGTGCTAGAAAAAACAATGGCTTTTAAGGGGAAAAGCCACCAAGATTTGTGAGCTTATCTTTGTTACATTTGGTAAGGAGTTGGGATTTCAGGATGAGAGAAGAAACAGGAAACCAAAGAAAACCATTTGGGAGTTTTGATGTCAAGTCAATTTTGATTTTCTGGTGAGTTTATGCCCCGAGCACAGTGGCCCTTGCCTCAGAAGGGCAACCTGTGCATCCTCAAGACACTCAATACACAAGACTAGGAGACAGGGCCATAGCACCAATGCCTCCAAGATGCAGGAGATAGCTGACATTAGGACAGGAAGTGCCTCAGTGGGAGGACTGCCTGATTAGAAAAGCTAGCATGCTTGCACTGTAGCTTATGTTGGAAAGGATGAGACTAACTGGTTTACCTTTAACTGCAGCTCTAAGCATGACACACCCTTAAGAGGGAGATGTTTAAATAAAGTCCTTGATGTAAGTTACAGTGTCCTTGTGAGCACCTCTGCCCTTAAAGAAACACCCGTTCGATGACTGCAGTGGTCAGAAATAACTATTTACGTATCATATATTAAAATGTCTTGAAAAAGAAACACTCTTTAAAATTCTGATATTTCATTAAGCTAAACCATAACATTTTAATACACTCCTGGAGACATTTTGTGTATCTCAATACTTTGCCTCTGGGTCTCACAGAGAGGATGGCCTTGACTATAAGTGAATGCGTCTGTCTAGTATAGTACTGAAAAATCAATACGTCAAATTTTATTATATGTTGGGTGCCAGTGGTAGTATGTATATGTATAAGTATATGTATATGTATACATATATGTCTGTCTGTCTATGCATCCATTTGACCATCCATCCATCCACATATCTATCTGCTCATCCACCCATCTGTTTGTCTGTTTGTGTGCTGTCTACCCACCAACCCATCTATCTATCTATCTATCTATCTATCTATCTATCTATCTATCTATCTATCTGGACACAGGGCTTCTCTATATTCTGGACTGGTCTTGAATGCATGTCTCTGTCTCTATCTAATGGTGGACTTTTTAATGGACATTCGATCCTTTTGTGTTTGATTTTCTTTTTCTTATTAAAAAAATCAATCAGTACTGATAAAATAGGGGGAAGAATAGACTTGCTTAGAAAAAGAACAGCCATGGGGTTGCTAAGACACTGAGATTTCCAGCTTTCCACCTCTTTCTTTGTGAGATATGTTTCTCTCCTTGGGTATAGTAAGGACATTTACATTAAAGCCCCTCAGCAGATGGATTTAAACAGTTATATGGCACTTGGGTCTTCAGAATGGGGACCCACGAGCTAGCAGAAGTGCTTCTTAGAGCTCTTGCACATGACCAGATCATTAGAGCATATCTGGCCTTCCTGACAAATCCAAGATCTGTTTTATTTCTGGTGAGGCTCTTGGAATAAGTCCCCATCTCCTTTGGTACGTATCCTGTATCCCTGAAGATTTGTTTCCTTCTGCCTCCTTCTCCCTGATGTAGTCACACAGTACCCAAGAGTTGTCGAGCCACTATGTAGAAATCACCCAACTGCATTTCAACCCGAGGTGCCAACATTTTAAATATTGCATTTAAAGAGCAGAAAGGATTCACTACCTGGCCGCTTACCATCACCTCTCTTGTTCCTCAACTTCAGAAGGGAAATCTGGTCTGATTCTGAGATTACTCTGCACAAGGAAAAGACATCCTTTCCCCACCTCCACACATGCTTCACCAATTTGCTGTTTGCTACAGAGGTCCTCATGTACATGCACACATGCACACATGTGCATACACTTAAACATGTGCACACATGCACACATGGGCATACACATGTGCATACACGGGCACACACATACACACATGCACACATGGGCACACACATACACATGTGCACACATGGGCACACACATACACACGTGCACACATGGGCACACACATACACACATGCACACATGGGCACACACATACACATGTGCACACATGGGCACACACATACACACATGCACACATGGGCACACACATGTGCACATACATACTTATCAATCTCGGCTGTGCCACTAAGCTCCTGCTGTTCGTTCTTCCTTCTACCTGGAGTGCTGTCCCTTGCTCTCTCGTAGACTTCACTAGAATATCTTATTCTCTGAGACACCCTCATATGTTACTTGGGCAGAGTACAGCTCCAAAAACAAAAATTCCTTCTTTACCCCCTAGATGCATTCATTTTAAAGGGAAACCCTACGTACAAGGTCATTGCAGAACAAAGTGCCTCACAAACAATAGAGCGATGCTGGCTCCGTGTCAGAAGGGAGCTCAGCTGTGTGAAACACGAAGGGGATGGGTGGCAGTGAATGGGGCTTTCTCCTCACATCCCACAATGAGAAAGGAGCACAAAGGCGGCCACAGTGGCTCTGTGCCACAGTTGTTTATGTCAGCTAATCCATCACCAGCAGCTACACAAGGAAGCCATGTGCACCGAAGAAGGGCCATGCCTGGAGTCACGTTCTGCCTCTTCCAAGCCCAAGGGACCCGTTCCATCGTCTCATAAGTTGCAGTAAGACCATAAGCTTTACCCTTCCTGTTGGATGCTCCTAAAATGTTCCTTAGAATTCTTTGCAACCATCAGAGGCTAAATCAGGTGCTTTGAAAACATAGGTGTCCTATGTTGATCATTTCAGTGTTTGTAGCCAAGGGATAGTATTAGGGGGTTAGTGGATAGAGGCCAGAGAGGCCGGATATTCTCAAATCAAGTATCAGTATTGTCAAGCATACGATACATCCTCTTGGAGCCTGATGGTTCTCAGTCAACCAGATGCATGCTCTGGGCAGTCAGTCATCTATTTAACACATCCTAGATTTAGACTGAAACTCCATGTTGTATACCCACAGTCTTCCTCCATCTCCCTATCTTTCCTCCTCATTCTGTATATTCGTATACATGTCTGTGTCTCCGTGTGGATTGCACACTTCTGTGTGGAGGCCAAAGGTCAATGTGGGGTGACTTCCTCAATCACGTTCCACATCATTTTTTTGGGGGGGGATGGGCTTTCTCGATGAAACTGGGGCTTGCCAAATGGTCATCTTAGATAGCCAGCAAGTCCGAGGAAGCCTCATATCTCTAACATCCCTGCCACCCAGATTAAAGGCACGATACAACAGTCTCATGCTTGGTTTTTAGTATGGCTGATGTGGATTTGAACTCATACTCATACTTCTCAGGGAAGTGATCTTTCAACTGAACCATCTCCCCAGGCCTTTTTCTTAACTTTTGAATAGTTTTCTTCTCTTGAAATAATTGTAGACTCACAAAATTTGCAAAGACTAACACAGGGTTTATTGCTTAGCTTCATCTAATTACCCATCCCCTCCAGCAATGACATCTTACAGAACCAAAGTCAAGGACCAGAGCCAGAACACTGATCCAAAGGAAATCCTCTCTAGACCTTGGGGTGTGTTTTTATTTTGCAAGATTAGGCTTGGTACCCACAAGAAGCCAGAAGACAAAGTCGGATCCCCTGAAATGGAGGCAAAGATGGTTGTGAGCCACCATGCAAGTGCTGGGAATAGAAGTGAGATCTGTTATAAGAGAAGAAAGTGCTCTTAACTGATGAGCCATCTCTGCCTTCCAAGAACTTGTGTGTACAGTATTAATTTAATTTTGGAGCTTTGTTCCAACAGTGGATTTATGGCTCTCTTATTATAGTCAGGCTTGATGATTAAAACTCACCTATGTCTCCTGTAAGTAAGCAAAATAATTCTTTTAGCTTAACAAACATTTTTAAATGGGTTAATAACAAACTGAATATATGTTATCCCTATAAATGTGTACTATATATATATACATATATATGTACTCCATATATATACTATATACATATACACATACACAACATGCATAACATACACAACACACAATATACATACACATACACACACATACACATACACACACATACACATACACTTACACTTATATTTGCATCTCCTTGTTTATCAGACTACAGAATAAATGACTTAGGGACACTGGAGCCTAAAAGAGTACCTTCCAATGACAGATTTCACTATATCAACCTTTGAGGATGTTGTTAACACCATACTGAAAATCAGTAGCTCCGTATTGACAACTATTACTGCATGTACCATGTATAGCTAGCTCCCCAATGCCTACTCTGAGTCAAACCAATTCAATTAACTAACAAAGGTAGTTGTTATGGTAACTATGCTACTAATTTATTTCAGCAAATTCTCAGTATGATTGACATGTTGCTAGGCAACAACCAATGGATTGGACAGCCAATGAAGACAAATTTCACCTGGTGCAGATGTGGCTACCTACTTATAGCTTTGGGCTCCGGCCGACGAGGTGTATCACAGAGAAATGTGAAGATACTGAAGATGGCCTTAGACAAGTGTATCTTTACTGTCACCACAAACAGTCAGAGGCAAAGCCCACACTTAAAAGAATTGAAAGGAAGACACATACAGCTAGCATGTCCTATTTTAAATTATATATGTAGCTCTTATAAATATTTTTATACCTATTATAAAATATCCATTATGTTTGTATTAACATAATATAGAAGTATATTTAACTAAATATATACTGTGTCTAATATGTGTATGTTTAATTTAAAATAAATAATTCCAAAAATAAGTAATTTCTTTTAGTTCTGAAAATTTTACCTTTTTATCTCTTTGCAAAGATGGACTGTGCACTTATGACTGTATACCTCACACATGGAGAATAAGTCAGCTGAGGTACGATGGGAGTGATGGGGATTGGATTATTTCATTGGCTGATTTTACATCCTCGGAGAACTCTGTGAGCCCGTTCTCTTCACTGGGACCCTCCCGTCCAAGATGGTGGCTGTCTTACTGTCCCCACACTCACTCTCACTTGGGGTTTCTAGCTCTGTCTCTCACACTGCTGATCGACAGTCATCCATTTCGTGGCCCACACTGGTTAAGCTGTAGGTGGTAATGTAATCAGTAAGGAAGCAGATATCTGGGGAGAAACTGCCAGGTCAATCCAGAGGCTGCCTGCCTGAGACAGCTTGGGTTCTCAGTGACAGGATCACTCTCCAGATCCATGATTGCAAATGCAGACAAGCACAGGTGGCCGGTGGGTGAAGACCTAGTGTGATATAGTCACTCATAGGAAGAGAGTGGGGATCTGGGTATCAGAGAGATGATTACACCAGAGACATTTGAGAATAATCTATGGTCTGCCCTTACCCTGCTTTCCTCCTGCAGAGCTTCTGTACCGGGTCCAGTCACTGGCTGGATTGATCTCTGCTAGGGACTCTATGAATGTTCTTTTCTGTAACAAGAATCACATGGCATTATGGGTATAGAGGAAGGAAGGAAAGAGGAAATGAGAAAAAGACAGAAGAAAAATTTTTCTTATTCATTAAGAGCATAACTTAGATATACTCAAAAAGTAAACCAACATATCTGTTAATGTGTCCTTGGGCTAATTGTCCAGTGTTTGCAAACACACAAACACACACACACACACACACACACACACACAGTAGTGCACACATATGCTCACACTCAGAGTAATACACAAATATGCACACATAGAGTTATATATAATGCACACTCAGTAATACACACATATGTACACACAGGGTAATGCACACATATGCATACATGCAGTCACACACACACACATACACATACACACACTCTCTCATACATACCTGCACCTCACCCCAACACACATGCACATCCATGTGCACAATTTCTTTTCCTTTTCAACAATTCAATGCCATCAACTAAAAATTATTGCATAAGGGGAAGTTAATTGGGGAGGAGCAATTTTCTCAGCACTGATTGCAGGAACAGCCGTGCAATCATCTCGGTGGAGCATAGAGCACAGTACCATGGGGGCTGGGCTCGAGGCTCTGCCTCTGTGTCTGCAACCTGGCCCAGTTCCTTATTCTAGGAATGAGATAGAGAGAAGCTTACCCCCTGCAGATGATCCTCGGGGGCCTTCCCAATTGTTGGGCTCTAAAACACCTTTGCCCCTCATAGTCTCCCTCTCTTTGCAGACCAAGTTTTAAAGCAGGTGCCTGGAGGGTGGGAAGCAGGGTGGTGTTCTGCTCTGAAGAAGGGAGCCCTTGAACGCAGCCTATATCTTTGCATGAGCCAGGTTTTCAATATCCCTGATGGAAAATATTTGGAAGAATACTTTGTGAATGCTATATTAATAGATGGGTGCTGGTAGAAACCAATGTAGGCTTTTCTGGCTTAGTTTACATCGTTATCATAAAATATCTTGATGTTAAATAGCTAAGGGGAGAAAGGATTTGTTTTAGCTCACAGTTCCAGGTTACAGTGTAGTTCTGTGGAGAAGGCGAGGTGGAAGGAGCTTGAAGCAGCTGGGCACTTCCCATCCACAGCTAAGGGATGAGAGAAATTTCTGGTATATGTGTCTATCTGCTTGTGTTTAGCTCAATATCTGCACTTACTAAAACTCCTGATTAGGGAATGGTACTGCCCACCGTCGACTCTGTCTTCACATATCTATTACCTTGAGACAGTCCTCCCCCTTATGCATGCCCACAGGCCAACCCTACATTCTCAATTCCCACACTGAGACCATTTTTCAAGTGATTCTGCACTATGTCAAGTTGGTGATTAAAACCAACCACCACGTAGGCATACCTAGATGGACAGCTGGACGGGCTCTTTCATGGTGGCATCTGCTTTAGAAATAAGCTGACACATCTGTGCACTGGTCAACCTCCTTCAGAGAAGCTTCTTCCTGCAGCAAATGCTAATTGACAGAGACACACAATGGGACAGTGTGTAGACAGTGAGAGACTTTGGAGCACTCAGCCCTAAATGGGATCTGTTTATCCATGCTCCTTGAGGCTCGGGGAGCTATGCAAACATGAAGGTAGAAAGACTGTAAGAGTCAAAGGTGGTGGGTGACTGCAAGTAAACAGTGTCTTCCAGACACAATTGGATTGATAGACATACGAACTCTCAGAGACGATGACAACATGCACAGGATCGCACAGGCTCAAACAGGGCAAGATCCCAGAACTGCAAAGGGGAGGTGGACACAAAATCTCACCCTAATCCAGAAGCTACTTGCAAATGTTGTCTGCTAAGAAAGGGAAAACCAGTTTTCTCTCATGGCGCATTACTGGATATTTCAATGGTACTCTGGGGTATCCTTCATGCCCATGGAGAGTTGGCAAAATGAAAAAGACTATGGGTTTTTGTATATGTTTGTTTTGGATTTCTGTCTTATTAATTTTCTTTTACTTAAGTTTATCTGTTTTAATTTCTTTCTTTTACACTTTCCTTCTTTTTTGAGAGAGAGCGAGAGAATATGAAGTTGGGTATGTAGAGAGGTGGGGAGCATCATGGAGGAGCTGTGTGAGGAAAACCAATATGCTCACAATGTATTTTATGAAAGTTTTTGAAATGAATAATTTTAAAAAAGAAATAAGTAGAACATTTTCCACGTGCATTCCAATAACTGGAATTTGACAAAATGAAATAACACCTAAAGCTATGTGCCAGACGCTGAATGCCCAGACTACTGAGGCTGTCCATCCTTCCATTCCTGGATCGTGAGATACTGGTCCTTTCCACAGGTGCTTACTCCTTAGTGCAATGAGGCATTTAACAATGCTTTCTGCTTTCTGTGCATGTGTAGAATATATGTGTGTATGTGTTCCTGTGTGCATGCCTCCGTGAGCAAGTACATAACGTGGCTAGATCAATGTCGGATGTCACTCTCCACCTTAATTTTAGGAGACACTCCGCCTCACTGAATCTGGGGCTTGCTGGTTTGTTTACCCTGGATGATCCTTCCCTCTCCACCCTCTCAGAGCTGAAAAATAGGCCTGCGTTAACTCAATTGGATTTTCATGTGGCTTCTGAGGTCCCAAACTCAGATCCTTACGCTTACATGGCAAGCACTTTTCCAACTAAGCCATCTCCCCAGCCCCAAAGAGCTTTCTTTATAGGGTCTAAGCACTGACTCTGCTGCTGTCTAGGTAAAGAGCTTGGTCATAGTGCCCGATCTCAGAAGACTGCCCTTTGTTGTCTCTTTGCCATTAAGCTTTTCTGGCGCTAATTCCATGAAGTTGGCACCCCCTCCTGCTTTCGTCTGATGAGGCTCCGAGAGGGACTGTCCCTGGCCCCATGTCACTCCCCTGATAAGACAGGGTGAGCATGGAGTCAGGCAGCTCCCAAAGCCCACCCTCCATCCATGTAGCTTAATGAGGCTTTTGGCGTCACGCTCCTCTCCCCTTGATAAGGTGTTAAATATTTACCATCTTTCCTGTATTCCTCTCTACCCTCTTTAAAAATGGTTTAATTAAAACCGTTCCTTGAGCTCATGATAAAATATGTAAATGTGATGATTTTTGTGAAATGAATCTATTGTTTCTTTTTCATTCCCAAAGGACTGTGGATAAGGAGGGCTAGATAGCTGTGGGGCTTCCCATGAATTTGAACAAGCATTTGATAATATGCTGCCTAGCCGATTTCAAGGTCTGGTGGCCACAGGATCCAGCCGTGTGTGTGGTTATGAAACACAACCCAGTTCAAAGGCATGGGCTTGGGGGTGAAAGGGGAGGTGCCTCGGTATTTCTAGAAAGAGCTGTTGGAAAGAGCTTGGTGGCACAGAGCCGGAAAGGAGCCCACCCCACTCACTGTGTTCAGTTGTCACTTTGTGATGCTGTGAAAGATACCATGACCGAAAGTAACTCATAAAAGTCTATTTGGGCTTATAGTACCAGATGTGAGTGCCACTGAAAGATCACACCTCAACTACACAGAGGAAGTTGTGAGAACAGGATAGGAGCAGGGAAAGGCTATGAACTCTTAACACACACACCTCTGCCCCGTGATGTACTTCCTCTGGCTAGACTTCATTTTCAACATGTTACGCAACCCCTCTCTACCCCCCACCCCCCTAAAGAATGCCACAGACTTCAGACCAAGTATTCAATCACACACGGGCATCATTCCTCATTCAAATTGCAACACCATGTCTGCCCTGACTGTTTGGAACTCATCTAAATCCACTTCCCATAGGCCACCTGCTTCCCTTGTCTCTTTTCTTTCTCTGGGACCAAAGCAGAATGCTCAAACCTCCCTGAGACCCTGTCTAACAGTTGCCCAGGGTAACTCAATATGCTTCTTGTTAACTGAGTACTAGCTCTGTGCCGTGTTTTGCAGATTCCTATCCTTGGTTGTTGAGACACAGGGGGCCAGCTCTGGGATAAACAGTGTTTAAGAAGCCTCTGGGTAGCCATGACTTCCTTAAGAACTGATGGCCTATTTGGGGCAGGGCAAGGACAGCCTGTTAGCTCCTTTGATTCTATTTGACTTATAACCATAACGAAACACACCACTGAGTGTATTCCTCGGGGTGAATCTTGACAAGAATTCTGTTTCTAGTGGTAGTGATGGACCCTTAGGTAGGGTGTGTTGCTATGACAACACAAAGGATCACAAAACAAAATCAATGGTGTAGCACAAGGCTGAAAGTACCCACATGTTAAGAAAGGGACTCTTTGGGGCTGGAGAGATGGCTCAGCGGTTAAGAGTACCGACTGCTCTTCCAGAGGTCCTGAGTTCTATTCCCAGCAACTACATGGTGGCTCAAAACCATCTGTAATGGGATCTGATGCCCTCTTCTGGTTTTAATGGTGGTATACTCGTATGTATAAAATAAATAAATAAATCTTTTAAAAAAAAAAGAAAGAAAGGGACTCTTCTTGGTGCTCTGTTTTTGAAGACTCAGACTTTGTGACTCCTTTTCTCCCGAGTTCTTTTAATGCATAAGGGACTGTAAAGAACGCATGCAGGTCAGAAGCTAGTTTGAACATCTTCTCGTAATCCATAGCCTAGTCCATCACACTATCAAGGAGTCCTGGAGGTAGAGGGTAACCTTGAATCTAAGAAGAATCTTCTTAGCGAGTGTCTTAGTCTGTTCATGGTGTTATAGGAAAGTACTCCAGACTGAGTGACTTAGGAGTAATGGAAGCATATTGTCATAATGCTTCGGTGCTGGGAAGTCCAAGACCAAAGTATTCATTGTTCAATTGTCTAGTGAGGGATCTGCTCCAAAGATGGTACCCATTTGATGTGTACTCAATGAAGGTTCAAACTTGTTCCCTTAGGGCTCCTAAACGAGGCCACTAATCTCACTTATAAGGGTTGTGCCCTCATGACTTAGTCTCCTCCAGAGCCGTTGTCTCTTAATATTTTTGCAAGAGATGCCAGGTTTGGATATATCCACCAGAGGATAACAACCATCAGACCATGCCACCCAGTTAGCATGCAGAGAGCCTCTGCCCATCCCAAATATCAATAAATGCTGGGCATATATCTTAGTGATGGAGAATGGGCTATGAAAACTTCCTCCATATAAAACAAAATCAGACTCCTGAGTTCATCCTTTTACGCCTTAAAATCTGCATGGTGAAACTTGAGAACGAGTTCTTTATGCTACAGGTGGTGGTCCTCTGCAGATGTGTTACTGGCTCCAGTAGTGACACCAAACAGTAACATGTACAGGACTGGAAAGCTGCTTTGAAGATGATTTGAAGATGATGGTACCACTGTGATGACGATGGTTTCCATAAGACAGGATGAGGGAGCTACTTCCTCCGTCTCCAGAGTCCATGGCAAAGGTCTCCAAAGAACTCATCCCAGACATTGCAATTTAATGCATCAATGTTATTAGCCTGCAGCTCTCCGATAATTGGCTAAACATTATTCTAGATATTTCTGTGAGGTTGTCTTTATGTGTGATTAACATGGAAGTCTGATGTGGGTGGGACCTATCCAGTCAGCTGAAGGGGTATGCGGGACAGAAGATGGATGCTCCTGAGGCAGAGGGAATCCCACAGTGCTCCCAGGCTTCCTTCGTGCTGTCAGCAATCCTGAGTCTTTAAGTAATGCCATGTTTGTCATGGACTCACCAGTGTCCAAAAACATGGTAGAAACTTTCGCAAAATACCCCCATCTCGATAGGTACACTCTTCATGTGGATTTGCTTTCTTTAGAGAACGCAGACTAATAGAGACCCAGAAGGATAGGTACTTCCCCTCAGCATCTACCTTTCCCCAGCTTTGTCCTCCATGTAAGCACAAAGTTTTATTGTCTAGGATCTCAACTCATGGGAGCCAATAGGACCATCTCTGCCATGCACAACTCTCCATTAACAGGCTTGGGAACAGCTGGCCTCCTTTTGACCAAGTATGACAGTTAATTTTATGCTCCCACTTGGCTAGGTAGACGAGTGTACACAGATGTTTGGTCAAAAGTGGAACTTCGAGGAGAAGTTTAAATTAATTAGGAGACTTTCAGTGAGGCTGTTGAACTTTAGGACGTAGGTGGCCTTCTCCAGTCCATTAAAGGCCGTGAGAAAACAAACAGAGGGACTTGGAAAGATGGCTTAGCAGCTGAGTACTTACTGCTCTTCTAGAAGGTCTGAATCAATTCCCAGTACCCACACAGGCCCTGACAACCACCTGTAATGCCAGCTCCAGGGATATCTGACAACTTCTTTTGTCTTCTGCAAACACATGCACCCACATGTACCCACATGCACTGACATGCACATATACATGTAATAATATAAATATCTTGCAGGAAAGAAAATTGCTAGAGACCCAGAAAAAAGAAGGCTCTCTCTTCAAGCCTGTCTTCTGGAGTCTTCTCTTCCTGATCCATAGTCATGTGACTAGCCCTCCAAAAATCTCCTTATTTCCCCCCTTTTTATTTCTCTCTTCCATATTCCATAAAATATTGACTCCAAATCCTGTCTTTTTTCTCAAATGAGAAGATTCGGGATTTTAAGAGATTTCAGTCCACTGAAAAATACAAACTTTTGGAATAAGGATGAAATCATTAAATCTGTATTTACACTTATCTCATTAACATATTTATGGATAAATATTTAAAACACCCAGCAATACAGTGCTTAGCTAGGAAGTGTGAATGAAACAGATCTTACAAATAGAAGCATTAGACAGAGACTCCTGAAGATCCAATAATCACTTAGTCAGTTCGAGTGGGTTTGTTTGTTTTATTTTTGCTATTATTTATTTTGGTTCCATTTGATTTGAATCTTGCAAAATCAGGAATTTTTACAAAGGTATCTTATCAACAGTACCTACTTCAGCCTTCTACCTCTAGAATTATTCCCTTGAAAATTCCCAAGGAAAGTAGATGTTTTCAGAATTTCATTTCAGAATTCTCCTCTATTCCCTTTAATTTTGAGAAACACAACTTTTCAGACAATGAAGGTGATCATGAACTGCCTGAGAACTCATTATTTCTTCCTAGACCATCCGTATGGGTTTTAGACAAAGGATTCAGATAGATACAGCCCTGTGGTGGTAGAAAAGTTTGTTATTGCTTTAAGAAAACTGTCCAGTCTGTCAAAATGGTTCAGTGGATAAAGGGGCTTGCTGCCAAGCCTAAAGACCTGGAAGCCACATGATTGGAGGAGAGAACTCACCATCTCCTGTAAGGTATTCTCTGACCTTCCCAAGTGTAGCCACATGCACAAACACCCCAGCGAAAAAAAATAATTTAATAACTTTTAAGCAATTACTGTCAAACTTGGCATCATTTCTTCCAAAACAGAAGAACACGTTGGGACCATCAAACGCTTAGATGCTAATAAGAAAGTATTCAGATTAGAACCCAGACAAACAGCTCACGGATAGGCTTGTGTACACTGTTTTGGTCTATAGTAAATAACAGAAGGGGTTTTGTTCCCATTCTTAATAGTTTTTGCTTTTGTTTTTGTTCTTTGAGAAAGAGTCTCATGTAGCCCAGGCTGGCCCCAAACACATTATGTAACCAAAGATAACCTTGCGCTTCTGACTCTCCTACCTCCACCTCCTGAGCTCTGGGATTCCAGGCAAGCATTACTGGGTCTGGCCAGAGGGAATTTTTTCTAGGTCCCAAAATACAAATATTTAAAGCAATTCCTTGTTTTCTGAGATATTCTTAGGTGGAAAAGGGCAACTTTTTCTGAGAAATATATGGACAGAATTTTCTACCCCGGATTCTGGTGGCCTGGGAGAGGATCCTCTGGCCTGGAAACCACTTTAGAAAGTCATTTTTCCATTTTGTACCCCCTTGAGCTACAAGCCCCCGTGCAGCAGGACGAAGGTGGTCTGGATCTTACAGACATCGTCTTCCCTCTATTGAGAGCATTTCTAAGACCTTAGATAAACACAGGGTGTTGGGTCCTCTTCTTACATTGTGTGCAGGCAGACAGAATCCACGAATGTGACTCCAATAGAGCATATGGCCAGAACTGGACACCGTCCTTCCTGTGTGAGAGAAACATTGCTGAGACAATTACACAATTGTTCTTGAACTTGTACATCTTAAACGACGATCAGGTGTGGGCCAGTGAGATGACTTAGCCAGTAAAGGCGCTTGCTGCCAAGGCTGACGACCTGAGTTCAATTCTTGGGACCCATAGTGTGGAAGGAGAGAACTGACTTCTTAAAGTTGTCTTCTGACCATCACTTGTGCCCTGTGGTGAGTGCGCACCTCCCCACCACCCATATTAAAGAGATAAATAGGATTATTTTTTTTTTTTAACTCAAATGTAATTTGGCATTCAGCACACGTCTTAGTTGGGACTTATTTGTTTTAAGACCAATATACTCTAGGATACAGGGTGAATGCCTTGAACAACATGGCTCCAGACAGGAGGTTTAGAGAGTTCCTTGTCAATTGTTGATTATTGTTTGTTGTCCTGTGCAGAGGAGAGAACGCTGAACCTCCCAGGTGTGTAGGTCATGAGTTACAAAACAGACAGTGCTTTTATGTGCTGTGTTTTCCAAAGTGAACCTTCACTGGTTCAGATCCTCCCACTGACCTGGTCCACACAGGCCCAAGACAAGCTGAGCTTCAAGCATGAGTGTCAGACACTCGGCTCCTTCTGCTGTCACCCTGGGTGAGGTCCGCGGGGTTGCGACAAGCTCAGCTTTTGAAGTCCACTGTGCAGCTGCTTCTCAAAGGCGTCATCGGATTTTAAAAGTTTAAAAGGAAATGCATGACAGAATCCAAGTGTTTGCACACTAGATATCTGAGAGGAGATGCTGGTCTGATTGCTGTTGGCTATGTATTGGAAGCAAATGCTGTAATTTACTGGTGATGTCTCCACTGCGTGTTTCTGGTGCTTCCCAGCTTTATTTAAGACTCATAAAGAAACTAGGAGATCAATCTCTTACCCCTTAAATGGTGGTACGGACTACATGAAGTGCTGTGTTCACGAGCACAATACAGTAGCAATGGATAAATGGGGGCATCCTCTGTCCCATTACAATGCTGTATAAAGAGTCCCTTCCCAAGGGTGTTGCCCTCTTCTTGTCTCATGTCACCATCCCCCTCTGTTCTCTTGCCACGCATGGCTTTGGGGACACTATACCTATAAGTCTTTGCCTCCCTTTTCCCCCCATGACACAGACTTACAAGGTCTCCCTCACAATAGAGCCCACGAAGTCTGAGTATCTGCAGGTGACGCAGCTTTCATGATGACCAAGAAAGGTGGACATCCCTTGGTTGTTTATCATGGTGGGACACATTGAACAAAATAAAATATGTTTCATACACAAACAAAAGATCAGATATAAATAGCCATTCCATCTCAAGCTTTCACGGAATAGCTTATGCTTAGGTCTTGAATGTGATGTTAGGTAAAATGTCAAAGGACAGTGTAAAAGCAAAATATAACTAATTTGGTAATTCATAAACTCACCCAACATGCATTTAGGATAAAACAAAACAAACAAGCAACATGAATAGCCTTGTCAGAAACACACGTTGAAGTTATCTTAGACTCAGGAATTACACATGATTTTTAAAAATGGGATGTTATTTTATTACATTTTAAAGTTTCCATAATGAATGCATATTAGATTTCCTTCCTTAATAAGGAGAAACATGTGCTTTAAGCAGTACCCTTGGCTCTCAAGACAGGTTCACTTTTAACGAAGACCATTTGATTCATCCGATCTCATTTTCTACCTCATCACTGGACTCAATGTGATCAATGGACATCACTGTGCTCAATGGACTATTTTGAGGTTCATCTTCCCATAGCCCCTGCTGCTCCTGTTAATTCCAATGAAACCATCAGTAGTCATCAGAACACCCTGGAGGAACTGTGGGAACGAGTCTCCAACAGGCATACAAGGTCATGGGGAAAGGAAAGAGATATCGGTTGGCGACTTTCTAGTTCCTGGGTGACTAGAATACCTTTTCCTTGAATGAGGAGTGTGTCTGTGAATGGCCTCATGTACATTCTGACTGTCCATGAAACTGACCTTTTATAGAGTAACTAGTTCCTATTTTAAAGGGAAAAAATGGTAGTATATTTTAAAGTGAGCAATTTCAACACCAAAACTCAAAGACCTTGTTATGCGCAACTGAGTTAGGTATTGAGGAAAGATTGCTTGAAAGTGGAGTTGACTCTCTCTGTCCCTTTTACTGGCAGCTTTTGAAGTAGTTGCTAAGGATTTAAATCACCTCCTTTGGAAGAGGGAGCTAGAATTTTCTCTTCGTGGTATGCACAGGTAGAAGGTGTTCTAACAAATCTTTGTGCTAGACGACAACAAGCTCAAAATTAGAATTGTTGTGCCCCAGTCCCAACTCAGCTCTTGGCTTCTCCGACATGATAAGGGCGCAGGTCCCAGCTTCCCCTGTAAAACTGAATGTGACTTTGCTTGAATAGTGTCTGAAAAGTCCCCTCTATTAGCCATGTATGTGATCACTGTAGCAAAATGCCAGACAATGTAAGAAGGAGAGGCTCACTTGAGCTCACGGCTTCAGAGACACTTCAACTGGAGACATGGCAGATGAGCCCCAAGGCAGCAGGGGCCTGTAGAGGAAGCTCCTCAAATGTTGGTGGATCAGACTGTTTATAGTCAAGCCCCGCCTCTATAGCTTAAAGATGGAAATACAGCTGAGTTCAAAACATAAGTCTGTTAAGGACATCTTAGGTTGAAACCATTATATCTCCTGGACATCCACTAGAGGGGATCAGAAACAATGATAGGACTGAACCACTGCCGGGGCTGGGGAATCTGCTGTGGTCTGATTGGCTTTAATTCTTTCGGTTTTAGGATTTATTTATTGTATTTTATGGACATGAGTGTTATTGTATGTGTATCTGTGCACTGTGTGCATGCCTGATACCCAAAGAGGTCTGAAGGGGGTGTCAGAACCCCAGAAAATGGAGTGAAGGACAGTTGTGATCCACCAAGTTAGTGCTTGGAACTGAACTGGGGTACTCTCCAAGAATAACAAGCCCTCTTAACTATTCAGCCATCTCTCCATGCCCCAGAATCACTCTTCCTATAGATATCTTTGCATATGAATATATGTTTTTATTTGAGAAAATAATTAAGTTAAAAACAGGTTCCCAAAGGAAGGGATTTTGTTATTTCTATAGAAACCATGCTTGGGAGGGACAGAAAACAGAGAAGCAATGACTATGAGGTTGGGATCTGCCTCTGTCTAGTACGCTGGGGGACTTCTGTGAAGATAGCAATCCTCCAAACTTCAACAGCATTGTTAGGCATGATGAACTGAGCCAATGTGATGCACTTGGCTATGAACTAGTCAACAGATGATAATAGTCTTTGTTCCCCCAGAAAGACTAGAGCAATTGACAGTTCCTTCTCTTCTCTTCTCTTCTCTTCTCTTCTCTTCTCTTCTCTTCTCTTCTCTTCTCTTCTCTTCTCTTCTCTTCCTTCCTCCCTCCCTCCCTCCCTCTCTCTCTCTCTCTCTCTCTCTCTCTCTCTCTCTCTCTCTCTCTCTCTCTCTCTGTCTCTCTCTCTCTGTCTCTCTGTCTCTGTCTCTGTCTCTGTCTCTCTGTCTGTCTGTCTGTCTCTCTCTCTCTCTCTCTCTCTCTTTCTCTCTCTCTCTCTTACACACACACACACACACACACACACACACACACACACACACACACACACAGCCAAAGAGAGCATGGCAGTCCTAAGCAGACTCAGAATGCAGAATGAGTCTAAAAGGTATTTTTGCTTTTCCTTTACGCCCAGCAAGAGACTCTCATGATAAACCATGGATTGGGGGCACAGATGCATCTCAGCCTTCCCCGGGAGCCTTGGAAGCTGCCATACAGCTGCCCCCTGAATTTTTGTTGGTCGGAGCAGGTGGAAGACGTGGCAAGTTCAGACCCTTGCTTCTTCTTCATTCTGAGGTGTTGGTATGTACTTCAGATTCCAGAGGCGAGTTTCCAATTGAACTGAGGAAAATCATTTTTGTGTCTTGAGAAAGTTGTGTTTTTCCCCCTCCTTCCTTTGGTCAGGAAGGACTTTAGAGGCCACTGTGAAAACCTAGGGAAAAAAATAAAAAAGATACTTTTATGAAAGCTATCCATCAAATGTCAAGGATAATAATCAATTTTCTGTCACAATGGACTGATAAAAACTTTCAGTAATAATGTCATAGGGGGAAGAATTTGTGTCAGAACTCAAAACGCAGGGCCCCGATATCAAACGATTTCATAAAAGCCCAATACCACTGTAGCCCTCGGAGGCATGACAAAATACAATTTCTCATCCACGGGATACGGAATAATTCCCCTTTTTTATTTTTACACTCAGAAAGGCAAAAGGAAATCTGACTTTCAAAAATATATATATATATATATATGACACAATCCAGCTTCTGTAGGCAGGTGAGACATGATCACCCCGGCCGACGATATCAGACACCATTCTGGTGATTCGGCTAGCATCATGCAAATGGCTGCATAATGCCGGCTCCTCTTGCAATGTACAATCAAATCAGCATTCTAACACTACAAGCCGGTGATGAGCTTGTGAATAAATATGCAGGAGCACATAAAAAAAAAATCAAGGCAATCAAGAGGAGCCCGCGTCCTCGCTCGGACCTATAAATCTTTGTCTATTTCAATCCTAAGGCCGGCCGAATCAGTGTAAAATCCAGAGGGGGCGTCATCAATTCCGGTTAACCTCTCTATTCCTCTTTGTGTCGGCTTGGGGGTGATGGATTGGTTTTGTCACTACTGCTCCGTTCACAGTATGTTAACACGGAAGGGTGCAGACAGGTTATGAGGAGAGGTGAGAGCTGCCCCAGCCTTGACCCTCACTCCCACACATCTGGGGGAACCACAGGGGAATACTGTATCTCTTTGTACAAGCAGGATCTCTGCCCAAGGACCACACATGAACTGTCCCGACAGTAGTCATGGATTGTTGTTTCAGAGTCATGGATTGCTGTTTCAGAGTCAAAACAAACCAAGCATCCTAGCTAGGTTTTTATCGCTGTGGTAGACACTGCGACTGAACTCAGAGATCGGAGGGTTTATTTCACCCAACAGCTCTTGGTCTATGATTCAGGGAGGTCAGGGCAAAAACTCAAGGCAGGAACTCGGAGGCAGGAACTGAAGTAGAGGCCTTGGGTGAATGCTATTTACTGGCTTGCTCCTGACTTATTCAGTTTGTTTCCTTACATGACCCAGGACCAGGTGATATCATCCACGGTGGGCGGAGCTTTCCCATGTCAATTATCAATGAAGAGACCTGCAGGTTTGCCTACAGGCCAGCCTGAAGGAGGCAGCTTCTCAGGTAAGGTTCCTGCTTCTCAGACGACTCTAGCTTGGTCAAGTTGGCCAAAAAACCTCACCAGGACACAGGACTTTTGGGTGAGCTTTCAGTAGTAGGAGATTGGGGCAATGGAAAGAGATGGCTAGAAACCCAGACAGACTCAGACCTGAGGCTCTGACTGGCCCAGGACATAGCTACAATTCTCTGTTCTTCCCTTCCCAAGCCAGGACTGCTCACCCAGTGGTACTACTGAATTCCTCCACATTCCCAGCAGAGCATGGAAGGACGTCAGTTCCCCTGTGGCAACACCTGACAAGTCAGACCCACACAAGATACACACCTATTGACCGATGAGGCAAGAGTGACCTGTGTATTCTCATAGCTCAGGAAGGTCATTAGCAGATAGAACCAAAACAGGAATCTTGAGGCAATCCCAGCTCTGTCAAGTTTAATGCAGCACAGTTGACCATGGTTACAACGTAGACACAATCCAAATGTCCATGGACAGGTGCATGGATAAAGAAAATGTGGTGTCCACACTGTAGACTATAACTCAGCACTGCCAGGGGAGTGAAACCTAGTGTGCAGATACAAACGAGACAGAGAAGCACTGTAGCAGGCAAGGAAAGATGGACACAGAAGGTGAAACGCTGTAGGAACTTGTTTCATGTGACAGATCCAAAATGGTTAAGAGATGGGAAGTGGATGGGGGTTGTTCTCAGGGCCCCCAGAAGGGGTAATAGAAAGTTGGTAATTCATATGCATCGAGTTTCAGTTAAGCAAGATGAAGGGGTTCCAGAAATCTGCCAAATACCATGGAGTCTGGCATTAGGAATGCCATGTTGAACATTTGAACTTTCGCTAAGAGAGTGGATCCATGCCAGGTGCTCTTACTATGGTATGGAATGTGTGTGTGTGTGTGTGTGTGTGTGTGTGTGTGTGTGTGTGTGTGTGTGTGTGTTGAGGTGACTCTCACTATGCAGCCCTGCTTGGCCTAGAACGCTCTAGCTATGTAGAGCCGGCCAGCTGGTCTGTCTTTCTCAGCAGTGCCTGCTGAATGCTGGGAATAAAGGAGTGCACCATTAAGTCTGTCTGGGTGACTCTATAACCCCATGCATTTGCCATTTGGAAAACAGGGGTTCACCAAGTTATTCCTAGTCTTACAAATGCTGGTGCATCTCTCTGGTCATTACCCAGCACCATCTTCATTAATGCCACTGTGGGTCACAAGAAGAGTTTTTAAATGCTGGGAAGCTGCTCTAGTCACAGTAGTAGAGGTGAGTGTTTCAAAGTCTAACTTTTAGCTTGAAAGATCTAATCTTAAAATTGACAGAAAGTAAAATACCACACCCACACATACTCACACACAAACACAGACACACACATCAAGACACACACCTACACACACACACACACACACACACACACACACACACACACACACACCTCCAGGCCACTCTTTCAATAGATCACTGATGCTTTTTATTCAAACATCTTTTAAGTCACATTGGACAAGTTATCTGCTCCCGTGTCTTTCCCTCTAGACCACCAAGTTCAGTTCCTAAACTATTCCTAGAATTAAATTCTGTAGTTTTGGCAATCGCTGGCAATCCAAAGTGAGGCAGGAATTTGTGGAGGATGCCTCTTTAGAATCCCCCCCCCTTAATAATTCACTTAAATGCAAGTACCTTCCTGGGAAGTTCTCAGTGCAGTGTTGGCTTTTACCTCAATAACTTTCTGTATATGAATGTTTTTCAGAGATCTAATTTTGGTTTATTTTATCTAATATATTTCTGTGTTTATTGATTGAAATAAAATGAAGAACTAAATGCATGTATCCATCTATCTTGATACCTATTTCCATCTGTATCTGTCAAGTCTCTCTCTTTCAGAGGAAGAAAACCACAACTTAAAGTCCTCCCAAGCAGGAAAACTTCTTTTTAGGGATCAGACTCATGCCACCCAAACTGGAATACTGGGAACCCAGAGTGTGCACTGTGGAGTTTCAGAACCTGGTGGTGTGCCCTTAAAATATCTCAACATGTTCTTATGAAAAAAAAAATCATCATGCTATTTTTGATTGATGATTGATTGGGGAGAAGCAAAACCTGCCACTGAACTAATTCAGCAATAGCTAAAATTTAACAGCTACAAAGATGGCTGGTTTCTCTGGGAAGACATCCAAAAGGCACCCAGCATCCCACCCACAGTGTCCTACACACAGACATCACAATTAAGCTATTTATTTCTGACCAAAGTGAGGGCCGCATGCATTCAGCTTACTATGAGATATGGAGATGTTTCATCTCGGTTCAAGTTTCAGATCTCCATAATAAGGGCTTCTCAGTGCTCACCCGACTTTTCCTGTTCAGTCTACTTCTTGTAAAGCAAGCTGTCTGCTTCCTGTGGAATAGCAGGGAGGTGCGGCCAGGGACACGTGAGGTCAGCAGCAGAGGACAGGCTGGATTTTTCACAGGGAGGATGCACCAATGAGGTTTCCCAAGGATGGGACACAAGTCACAGGTGCTGGCAGTAGGCAGAACTGAGTGGAGTCTGAGAAGGAAGGGAAGGCAGAGATGATTCTGTCAAGCACATACATTGGGTGAGATTTTTTTCAACTGATTGTTGAATATGACAGCATCAGCAAAACCTACATTTGCCAATAATGCCCATCTTCGGTTGCTTTCAGATGCTGTGAAAAACACCATGGTCAAAAGCAACATGTAGGGGAAGCATATTTATTATTTACAGTTTACAGTCCATCGTGAAGGGAACCTAGCACAGGAACTGAAGGCAGGAACCTGGAGGCTGGGACTGAAGCAGAGATCACATAAGAACACTACTTACTGACTTGCTTGACAGGGCTTGCTCAACGACCTTTCTTATACAACCCAGACCCACAAGCCCAGGAATGGCAACACCCACAGAAGTCTGGTCCCTCCCACATCAACCATGTATCAAGAAGATGCCCCACAGGTGTGCTTCCAGGCCTAACTGATGGACAGGTTTTCTCAACTGAGAGTTCGTATTCCCAGGTGACCAAAGCATGCGCCAAGTTGACAAAAGGTAGCAAATGCTTTAGATGCAGATGGATTTGTTCTGTGGAAACTGTCATCTGATTTTAATTGATTGGCATGGGCCACCAAAAAAAATGGCTAAGACCCAAATGCCAGCAACCGGTGGGAAAGGGTAAGTTGGGTGACCTGTCTATGATTCTTTTTATTTGAAATATATGTGGTTTATTTGAACATCCGGTTGTCGTGAATAGGGACAAGACTTTGGGACCGAAGTAACTCAGCTATGTTTCCTTCTGGTTTGGTGTTTTTGGAGTTGTTGTTCTTTTAAAGACAGGCTCATACCTTGTTGTTCAGACTGCCTTCCTAATCATGGCTATCACCCAGGCTCAACCTCCCATGAACTGGTATCATAATGTGATCTGTCACAGTTGACTACAGAAGCCTAGTTTGGGGTTGAGCTGTGGAGAGGGCAAGAATGAATCTGAATTATCGAGCCAGAGTTGCCCCCTCATTCCATCTGGACTCAACAGTAATGGGGAAGTGGGGAGAAGATAATGCCACTTTGGAGGGCTTATTACTCACTAGCCCCATCTAGGTCCAGCATGCCACCTTCTCTCACCATACCCCAGTTTTACACATGAGAAAAGCATGAATCCAGGGCTGAAAAATTGACTCGCGATCTCCAGACTAGTCATTGTTTCTAATAAATATTTCTCCCACATCTTCCCAATATGTAACTGTGCCTCAAAAATGCCTTCCCGCTTTAGAGAACCACAGTGCCATAAGGGGTCAGATGTAGACATGTCTCCTCTTACCATTCCAGCATCCTAAGGGGCTTTCCATCCCCTGCCCACACAGCCTGAAAAGGAAGGGTGTGGAGAGGAGGGTGAGGGGAAGAGGGGTATGGGAAGATGGGGTGTGGAGAGGAGGAGTGTGTGGAGGAAGGTGTGGGGAGGAGGGGTATAGGGAGAAGGGGTGTATGGAGGATGAGTGTGGGGAGGAGCATGTGGGGAGGAGGGGTGTGGGGAGGAGGGTGTAGGAAGGAGGGTGTGTGGAGGAGCTGTGGAGAAAAGGGTGTGTGGAGGATCATGTGGGGAGAAGGGTGCCCTAGGTTACTATTTAGGAGCAGGATTTGTTGTGGAGTCCTGGCTTTTGTTTTGTTTAAAACATTATTCTGCATGGATTTAATTTTTCCTTTTGTATTTGTAAAATCCCATTTCTCTTTCTTCTAAGCAACAAGTAGACTATATTTCCCAACCTCCCTTGCAGTTAAGGGTGATCACATGACTGAGTTTTGCCCAGCGCTATGGGAGCCGAATGGAAGAGTGTCATTTCCAGAATTGGACCTGGAAAGGTAGAAGCTGAGCTCCGGTTGCTGAAGATCTATCTGTGTGGGACAGTTTCTGCTTGACCCCAACTCTGCCACCTCCTGAAACAGATCACACGTATCTTGTGTTGAAGTAAATGGGATTGAGTCTAATTTGTCACTCACATTTTAGTAATTTTAAGGCACATGCTTGACTATTGTGTGCTGCCCATGCTCTAGAGAACTTTCACTGTGCACTGTCACCTGAGGTGAACCGTCCTGCTGAGGCCCGGATGAGGAAGATCTCACTTGGATTCTACTTACACACGAGACATGGGCAGTATCCTCCTCACTTGGGAAGAGGAAACTGAGTCTTTCACTGATAAGGAATGGCCGCTGCACAGCTGCTGGACGTAGGACCGGGGTGAAGAGCAAAGCCTTCAGATCTGACCGCAATGCATGCTCTGTTGCGTTGTGATGTGAAACTGTCCTGCCTTCCTCTTGGGTGAACTCCTCCCACCTCTGCCATGTCCCCACAGAGCTGATCCCACCTGGGAATGTTTGTCAGTTAAGTGGAATCAAGCAGCTATTCTCAGAGGCTTTCCATAGCTTCTTGTGAAGTTTACGGATGAGTTCAGGAACCCGTGCTTTCAGTGCATGCCAGGATGACAGTTAGCACACTTCTTGCTGTCAGTGCACCTGAAGGTAGCGTCTCTCACAGCAGACCAGCGACGAAATGAATGCTGCAGATTCTACGACAGAGGTAGACGATGCTATCATCCTCTATGAATGTGTGGAAGATGCTACCCGATCTGGGACCTGCACTGGATCTTTTCAGATGAGGGTTCCTACCCACGATCAACAGCACCACAAGCTGCTACGTACAGCATGTGAGACTCAAAGCCTAGAAACGGGCAGAGTTGGGGTGGTGTCCCCAGGGAAGGAAAGCCATATTCCTGGTATAGACATTATCCAGATATTATCCAGACATCATTATCCAGACATCATTATCCAAATATTATCCAGGCATCATTATCCAGATATTATCCAGAGAGCAGTTGGTGTCACACTGTTCAATCACCGCCATCCTGACCCAAGCCCTGCATCGTTCACCTCTCCCATGACATCAGCACCTGTCACCGAAGCTTCAGCTCCAGCTCATTCTTAGAGAGGGGGGTGGGCTGTTTGAACAGAATAAGAGGGAAATTTTAATGATGGAACATGAAGGGAAGGCTAGAGTGATGGTTCGGTGCTTGTCATAGAAGCATGGAAAACTGAGACTAAACTCCCCAAAACCACATGTCCTGGTTAGCTAGTCCACCTGATATAACCTGGAGTCACTTGGGAAGAGGGCACCTCAACTGATCAGATTGTCATGTGGACATGAATGCAGGGAATGGTCTTGAATGACATGGAAGGGCCCATCCCGCCATAGGTGGCACCACCCTGGGGCACGCAGGCCTGGACTGTGTAGCTGAGCATAACCCAGAGAGAAATCTGGTCAGCGACATTCTTCCCTGGTTTCTGCTTGAATTCCTGCCCCAACTTCCTGTGAGGGGAAGCTGTGGAGATCTCTGTGCAGTCTCCTGCCCTGTTGGATCGCGGGTTCCCAGCAAGCTCTTCAGCACTCGTTCCTCTTTTGTTTAGGAACCGAGGTTCATCATCTGTGTCTTGCTCTTTATACTTGACTGTAGAATTCACTTTCTTTTTGGGTTGGACCCTTGTGATTTTGTAAGGCTATTTTTTTTCTAACCAACCGCTCCCCATTCTTTGCCCACCTCTGGCTGTCTTTGGGTCTGTGACCATCCGCAGGCTCCAGGCTTGTCCAATCCTCACTTCCGTCTACCTGGATCACAGGTCTGGACGAGTGAGGAAAGATGGTGTGGGTGAGGCCAATTCGGACGTCCACTAATGAGCCTGTTATTTCCTTAACCCCATCTCTCTATTTCTAGAACAATGTCTCTCACATCACAGGAATAGGATGTGGAATTTAAAAAAAAATGGAAGAAAGGGCGTGGAGACAGAGTGGGCTTACCTGAAGCCGAAACAAAAGCCAGGTTCACGGGCAGTTGCTCAGTACAGTTCTGAAGTTGACAACTTGCTAACAGCGTGAAAACAAATTAAGCCAAAGAAACACATCCCTTGAGATACTTCATTACTTTCCCTATCTAGGTGTGGATGCCATTAAGGCAAATTATTGCCTCTCAAATATTTTTAGCTCGATGCCCATTTCCGTCTGCATTTGCCTGCGAGGTGCATGTTTTCAGCTAAGTAATAGGACACACAAATTAAATGCAATTTCAAATTTAAACCTGTACAAGTGTCACTTGCCAAGTCCCCCCCTGATAGTCCCAGGGGGGTGCCCACAGCACTGTTGGAGACTATATTGCTGTGCTTGGTTCCTATTATTTAGTCCAAGAGATTCTTATTAAAATAAAAGTCGGCATTAAGTTTAATATTTTATATTCTGTGCAACTTCAGCCTGTGTTTGGGTCCTGGTAGATGGATTTATTTTCTAAACCCTTCTCACGTGTGTAATTTTTAAATTTTACGATGCCCCTGTTGACACACACATATTACCATCCACATAGGACTCTTAGAAGTAGCAGCTTTACAGTAAGTTTCTATAGAAAGGTAGCAGTTACTATAATTTAAAAAAAAATTGAAATGGTTGAAGCAAAAGTTTGATGAACTCAGGAATCCAGAATTCTGGCAGGATGTTGAGGCACAGAGCTAGTGTTGCAGGGAAGGTATTTTTTTAATGAGTTTTAAGCTTTAATTTGTATTTATTGTGTACATATGTGTGTGGTGTGCATGGATGTGTGTATGTAGTAAGTTTTGGACATGTGTATATTCAAGTGTGTGCACATTCATCTGTGTGCATGCGTGTGCATGTGTGTCTTTGTATATGTGTGCTTGCGTGTATGTGAATGCATGTGTGTGCATGTGTGCTTGTGTGTGTGTGTGTGTGTGTGTGTGTGTGTGTGTGTGTGTGTGTAGTGGATGCAGCCAGAAGTTGACCCTGCGTATCTTCCCCGATCACTCTCCCCTTTATCTGCAGAGACATACTCTCTTAGCGATCCCTGAACTCACAGCGTCTGTGATTTTTGCTGGTTATCTTGCTTGAGGGATCCTGTCTCTGCCTCCTGTGGGTTGCAATTGCAGATGGGCCAATAAGCCCACGTGGGACCTTTATGTAGGTGCTATAGGTCTTCACTTGAACCCTTATGCCTGCACAGGCGTTGCCGGCTGAACCACATCACCAAGGTTACACTCAGTAGAGCAGCTGCCAGGGTTGGAAAAAGGCTTTGGTGGGAGTGTTTGCTCAGTCTCTTGACTTTATCTTGTCTTGCATTTTCCAGTCTTGGTTGCCTGAGAGTCAGGAGGGCCTCACTCTCCAGGTATCCTTGGCCTCAGGCTTCACACCAACATTTCCTAGTGAAGCCAAGAGAGGGAGCACACTGGACCACGCCCGCCTCCATGGGAGGACGGTCTGAGCCTCCTGCTTTCCGGGCAGTCAACAGCTGGCATGGGATGGAGATTGGGGGTTGGGGGAGGTGTCCGGCACAGTACATTGCTATCATCTTGGGTTCAGAATGTTCATGCCCAACTGGACTCTGGCTTTTTTTTCTCATCAAAGCATTCTTCAATTCCCCGCCATTGAGTAATGGCCTATTTCAAACACCCTCACTCCTCTGGTGTTATCCGTGCCTACTGCCGGGTACCCACTTCCGTTCTGCCACTGTAGAACTGATTAGCGGCTAAGGACATCCAATTTTAAGTAAGGATCCGGGTCCCCCACCAAATAAGCATGAAAAGAACACTTGGACCTTTACAAACTGAGCTATTCTCAGGCTGTCACAGTGTGTGGGGTTAGGCGTGCTAGTTAACCCCTTCAGTGTCTTTAATACCTGGAAGAGGACGGGGCCGGATTAAATGTCAAACTTGCCTCGTTCACATTCTTGAATCTCTATTTTTGATTTTTCTAAGATGTGGAATCTATCATCAGTGCAGAGAATGTTAAAATAACAATCTCCCTAGACTTCCCACCTGAAGTCTGTGATTGTGAAATTTAATATATATGTGCTTATAGACCGTGTTGATGCACAGTAATATTTAGCATTAGGTAGAGAGGGCTCTGAGGTCATAGGGTAATTTTACCAAAATAATTGTTCTGCAACTGGAAACAACATCTTAAAGTCACCAGAGGACAGCTCTGCTTTAAAGAGGGGCTTCAAAAATGTTCCAGCAATGTCGGGAAACAACTGGGTTCCACGCTTACCAAGCAACATACCGGAGAAGGATGACATTAAGGCAGAATGCCCAAATGAACACCACGAGTCCATTCCTTCAAAATGGAGCATGGAAACCCCTCTCTGTGCTCTGAGTGCCTCTGCCATCCAGCTTGGCATGCACAAGAGAAACCAGAAGCAAAAGTACAGAGTTGCCACTAGTGACGAGAGTTAGTGTGCGTGTGTGTGTGTGTGTGTGTGTGTGTGTGTGTGTGTGTGTGTGTGTAAGCATGTGCATGAGAAGGTGAGTGTGTGTGAGAGAGTGCGTGTGTGAAAGCATGTATATGTGAGTGTGTGAGAGAGTGTGAGTGTGTGTGTGTGTGTGTGCATGTGTGTGTGTGCATATGTATGAGTGTTTCAAGTGTGTTTCTATATGCATAAACTCCTCATGGTTTCAGAGATGTGGGGCCCATCATTTGGAGTTCTGTTTGCTCATTTTACATTAACACCACTGTCATTTTCATGTTGCGACTGTTTCAATAATTATCATTTATACTCTACCAGAATTTAATTATTCTGTGCTCCGTGATTGACTGCTATGGGTTCCCCCTTTCCCCTTTGTTTTATTACACACAACCCTTCAATAAAGATCTGTGTGAACTTACCTCGTATTTGTTTTCAGGTTATTTCCTTTGGGTAAATCTCTCCAAATAAGAAAATGTTGGAGTCATGTTTTCTCTTTAGCGTCTTGTCAATTTTAGGCAGTATTGATTAACTCTTTTCCACCAGTGACAGTGATGATTGTCTCAAAGCCTCCTCATCCCTTCCCTGTGCATCACAATTTTGTTAGAGGCATTGCTCTTTGTCAGGGTCTGTGGGAAGAGCTCGCCACTGTGCCACCATGATTTCCTAGTCTGGTGGCTCAGGGATTTCTTTGGAAGCAGTCACTGCCCAGCTTTGGTTGCTTAGTCTCTTTCCTAAGTCTACCATTTGGATTCTTTCCTCTTCTTATCAGCGTCCATCATCGACTTTTTCAAGAAATATACATGTTAAAAATTGGCAAACTTTGGGGTTTTTTTGTTTTTTTTTTGCTTTGAGAAATGTCTGTTTCTGTTCCATGATTATAGCAAATTGTGATGTACAGAAATCACTATCAGATTAGATAAACAAATATTAATCAGAGAAACAAAGAAGATGGGGTTAGGTTAAGACCTAGGACTGTCTTAGCTTCAGTCACTTCTCAGATCGTAGGAGCTGGGCCTCAGAATTCTGCACTGAGCCACAGGGCTAATAGTGGTGCTCGCTTGATGAGGTGGCAGCGTAGTTCAGGTGAGATAACACATGTGCAGGCCTTTAATGCTCCATCTGCTAAACAATGAACTGATAAGGGGAATGGATTCGCATTCCTAAATCTGATCTAAAAGTTGTCAGGTTCATAAATGTGCCTGGTCACCGAGTCTTAGCCCATGTACCCAATACTCATTTGGATACCCAACACTAGCCTAGGTGAATACCCAACACTAGCCTAGGTAGATTCCCAACACTAGCCTAGGTAGATAGCCAACACTAGCCTATGTGCCCCAAAATGGCTCAGGCACCCAACACTAGCTCAGGTACCCAACCCTTACATGGGGACTCAGAACTTGCCTCTAGCTGGGGTACCCAAGTACTAACCCAAGTACCCAAATACTAGCCCAGGCACCTAGCATTAGCCCAGACACTCAGCACAAACCTGGGCACCCAAAGTGAGGTCAAGGCCATCAAGCATCTCCAATTCCTACTAAAGAGTGAAAGGTAGAAAGGGTCAGGGACAGATGTCTGTTTCCACCATGGAGAGGAGGCGTGTTCCCAGCAATCCTAAACCTCTGTTAAGGCAAGGACTAGTTTGCCCCCATTAACTCTTCCCCTTAGATCCAAGATGGTCAGTGGCCCAAGCATCTCCCTTCATCTTCCGGAACAGAAAACTCTGTAGAGGGTCTGGTAGGTACCGAATGGCTATTTAAAAAAAATAATAAGGAATGAATAAACACATCCATGAAGCTCAACTAGCAGTGGGCATTCACTGAGGTGTCTTTGTTCATTATCATTTGTTGGAAGCTACAAAGTGCGGATTTGTTGAGACTCACCATGAGTTCCGAGCAGCTAAAACCCTCATCTACAATCAACAACATGCCATACATTAGTGCCCAGCCCCCAGGAGGAGCACAGGTGCTGTGAAATTACCATATGTGAAAAGGCACAGCTGTAAAGGGCATAGTTACAGAGATACTGTCTGTGATCTTATGGGTGCGGAGGCGTCCCTCTGTTGAGCAGATCTCTGCTTTAAGTGATGTCCTTGAAACGAAGGCACAATCAAGGAGCTTGATAAAGTCAAACGCTTCAGTGATCTAAACAAAAGGCAGTTGGAAGATGTCTGTTCAGCATCCAAGGAGGGGGGTGGATCTGTGGGGAGACATGTCACATCCCTGCTCCCTGCTTCCTTGGCTGAGGAAGCTGGCATATGAGAGTTGGTGAGGGACATGTTTCTTGACGATATTTTTTTTTTTCTCAAGGACCAGGATCAGAAAAAATCCACCCCAAGGGTAGTTGGAGGGAAGGAAAATAACAAGACTCATTGGTGTCTGGGGACTACCACATGGCTCTCAGCCTTTCTAATAATCAGAGCATGGCTTGGCTCTCTGGAAATTTTACATAATACCCTCCTGACACCTTCACTTCCCTTGTCCATCATCACTGCAATGCCATCTTCTTTCCTGAACAGAATCTCCTCATCCTTTATTTCTCCCCTTTCTTCCTCCTCCTCCTCCTCCTGCTCCTCCTCCTCCTCTTCTATTAACTTCCATCTCTTGCTTGTGGGAGTGGGGATGCATGTGTGGAATGGAGGTGAGGTAAATGTCAACATCATCTCTGTCCTTGGACAACTCACATGCTCTTATCAAATGATGAAGCATCAGGTCAATGGGAGTGAGAGCAGAGCCAGAGAGGAGAGAACTCCTTTTGCACATAACAGATAGGATCCTTGGGTGGGGGGAGCTGCCTTGGTAGATTCATCCACAAGCACTCTGGAGAAGTAAGATTCTCTATCCATTCTTGTGAACTTAAATCACTTCATATTTTGTGTTGTATGGAAATTTGCAAGAAGGGGGGAAACTGGTGCTCAGTATTTAGTCCATCTCTTCGTATAATCCATAAATGAATGCAAGAGTCACAAGTCTCCAAGAGGAGAAGCTTCTTGCTTCTCACTGTGCTGAGAATTTTCTAAGACTGTGTCTGTTGACAATGTGTCTGCTATGATGAGAAAAAGACAAAGGAGAGGCAAGTAAACTCCGGAAACAATAGTTTGATCCCCTCATGGTACAATTTAGAGGCAAAAATGGTTAGGAAATGTCTAGGGCATTGGTATGAAAACACCCAGGAAACCTGTTGCACAGCATATCTACTTCAGGGTTTCATTCCTACACGGTGAGCAGCATTATTAAATTTCTGACAAAGAGTTAAAGTCAAGGTCACTAGGAGAGAATGTTAGGAAATTGTATTTTAATACGTTTCTGAGTATTAAAGATGGAAAGTATTTAATTGAATGGGCTCTGATGGCTTTCCACAAACTTGATTCTTTCTTTTTAAAATTCCTATGCCATCATTTGCCCATTCTTCTCTTTTGTTTTGATTCTCCAACAGACAGCACAGACAAATGTGGAACGCTGATAAGCGTACGTGCTTTTAGCAATCATTGCTCAAGGGTCCAATACCTTACTTCTGCTTGTAGAGCTTTTACCACAGAATTACTGATGCTTTCGGCCCTCACCAAGACAGGCAGAACTAAAGTTTTCAAATGGAGAGCAGCCAGGAGCTTTGTATACATTGGAATAGTAGGCATTTGAATATTCACCGCTTCGGTTTTTACTCAGATGTTTCCAGAACTTCCTAGAATCCTCCTCTGCCGGTAATGAAGGCCACTAAATGGTCTCTAATGTCTTTTCTTTTTAATGAGGAAAGACATATCTCTAAGAAAGCAGTCACTCTGCAGAACAGGATTGGTGGGCACTGTTATGCATCCTATGAGCAGCTGAATCCTCATGTGTTCTTGTCACGCGTGTTCATGTTCATGTGTTCGTATTCACAGCCTTGTGCTGCAATTTCATTTACATGATCACATATAATCTCAGCCAAGTTCCCAATGGAAGAAACATGTATGCTCTCCATTATACAGATAAACAAGGGACCTGCTCAAGTTATTCAGTGGGGAAGGCACAGAGCAAGAATCATACACAGGAAATTGAAGGAGGAAGTGTGTCATATGTGTCAAGAGACAATGGCTGTTTATAGGACAACTCCTGATTTTAGTTTTAGAGTCTTGCCTTGGAGGAATTGATGTACATATATGTGTGTGTGTGTGTGTGTGTGTGTGTGTGTGTGTGTGTGACCCTCAAGAGTATCCTAGGTGAACTCATTTACAACCATTTGGGTTAGTCTGGTGGCTTCAAGTCAAGGCACTCAATTGGTTTTGTTTGCATGTCCTCAATGTGTTGGAGGATCTTGAAACAGCTCCAGTAAAGCTCAACAGATTTATGTACAAGTGGACCCTAATTCCTGAAATTTCCATTGGCGGTCGGGTTACTTAGAGGAGGGATGCAGGTCTTGTTCTTGCAGTATCATCAGGTGGGTACCAGCCCATTGATTCCAGGGATCCACTGAGTCACCTGTTCAGTATCTATATGGGCAAAAGTTTCTTATTTCTCTCTGTCACCATTTGGTATAAGAAACAGGAAGGGACCCATCCCATCCTGTAACTCCCTAGCCATTTGACTATTTCTCCTTAAAAAAAAAAAACCAATAAGGGGCTGTGCTGAAACTTGTAGCCTTCTCAGAGTGCTGAGTTTGGGTGCTGGTGCCTCTGCCTTTATGAGGAGACATAGCTGTCCTGTGGGGCAAGGACTTTGTGTTCATTCTGCATTTTCCTGCTGACAGAGTAGACATGGCATGGCTCTGGGAGGTTGGAGTCCTGGGTAGCAAGAGGCCTGCTTGTGCTCCATCCCACAGCCCTGAAGCTCAAATTCTAGCACAGAGCCAGACACACAGGAGAACTCAGTTACTAATTGTGTGATATGAGGGTTGCTGGACAGAAGCCTGGGATGGGTTAGCTTCCATGTGGGACCTCATCGGCCATTTCCCATGTTTCTCCTTGCTCCAGCTCCCAGTGGGCAGGGAAGCAGACACAGGTAGTCTAGCTCACCTTCCCAAAGTGCACAGCCTCCCATTTCTGCTCTAACACCCAGATGACACACAGGCTAAAAAAAGTTTATCATACAAGAAGAGGAAACACGAGTCGGGGAGGGGAGGAGAACCACAGGCCAGGCTGAAGTAGACCCTTGAAGCTCTATATTAAAATTCCATGAGACTTCATCACCACATCTCTCCTTTGCTGTGGGAAATATTAAAAAAGAACCGCCAAGTTCCTGCACTCCATCCAGCTACTCTGCCCACCAGCTCTCTGGTGAGGCTGGAGCTCCTGAGTTCCCTTTGCTGCCATGCCAGCCCCGCACAACAGTCATCCACCCCTCGGTCTGCCACCGCAACACCCAGCTACCTGGTAGAAACAAAACTCTTGAAGCTTGTAATTAACCAATCATATCCATGTATCAATAAATTCTCAATTCACAAGATGCCAATACAATAATTTCAGAACCAATTGATAATGATAAAAGCTGCCCACCAAGATTAGACAAATTATCCCAATTATTCTATCCTTTATGATATCATAACTACCTGTGGGTATTTAAAGTCACACTGGTTCAAGATCTTTTTCCTATTCATTCTCCTCTATCTTGGCTTCTTCTCCTCCCTCCCCTCTCCTCCGTTGTTCTTTGATCCTGCAATTCTTAGCTCCACCTCCGTTGTCCCTGTCCAATCACAGGTCTCTTGCTGCACTAATATTTTAATGTAATTGGACAGGGAAAATCCTGCAACACTCCTTCTAGAAGTTTCTCATTGCCCCCAAATCAATATATCCTGTATTTTCAAAGCTCTTTAAGAATTCTTTATTTTTTTGGTGGGAGGCCTTTATTTCTGAGTTGATTTTGCATGCACAAATTTGTTTACCTTCAGTTATCTATTCCATAAAGGGTTTGAGTGTCATATGTTAGCTGTGACAATAGATCCTGTTGTGTAGATAGAATGCAAAGCTGGTGAGCTGAGGGATGGTGACCACACCGTGTTTGTCATGTCACCATCTTTGTATTTGCATCTTCCTCCTGGCAGGTCCTCAGTGGGCATATTGCTGAACCAGCACACAATGAACCGATGGCAAAGGTTTTGTGCTAGATCCAAGAATGGTAATGGTGATTTGGAAATGGTCTTTGCCTTTCTTTTCCTGGGGGGTGCGGGAAGAAAGGGTTATTTCAGCTTACAACTCTCAGGTCACATTCCATTGTTGAGGGAAGTCAGGGAAGGACCTTGGACAGGGCAGGAACCTGAAGGCAGGGGCTGATGCAGAGGCCATGGAGGGATGCTGCTTCCTGGCTTCCTCTTCATGACTTGCTAAGCCTGCTTTCTTCTAGCCCAGAGGTCCTACAGTCCATATCAAGCTGGACCATTCATCAATCAAGAAAATGCACCACAGGTTCGCCTACAGGCCAGTCTAGTGAAGCATTTTCTCAGTTGAGGAATATTTTCCAAAATGACTGTAGCTTGTTTCAAGCTGGCATAAAATCAGGTAGCACACACATACTTTCAACCACCTAAAATAGAACTCCTAAGTAAAATGACCATCAAATATTATCTGTGCTGGCTGTTTTTGTGTATCAACTTGACACAAGCTGGAGTTAACACAGAGAAAGGAGCCTCTATTGAGGACGTGACTCCATGAGATCAGCTGTAAGGCATTTTCTCAATTAGTAATCAAGGGGTTGGGGGGCTAGCCCATTGTGGGTGGAGCTATCCCTGGGCTGGTAGTCCTGGGTTCTATAAGAAAGCAGGCTGAGCAAGCCTGGGGAAGCAAGCCAGCAAGTAACTTCCCTCCATGGCCTCTGCATCAGCTCCTGCTTCCTGGTAATGAACAGCAATGTGGAAGTGTAAGCTTAATAAATCCTTTCCTCCCCAACTTGCTTCTTGGTCATGTCATTTGTGGAGGAATAGAAACCCTAAGACATTGTCCAAAATTGTACCTAGTACTTTTTACATTTTTTCCCTTATTCTGTAACTAAATAATCACATACATGTGTATATATGTGTGTGTGTTTATGGGTGATGTGTATATGTCTATACAAGGTGTGTGTGATGTATATATGTTTGTGTTGTGTGCTAGTATGCATGCACATATGTTGTATAAGTATGTGAAGGCATCTTTTATCACCCTACACCCTATTTTTTTGGAGACAAGGAACAAGACAAGGTTTCTCACTGAACTTGAAGCTATGCATTTCAGTTAGCCTGGTTAGCTAGTGAGTCCTGGGGATCTCTTTGTTTCTATGCCCTCCAGGTCTAAGAATGTGTACAGCCACCACCATGTCCAGATTTTATATGTGTGCTAGGAACTTGCAATTGGGCATTATCCTTGAGTCATCTCCTTAGACCCATCACTCATATTCTTTTAGAATATGGCTGCACATATATACATTTTATTTGGAAAACATCCTGTGACTTAACAGTACAGAATCAATCATTTAATTATCTATATTTATCTATCTTATTATTTATGCCACATTGTATTGTTTGTTTATAAAATGTATGCATCACAATAGATTCCATATCCTGGGTCAGTGGCTCTCAATCTCCTTAGGGCTGCAACCCCCAAAACAGTTCCTCATGCTGTGGTGACCCTCAACCATAAAATTATTTTTGTGGCTACTCCATAACTGTAATTTTGCTGTTGCTATGAATCACAATGACTCTGATATGCAGGATATCTATATGTGACCCCTGTGAAAGAGTCGTTTGACTCCCAATGGAGTCAAAACCCACAGGTGGAGAACCAGTGCCCTAGCTGTTGACATCTGAATGCTATAAAAAACACTTCACCCAATACTATAAAAATCACCCAAGGGATTCAAGTATTGACCCAAGAAGATGTGGTGTGTGTGGTATGCAACTAGTTGGTATGTGTGTGATGAAAGTGTACTTGTGTAGTATATTGGGTCTGTGCTTGTGAGTGTGTGCTTGTGTGTGTGTGTATGAGTGTGTGTGCATGTGTGTGTGTGTGTGTGTGTGTGTACATTTGCACATGCACAGGCAGTGTTCTACTTGAGGTAGAAAGTGGAAGATTAAAGAGAAAGTCAAGTGGACTGAAATTAGCAATAAAATGACCATTTTCCAATACTAAATGAACCTGAAATTTATCTCTTTGCATCTGTAGGTAAATGTGCTTCTGTTCTCGAAACAATAAATTCCCACGAACTTCACATAAAGTTTTACAGAGGCAAGATGTAGAATGACTTCATCAGACTCCATTTATGGATTTGTGTGTGCACTTTTCATTCCCTCCCCACACATAGCCCCTCCGCATCCCCTCTTCTTCTCCTCTGAGAAGGGTGAGGTTCCCCTGGGTATCATCTCACTCCACCCTGGTACATCAGGACTAGGTCCATCCTCTTGCACTGAGACTAGACTAAGTGGTCTAGTTAGGGGAACAGTATCCATAGGTAGGCAACAGATTCAGGGATAGCCCCCAATGAAGGCCAAGCTATACATCTGCTACTTATGTGTAAGGTGGGGAGGGCTAGGTCCAGTCCCTACATTCTCTTTGGTTGGTGGTTCAATCTCTGAGGGCTCCCATGGGTCCAGGCTAGTTGACCTTGTTGGTTTTCTTGTGGATTCCCCATCCTCTTTGGGCCCTTCAAACCTTCCCCTAACTCTTCAACAAGACTCCCCAGCTCTGTCTATAATGTTTGGCTGTGGGTCTCTACATATGTTTCCATCAGCTGCTGGATGGAGCTCTCATATAATAGTTATGCTAGGCTCCTGTCTTCAAGCATAACAGAATATTATTAATAGTGTCAGAGATTGGTTCTAGCCCATGGAATGAGTCTCAAGTTGGACCAATCATTGGCTGACTCTTCCCTCAGTCTCTGCTCCATCTTTATCCCTGTGCATCTTGTAGACAGGGCACATTTTGAATTGAAGGATTTGAGGGGTGTTGGTGTCCTTATCCCTCTACTGGGAGTTCTGCCTGGTTACAGGAGGTGGTCACTTCAGGTTCAATAACCCTCACTGCTAGAAATATCAGCTAGAGTCATCCCCCATAGATTCCCTGGGGCCTTCCCCTGTCCCAGGTCTCTGTTGTATCCTAGAGATGTGCCTCCTACCACTGACTTCTATTCTTTCTCCCTACTCCTGATTCCTCCACCCTCCCCATACCCTCTTCCACCCTTCCTCCATCCACCTACCACGTTTATTTTATTTCCCCTTCTTAGTGAGATTCCAGCATCCTCCCTTGGGCCCTCCTCCTCCTCCTCCTCCTCATCATCATCATCATTACAGCAAATTCAAAACTTAGTAGTTGAAAGAAATTCAATCTTCCACTGTATCTTCATCTGTACTCATTGGCCAGGTAGTGCTTTTGAAAGTTTTGGGTTTTATTTTTCTTCTTTTACTTGGTGCCTGCTATTTAAAGGTGTTTAGAAGGTTCCTGAGACAATTTAAACTCATATGCAATGTGCATTAATGTTGTCTTATTTTCGTAGTTGATTTGACTTTAGTTATAATACTCTCAGTTCAGTTCCATCTAAGAATATGCAAATATGCAATATTTTTCTAATAACTTAAATTCTCAGCAAGCACCTAGTGTTGCAATTCTGTTGATGATGACAGCATCAGGCTCTCTTTATTCTGGATTGAAATGCAGCATCCCAAACTTCTACCCTCACACACACCAAAAGGAAAAAAGACATTAAAAATCCAGAAAGCATTTGCCCTGCTGTGGCCAGCTCCTTCTTTTCCCATGAGCTTATGCCTAGATAATAGTTTTCAAATCAACCATTGGCAAATGCAGAAAAAATTTGAAGCCTCTAGACTTTTTATTGTGGCTTTTTTTTGTTACCTGAGATGGTATGGAAGTTACTTTATTAGGATGGGAGTTTATGTTGTAAATTGAATTAAGGCACAAATATATACAGTTCATTTTGTATTTTAGCATGGCCCCCACTCTTACTTTCTCTTGTGATAAAGAAAACCATTAGCTCCTGTCAGAATCGAAAGGAGGGAGATCATTTTTATTGAAATAAGAAGGAAATGATGGTGTCAGGCAAGGAGTCCGAGAGATAAAATATTACATCTAATAAACACGCTACATATGGGATTCGACAAGGGGTCCTTGAATTACGGAACAACAGCAGCTCAGAAAAACAATAACATTAATATTGAAAAATAATGACTCGTGCTTCCATCTTGAAGAAACCTGCATTTTAATAACAGAGAGAAGCCCGGAGACAGGAGACAGGGGCTTCATAGAATCTGCCCCACTGGAGGAATCAGCAAGGGTAGATCGCGGTGGCCAAGCCAATGAAGGATTCAGAGATAAAAGCCTATGTTGAGAAGTGGAAGACATTTAATAAACTGAAGAAAATTAAGCACAGATAAGAGGGATCTAATTAAGATGGGTAAAAATTTCAAAGGAACAGACGGAAAATGACTCTGGCAGGAACAGGGAGCCATGTTCATCAGCTTCCATTTCCAGAACAAAATTCCCAGGCAGCTTAAAGGAGGAAGAATATATTTTGACTCACGGGTTTACAGGTTCTCATTGTCTTTGGGTTAGGGTAAGGCAGGAGCATGAGGTACAGCAGGGCAGCTCATCTCACAGGGAGGAGGACAAGAGAATGAGGATGGGGTAGGACAATCCTTGCCTTTCAGGGATGACAGTGTGGGTGTAATGTTAGCAGGAGCTTCAACTGACTCACACTCACCAACAGCCACCATGCTGTGAACTCAGGAGTCAATTAATTTGTTGATGATGTCCAGTGCTTTCAGATCTAATGGCTTCTCCTGATCCATCAGCAGGTGAGCAAGCCTTCACCACATGAGATTCTTGGGGTGATACTTCATATCCAAGCCATGTATGATGGATGGATGGATAGATGGATGGATAGATGGATGGATGGATGGATGGATGGATAGATGATGGTATCTCATTCAGATGAAGGACAGAGCAATTTAAGGAGAGGTTTTCAAGCCAATATGCTTCCTAACAGTTTGAATGATGAGGCCAGAGGATGCTGTAGGCTTACTTGAAGAAGTGAGTTACTGGGGTGTCTCCTTTAGATTCTATTTGATGTAGATTTGGGGCCAACCTATGGTACTTCTACACTTGACAACCGGGATATGGTAATTGCTTTAGTTGCTTTTCTTATGGCTTGCATCAACATGCCTGCCAAATGCAACTTAAAGAAGGACTTGCTGCTTTGCCTCACAGAAAGTACAACCCATCCTTGTGGGGGAAGTCATGGTTGCAGGAATAAGAAGCCGCTGGTCACAGTGCATCTGCAGTCAGGAAGCAGAGAGGTGAATACTGATAGTCACCCCATTTTCTCTTTCTTATTCATTCTGAGACCCTAGCCCATGGAATGGTGCCACCGACATACCCCTTCACAAACATACATAATTCATTACTATGTAGGGAGTTTAGGAGGGTTTCTGGCCTCCTCTGCTACATCCCAGTACTTCTTCTGTCCCCCAACCCTCACACTTACCATAACAACCAACCTTACCTCAAGACATTGCCACACATCTCCTAGGTAGTAAAACTGACCACTGTGGAAGAACAGAGGGCCCTACTGCTCCACTGTGAGCCCTGACATACTGCAGAATCCTCAAGACTGCAAACTGTTGGCTGGTAGCTATTAAATTAGTCAGAATGACAAAAGACCCATTCCATACTGCCTCCCCTCCTCTGCCAATGGAATGCAGCTGCTATATCTGCAGCACGGGTGACCTTGGTGTTTCTTGCCATTGATCACTAGTTTTCCAAGAAAATGTAGTGGGGAAATCCCACATCCCACACATGAGAGACTGAGGCCTCCACACCCCCCTTTGGGTAACAATTTCCTGTCTGTCTCCTGGGCTTTAGTTCCCCCAAGATGAATATCTCATGCACTCAACAGGGACCCACGGCAGAGCTCCCCATTTGCTGAACACCTGCTGCCTACATAGGGAGAAATTTCTCGTTTGGTTTGAACAGAATTCTGCGGTGTGGCATACTCACTCACAGCTTGCCAAAGGTGAAAGGTGGATTCTGGGGTCAAGGAAGCCTGGCTTCCGATTGTAGCCTGTCAGAGCCAGAAGGAACCTGACCTATGGAGCCAAGGGCAGCAAAACTCCGAGTCTATCCCCATTCCATTCCAGCTCCAACCTCCTGATACCCATCACTTGCATCCCATTCATGTGCATGTGTTGGCCTTTCTCTCTCTCTAATTACAAGGATCAAACAGGGCTGGCAAGATGGTTCAGCAGATGAAGGTGCTTGCTGCCAAGTCTGACGACCTGAGTTCTATCCCTAGAACCCAAGTTAAGCTTGAGGGCAAGAACTACTCTACACAGTTGTCCTCTGACTTCCCCACACATTCTGTGACAGTTGACCTCTGGCTTCCACATATATTCTATAACTGTTGGCCTCTGACCTCCACACACATTCTATGACAGTTGACATTTGACCTCCATACACATTCTATGACAATTGACATCTGACCTCCAAACACATTCTATGACAGTTGTCCTATGACCTCTGACCTCCCCACACATTCTATGACACGTGTGTACTTTCCTCTCCCAAATAATAAAGTTTTAAAGGTGACCGCATATACACATAACTACATACCAAGGAAAAGAGGCTATCCACTGTAGAGTTGGGGCCCATGGGAAGGGTTATAGAAGGATAATTGGGAAGAGAAGATAGGTGAAAATAATCCTATTTCAATGAAACATGAAAAAGTTACAGAGCCTAAAGAGTAAAAGGGTGATCATCGCCAAGGTCGACCAGTGAGCGAGTGAGAAGCTTGATGTCTCTCCTCTCCTTTCATGCTCAGGGATTGGGATGGTTGTGTGCACAGTAGTAACTTCCCACTCTCAGCGTGCCTGGTTTCGGGGGCAGACCTCTGGGCTTGCCTGTGAGGAGGCTGTTAGAGTGGTCTCTCTGTGGAGGCAAGGAGCACTCCAAATGTGGGGATCCCCACCCTGTTGGCTGAGGTTCTGGACCAAATTGCAAGGGGGAAAGGGAAGACGAGCTGAGCAGCAGTGTCGTCATCTTAGTCCCGTCTCTCTGCTTAGAGTGAGGATTTGTCTCATGCCCCTCTGCCCTGCGCTTCCCAACCATGAGTTATTATCCCTCTATAAACGAAGAGCGCAAGCCAACCCTTCTGACCATGACTCTCTATCGTCCGGTGCTTTGTTATAGCAATAAGGAGAGTAAATTGTATATCATAAGAAAGATTTTCTAAAGCCTTACTCCCCACATTTCCAGAGAGAATAAGCTGCCCATTTCACTATGGCTTCCAGTCTGTGATTGAATACTATTTTCCATTTTTTTTTAAAGTTCAAACTAGTATGTTTCCTTTCTCCTCACTAGAAAAGTCTAAGTCAGATGGGGGAAGTCCTGAGAAGCGATACTCAAATATCTTAAAGTCCTTGTTGGAGAAGGTGGTCTTGTTGCTGACCTTTGACCTCTGTCCTTTGCCTCTCCCGGTGGGCAGGGCCGAGGCTCAGCAAGCTTAAGGACCCAAGTTACCTGGTACTCCACATTCCTCACTGCCACCAGTCCCAAGATGCCAGGGTGCAGACAGATAGCTAAACACTCAAGAGTGTGGAAACGAGCATCCCATATCTGTGACAAATGCCCGGGAGAATGGTTTAAAAGAAGAAAGATCTCTCTTGACTCATGGTTTCTGAAATTTCTGGTCATGGTTGCCTGGCTCCCTCTTGGATGTAGTGTCAGGTCCTCCTGGATGTAGAGACAGGAACATTCTTTGCTGAAGCATGAGGCTTCTACTGTGTATGGTGGGGACAGTTTCTCCTGATGCATCTAAGGATTGTTCCTTCAGTCTCATGAGGCCCTCATCTTGGATATTTCCTCCCATGGATGCAGTAACTGGCCCCTTTTTACCTATGCAGGAATTCTCAGAAATTCTCTCTCTGTAGCTTTCCTCTTTCTTCTATGAACTTCAGCAAATGTGCCTCTCTGGCCTCTTAGCTTCACGGGCTCGAAGCAGGAAAGTCACGGGTCTTCGTATCCCCTTAAATGTTGCCTCTATACTCAGGAACCACTGTGGAGTGTGTGTGCATGTGCTTTTACATGTTTGTGTGTATGTGTGTTCATGTGTGTGTGTGTGTGTGTGTGTGTGTGTGTTGATAGTTACTTCAGGTCAATGTCTCTGAATTGGAAACCACTGCATCACATAATATGACTTTTTTTTTAAAATTTGTCTCCAGTAAAAGAATAAACGTGTATCCTGCTACTCCAAGTTGGATAGAAAGAGAAGGGTGTTTGTTTGTTTGTTTGTTTTCCAGTAGTTTCTGTCTAGGAAATAGGAAATGGACTGGATGGGGACTGGGAATCATCCTGAAGATCCCGTTGGCTTTCTCTGGGGATGTGAGATTTTCTTGGGCCAACAGATATGGAATAGGCAAGAAGAAACGGAGAGAGACTTTGAACAATTAGTTCCTTCAGACATGAACGGTGAGTAGGCGGTGCGGCTCCTGAAGACTTGCTTTGGGGTTCAGCTCAGTCATCCCATCTTTCAGGGGACAAGGACTTCCTTAGACTCTTCCTGGCACAACCCCCTGTCTTCTCTGCTCCTCTTGGCATCAGTGGCATCCTTCAGGACCCTGACATGGTGATGACGTGTTGCGATATGAAAAGCCACACAATCTGACAAGGAAGATGAAAATGGGTGAAGATTATCTCCAACGGGAAATAACCACAGCCTTAACAATAGAAGCAATCAGTGTCCTTTCTTCAAGAATTCACCCAGGATCTTTCTGCTTCCAGATAGCCGCTTCCTCCCCGCTGCAGTTGCATTTCTTTTATTCCATAATTCATGTTCTTCTGCAATTATTCTTTCCAAGACTTAACCTTATTTCAATTAAAAACACACACCTTATTAATTGAAACACCAGATGAGAGCAATTGATAATTCGTGCGAGGAAAAGCAAACATCTCCTCTATAAATATTTCCCTCTTGGTTCTTCAGGTGATTATTAGTTAAGCTTCGAGAAACTGCTTGGCGCTCCAAACCAAACCATAATTAATAATAACCGCTTGCATGCGCACAGTGTTCACAATATAGAGAGCTCTGAGAGTGTTCATTGTTTAATTTCATCTTCTTAAGCAGCCTATGAGATGGTAAGGGCAGGAATTAGTCATTTCCTGTGTCAGCTGAGGCTGGGGAGGAGGATGGTATGTACCCAGCATCACATGGAATAGATGACTGGATGTAGTCAGCGTTCTGCACTCTACCTGCTTATGGCTTTTTAATCGCAAGTGAGGAAAGTTTATTTTACAGATGTGATATGTCTCCTCATGCGATTCTAAGTGCACGCTTCTGCAGTCAACAACAGATTGGGTAGGGAAGGGGGAAACTCTGATTATTGAACATCCTCCAGCTGTTGGTTCCATGGCTCTATCTGTGCACTTCTGAATGAGACATGGAGGATCGCAAGCCCTGCATCACCAGCCATTCAGAGTCCTGAGCGAACTGCCGAGAGCAAACGTCATTCTTGAAATGAAATAACTTTGAACAAAGAAGCCAGCCGATCTGTAAAATGTCTGTAAAAAATGGTTTTTATGGGAAATAGGTGAGTCAAATTTGATTTTCCTTTCTTTCCCTCATAGCCCATCTCCAAGGTAGTCTGGTTACCTCTGAAGCTGGAGTCGGGAGACAGGTATTTGGTTCAGATTCTAAACCGCCTGGAGCCTCGTTCTGTTTTCTTACATGATGGGCTCTGTCAGTTCTCAGTTACCAAAGCTGGGTTCAATACCACACCAAAGACTGGACCTAAACACTCCTGTATTTTTCCTAGGGTGATGCCAATTTAGTCTCTCTCACTGAGTGTCTGCAGTGAGTGGCCAAGAGATTTGGAGGCTGCCAAGTGAGGTCAAATTTTGAAATTGACGGTTGCCACTTCTGTGACTTTGGAAATGTTACTTAATCACCTCAAGTCCTGCTTCATCACTAAAATGAGTTCAACAACCATTGAGTTTCTACTTCAAGTCCAAGGCCATAGCCTATGTTTAATGAGCACCTGCCTCTGAGGTCATAGATCTACTTCACATGAAGGAGAAGTGACAGCTTTCTCCATCCCAGAGGGTTCTGCCCCCTGACTTAATGACATCCCAGCATCCTACCTCCTAACAGCAAAATACCCATGGTTGAGTTAAAACCAAAGTGAATTTCAGGGGGACACAGGAAGCCAGGCCATACAGCCCAGATAGCTCCCAGGGTCTTGGGTGCTACTATCTGGATGTAGACTAATATCTGCATAGAATATTCTAGCAGCCAAAATGAAACTGAAAGTGCTTTGGGTTTTATGCAGTCTGTTAAGAAAATTTCAAAGGTCAAAGGATACCTAATTAATACACATCAAAAACCTAAAAAAAAAAATTACATTTTCCCATGAGTGTCATTTAAAAATTCCCCAGGAGTGAAATCTGAGTGCTGTCACCTTCCTCCTTGCAATTCTAAACTCAGGCCCCAGAACTCATCTCCTGTCTTCTGCTGTCCTGTTCTTGGCTCTGTTTAAGGGAATCATATAGTCTCTTTAGTTTTTCCCTCATCCCCTGACTAATTTAAAGAGCCTTTGCAACTGAGTTTAAGTAATAAGTGTGCTCAACTTCAACAGTCTGGTGAAAGAGCACACAGGTTTCCCCACAGGCCCCTGACATGTACTCTGGTACAGTGTCTCATATGGGCCATACTTATAGTACTGTCCAGATCTTCAAGAGGACAGTAAGTTTCTATGTGTCCAGGACCATGACTGGTGTGTGTTTAAGCCTGAGAACTTAGAATCACCCTCTCATGAGCAAATGTCATTCACTCAGGACAAACCAGTCTCATTTGACGGGATGTGGCCCTATTTCTGTGTGCCCAGTAGACCCTCAGATTTAACACGAAGAAAATACATTCATTACCTCTGAGACCCACAAGCCAGCAGCAAGGACTTGTTTGGAAAGAAACGGCAACCACAGCACAGTCATAATAAACCTGTGTGGGCAGCGGGGCACGCAGCTTCATGTTACTCCAGGGAGTTGTGGCCAGGAGAACTGCCTTGCCCCATGACACCCAGATCATGCAAGCTGGGGCCAGCTCAAGCTTCAGAGCTACCCAGGGATGAGCCATATCTCTACCTTTGCCCCAACAACATCTTGCCAGTCACAGTCTGAGCTGTATAGTTTTATGTCAACATGACATAAGCCAGAGTCGTTTGAGAAGAGGAAAACTCGATTGAGAAAATGTTCCCACCAGGTTGACCTGTGGACAAGTCTGGAGTAGTTTTTTTTCTTGATTCATGATTGATGTAGGAGGGCCCAGCGCACTGTGGAGAATAACAATCATGAGAAGTTGGTCCTGGGTTGTATTAGAAAGCAGGCTAACCATAGGAGGAACAACAATATGAACCAACTGGTATCCCCAGAGCTCCCAGGGACTAAACCACCAACCAGAGAGTACACATGGAGAGAGCCACGGCTCCAGCTACATATGTAGCAGAGGATGGCCTTTTCAGACATCAGTGAGAGGAGAGGCCATTGGTCCTGTGAAGGCTTGATGCCCCAGTGTAGGGGAATGCAAGGTCAGGAAAGTTGGGGGGGAGGGATTGGTAAGCAGGGGGAGGGGGGATGGGATAGGGGGTTTCTGGAGGGGCAATGGGGAAAGGGGATAATATTTGAAATGTAAATAGAGTCAATATCTAATAAAAAAGAAGAAGAAGAAGAAGAAGAGACAGATGGACAGAAAGAAAGAAAGAAAGAAAGAAAGAAAGAAAGAAAGAAAGAAAGAAAGCAGGCTAAGCAAGCCGGTAAGCCGTGTTTCTTCAATGGTGTGTGCTTCAGTTCTTGCCTCCGGGTTCCTGTCCTGAGTTTTTGCCCTGGCTTCCATTAGTGATCAAGTATGACTTGAGAGCTGTCAGCTGAAGTGAGCCCTTTCCTCCTGAAGCTGTTTATAGTGTTCTGTCACAGCTGCAGAAACCCTAACTAAGACAAACTCCTTCTGCTTTCACCTGAGGCTCTCCCTCAATTATTGCAAAAAAGGTGGGGAGATCTTTGTTCAGATTCAACAACTAGGGTACATGACTGAGATCCCAGTGCAAGAATACAGCTCCAGGGATGGTGGGCAGGGGCGTAAGAGGGCTAGGTCCCCACACCTCGGGGGCTTCCTCATCCTAGCCCACTTGGAAAGAAACATTGTTGGGGATGGTGGGAGAAGGTTGACACAATTGGCTAAGTACCTGCCAGGCTCAAGATGTTTAATAGCTGCTCAAGAAGTAATGATCTACACCACTCCTTTCCCAACACAGGCAGATAGGCTAGAGCAGTAAAGGCTATTACAAAGAGAGAGGGTGAAGGCCTTTCCAGAATATGAACAACTCCCTCTTGCCAGAGGCCGAGGAGTCTGGTGGAGACCAGTGGGCTATTCAGGTCCTCAAGCAGCCTATGGGCCGTGCTTCCTGCGAACAGTGGAGGATCTCCCAAAGCCAGACACCAGGCAGCTGCTCCAGGAAGAGCTTTGAGAAGGGTAATTTTGGAGGTGTAGGAGGACGAGTTGGTGAGAGACAATTTGTCTGATGACAGTCAATGTCTGACAGTCAGGCGTTTTAACAGTCAAGACAAGACAGGCTGAAGAGACAGAGAAAGCCACTTATAGGGCTGAGGGCTCCGAGCTGGGGGACATGCTAAAGAGATTGGTAAAAGAATGCTTGTTGCATGAAGTAAGCCATTTAGAGGGAGCAAAGAGCGAGTGTTAGAGTGTATGATGACACTCGGGCAGCACACAGTGACAGAATATTAGGACAGAACAAGGATAATGCCATTAACTCTATAAGTAAAGAGACAATTCTAATAAATGGGGTCACCCAAGCAAAGAACACATTACCCTCTCATTGGAAACCCCCGTGTAATATGAGACATTGCGGCTGTATTTAAGTGGGTGCTTTATTGCGGAGTCAGGGGGAAGGTCAACATTCATTAGCGACACCACAATAATAGGCAACAAGTGTGAGGAGGGAGGCCGTGACTGTGGAAAACAATTTCAGTTAGAAAACAGGCTCTCATCTCCATTCCTCACAGGGTTATTGTAGCAACAAGGAAAGGAAAACACTTATATTCCTCCAAATTATGAAAAGAACTTAACTACCACTTACTGTAGGCAGAACAGAATCTGAAGTCGATATGGCCTCTTCTTCTCTGTACTTATAAAGGGAACTGCCACGTATGGGGGCAATGGGAGAGTCTGCTTGTGTCTTTATACACGAACATGAAATGTTTGGGGGAGAAAGCTTAATAACTAATACAGAAATGGGATTAACCTCATATGCATGCCATTGGAGTGTGCATATATGCGTGTACATGTGTGCAGATTCCCAGATGGCTGTGGTGTACAGACAGCTGCTGAAATCCGGGCAGACTAGGAGAAAATGTGTCCTCTGAAGCCACCCAAGACCTGTGTCCAAATCCTACATTATCCATGCTTACACACTGTGTGATCTTGGAAACGGTTCTTGACCAGTGTTGCCTCAGTTTCCCCCAGGGCATCCACCCTGTGGGGTCATTGTGAAGATTAGCAGACATGGAGTATCTAGACTAAAGGATATAAAGTACCTAATAGCATTTGTCGTTATTTCACAAGTCAGTCTGAGATTAACGAATAAATTAATGGGCCCCTGGCTTTGATGCTTTGGTATAGTGCCAGTTAGCTTTCATTGCTACCCTCGCAGCCTAGAGTCAGCTGAGAGCAACGTCTTTGTTGGGGAATTGCCTAGATAAGATTGGCCTGTGGTCTTGTCTTGAGAGTTTTCACTGAGGTACAAGGGTCTTGCCCACTGTGGGTAGCACCATCCCTAGATAGGTGACCACAGGCTGCGTAAGAAAGCGAACTGAGCAAAAGCCTATGATTGAGCCAGCAGGAAGTTTTCCTCCTTGGTTCCTGCTTCAATTTTCTGTCCTACTTGCTTCACTGTGCCTTATTCTAACCAGTAACCAGGATAAAGCCTTCCCTTCTTTAAACTTCTCTTGATCATTTGTCACAGCCACAGAAAAGAAGCCAGAGCAGGAATCTACAAGGAGCTTGTCACACGTAACATTCAACCTGGAAACAGCAGCTATCACAGTGCGAAGCTGGAGAGTTCATGAAACCATCACAGCCGAGTGTGAGTCTTAGGTGGCATGCTCCCTCCTAGCCTGTACAGAATAGATAATAACAGTTTAGAGGTTCTGAGAGGCCAAGCAACTTGTCTAAGGTTACCAGTTATTGTAGCCCTGTTAAAAGCAAGATTGGGGGATTCCTCCCTGACTTTTTGGAGCAAAATCTTTCTCATGGTGGGCACCACAAGACAACCCTAGGAGCGGGTGGAGTTCCGGATGGAGGCGGGGCGGTGGATGCTGGCAGGTAACTAGGCGGCAGAGCAGTGTCTCTGCTCTGACAGCTCACATGGAAGGAGCAAAGTCAACCATCCTTCAGTCAGAGGGTGACAGTGTAGGTTTCCAGCGCTCAGCATTCTGGAAAGCAGCATGTGGGCTGCGAAAGTTTCCAGGATGCCCTTAAGGGGTTCATAGTTTAGCCAGACACAGGAAATAAATAATTCAAGTGCCCATTCACAAGGGGTGATGATAGGGTAGCAGCGAGGCAGGATGGTGTGAGGGGCGGCTATCACCTGCTGGTTACATACTGGCAATGACTAAGGCACCGCCAGGCCCTTGCTCACATTTTCTTTGACAATACAAGAATTCTTAGAATCTAAAAGCAAAGCACAGGAAGCATCTGGCTTAGTTGTCTAAACTCAGAGTTCACACAAAAGCCTTTATTTCCTCTGAAAAGGCAAACATTAAGTTTCAACCCTTCAAGTGCCTATAGATGAGACTAGCCCCCTGTTTGCCTCAGTCCTTATACTCTATAAGCTCTCTTCCTCGAAGACCTTTTATCATATTAACTCTCATTCTAAGAATGAGAAATACAGCTGGGCAGTGGTGGCGCACGCCTTTAATCCCAGCACTTGGGAGGCAGAGGCAGGTGGATTTCTGAGTTCGAGGCTCGAAAACCAAAAAAAAAAAAAAAAAAAAAAAAAAAAAAAAAGAATGAGAAATATATCAGGTATCACGAAAGCATGTCCATGACCACAGGAGAACATGTTATGGTATAAAACACAAGACCATTCTCACATGACCAATGTAGGCAGACAAAGAAATTCAGGTTGCTGGCATTCAGCATAAGTTTTCATTTGGAAGCAACACCCACAGAGATAAAGGGAAAGGGGTGCCCAAGGGCAGAGCTATGGAATGGTAGATAGGCCCATTCTGGCTATCAGTCCCTTGGATGCTGTGTCTCTTGCCTGGGTCTTGGAACAGGATCAATGGCTTGAATGTGAATCTGCACTTCACCTAGATCATCAGGTCATATGGCAAGAAGCTTCCTAAACTGGCTTCTCATCTGCAAAGTCAGGCAGGTGGCCTTGACCTCCCAAGATTTGGAGCAGGATCCTGTAAAAGGCATGCAGGAAAACACGGGAGACTGGGAATCAAAGCAACTTAGCTGGATGGAAACTTAAACGAATGGAGTGTCAGTCACTTGTTGCTATGACAAGACACCCATCCAAAGCACCTTAAAGAAGAAAGAGTTCATCTTAGCTTACAGTTGAAGGATAAGGTCCATTGCTTGGGGAGGGGCAGGGGGAAGGCATGGCCACAGGAACTTGAGTGAGGAAGCTGATCGAACTCCATCCCACAGCAAGGAAGCAGAACCCAGCACCATGCTTAGCTCATCAACTTGTTACTTGGCCCAGCATCCCAGCCCCCAAAATGGTGCTGCCGCAGTTAAGGTGGGTATTTCTCAGTTCATCCAATATAGAGATTCTCACAGACACGCCCCTTGATCTGTTTCCATGACAACTCAAGATTCTATCAAGTTGACAATCAACATTAATTGTCCCAGCCAGGGAAAGGATTCTGATGCCTGTAGATGTCACTGAGAAGGTGGAACATCGTGATTTCTCTCAGAGGAAGAGGCAGAAGGAAACAGGCCTAGGCAGGGCAAGTACACAGTGGCCTTCATGTGATCTGCCAGAACGCACATGGGAACATATATGCAGTGAGTACCTGCCTCCTCCTTTCTGTTATCCCTGTCCTTGTCCCTGCTAGACTGAGACACATGTTGGGGAGTGGCCCACCTCCCAACATGGTAGGGCGAATCCATCCTGGGAGTTAAGCTTCTTCCTCCTTCTATCGGATTCTCACTAACAAGTGTTCATTAGCTGCCCTGTGCCTACACTGGGCAAGGTTCTGGCTGCACGCCACCCTTAAAGACACAACCTAAGTTCTAATGATGAAATATAATGTCGCAAGCACTACATTAGAAGTTGAGGAGGATGCATGCAACTGAAGGACAAGAGTGAAGCATCGAGGCCAGGTTAGAGTGGTGATCAAGTCACCCCCGCCTAACTGCCACCCTGATCTGCTGTGATCAGGGTGTGTCTTTGAACTCACTTCTACCTGGGGCCCCTGCTCTGAAGCATCGATTTCCAGAACAGCCTTATTTCCCATGCAGGTGAACTGAGAACATCCCTAGGAGAAGAGAGGAGAGGAGAGATCAAAGGCAGAAGAGCATCACTTAGCTTCGTCATCCCAACCTCTTCATCCCAACCACTTTGTCCTCCTATAGAAGGACCCATCATTTTAACCAGATGAACCAGGGGACACAGACACAGAGAATCTGTGCCTGGTAACTTGAGTTTCAATAGAGAAGACCGTGTGAGACGTGAGCATGACCTGAATATCCAGATGGAATGGATGGAGAGGAAGTGGAAGGTGACTCTGCATGCTCAGGACCCCAAAGACAGGCAGACTTTAGCTCTGGGAAGTGGAACAGGAATGGATACCCACAGTTGCAGGGCAAAGGGCCTTGATCAATGAAGACTTTTACTGCATCCTAGGGTAGCAAGTAGCATGGCCTTGGTGTGACTTAAACACAGGGGAGCAAATTTTTAAGGTGCTGGGTGACATTGTGTGATAGTCTGTAAGGAGATATGGAAAGATATGCAGAAGCTGTGAAGAAGCAAGTACTGAACCCAGATGAGGCACCTTTGACAGACCAAAGAAATGATCCAAGCCCAGCTTGTCTTGGGTGTTGACTCATGAAAGCTGCATCCCAGTAACTCCCTGCAGGGATTGGATGGGCAGGGTGTCTCTTCTACCCTGCAGTTGACACTGCTCTTGTATATTATTTTCTAGGTTCACGAGTTTCCTTCCCTCCTCCTGAAGAGAATGTTTCTGTTTGAGAGGCTATCTCTACAGCAGTAAGTGTAAGCATCCATTCTGCCAGGAGATGGGCAGTCAGGTGCCTGGATGGGCTGTCTCTCTGGAAAAGGAAAAAGTTGGTCCCTGTACATCACCCTTTGTTTAGGTCTCTTTAGCGTTCTTTACACATTGGATGTGACTTATGCATTAATACCACCGTTCACATGTTCACATAGCTTGGGTTTTTGTGAGGATGTGGCAGCGGTTGCTTCCATTAAGACTTAAGATTGAAGCGTTTCTGAGGCTGTCTGCCATGCTCTGTGGAAAATATCGCTTTAGTCATATGCGATGGAGTGGATATGGTGGGTGGGATTGGATATTCTCCAGAGAAGGGAGTTGGGAGTTTCATTTGGTAGAGAGGTGTAAAGTAGGTCCTGTGGGTATACACCCAGAATGAAGAACCCCTAATGGTATAAGTCTGATGTCCACTAGGTATGGATTCATTGAGTGAATGAATAAGTGAGTGAGTGAGTGAGTGAATGAATGAATGACTTCTATCTCAACGAAATAGAGTATTTGGGGATTGGGGGGATAAAAGTTAAAACAAATGATTCTAAAATTAACTTGAGAATACTTTTCACATATTTAGTGTTAACGTCTTAATGATGTATGAATGGCTGGAGAGATGGCTCTGTGGTTAAGAGTGCTTAATGCTCTTTCAGAGGACCAAGGTTTGGTTCTCAATACTCACGTGGGCTCATAACCAGATTTAAACTCAGTTCCAGGGGATTCTGACATTTTTTCTGGCCCTGTAGGCACCAGGAATATATGTGATGCACATATACAACACAAAGACAAAACAAGTACACACATAAAATACATACAGAGAGTTACAGTCGTAGCAATAGATACAAGTTCTGGGTATCGAGAAAGTGTATACAGGGTCTGCCTTGTTTCACAGTTCTTTCAGGAGGCAACTCTTTATGCACTCCAGGACCCAGCTTAATATTTCTCTGTGTTCAGATGTGTGTAGCTTGGACTTGTGGCTGCTGTTGGCACTTAAAGTGGTTTCTCAAGGAGCCTTTGAGGAGATAGAGAAACTGAGATGTGGGCAAAACATATTCTGAATCAGTGAACAACTGAGTCAAGGTTTGAACCGAGCTATGGTGACCCTGGTCTCTTATGCTTTCAGACATTCCTGTGTGTTTCTACTAGGTGTTCCTCTTTGAATGAACAGAGGAACAAAGCCTGGTCACATTTGAGAGGGACCCTGCTGCCACCAGCCCAGAATCCACTAGCTATGACTATTTGTACTTACATTCGATTATGTTAAAAGGAAGTCAGGCTAGAACATTGGCTCCTCTGTTGCATTGGACACACTCCAGATACTCTGTTGCCACACATGGCTGCCAGATCCAAGGACGTGCATACAGCCCACTTCCAACACCATCCAAAGTTCAGTGGGCCAGTGGGTCAGGAAGATTGCAGGACTCGGCACCCAAGAGGGCTTGTTAATATTCCAGGTACACATGATATAATGTCAGAGTTCAGACCCAGGGACTCTGAGGCGTGGTCCTCAGACATTGTCCCCCTTAATACAAGATCTCACTTGTATTCCAAATCTCACTGATTGGGCTAGGCTGGATCACCAGTGAGTTTCAGAAATTCGTCTGCCCCCTCAGCAATGGGGTCACAAGCATGGGCTTTTTCACGTGGGTCCTGGTGATTCAACTCAGGTCCTCATGCGCATGATGACAGAGGTTTCTCTCTTGTTTTGAGGTATCTTGTTCACTCAACTTTTTCCCCAGACTTCATAACTGTCATATTTATACACAGATGGTGAGCTAAGAGGGGCCCTCCTTGTGATCACAAAACTCTAGACACTAGCTTTTCTCTTCTTCCTTCCTTCTTTCCTTCTTTCCTTCCTTCCTTCCTCCCTTCCTCCCTTCCTCCCTCCCTCCTTTCCTTCCTCCCTCCCTCCTTCCCTCCCTCCCTCCCTTCTTTCCTTCCTTCCTCCCTCCCTTCTTTCCTTCCTTCCTCCCTCCCTTCTTTCCTTCCTTCCTTCCCTTCTCTCTTTTGAGGCATGGTCTTTCTATGCTCCATGGTCCAATGTAGCCCAGCCCGGCTTTGAACTCCTAGGAATCATCTTGACTCTGCCTCCTGAGTTGTAGAATTCAAGGTATACAGAATTCCTGCCATGATACCAGCTTCTCTGTGAGTTGTGCAGACTCCAACCTTTTCCAACATCCATCCAGCACAGACACTACAGACTTCCTGGGGTACTTTTACTCCATAGAGTTGCTTTAGTGTCTCTGGATGCCTCTAGGGTGGCCTCTGCTTTGGCAAAATGTAAGAAACCAACTGCTGTAGAACTGCTCAGGATCTTTTTGATTTCAACGTTGTCTCCTACCTTCCTGGATCTTTTCCAACGTCCTTGTATAGGAGTTCTTTTGAGTCAGTTACATACGTTTCTGTCTTAACAGAAACAGTGGATCCTGTTTCCTTCTTCACCCTGGTTGCTGGGAATCTCTGAGCTGGATCTTGAACTCCACTTGAAGAGTTTTGGAAGACTAATCACCTAATGTCCCACTGCTGTGAGCTCAATGTTCTCTGTGTTAATTCACAGCTGCCTCCATTCTCTTTGAGTTCCAACCCTGTTCCTGATCATACGATTGATCACACGATTGATCCCACATTCTCTCTCTCGCCCTTCTTCTCATCTCCCTCCTTCTCCTTATGTGCGAAGGAGCACCCATGAATGAAGCATAGGTTTAAGTGTGGAGCTCAGCTTTCCCTGTGATGGGATGGAACAAATTCAGGACACACTTCAGAATCTCATGGCCTCTGCCCTCGGGGTTAGTTTTGACATGTGCAGGATTCTCACCAGGAAGAAGATGGAAGGCTTGTCCAGGCAGAGTCAGACTCTAAGCTGGGATGGCCCCACCTGTCCCTCTCTTGATGGTAATCAAGAACACCTAAGCTGACTCACTAGAACCTTTGGCCTCTCTCTTTGCAAGGAGTGGCTTTCCCAGAACACAGATGTCCCACTGGGCTGACCTCAGGGTCAGAACTTGGTATCGTCTCTGCCTCTGCCTTCCCTGACTCTGAGCTGATTCAACCATGTGTGAATTACCCCACCTCTGAGAAGAGACTACTGCTGTAAGACCTTGGTCAGTAACATGGGGCTAGCTGGAGGGTGTGTCCTGGCTACTGAGCCAGGCAGCCTTGGGCTTCTGGGAAAGAGCTATTCCCAGCCAAGTGGAGATGCTGAGTTATGAAGGTGTACCTAATGTACTTCCATCATGGCTTATATTAGCGTTGATTAGAGTTTTACCTGACGCCTCACCTATTACAATGGAACATAAAAAGGGAATTTGCAGCTGCCTGCTTATCAGAAAAAAGATCAACTGCTTCTGTAATTAATATGGAAGATAACAATTTAAAATAATGAAACACCCATAACATGCTTAGGGGAAGCAGCTTGTTGCTATAATTAGAACGAGAATCAAATTGTTCTGATGGCAAACACATCATTTATTGAACTGAATCTACTCTGTGAGTGGAAGTACATAGCACAGTAGTAAAATAACGAGAAACTGACAGTTCATAAAATTCTGGGTCTGAGGAAAAATCTTTGAATCATCTAGGACTGGGACTGGACAGAACTGGACCTCCTGGAAGCACTGTGTGTCACTAATGGTGTATTGCGTGCATTGGTGACTGTCTCTTGGGCCCCCTGAGATGGTTCTTAAGGATGGGGTTGCTCAAACCTCACTGTAAATGTTAAATAGAATAGAGCCACATTGACAAACACACACACACACACACACACACACACACACACATACACACACACACTGTATGATACCATACAGGAGACATAGGCTGATAGAACCTTCTAGGACTGTGATTCTTAACCTACCTAATACTGAGGCCCTTTAATACAGTTCCTCAGTTGTAGTGACTCTCAACCATGAAATTAATTTTTTTTTGCCACTTCACAATTGTAATTCTGCTACTGTTGTGAATCATAATATAAATATTTGATGTGCAGGATATCTAATATATGATCCTCATTTGTGGAGAACCACTGCTCTAGAATGTTCCTTGAGCAACTGTTTTTTTTTTCCTCTACCTCTTTAGATAAATATGTCTGATGGGGGAAGACTGAAAAAAAAATCTTATAAACTTTTTGAGTATCTGCTACCTTATAATCAAGAAGACATTTCCTTTCCCAGGACTTTCCCATTATGAGAAGCTTTGAGTTCTACTCCCCTGTGTGGTTTTGCCTAGCCTAGCATGTCCCTGTCCTCTTCTGCCACCTTGCACCAGTTCCCTGGCTTCGCCTTGTTTCCATGGACTGTGTTTCAGAGCCTCTGCTCCTGCTGATCTCATGGCCCAGGGTGTTCTGCCCTCATCTTCTGGCCACAGCATCCGCCCTCATTCCTTGCTCGGGAGGCTCCCGTATTTCTGTAAAGGCCTGAGGCAAATGTTACCACTTCTTTGCAGTCTCTCCAGCCCATCCGTCGTCTACCCTGAGAACAAAGTCAGTTTCCTTTTCCTTCATGATGTTTTCCAGAAATACATACCTGACTTCATCTACCTCTCTCTCTCTCTCTCTCTCTCTCTCTCTCTCTCTCTCTGTCTCTGTCTCTCCTCTCTCTGTCTCTCTCTCTGTCTCTGTCTCTGTCTCTCTCTCCTCTCTCTCTCTCTCTCTCTCTCTCTCTCTCTCTCTCTCTCTCTCTCTCTCTGTCTCTCTCTCCTCTCTCTCTCTCCTCTCTCTCTCTCTCTGTCTCTCTCTCTGTCTCTGTCTCTCTCCCCCCCCTCTGTGTCTGTCTGTCTGTCTCTCTCTGTCTCTGTCTCTCTGTCTCTCTCTCTCTCTCTCTCTCTCTGTGTGTGTGTGTGTGTGTGTGTGGTGTGTATGTGTGTGCCTGGCACACAGTAGGTATAAATGTTTATCAAAATCTTGTTAGATTAATTTGGGTGAACAAGGACACATTTTGGGTTCATTAGATATGTTAAGATATTTTTAAAGTTTTGTGGTCTGAGTAAAATTTGAAATGCATTTTGCCAAGTGTGTTTTTCCCTATTTTGTAAAGCCCATATGTCAATTAAGCAGAAGAAGCCATATGGTTCTGATTTCTTCCCTCGTAGATCAGCATTTCGTTTGCTAGGCTATCTGATGTTCAAGATGCTGCCTGAACTGTGTGTGTTAATCCCTTTTTGGAATATGTTTTCCTTTGAACCAAGGAGCTCAACTCTCCCCAAAATAGAAACTTAACTCTCCACAGCACAGAGGATATTTTCAGTCCTCAACGTGTGAGGTTTGGGAGACGGAGTCTCAGATGAAAACACTCTCTCCGTCTTTTCTTGCGAAGGATGTGATGGCGGTCCTCCGATGGGGCTCTTGATCAAGGTGGATGAAAGCCTGTGGAGAGTCAGCTGAGGCCTGGAAGGTCACTGGAGAGAGAAAGCAGATGAGTCAGTGAACTCAGACTCTCAGAAGTGGAGGCATGGCGTACAGAGAGAGAGAGAGTGACATCATCACACCAGGTCTAAAATTAGCAGCCTGCATCTCATTCAGATTGCCGTGGACTCTGCATCTTTACATCTAAGCACTCCTCACTCACTCTTGCCTCAGGGTGGCAAGGTCCCCTCACTAAAAGGTGGGGTTAATAAGGCCATGTGTCTCAATTTTCTTGAAGAATTAAAGAAGTGTTTGCACGAGGCTTGCCAAACTCCATCTAGTAACATTGTGAACTCATAGTTTGCTAACAGGTTTTCTCAATTGATTTTCCCTTATTTGATAGAGTACTTGAATACTTATATATATTCAAGGAATGATGTTACTATTGGGGTGCTGTGCCTCACTGTACAGAGACTCCTTACTATGGAAAAGAGATATTAAATGTTTTGCTTAATATCTATGTGTGTGCCACCTATAGCTATCTTGGTCCCTAATAGAAGTGTCCCTTCTCAACTTTGGGCAGCATCCCATGGAACCCACTTCTGACCTACGACTCCATAAACACTTGAAGTAGCCACTGCTGTTGCGACTGAGATGACTTGTACTTAGGCTGTCAGAAACTGTAGCTCGCACCTCAGCAAGACAGCATAACACACAAGCAGCTATGAAGCGAGGCTGAACTTCCTTGAGCAACAGTGTCATTACCTGAACAGCAGGGAGTGACTGTCTCCCCCATGTGCAGCAGTACCTTCTGATCATTTAAGTCTGTCATCATTGCTACCTCTGTGGGGTGTCAGCACCAGAGCAAAAAATGGTGTCGGTCCTGACCACGCGGCTCATGTCCTCTGCCACCATTGAGAGATTCCTCAGGTATCAATGGGCCAGATGATGGTGGTACCTCACAGTCAGGCTGTGATCCGATCCTTGCCTTAGAAAAATGAGAAAAATTGGGGCTTCAGAAAGCGAATTACTGTTCCAGAATATTGCTACTCACAAAGGGCTACATCAGTTCCAGAAGGAGCCAGAACCTTCTAGAAGTGGCTGCTTATGACTATTTGGTTTTACGTCACTGAAAAGAGAACAAATAGGTCAGTGAAGCTTAGCAGGAGGGAAAGAATTGTCAAAAGAAGTTCAATATGTAAAAATCCTCAAAAGATCCATTTGGATAGAGGTCTGAAGGGACACAGATACAAAGCCCCTGATTCAAAGGCAAGTTTTGAACTTGAGAAATTAAGCAAATGATGTGGAGAACTAGAAAGTGCCAATGCTCATACAGTTGCTGGATACTCAGAAATAATTTCCACTCTTGTATCATGACAGAGTTCACAGGCTGATAGGAGAGACCAGCTGGTTGGAACCCATGCCCCAAGGCCTCATACAGAAAACATGACATGTGAGAGTGGTCAAGATGAACCTGTTTGCAACCTATCCTGGGAGCAGAAAGGAGGCAGAATGTGATCTGCCTTAGTATGAATTTAGGGCTGGAGAAACAGCTCAATAGGTATCTGCTGTTGTAAGTACGAGGACCCGAGTTTAAGCACCAGCCTCCATGTTGGGAAAAAAAATCCCCAGTGTGTCGGTGTGTACTTATGATCCAGTGCTAGGTGGGTAGAGATGTGAGGATCCCTGGGGCTTACTGGAAAGCTAGTCTAGCCTTATCGGTGGGTTCAGTTTCAGTAAGAGATTCCATATTAGCAAATAAGTGTAGAGATTAAGTGGGAAAAGTTGCTACTTGTTGGTCTCTGACCTACATGAATGTACATAGTGTACCTATACATACACACAGACACACACACAGACACACACACACAGATAGACACACATACAGACACACACACACAAACACAGACACGCAATGCTTGTGGGCTAGAAATAGAGCGCAACATAGGGTGGACCTACCATGTACATATAGTTCTGTGTTCAATCCCAGCCCTGATTGTATATACAAACCACATAAATAAGTGGGGGTAGAATATGATGCTTTATAAATGCAACTTGTGACACTAAAGCCTCGTGGTCTTTTGATATCGAAAGCTGGTTTGTTTACTTAAAAAAAATCATTTTCTCCTAGCCATAAAACCCGGCCATTTTTCAATCAAACCCTCCTTTAGTGGGTTCCTAGAACCCATGGTTTTAACTATTTGGAATGCAACTTGCCCTGAAAGCATCCAGGCTAGAGCTGAGAAGAGAAGCCCCTGCATTCCCAGCATCCACTGGTCACAGTGTCCTCCTCAGTGTCCCCTGCATCCCCAGTGCCCCATGTCCCCAGCACTCACAGCGTTCCCAGTGTTCCCAGAAGATAGCGGAAACACTCAGCAGTCAGAGCCACCTTGAAACCAAATCTCAAACTTGGCAATGGGAAGCAGAGGATTTCATTTTTAGATTTTAAAAATAAAAATGTCCATCTTCAAGTCAACACATTTCCTTAGTTTGGCATCTCAAACCATCTTGAAAAAAAAAGAAGACAGAAATTTCTAGTTTACCTTTACACTTAGAAAAAAACCATATTTTTTTAAAAAATTTCTGAATTACCAAATCCTTATGCAACTCCTTTTGGAGACTTCATCTTGACCCTGGCATCTACAGACTCACAGACCTTCCTGGCCTGGAGGTCAGTCTGTCAAGGCATAGTCAGAGAGTGAGGAAAACGAGGAATAGACCAAGCAGGAGGAGGCTGAACGCCTCCTTGGAGACTTTGCCAGTCTCCAAGGACAAAGGGACTGGGAGCCCAGTGCTTGTCTGGGATGATGGCCCCGTCTGAGAGAAAGGGACCATTTTTAATGTAGCACTGAGCTCCTCCAGTCCAAGGGCTTGGCATTGGCATCTGATCTCTGCATGTCTTATTTTAGCTTTTTTTTTTTTAAATTCCCCAGGCCCTGTGGGATGTGTCCATCACAGAGTACTGAATGATGAGCTGGCGACATGGGGGAAGTCAAAGCCTCACATCTCAGCACCAACCATCTGCAAAGCAACATGAAAAAGGCCCCCTTTCCCAGTATGCATGAAGAAGGGCCTGTGTGGCATGAGTGTACTTAATGCATTGTCTGACCGGTTATGAGGATTCAAAGGAAAACGCCTGTCCATAATGACTTGTATGTAGTAATGGCTACTCATCCCTGTTCATCTTTGTGAAGCCAAACCAACAGCAACAAAACCAAAACCCTCAAATTAAAAAAAAAATCATTGTGTAAAATAGTCTGATTGTGCCCATTTTAAAGATGAAAATGACCAAGGTTCACAGGCTAAGCTCACCTTTCTTAAAATCTTCATTCACAATTGATTCAGGATCTGCTGAACTCAAGGGTCAGCTTTACCACCCACAAATTCTGCTGCGTTACCTTGAAAGGAGTCGCAGCCTGGTCTCTTGGGCTGTTTATAGGATTTTAGATGAAAATCTCAGTCATTTAACCTGTTGTTTTGAATTAAAGAGCTCTTATCTTGCTGTTATTGTTGCTACTGAATTAATTAAATTTAACAGGTACTGACAGCCTTTCGTGAGGGCAGCTCGCGTAGGAGCATCCAGTTCCCACGGTCCCTGGCTGTATCATGAACAGCGGGTCACCAGAACCACACAGCTGCCTTCACTGTGGAGACAGAAGTATCACAAGCTTGGAGTCCTAGCTCGCTTTTGACCCTTGTGACAAACACTGTAACCGAAATCAACTTGGAGGACTAAGAGTTTGTTTCATGTTACAGCTTATAGTGCACAACAGAGAGAAGCCATAGCAGGAACCAGAGGCGGGGACTGAATCAAAGTCCACAGAGAAACGCTGCTTATTGGCTTGCTCCCCATGGCTCGCTCAAATACAACCCCAAGGCCAGCGGCCCAGGAGTAGCACCACTCAGAATGGGCTCGTCCTCCCACATTAATTACTGATCAAGTTGATGTCCCCAGAGATTTGCTTACTGGTCAATCTGATGGAGCCACTTTCTCTGCTGTGCTTTTCTCTTCCCAGATGAGTTTAGCTGGTGCTACACAGACAAAAACTTACCAGCACACTCAGGTTCTTAAAAACTCTGCCTCCACACAGTTGGGACAAGCCTCAAAGCAATGGGCCTGGAAATCCGCTCCTCTCTGCCTCTGCCACTTCCTCCTCCTCCTCCTCCTGTTCCACTTCCTCCTCCTCCTCCTCCTCTCCCTCCTCCTCCTCCTCTTCTTCCTCCTCCTCGTCCTCCTCTTCCTCCTCCTCCTTCCCTCTCCTCCTCCTCCTCTTCTTCTTCCTCCTCCTTCCCTCTCCTCCTCCTCCTCCTCCTCTTCCTCCTCCTCTTCCTCCTCCTCCTTCCCTCTCCTCCTCCTTCCCTCTCCTCCTCCTCCTCTTCCTCCTCCTCTTCTTCCTCCTCCTTCCCTCTCCTCCTCCTCCTCCTCCTCTTCCTCCTCCTCTTCCTCCTCCTCCTTCCCTCTCCTCCTCCTTCCCTCTCCTCCTCCTCCTCTTCCTCCTCCTCTTCTTCTTCCTCCTCCTTCTTCTTCCTCCTCCTCCTCCTTCCCCACTCTCCTCCTTCTCCCCCCCCCCCCCCCCCCCCCCGCCGAAGAAGGTGAGGAGAGCTGTGGCAGCATGAGGAAGAGCTTCCAGAAGGTCCTGTACGTTCTGAAACAATGGATGCTGTCTCTCGGGCGGCCCAGGAAGCTGGTTTCATTATCAAGAGACACCGGCTTCACGTCCCGTTTTGCAAGTCTTCGGGTCTAATCACTGTTGGCATTTCCCATTCCACTCTGAACTCTTTGGGGACAGAGAACTTGTCCCCGAGAAAATATGAACTAACCGAATGCAAGCCGATCTGAAAAGCTCTCGAAGATAAGCATTCGTGAAATGCAGTTGGAGCACGGAACAAGAGATTGTAAGAATAGCTGTCACCGCGCAGAGTTCTGCTGGAGTGAGGGGACAGGCAGAAATGATCTTTTTCTATGGAGTTCTGTCGTATTGATTCCTGGATTAGCTGGGAGCCGTGGCTGGGCTTGAGAACCAATTCCATTGTTCAAAATATTTGAATTGTAGAAAATTAGAAAAAGCAGAGAGAAGATGAGCCAGAGTAATTCCACCTCAGAGAAACCCTATCACTTTCCCTTTATTTTCTTCTAAGCTTTTGTTCTGTAAGCTTTTTTTTTTAAAGAAGAGATTAAAATATACACATTTACTGCTACCCTGAATTTAGTTATCTATGGATGAAACTGGGAAAAAAAAAGAGTCTCTACTAATATATTAAGAGAATTATACATCCTAATCAGAATTTATTTAAAGAATTGAAAACTTAGTCAATATTGGGAAATCTGTGCAAATAATGACTATGTTTATATTCTGTGATGTCAAATTCCTATTATCTCAGTGGGCCATGGGAAGCATTGGAAATTGTGAGTTACGGTCTTAAAGAAAAAAGAAAACTGTAGCAGATTAGAGCTAGACATCGTCTCTGCTATAATTATCAGATGTTAGAAGCCGCCGTCATCAGATACTTCATGGCGAAACATTAATCAGGGGCCTCTACTGGTGATCTCGGGTGACAACACTCGAGTGGTAGACAAAGTAATAGACTTGAAAACTGCCTAATGAGAAATAAGTTAACGACATCCTATTATAAAGCATCTCTACTTCACATCTATGCTCATATAGGAGGCCCTGGTTAAAACCAATGGGTTACAAAACAGAGACAACACAGAAAGTCACAACCATCAGGGAGGGTTTGCTGGCAAAGTGGATGAGATCAGGAGGGCTGGAAGAAGGAAGAAAAGAGAAGACAGAGACTGTGACCACAGTGTGTTACTTACATGTATGGAATACATTAGTGGAATACATTAATAAGAATAATTTATATGAATAAATTAACATGAAAATTCCTGTAAGGAAAAATGAAATTGGGACAGTTTCAGGGAATTCATGGAACCAGAGATTATGGTAAGTAGAATAAACCAGATTCAGAAATACCAATGTTGCATGTCTTATGCGTTGCACTGAACTCAGTATTATGCACACACATACACACATGCACATATGACATATGCATACGCATATGGTTGCATGTATATACACACATGGTCTGTAGGTCATAGAAGTAGAAAGAGGGCAAAGAGAGGGGAAGCTATCTAAAGGGAAGAGAGAATCGGAGGGCAGGGGCACATCTATCATGAGAGCAGACAAAGACTATTTTGAGGGAGGAAGGGAAACGTCTAAACATAATGATATGCATGTATGAAAATGTCACATGAAACCAAGGGGTTTGGGAACATTAGCAGCCATATTAAATGATGATGATGATGGTGATGGGGGAGGAGGAGGATGAAGATGGTGATGATGACAAAATAACTAACAGCATCAATTCTGTCCTCTTTGCCAGTGATGAGCCTACAGAATCAGCACTAAAAATCCATCAGTGAGACAGATAGCCTGGACCAGGATGGCATGGGATTTGTTCTTATTGATAATCACTGACCAATTAGGAAAGATAAACACAACATCCCCCAATGGCCATCTTATTGATCAGGTGCAGAGTGCTAAACCTAACTAGAATTATGCTCAATCTTCTTATAGGAATGCAGACAAGTTTTATAAAGAAAATAAAGATAATTTTTAAAGATGAAGAAAACACTGATAATAAGAATAATCATTATGAAATTTCCCCCAAATAATCTATTATTGTAATGAAATCCATTCACATTTGGAATGCCAGGATTTTTTTGTTTTGTTTTTCTTTTTCTTTATTTTTGTAATTGCATTGTTTGGTCTAAGGACTTCAATATATCAGTGCTATTATATTGAATGCATGAAGATTCTAAAATATTTTTTGAACACTCAAAGAATGGATGATTGTTTTAGAATAAATTTGGATCAATAAAAATCTGTACACATGAAATATTTTATCCAACCCACAAAGAGTCCCGAAGCATGCTTGTGTTGATGATAAAGAAATTCCACATGGCTGAAAAGCATAGCATTGCGAATGGCTAGAGGAAGAGGAGGGACTCATTCATCTGTTCACAGGATTAAGGCTACACATTTTAATTGTCAATGTCCTCACACATGTAGATGTGCCTTTGTTAACACATTAAGAGCTGTCAGGTAATAATCTTAGTAAGTCCATGAACATTTTACTGGCAGTATGCATGTGACAGATCAGCTTTGAAGTCTTCCTTATCCATTGGTCCTTGGTTCTGCTGTACTTGCTGGAGAGCACATAGGTCTTTCTAGATGCTTCTCCTCTCTTCTGAGGTTGGTGCTTCCAATCTTGTGGAGCACAGGAAACAGTAACACACCTACAGAGCCCCTGAAATCCACCATCTGCCATGACAGCTAACCCTGGTCCCTGCCACTTTCTAGCTCTGAGGTCTTGGACCAGGTCTGGTATTACTAGATATTAGCTTTATAAAGGATTGGCCTGAAGACATCATCATTTAGAATGGACTATTTTTAAAAGCTAAAAGATGATTGCTGTCTCTGAAAAATAATACCCCCTGCCCTGTGTAAATGAGGACAAGAGACATAAAAGAGGCTTGGGAAGGCATATTGAGAATTATAGTACTGGAAAAGCTGAGGCAGAATGAGAAAAAGCAAAGGTCTTGTTTTTGTAGGCTTAGTCGGATTACTATAGGAGTGGTTTCAGTGGTAGCAGGGAAGCCACGTCAGACCCCCACCCCAAAGAGAGAGACACACACAGAGAGACAGAGACAGAGACAGAGGGAGAGGCAGAGAAAGGCAGAGAGAGAGGCGCGCACACACACACACACACACACACACACACAGAGAGAGAGAGGGGGGGTCCTTCATCATGATGTTCTCTAAAATGGGTATCCATTGCCTGGACTTGCCATTAGAATAAGTATACAGTCAGTGCTCAGTATGTACTGAGTGAGTGAAACAGTGCAAGATGAACGTGGCTCCATCTTCACTGCTGCCCGGTATCTAGTACCTCCTGACTGCCAGACCACATGACAGGACATTCCCCACAGACCATTCCTTTTGTTCTGAGTTGCCTTTGTGGAGTTGCAGACTCTGAGACTTAGAAAGGCCGGCAGCCTATTAAACATCAAATAGCTGCTGAGTTTGAGAGCCAACACTTTATCTTAATGGAGTCTGGGTGTGTTTTGCCCCTTTAGCATCAGCTCCATCCTTGCGGACGTCAGATGCATCTAAATTATTAGTATTGTGTTGGCTTCGTTCCCTCTTTATTTCTGTGCCTCTCGAGAAACCTGCTTCTTTAAAAGAAATACACACACACACACCCCTCAAAAGGTGAATCCTTTGAACATAGAAGTCAATGCCATGTTTTTAGTAAATATAATATTTATAAGGCTCTGCAATTAATTTACAAATTTTTTTTTACATCAGAAGTTTGCCCTGATGATCTTATTCTTTGGGGATAGCAATCGTCTCCTTTGCGATGCTTCCCAACACTAAAGGCAATTATTGTTGCTTCTAGCTGTAATAAAAAAATAACCAAAACAGATAGACGTGTCTTGGTGGAAATTGAGCTGCAACTCCCACTGTGGAAATAATCAGAAAATTAAAAGCACCACAATCTTGCAAATAACATCACAACTTAATATTATTGGAACATAACATTATTATCTCTTTTTATAGGGAAAACAAACATAAATATATTTTCAAATGACACCACGATATTAGTTCTCTTTTATTGGATGAAGTGGGAGTGTGTGTGTGTGTGTGTGTGTGTGTGTGTGTGTGTGTGTGTGTGTTTGTGGGGGGGCAACAAGGTTTTAGGGCTGAACAAATGAAACAATGGGAAATTATGTAATGGGAAATTAGGATCAACAGTATAAGGGTATATACCACTAATGTCAATGCTAAGCTGATTCTTCAGCGTATAGAGTAGTCCTACCCAGCCAACCCTTCTGGATGGTTTTTCTAGAGTAGTTTTATCTACAGTTCCCCATGGGTGCAGCCAGACACAGGGCATGCCACTGGCTACGCATTGAATGGGGGTTAAATGAATGGTTAATTATTACTGAAGGAACTCAAAGGTAATCCTGTCCTTTTCAATACCCAGATCTCTGTCCTTACCTCCTTCTCTTCTTTCATTCTTCTTAGCTTTCTGCCTGCCTGTCTTCCTTTACGTTGGCTTCAGTGGTGAAATATAAGCCACGCCGTAAATGACAACCAAACCAATCACTTGAATTCAGTCAGTTAGGCAAGCGCCCAGTGGAGATGGTCTTTGTTGGATGATATAGTTGAAACAGCAGACCCAACTTAATGTCTAGTTTCTGGAAAACTCCAGGAGTCCCTGACTTTGTCCCTATCTTGGGCAAGGATGGGAGAACAATCCAAGGCTGACTCAGGGATGTGACACAGGGTGTATGGTCTTGAATAGGCAGAGTAAGTGGGGACGGGGGAGGGGGGGTCCTCCCATGGCTGTTAACAGACAGTGGGGTTGCTGTAAGAACCTTGCCTGGGAGGACCCCCTCATACAAGCTACGAGTATATCAGGCGTCTCCACTTTACCTTGACATGACCAGGGAGACATTCTGGATTGAGGTTGTGGGGAATTGGTATTTCCTTAAAGAGCATAGGGTGGACCTTCTTCATAGGATGCCTCATACTCCCTGTGTACTGAGAGATGCTCTTTGGTCATGGGGAAGGGTACCAGGGAGAAGAGAGGACAGCTGGAAGTGCCTGGTGGCTTAACTGCTATTGTGCAAGTCTCTCTTCCCCAAGGGATCAAGAATTGAACCCACTCTTTGCAGATCTCTCAGGGGAGCTACCATGGGTACTATTTTGGAATTGAACAGCACTGGCAGGAAAAGCAGGAATCGGAAAGGATTCATTATGGGTTTGGGGTTCGAATCCTGTATCTGAAATTCATCAGCTCTAAGATGCTATGAAATTATCTGTCCTTTTTTCTTTTTGGTCTATTAATCTACAGAATGGAAATGAACCTTGGGTCAGACCACATCATAGATGGTGGCACACTCAGTGTGCTTCCTGGAACAGACTGGGCTTGGTTAGTCTTCAATGGCCAGGGCTTTTCTGTCCTCCAAAATCTAGCCAGAGCTTGAATTAGTCAGGCGACACCCTCTTCCATTCAGCTCTAATCCATTTAGCCTATTTCTTTCTCGCCTGTGTTCAACTATTTTTGACTTCTTTAGGTAAATTCATTTGTCTCCTTCTTCTTAATAGAGAGGGAAATATGATCTAATCAATTTATGATAAGGCCAGGGCCACCACAAATGTCTTGCTTTTCAGGGTTTCTGACCTCTGAGACAATGACAGAAAATATTTAGGAAGTACAGGCTGTCCCTCTGACCATGGCTTAGTTGGTAAAGCATGTGCTTTGCAAGTGTGGAGTCTTGAATTTGGTTCCAGAACCCATATAAAAACAACTAAGTATATCACTTGTAATCACAACCCTAGGCAAGTAAGAGATAGGCAATTCCCCTGGGCCTGCTGGTTGGCCAGACTAGCCTAGTCAGCAAGCCCCAGTCCCAATGAGCATGTGTGCTTCAAAATACAAGTTGGACAGTTCCTGGGAAACGATAGCAGAAGTTGACCTCTGACCTGTATGCATGTGCCTACCTTCGTGTGTGTGTGTGTGTGTGTGTGTGTGTGTGTGTGAGAGAGAGAGAGAGAGAGAGAGCAAGAGAGAGAGAGAGAGAGAGAGAGAGAGAGAGAGAGAGAGAGAGAGCAAGAGAGAGAGAGAGAGAGAGAGCATACATGCTAATTCGTGAGGACCAGGCAATGATTCAACCCCAGGGCTTCTTTGAGTTTTCTTTCCAACTTGGTCTCTGTCCAAGCCCTGAAATGAATAAGCTGGAAATGGAAGTTATCCTAAGTATTGGCAGCTTCCGTGTGGGATTGCTTTGTTTAAAGAGCCTTTGATGCCTAGATAAGTGCTGTGATGTATATATGAAGTGTTTGAACGTGATTTAGATCCCATCCTCTGGAGTGAAAGAGAGCCGCTTCTCATTTGTCCGAAGTGCTGGAGATTTAAATTGTAAGTTAAAGATGGCCTCAACTTTGCCTCTGTCAATCAAGGAGTCTTTCTTCCGTCTAATTCAATCCATTGCATCTCAAATAAATTCCTACTTGTCAATCACCAACTGCATATGTAGTGCCAGGCAAAGCCCCAGGTGCTCAAAGATAAATACCACTTGCTAAACATCCATATTTTCCAAATGGGCCATGATGGTATCCACTTCTATCTTCCCTGCTGTTTCCTACCCAGGCCCTATCATTAGCTAGGCTGTGGATATAGATACTCGAGTGGTCCCTCTGCTTTGGATGGTTTTGTCCATATTCTACCCAATGGCATGAGTCACAGTTTCTCTGTGAGGAAACATCTCTGTGACATGAACAACTTAGGCAGGAAAGAGTGATGTTGGGCTCATGGTTTCAGAATGCTCCATCCCATGCGTGTTTGGGCCCCGTGTACTTGAGCAAAACATCCCGAGTGTTAAGGGGGAGGGTGCATTCATTGTGGACAGGAAGTAGAGAGAATTTCAGGAAGTAGTCAGGACCTGCTCCCCACTTACCCATTTCTTCTAAATATATCATCTTTTCTAAAGTCTCCAGATATTCTGAACAGAGTCCCACTGCTATAGGCTGAGTCCCTAAAATATGAACCCTTTTGAGGGACTTATTTAAATCACGACACCAACAAACTCAAGGGTCTTTTCAAACATGCTTGAGATCACAGTGATCTTTATTTTAGAGTCTCCTTTGGCTTCTACTACGTCTAGAATGGCATTCAAACTATTTACTTATTTGTTTGTTCGTTTGAGTTAAGGTCTCACAGAGTAGCATAGATTGACTTTGAATTCTAGGTTTTCCCGCTTTTGCTGAGTCAGGATGACAAATGTATACCACGTACCTGGGATGAGATTCAAAACCCTTCTTTCTGGTCTGTGACCTCCCTGCTCTTCTGTCACCTACAGTCTTTCTTTAAGGTCCTTTTACGCCATAGTCCCACTTGCCTGCTGGTTGCAAACTCTCTTCTTGTTGGTGGTGCATCTAATGGTTGCCTTCCCCAGCTGTCCCTACTGCTGGAGAGACATGTGGTCTCAGCGTGCCTCCTTCTTCCTCTCACACCATTTGAACTGTCTCCTTGGGCAATTCTTCTCCAACCCCCAGCTCCAGGGAAGTCTCCCTTTTCTGAGATCTTATGCCCATTCATTTGTTCCACAGTTTCTTTCTCCATCAACACCACCCAATCTCACTGAAGTCAAGCTCACCAGAGAGGATGCTTTGTCCAACTTTACAAATCTGATACTTAGCAAGGCCATACCCACTCGTCCAGTTATGACCTTTCTTCTGAAACAGGCTTATCACATCCAGCCAGGGAGCAAGGAGAAACCATATCAGTGCCAATGAGAAGTACTGCTGCCACCAAGAAGGAGGAGGTAAGAGCGACCTGGAAGTAGCATATTAATGTCCAGGAAGGATGCGTGTGTGATGATTTAAAATTGAAAATTTAACTAGTAGGATCATAGGGATATGTAATCAGTTTGGTGTTTCAGCGGAACTTCTATGTCAAAATTCCCATCCTCAGAACACAGTCATTTTGGCCGCATGTCATGATCTTTCTTGGTTTAGCCCAAGATCATTTTCATCTTGTCAACTATGCCTTCATATGTATACAATTCAAACGTGCACCAAACCCACTCTTCTAGCTCCTCCCCCCTCCACTAACTTGATTCCATCTTCATAACTCTTGTCTGTCAGTCCTAGTGAGAAGCCATCACTAGACACTTTCTTGCCTCTTTGCCCTTGACCTTGCCGTCCTCCCTCTTGGGAGAATTTCTGTTTATTGCTTGTCAATGTATATCTTACCCATAAATCACACTGCAACAAGGGCCAAGTCCTTCATTCATAGTTACTAACTTCTTTCTTGGGGATCTCATTAGGTGCCTTTGATTTAACATTTTTCTTCTTTTCCCAGTGGAATTACATAATAATAAATGTTATGTAGTGAATTCAGGGTGTGAGTCACCCCAAGAAAATGAATATATGAATTGAACACAGTCATGATTCAGAAGAGGGTAGGACTATGATCTACAACCTCTACCATCATTAGGAATAGAATCTGACCAATGACTGCCTCTCTTCTTCTTATTTCTATTCCATATACACATACTTTCAATAAAGGACCAACCAAAGAAAACCAGATCTGCCCCCTCAAAAATCAGATAAGTGCCCTTTCTTTTCCTCTACATTTGTATCCTTTACCTGCATTTGTCTGCCATGAAGCTCCCACTTCCCATCTGCTTCTGAGTCTGTCAAATCTGAGAGTTGGCTGATGCCCCTTTGGCTGTTATGAGCTCCCACCCAACCTCCTGTATTCATTCTATTTGATAATCTTTGAGAATTTACACTCTCCAAGATCCTGAAGAACAGGTCTTCATGATCCCAGTTATTTATGAGAAAGCAGAGGCTAAGGGCAGGAGAGTTCTCACCATGGAATGGCTAAAGCAGTGTTTGAATTTTCCCCTCCACAATTCCAGAGTTGCTGCTGTTTCTGTTCTCCAAGAGCACCTCTGCAAGCACCTACTATGTGCTAGCTGAAGTCAAGCCCTGGCTCTGATTCATCTCTCTGTCTCCCAGGCCCTGCCTGGGAACACACAACAAATGGGCGATGTCTGGGTCTTGTTTCTGTTTCCAGGACACGGTTCTCCCTCACGTGTCACAGTCAGTGACTCGAGGTTCGCAGTGCTAAGAAGTTCTGGTGAGCACTTCAGCTCTCAGAATAACGTGAACTATTATTGAGTACAAAAATGCCTAGACTCATTTTTAATATACTATTTAGCATAATAATTCCTTGAGATGGTTCCCCCGTGGTGAAATAATGAGACGTAAGTGAAAGAGGGCAAATGTCTCCTCTGAGCAAAACATTCGTCTCCAGCACCCTCTCCTCAGATTTATTCCACAAGTTTGAATGATAGCATTTCTCAATTGCTTGGCCCAATGTTATAAATTACAAATCCAACCCATGTATGCTCCTGAGCCAGTGCCCCTGGGCTGTGTGGGTTTAATGTGCGCCCATTGTGGGATACCAGCAAGGCACTCTTGGGAGAAGCTTTTGCACATCCCTTTTTCTGCCAAGATGCCAAGGCCCTGGTTCATCAGCCAAGCTGTTTATAAAGTAGTCTTTAGACACTTCCCCACTCCCTAGATTTTACTGGATTCTGTGGTACTTTAGTAGATACGGGAGTATTCTAAACCAGGAGCCCAGCAAAGAAGGGGGCTTCCATCTTCAGGACTATGAATATAGGTGACAGTTCTACCATAATGGAGAAATGGTGTGGAGGCAGTAGTCACACAGGATACAAGGAGAAATGAATTTTTGGGGACTGGAGAATGGCTCAGCTAATAGGAGTGTTTGTCTAGCATGTGTGAGCCCTGGGTGTAACCTCTGGCACTGCACATAGCAGGTGTGGTGGGACATGCCTGCAATTCACGACATAACTGTAGAAGCAGGAGGATCTGAAGTTTCAGGCCATCATCCTTGATGACCTAGAGAGTTTGATTGCAACCTGGGATACATAAGACCTGTTTTAGACAGACAGACAGACAGACAGACAGACAGACAGACAGACAGAAAAATAAAAAGAAAGAAAGAAAGATGGACATATGGGAGGAAGGAAGGGAAAGGAAGGAAAGGAGGAAGAAAGAGAGAGAAAGCGAGAGAGAAAGAGAGAGAGAGAGAGAGAGGAAGAAGAAGAAGAAGAAGAAGAAGAAGAAGAAGAAGAAGAAGAAGAAGAAGAAGAAGAAGAAGAAGAAGAAAGAAAGAAAGAAAGAAAGAAAGAAAGAAAGAAAGAAAGAAAGAAAGAAAGAAAGAAAGAAAGAAAGAAACTTTTTAAAGATAACCCAGGATCAGTATCTGTCTGGGACCCACTATGGTGCAGGTAGTTAAAGCTGAGGGGAGTTTCTCAGCTGAGAAGCCTTGGAGATTTGACTTAATAAACCAGGTAACACGCTTGCTCTACTTCAAAAGAGCACTGAGTCATCCAGAAGAATGAAAATAATTTAATACATTAATAATTTTTGGAAATACATTCCAAAAGCCTACATAGCTCCCCCACCACCACCACTGCCACAGTTAGTTTTCCTGAAAGTTATCAAACTCTTTCTACAAGAAAGCTCCAAAGATGAAGTATTTGTCTCAGAGACCCAAACGATGCCATTGCCAATCATAAAATGCTTACATGAGGAAATGGCTTTCCCATGATTTTTTTCAAACTGCCCTGGGAGACAAACAAATGACTGTGCAGCCTAGGAACCAGCAACAGACCATAGAGACAATTCCCCTAGAGTTCAGCTTGATGAACCAGTGAGTTGTGTAGGACTTACCTACAGAGCATGTGGAGAGGCTTTGAGCAGGAGTGTGGATGTCTCAGAAGCAGCTGCATCCCAGATAGATGATGAATCCCTCAAAACTCAATCACTGGAGAATCCTGCACAACCTGAGAGAACAGGGAACCATTTAGTCAGAGTCTCCCCTCCCCAGCAATTGTTACTGCTTCTGGAGAGCCATGCAGAATTTGGTAGATTTCAGGGACTTCCTGAGACTTGTGTATTTTGTGCACTTCCAGGTTCCCCAAGTTTCATTTTTCTTCCAGGAAAGAATGTTTCAATTCAGAGCCAAGAGCTACAAAATAAAAGTTCTAGAAGCTATGATAATTTTCCTTACTCTCTTCTGTTGATGCATAGATAAGACTTGCCCCAATTCCAAAGTCTATCACTCCCTAAAATACAAATGGGAGGACCAAGGAGAAGGGGACTGATTTGAAAAGGACTGATGTGTGTATTTCAGTGTGTTTGTTTTTCTATGTAGAATATGGAATGTCATTAGGACACCATTCAAGAAGGAAGAAACAAGATGGTGGCCAGAGGCCACCTTGGGTGAAAGGTGAGGGAAATGAGAAAAAAGAACATATATGCTGTTCTATTTATGATGCCACCCCTTTGTAGTTGAAATGGAGATTCCCCCAGACAAGACAGGCTAAGTGTGTGTCTGTCCTTTTGTATATTACATAGAACACTGGGAATCTTGCTTTCTTCCATAATTCTTTGACTTGGCTCTATCTAGAACATTCTGAAATATTTCAGGTACTTAAAAGACACCAAGGGAGGATGGCATATCTGATTGAACTAAGCTTCCTTCTGACAGGACTGAGCCATATATTCTAAAATACACACAGACAAAGCACAAACTCAGGATGAATTACTAGTAGCCTTGTTAGCCTTTGGAACCTTCTTTTGGTTCTGTTTTCTGCCCTAACTATAATATCCTTTGCTTCGTTTGAACAAAAGGCTTAAAGGAGGGTTGAGCCCACTGCTTTCAGTTAACTTTGGAGGGGCCAGTTTCTGACCTGGTGCACACAGTAACCTGTCCTTCGGCTGGCCGATGAGGCTCTCTGATAAGGGCTACCCAATACACCTTAATGGATGTGTCCCTCCTCCGAGGGGCATGCACATTCCTAGCTGTCTGGCTCTAACCTGACAGCCTTTTGAACTTCCTACGTTCTGAAAGCCCATGGCTTGACTTAATAACTCTGGGGAGATTTGACGGTCTGCTCTTGCCAGAACTTCTCAGACATTCCTCTAAAAGGGAAGATGTGGTTTGTAATAAACAACTTTTTGAAAAATTATCTCTGTGGGTGATCAACACGCTCAGATCTCCTCTTGACCCTGTGACCGGCCCACCCCTCCTCTAGCATTCTTCTCTCCAAAGAAAGGTTCTGATAACTGCTTCCCCTTCCCTCCACCTCAGTGACTTATCAAATGTCTACTTCAGAGCTTGACTGCTGGTCCTGCAAACCTGTGGTTTTCAAGGCTTTCACAAGCTAAGTGCTAGTTTCCTGAATGGCATCTGCCCTTGTCTTGACCTTTCTGCTACATTTGACCCTGATAATGGCTCTTGCCTTCCTGGAATTCTTCCAGAAGCTTCTCTTCTCATGTATATTTGGATTTCCTCCCCTCTGCTCTCCTTTCACGGGTCAGGGTCTCCAGAAGTGAAGTCTTGGATACAGGGTGTTTACAGAAACCAAATCCTGTGAACAGAAGAGATGGAGGAGAGAAGAGGAGCAGGAGGAAGAGGAAGAAGCAGAGAGAAGGAGAAGGAGGAGAGGCAGATGAGTTTATTTAGAAGCTATGATATCTCAGGGACTTCAGGCTGTCAAGAAGGGATGTCAGGCTTACACTTACTACAGGGTCCCCGGTCAAAGCAAAGTGCAGAGGGCTTCTCTGCCAACCTGGATCAGTCAGGAATGTACTGGCTCTGAGAAGAATGTGTCCCTAAGAAAGTGCAGCTGCTCTTTGCAGACCATACACTGGGGAAGTTTGAACTTGAAGGAGGATCTTACAGATTCATTCCATGAGCACCCTCATTCCCCTGTGCTTGGTACTTCCCAGCTGCCCTTCAGATAATGAAAGCCATGGTCTGTCCCTCCAGAAGGACTCCGTACATATGTTCACTAGTGAATGTGTTGCTGATAATTCCAAAGGGTTCATCAGTGCTCCAAAACCAACCCTAGGTTCTTCACAGGCAACTTTACTATCTTAAATTACTTCTCACTGACTTGCATGTTTCTCTGGGGTCTTTCATTTCACATTCAACTATGTTTCCAAGAAAAGTCAAAACCGAATGACTCTGCCTCCACTCTGGCTGGATCCCTGACTCTCACACCATCTGACTGGTTCCTTTCCGCCCTCTTTTGAGTGTAGTGGTTTTGGTCTTGTGGATATATTGGTAAGTTGAGGTCTCCAAAGGGTAAACGGTCTGCCCAAGTTCATACCTGTATCCAGTGGTAGGCGCAAGATGTGATACCAGTTCCGTGTTCGTCTGTGGCTCATGCCTCTCCCATTCTCTCTCCTTCCTACAGTGAGTTCCTAGCTTCCCAGCAGCTTCCCGGAGGAGGGGTGTAGTAGACAGATGCGTTGACAAATAAGCGTAGGTCGAGGCTATGGAGATGACTGTCACAACCTTGGTGGGAACAAAATTGGTAGGAGAAGGAGCATCCCACTAGCTTCATTAAACATGAGATAATTTTTCCCATCAGAGTCCACATGAGAATAAAACTCAGATTAGTTTTATTTGTTGGTGGAGATAATTAAATGGTCTCTTTGCTTAGACCCTGTCAACATTTTCATAGACTTCAGCTGGATGTTTTTAAGAGATTTATTAGCAGTTTATTCATCCTTAGGATATCATAAACTAGCTCTATAAAATAACAAATTCTATACTTAGCACATAGGCATGTACTTCTGAGAAGTTATAGGGTCAGGACAGGCTACAGCTACCTTGAAATGCACACTGTGTCTGCAGGGCTCTGGGGAAGCCAGAGAAACCTGTCTTGTTTTTAATTTTTTTAAAAAAGATTTATTCTTTGCTACATATGTGTGTGTGTGTGTGTGTGTGTGTAAGTGCATGCACGTGTGTGTGTGTGTGTGTGTGTGTGTGTTATGCACACATGCACACACAAAGGCCAGAAGAATGTACTTTTCCATCACTCTCCACCCTTTGCTTTGATGAAATCTCTCTCTCTGAACCTGGACATCTTCCTGAACATCTCAGCTATACTGGAAGTCAGTAAAAATCAGCAGCCCCTCTGCCTCTGTCTCCTCAGAGACTGGGAAACAGGCATTAGTGAGGACTCTGGTGTGTCACCCAGAAGCTAGAATCTGAACTCTAATCCTGATGGTTGTGAAGTGAGTCCTCCTGACTTATGACTTCTCATCTTCTCTTCTGCAGGCTTTTAAAATTGCTGCAATTATACATTTATATCTTACAGATAGTCTATGTATTTATTACATGCAGTAGATTATATAGAATTGTATATATTCTTAATGAGTGCTATCCTATTAAACTCCCTATCTTTGATCTAAAATTCATGCAGGACTAGGACCGCACAGGCCATCAAATGGTCACCTTAGTAAACAGTGACTTAGCAAAGAGTGGACACATCAGCTCCAAGGTCCCATCCACTGGTCATTCTGTTCAAATAGGCTTGTTGGAGAGATGCGGATACCTCAAGCTACCTCTTCTCTCCCCTGAACTTGGTGCTTTGAATTTTGTGGAAGCACTCACACACTCCCCAGTGTCCCCTGAGACCCACCATCCTCAGTACATTGTCATGGTAGTGAAGGGTGACTTTGGACCCTGACTTTGGATCCTGGTACCAGTCACCCTGGATCATATTCTTTGATCCATTAGGTCTATTTGCATCCATGCAACAGAATGTAATCAGGGCACCCATGCCTCCATGTCTCTACCTCTATAATAGGGGGGCAGTGATGGTAAATCTTCTTCAGAGATTGAGTGAGTCAGCACGCAGTGGTGTAGGAGCACAGAGAAAGCATGCATCTGGAGTCCGCTGCCAGCCAGGCTCCCAGCATCCAGATGAAGAGAGTCACGGCTGGAGCCCTTGGCAGATCTGTCAGTTGGGTGTCTGTGGTCAGGCTCTTGCTTGAATCTTTTTCTGTTGAAAAGTGGGCATTGAAGGTACCCAGGATAAAGCGGCTGTAAGATTAGACACAAGCATTTGAATAAGGTGCTGCAACTCACCTGCCTCATCTGCAGAACCCCTTCTTCCTTGGATTCCCATCAAAGGTTGACAAGGAGAACTTGTCCAGTGAGGAACTAAGGCGTATGAGCTGCGTCACCAGCCAACCATGGGAAAAGGTGGAAGAGCCAAGGAGGCAAAATTCTAAAATTTCCCATCGACACACAGCTCATACAGAGAGCCACGATTTCAGAGGCAGTAGCTAAGAGCTCAGGGATGGACTTGGATGTTCCCAAGAGGCTCCCTGGCTCGGGGAGGTCGCGCGCATGTGCGCGCGCGTGTGTGTGTGTGTGTGTGTGTGTGTATGTGTGTGTGTGTGTGTGTGTGTGTGTGTTCGTGTGCCTCTTTCCAGAAGCAAGACCAGCGCCCAGGGCTGGCATGTGTGTTGGCATGTGGCTGACAAGAGCAGGCACCATGCCGCACCCTCTGTGCTCCCATGGCACTCCAAGCCAAGAGAACGGATTAGGAGGATTTGAAGCATAAAAGTAAAACAAGCTGTTTTCTTTCTTTCTCCCTCTCTTTTTATTTTTCAATCATCTCCAAAGACAGTGAGTGGGATCGGTGTCACTTTAAATAAGGGCCGTGTTGGCTGAAAGAGCAGAGATTCAGAAGAGCTGTTCTCTAGCCAGGCTTTTCCTCATGGGGCAGCCAACAGGCCAGCTACTCTCAGGAGACTGAAGTCCACGTAATTATAGGAGTCTTGTCTTCTTCTGGTCACATTATTTTCTTGCTCCTTTGGATGAAGCCGGAGACGCCCTACTAATGGCCTCTGCACCTTATCACCTCTGTAAGCAGTCTCTCTCAAATTCCCCGAATGGCCACATCAGGCCAAGAGGGAAGCACAGAAGTCAAGGCAAGGAGCTGTCCTGTAGCTGTTGGGTTCTGTAGGAAAGTCTTATTTCAGGGGCTGAGGGGACTCTCCAAAGGTGTAGGAAAGCATTGGCATATAAAGATCACAGGAGCCAGTGAGACTGACTGGGTGGCACTCTGTAAGGATGGTGTGTACTCACGGCTAACAGCCAAGTAGCACCTGTCATCGAGGGAGAACCCTGGAAGTGATGCCCTCTGTGTGAAGGTGGAATTGAGTTCAGACAAGAGGTTTGAACTGTCCTTTCTTCCCTTCTCCCACTGTGACACAACTTTGGCAGGACAGAGACACAGAAGGACAAGGCCATATGTAGGTCAGTGATACCCCAGCTATCTAGAGAACATCCCATGAATTTTTGGTTCTTGTGGTTCCCAAGTATATTTAGCAATGCCTGTGGGGTCTCAGAGGCCTGTGGGAAGGAGGGACAGCAGAAGTGACTCCCTAATCTCAAAATGTGTGTTTTAAGCTAAGCTGGAAGCAAATCAATCCTAATGTCCTCACCCTACACTGGTCAGAGTCGAGTGTCTCTTACCTCCTATGAATTCCACTTATGCCTCAAAAACACACAGCTGTCTAAAGCTCTGGTTCCAACTCACTTAATAAACAAAACCACAATGAGGGTGAACAATGACTTACCAAAGCCGATTTTGATTCTGTATTTCCACGTACACATCCAGGGTGCTGGGTCACTGTTACTTTTTACTTTTTTATATTTGGTTTTCCAGAGCTGGGAACAGAACTCTGGGCTTTTATGCTTGACTACAGAGCCACTTCTCTGGCACCCATGGCTTCTTAGCTCTCATTTCTTTCTTCCGGCTTGGTTTTCCTCCTTACTGGAGTTTCTTCTAGGAAACCTAGGTTTTTGCTCAAGAGGGGACACAATGAATGTAAGAGCCAGGAGTGCTGTGAACTGCTCTTCTCTGAATATGATACAATCAATGCTAACAGGAGCTCACTCGCCTCCACATGACCTGCATAAGATTGAGCCCGTTAAAACTTTCATCACTGGGGAACGAGGGTTCCTGAGACCCCGTCTGGGTGGAAGAGCTATCGTGGTTGACCGCTGCTGGGAGAGAGAGTTGCTTTTCTTTGAGGGATTGACTACTGATCAGTGGTCAGTACCCACTGCATGACCTCATACTCATGCATGTATCTGCATGTATCAATTAACTCAGTAGGTTAAAAATAGCAATAAAATAAATTGTAGAAGGGACTTGAAGTTGGGGGTGAGATGGAGGAGTCCCTGGAGAGAGGGGGAGCACCAGAGCAGTAGAATGACTAAGACACACTGCATGCATGAGTGAACATTTTAAAGAATAAATAGAAATATGATTACTTTTAAAAGTTCTTAATCTTAGTATCTGTGGAAAGCAGTGGACTTGATGGAAAGGGGGAAATTAGTAAATGCGTGGATGAAGGTATGCTAAGGCTCACCTTCCAAAAGGACAGAGGAAAACGGAAAAGACATGTTTTTAAATATAGACCCAATGTTTGCTACTAGAAAACACAGATTCTGAGAACAAAGAGTTGTAGGAAAATGACTTTACGGGGTTGAAGGCTCACTGAGGCTCGCATAAACTGAACACAATGGCCCCTAAGACACGAACAATCAACTGGGAAGAGCAGAGCCAAAGATTAGATGATTTTTATGAAGGCTTAGTGTGTGAAACAAGGGACAGGGCATGGAGTCAGTGTGAATTAGGGAACAGGAACACCAGCGGAGTGAAGAGTAGGCTTTGTTCTCTGATCTACCCCAACTTCCCAGCTTGAGCATCATGGTGAACGTAATATGGAGTGTCTGGTTCCTTTCCAGAATCTTCCCAGATTCAGAGTTAGACAGTTTGGGGAATGGAAAAACAAAACAAAAACTAACAGATTGTGTTCTAAGACTCTTTCTACCACCAATGACAAGTGCTCTTTTTGTAGTCTCCTCTAAGGACTTCCGGAACGTATGGGCAATGCCTCTTAGAAACAATTCAGTCCCATGGAAGCAGAGTCTGTCAGCCCTGGGGTTTGTACAGAGTTGCAAGGGGGAGGGAAGCCAAGTCCATGAGGAGGTGAACACTGTCCAGGCGGGAGCTGCGGATTCCCTTCCTGGATGCCTATCTCATTTGTTCAATCCATGGAGAGAAGGTACATTCTGACCCAAAGCATAACCCTGACTTCATCTCTGAGCCCATCTCTTCCTTTGTTTTTATTAGTTTTAACTTAGCCTCAACACAATTACTCTTGAAGCAAAACACAGGAAACTTCATAAATCCACGTGCCTTTTCTGAATAGGAACATGTTAATCCACACTGTTTTGTTCCAAGTGTGTGTGTGTGTGTGTGTGTGTGTGTGTGTGTGTGTGTGTGTGTGTGTTGCCAAAGCACACTTGGGGTCGTATAGTTTAGGGCTGGTGAGATAGTCCTCATGGGTTTGTTAGGAGATTTATTGCTGACCCAGTTACAAGATTCCTGGCTCACAGTAGACAGACAACAGAGTTGTTACTGTGATAATAGACACCCTAGTCCCCATGGCACACAATCAGGTCCAATGTAGTAAACCATGAGGTCACAAGAAGGTGCAAAGAAACTCCCCCCCCCATAAGTTCTGCTCTGCCTTTCACAGACTGAGGCCCCCAGGATGGGTGAGGGGCACAGTGAGGGATATCAGAAAGGAAGTGAGATGGGCCGGGGAGATGATCAGTGGATAACAACTTGCCTTGAAGCATGAGAAACTTGATTTTGATACTCAGGATTAGGGTTAGGGTTAGGGTTAGGGCTAGGGCTAGGGCTAGGGTTAGGTTTAGGGTTAGGGTTAGGGTTAGGGTTAGGGCTAGGGTTAGGGTTAGGACTAGTGCTAGGGTTAGGGTTAGGGTTAGGTTTAGGGTTAGGGATAGACAGACATGGTGCTAAGCACTCACACCTCAAATACTGGGGAAGTAGAGACAGGTGAATCTTTTAGGCTAGCCTAGCCTGACTGGAAAATCCTAGGTCTCAGAGAGACACTGTCTCAAGGAAGCAAAGTGGATCGCTCCTGAGGAGCATTGTCTAAATTTGTACACACACACACACACACACACACACACACACACACACACACAGAGAGAGAGAGAGAGAGAGAGAGAGAGAGAGAGAGAGAGAAGCATACACACAGACATACACACACAGAGAGACATACACACACAGAGGCAGACATACATACACATATGCACCCACACCCACACACAGAGAAAGAGAGAGAGAGACAGACAGACAGACAGACATGCAAACAGACATATACACAGACATACACACAGAGAGACATACATACACATATGTACACACAGAGACATAGATATATATATAGAGAGATATAGACATACACACAGACATACATACACATATGCACACACAGACTATATATATATATATATATATATATATATATATATATATATAGAGAGAGAGAGAGAGAGAGAGAGAGACAAACATACACACAGACATACACACACAGAGAGACATACACACACAGAGGCAGACATACATACATATATGCACCCACACCCACACACAGAGAATGAGAGAGAGAAACAGACAGACAGACAGACAGACAGACATGCAAACAGACATATACACAGACATACACACACAGAGACATACATACACATATGTACACACAGAGACATAGATATATATATATAGAGAGAGAGAGAGAGATATAGACATACACACAGACATACATACACATATGCACACACAGACATTATATATATATATATATATATATATATATATATATAGAGAGAGAGAGAGAGAGAGAGAGAGAGAGACAAATATACACACAGACATACACACACAGAGAGACATACACACACAGAGGCAGACATACATACACATATGCACCCACACCCACACACAGAGAAAGAGAGATAGAGAGAGAGAGAGACAGACAGACATATACACAGACATATACACACACAGACATACATGCACATATGTACACACAGAGACATAGATACAGAGAGAGAGAGATATAGACATACACACAGACATACATACACATATGCACACACAGACTATATATATATATAAACATACACACACGTACAAACAGACATACATACAGACATACTCACATGCAGACGTACTTGCACATATGCACACACACAGACATATATGTATATATATATATAGATAGATAGTTAGAGACATACACACATACACAGACATACATACACATATGCACAGAGAGAGAGAAAGAGGGATAGATAGATAGATAGATAGATAGATAGATAGATAGATAGAGACATACACACATACACAGACATACATACACATATGCACACATAGACATTATATATATATGTATATATATATATATATAGAGAGAGAGAGAGAGAGAAACATACACACACGTACAGACATACATACAGACATACACACATGCAGACATACTTGCACATATTCACACACACAGACATATATGTATAGATAGATAGATAGATAGATAGATAGATAGATAGATAGATAGATAGAGACATACACACATACACAGACATACATACACATATGCACAGAGAGAGAGAAAGAGGGATATATATATATATATATATATATAGAGAGAGAGAGAGAGAGAGAGAGAGAGTCATACACACACACACAAACAGACATACACACACAGAGACATACATACACATATGCATACATACACATATGCACACACACAGACATATATACAGAGGGGGGAGGGAGATGCGGGGTGATGTGGACCGCAGCTGTGACTTGGTCTACTCGCTTATCCTATGCGTGGCCAGAAGCATGAGGTATTCACAGACCCTAAGAAAGCTTTTTGAGCTCAGCTCATCCAGCAGGCAGTGCTTGCCTGAGTAGCCACCCTGTGTGGAGATGGGAGCATGCCTTTGACTGCGCTGTCTGTCTTGGATCAAGCACATCCTTTGCAGCTGACTCTCCCTGCTTCCTGGTCAGGGTGGAGCAAGAGCCTGTGTTCTCCTTACGTGCAGCGTGGAGCTGGGCCACCCTCGCCTCTCTGTGAAGGGTGCCTCCCCCTCCTGTCATCCGCTCTGCCACCTCTGTTCCCACCGGTGTGGGAACCACTTGTTCCTGTCGGAGGAGTCAGTTGTGACAAGAACATTAATTTCTTTGCACAGACATGTGTCCTTGTCACTCGTAAGAAACATTGCCATGTTGAACACTCATCTGCACACAGAAACAGGTGACAGTACTTGGTTCCAGAACAAGCCATCCAACAGAGGGGGGTTGGGGATGACAAGCCGGTGATGATCTGTGCTTACCCCTTAGGCCATGTGACAGACCCTACTGCAAAGCTCAGGTCGCTGCAGGTCACTTGATCTTTACTATTGTCAACTCCTTCACAGTTAAAGAAAATGTAATAATGACCTTCAATCCAGTAAGTTTGCCACAGGGAAGAGAATGAGTTTCTGGGTATAGAAGAAGAAACTGATGTTTTGAGAAGTTTAGGGAATCTGACACTCCCTTCTGACCTCTATAGGCTCCTGCATGCGCATGGTGCACATATATCTTGGTGAACACATACACACAAAAAATAAGTACACGAATGTATATATTTAAAGTCACCCTCTTTCAAGTAGTGTCTTTTGGAAAATATAAATTTAGATTAATTCCTGGCAAGGCTACAAATAGGACCTGTTAGATATTAGACCACAGGCTGAACACAAAGTTAATAACATATTGACCTAGTTAAAGAGAACTGTTTCTATCTATTCTAGACAAAGTTTGTAGGGGTCTGGTATATAAATTCAAAATTCCACCAAAATTGTTATCCTAAGCACAGAAAGTAGAATGGGTTTCAGTTGATGGTTGACAGCTGAACCCACCTCCGTATATAGATTTCTTTAGTAGCCAAGGCCATGTCCCTCAGTGGTAACTAACATGGGCCAAGGAACTTCAAACTGAGGATTAATTAGGTATTGGCTTAGGTTGGCTTTAAGAAGGCAAAGTCAAGGGTACATAAGATGTGTTCAAGTACCCACAGAGAGACAGGGGTATCAGTGTAGTTTATACTAATAAACCCTTAACAACAGCATCTGTGTGACAGTGGAAATTTGAGTTGCTAGGAGCAGGCCATCTCTGGTTGGATTTAAACAGAAAGGTGGCCTTGCTTGCTCTTATTTCCTACCCAGGCAAACCCAGGAGGATCCTCCTATGCCCCACAGACAAAGGTGTCCTGTACACATGTATCAGTGATATGTGGTAGGGGAGAAAGTATGTGTGATGTTTTTCTCTCCTCTGTTCTTAGCGGGGACAGACCCTTGTCGCTGGAGGCAGGCTAACAAGAGAAAAACAAACACAAGTCTAATGCCGGCATTGTCTGCTTCCTGTACAGATGTGAGATAGCTCAGAGAGGAGCTGATCTCCGGAGAGATCTCAATGTGTTATCTTAGACCTGAGGCTTTAGCACATGCTTCTCTAAGCCTGAGAAGAAAGCGGGGTGGGCGTGAGGTAAGTCCAGTTAATAAACCAACCAGGGAAAAAACCAAGAAACAGGGGCACTCTTTGTACTGTAGATTTAAGTAGAGCAGACTTCTGAGGTAAGCACCTCTGGTCATTCAGGGTCACTCTTGATAGTATAAAGGTCACAACCGCGCCCCCCACCCCGTCCCCCTGCCCCATTTACAGTAAATCACTCACAGATATAAATGCCTCCCATGGAGATTTTTGAAGTGACCCCTGTATGTACACTTTCTTAAAAGCAAAATAGGAAGCAAAACCAAACCAAATCAGCTCAAAATAAGTTTTGCACCCCAGAGGCATGACACGAGACGGGCAGTAACATGTTGGCCTCTGGCAGTTATGCCCCACAGTGGTGTGTAGTGTGAGCTGACTACCATGGAGAGTGGCACTGCGATCCTTTAGGACCCCTCTTCCGTAAGGCTGAGAGCGGCGTTCATTTACGAGGCCTGCCACAATGAGGTGTCATGGGCAACAAGACCTCATCGCCTCACAGTTCAGAAGGTCGAGGTCAGTGTGTCAGCAGGCCGGCTCCTTCTTGCAGCCTTCCCTCCTTAGCCTTCTGATGCTCTTTCCCATGTGCTGTTAATCAACTCTTCCCTTTTAGTTTATCCGTGATCAGATTTCCCCCTTTATCAGAGCAGTGGTCCCCAGGACTAGGTCCCCGGGATTAATAAGGACAGCTGACATGATCACCACTTCAGAACCCCAGCCTCTGCACTCTGGGTTTTAGAAAGTAGGGATTTAACATATGCATGCCGTGGTCCCAACTCAGCCCCTAGCAGGGAACCCCTCCTAACCTGGGTGCCAATGAGAAAGCCCAGGCACAGAAATTGGGCAAGTATGGAGCTTGGTTTCAACTGTGGACAGGTCCAGGCTTTTTAGTCTGAACTGGGCAAAGGTCTATGGAAATCCAAACCTGCATCTGTGACAGGAAAGCTGAGGTGTCCGGAAAGGAGGAAACCCAGAGCGGTTATGTCAGGAACAACACCGCACTGGCACAGAGATGTGGAGTTGGGAATTGGCAACAGGTGCTGACTGAGTGTCTGGAGCCGGCAAGGGCACAACATGAGGCTGCGTCGCATTTCTTTAAGGTCCTGAGCGGAGAGAGCCCTTGATCAGAGCTGCGTCTGGTGTACGTACAGCAGCAGGCATAAGCTCTTCAAGGCCAGAAGCACAGGGACACGGCCCAGGAGCCACTTCTTCCCCATGTTGCAGAGCTGCCACTAATATGAACAATGGGAGGCCTGCTTGCCGCTAATTGTTCTCGGAGAAGACAGCGATCCTCGCATGAGCGTTCAGGCACACGAGAGACATTATCAACACCGTCTGAAACATCACCAGCTCCTGTACAGGATGGAGCTGCAATTGTAAATCCATTAGTGCCGTGCATGAGGACTAAGAACCTGCCCGTGTGCCAAGGAAGCTGACGCGCTTCTCTGCGACAGAAGTATATACCCTGTGGGGGAGGGGGAATGATTCTCTTCCTGCGCAATTAGGTCTGTCTCTCCATTTAAATCATGTTTAATAATCCTCTGATCAGTAGATCATTTTTAAGTGTGAATAACATAAGTCCGTGTTTATACTGGGCGTGAACTCTTAGACAAAGGGGAATGTTTTAGATCTTGACACCCATCTTCCCCTAAATAATGGTTTAATAAACAGCCTGGACCTATTTTGCGTGGACAATCCCTGGGTCTCTGCAGAGCTGTCCTGTTCTGCCATGCAATTCAGGGGTCCACAACCTACAGTCCATGGGACAGGTCTAGCTCTGGCCTTTGTGGATGGAGTTTTACACTCAGTTAGGCACTGTCCAAGGCTGCTTTTGCACTGCACTAGAATTGAGTAGCTGTGACACGGTAGACCTGAAGAGGTTGAATGTATCTGGACGGCCCAATCAGGGCTGTTTTGGGATCCTGGCCTGGCGCCTCATGGAAACAGTTCCTTCTCCAGGACAGCAAGACATCCCACAGGGATATGAGATCCTGTGCTGTCAGCTTGCTCTGCCCAACTCAGAAAACCAGTGATAAATACCAATGGACCTGCCTGTGTTCTTGATTGTTTCCTTGACTGGAGGGAAACAAAGACTTCGTTGGGAGCTGGGATGAAAGCCACCCATGCTATAGTTTGGTAGGAGAAAAATCTGGTTACCTCTTCCTGCCCAGCTCCTGAGAACTAGAGCAGGGCTGAATCCTAAAGCAGTGGACTGATTGGTTTGGTGGAGGAAATTTCGAGAAAGGACAGCATTCAGACTGTGTCATGGTTACCGAACACTGCTGTTGTCCGTATCTACGGTGGGAGGGAACAGTAGATGGACGAACAGAGATAAAATATGTTCAGTCCAGCAAGAGAAAGTGCGTGAGCTGAGCTTAAAGCCACAGGCCTGAAGGATTCATAAGTGGGAAGCCTCACTCTGCACCAGGACAGTGGCAGGGTGCCAGAGAGCCAGACGCCATCTATTGAGCTCTTCAGCGTGTGACAATACATGTTCAGTTGAAAGTGGGGAGTTGAAACCTAGATGCCGGCACAGGTGATCCCTGCTCTAAAATGGCCGCCCCAGAGCTGCCTTGAAGGTATATAGAGGCCTCTGCAGTTGTGTTCCTTTGGGGCCAGGCTACATCTAGAGCTCGCTGCAAAACCTGTCTGCATTGTGCATGGATTACTGCTTGAGCAGGCATGAGAGATGTGAGAGTCGGGGAGGAGTGTGCCACTGTGTCAGAGGGCCAGGCAATGTGTGGCAAGGCTGGATTCCCTGCAGGGAGGTTCTGAGAGATCATCTCGGGGAGCTATGAAGAATCCTAAGTTGGAGTAAAGATCTCAGAATGTTTGGGATGCCACAATCACGTGAGACCTATCTAGGAAAGCTGCAGACATGGTCTGGAGCCTTTATAAAAGGTTGGTCACATGTCTGTAAGTGACAGAGACAGAAGTATAGGGCTGCCCATTATACCTAGGGGATTCCTGCGTGAGCCCCAGATGTTGGATATGGAGCTAGAGGATTTGACATCTCTGCAGCAGTTCAGTCTTGCTTTAGTGTAGTTTTTTCTTGATAAGTCTCCATTCTTGTTTGGATTTTTAGTCTTGATACTATAAAACAATGTATATGTATGTGTGTGTGTGTGTGTGTGTGTGTGTGTGTGTGTATGTATATATGTACATATGCATGCATAGAGATGGGCTAAACGCGTTATGAGATGAAGATGATAATTTGGGTACCAGAGGTACAAGGTTCTAAGTTACAGCCATTTAAATGTCAATTTGACAAAGGGTAGAGTCATGATGGCCAGACTTTATTGTCAATATGGCTGGATTCAGGATCCACATGAGCATTTCCAATGAAGTTTTACTCAGGGAAATGCTACATTCAGGAAAAGACCCTAAATGTGGGTAACACCATCCCGTGGGCTGGAGTCTGGGATGGAAGAAAAAGAATTCATTTCTCTCTTCCTGTTGATTGTGGACGCAATGTGACCAGGTGCCTCACGGTCCTGCCTCTGTGTCTTCCTCATGATGGTGACCCGAAACCTTAAAACTCTGAGCCAAAATAAGCCTTCCTCCCAGGACATGGTCCTGTCAGGCATTTTGTTCACCAACAAGAAAGGAACCAAGATTGACCTCAATTCTGTCGTGGGCAATGCGTTTTACTCATGCGTGAACAGTAATGTCTGACTTAGTAAGCACCATGACAGAAGAAAGATACGGAGGGATGCTGAGTCTATCTGGATGCCCATACTTTCTGGTGCTAGTCTGGGCTTCTTTCCTCTGAGCTACTGTTCTCTTCAGTCTCCTCCAGAGTCTCTTTCCTGAAGGACTGACTTATGAGGTTTCAACTGCTTTTTCTCTACCACCTGGTTATATATCAGAAACCACAAGGGCTTGAGCATGGGCAAAAGAAAGCTTCTAGGCTGTTCTCTTCCCTTCCCCCTCCCCTCCCCTACTCACCTGTCTGTATCCCCAGGACCACATGTCAGCCCCTTGCCTTAATTGCAGCTGACTCTTAACCAAAGGCTACGTCCAGATAAGCTGAAATGTCCCCGGTCAAAACCATGTTGTCATCTGCCTAGGCTACAGAGCACGGAGCTTAGCAACTCTGTCCACTGGTTTATCAGTGGTTCCCTCTCATGATTTGGAAGCTACAGATTCCTGTTTTCTAGTCTGCACCCACAAAGGGCATGTATCACTGGCCTTGGGAAAGAACCAAACTCGAAATAGAAAGGATCGCTCCTATCGAATGAATGCGGCTTGTCGAAGCTTCACACGGCAAGTGATTTGTAAACTGAGTTGTTGATAATCAAGGAGCGTGTGCACCCTCAACTAGGTTAAGCATTTACTGAAGAGTTTGTTATCTGGGAAACCTAAACTTAGCTGTGGCTGTTGTGGAAGGCTGTGCACCTTGATGAGGTTGGCTGTGAATCTGAGTAGAAACTACTTGACTTATACCTCCTTCCCCAAGCACCAAGTCCAGAGGGAATAAAAAGAATCATTTACCTAACTGACCATGGATTGAGGGACAGAGCAAATGGTAGGAGTGGAGCGTGGAGACTGGGATGAGGACTGAGGTGAAGGGACTGTAGACAAAGTTCTGGAACGTCACATGACTCCTAGGCACCTCTGTAGCTATCCGCTTTGTTCTTCCTTTTTGACTTCTTCCAGAGGGGATTTTAAGTGATGGAGAATGCATGGCAGATGAGGCTTCAGCTTTGGTCCATAGGGTGCATTTGACCATAACTATGGTTGGTCCGGTGGTCAGGTGGGAGGGTGATGGAGTCCAGGAATGTGGCTCAACAAAGGCTATGCATAGAGGCCTCTGCAGCTGAGAACTCCGCCCATTTGAGTCCCAAATGTCAACTGGGTTGAAGTTGAGAAGCCTTCAAATGAAGTGAAAATGTAATAAATGTGGCCTCGCAAGAGTCATGCAGTGAAGTGCCCGGGCAGATTGTAGGAAAATATGTCCCAATAGAAGGCTCATCTCCTGCAAACTGACATGTCTCCCAGCCCCTCCTCCCCTCACATATGCAAATTATTTGACTCTGCTCCTTTTATTTTTTTAACTTCATGTGGCTAACATTCAGATCAATTTCAATACAGTTTACCTAGGAAAATTTTTCCAGACCCATCAAGAGAAGAATAAGAAATATCACGCGCGTGCCCCCATTTTTTACATTTAAAGTTGGTGGCAATATAGAAGTTGATAGAACACTTTAGATTTCTCTTTTTTTGGTTAAATTCTGTTTGATTTGGTTAATCTCAGTTGAAGAGGAGTTTAACACTGGGTCTTTTAAGAGAGATCATTCCTCTATTAATGAGATCCAGGCCTATTCAAGGAAGAAAAATGATTAAAAACTAAAATGTCCCCTTGCTGTTATTCAAATGAACACTGGCAAAGGGGTGGTATTTTTGAAGCCCGAACCCTCTCTCTCCCTTCATTTTTTTTAATCCATCCTAATTGACTTGGACCTGGTTCATCCTGGGTACGTTGTGTTTTCTTATTGTAACGGTCCTTTCCTGGCAAAATCATTTCCCTCACTAATGAGATCCATCCTCCTAGGATAGGGAGAGAATTTAAAACACACCCACTGTTCTTGCCCGTTCATTTGAATAGAACCAAAGGGCCCCCTCTTCCCAGCATCCTATCAGAGAGCTGGAGTTGAGCTCATTAACAAAGACGCTGTTTTACTCCAAAGAGCCCTTGGCATTGAGGCATAACCTAGATTTGAAAGTTGTAGGATGCTGAGCCCCTGCTACTGATGCCGCATCCTGAGCTGTGAACTCCTGACACCTGAGGTCTCAGGAATGAAGTATTGGTCAGGGTGGGGGCTACCTGTGTCTTCTTTTACCAACCTGTGGCTCTTCCTCTGTGAGACATTCTGTCTGGGATGTTTCTCCCCTTTGAGTGGCAAGGCCTTCACCGCATAGTGGCCATTTCAGACATGAGGGCCTCTAACCTTCTTTGCCTGGAGTCCTTGCTTGGTCAGCTCTATCCTTGCTTCCACCCTGTGCTGCCTTTCTCCCTGGGGCTCAGCTTCTAGATTTGCCTTTCAGCTCCTTGCAGACTTTCTGCTCTTCCCACTGCAGCCGACCCTCTCACCTCAGACAAGCCCTGTGGTAGATACGCTGCTGACTATAGCCCCAGGTACCTGGCCACTTTGGATTGATCTTCCTGCACTCTCATCTTTCAGATACACTTATAGATTAAGAGGAAGCAAGGGGAAAGAGTTAGTGGATGCTATCCGAAATGCCTTATTTTGATTTCAAGCATGTCCCCCATCCACCAACGACGTTGGGCCAGTGCCTTATGCTGGGAGAAGAGTCTCTTAAGTTTTCTCAATGTGTTTCTTAAGTTCAGAGATTATCCATGAGATTCAGGCTTCTCTTCCTTGGGACTGTCTGTGGGGGAATGTTTGCAGTCACATATTTCCTTCATATTCATAGGCTCACAGGCTTTATTGACGATTCCCAAAGCTCAGGTCTCCTCTCTTGCCATGAACCACTTCATATCCAAATGTCACTCTGTGGGAATTGGAGCTCAGGAAGCAGGTACAGGGTACAATGTGGCTTTGGCTATTGCTTCAGCCTCAGCTGTATTTTCCCTATGACTTTGACCTAAGAAGGTCACCTCTTCTACAAGAATGCATGATTGTGACAGGTTCGCTTCTGGCTTGAGGGTCTCAAGCTCCAGGAGTGCCACAGTTCTTGACAACCCTGCCTATCTCCTGTTTCTGGAATACTCTTTATATCTGCTTGGAATTCATAGGCCGAGAACCAAACCTCTACGTGAGACTATCAGGAGTGTTTGGGGGTGAAGGTGACAGAACCCTTGTGAATGAAGTTAGTCTTTTTATAAAAGAGGCTTCAAAGACCCTTCCTCCCTCTCGCATGTGCGGATGTTGTGAGAAAGACCATCCATGAAGGAGAAAATGAGGTCTTACCAGATGCTACAATCTTCTTTATCTCAGACCCCCAGGTCTTCAGATTTGGGGCAGATTATTTCCCATTCTGCACAAAGAGAGCATAGCTCATCTTCAGATCTGCAGAGTCTCAACATGAGCATCCATGTGGATAGGAATGAGCCGTGACCAACCTCAGCAGGCATCCACAAGTGGTAACTGCTCTCCACCATGTCTCCTTAGCCACCACCTCAGAGGGATGGTTGACCACAGCTGGATAATTCTATCATTGGTGACAAAAGTCACAGAGACAAGGAATGTTCCTAACACAGCTGCCAATGAGAGAGATCAGTAGGATGCCCTTGTCTCTTTTTCAGTGGCCGGTTACACCCACAGGGACCTGGGCTGTGCTTGGCTTGCATTTTGTAAGTAGCTCAGTGAATCCAGTTGCGTGAATATGAATTTAATGCATGTATTTGAAGGGAAACATCAAGTGACAATCTGTGCCCACCTTCCTGGCATTAGAAATTTCAGTTTTCCTTTCTCTTCAGCTCTTCAGTGTTGCCAGGATAAAAAAAATGAATGCAAATACTAATTGTAGTTATAAGCACCATGAGAGGCAACCCATGACCCTCCATACCATATATGTGTGTATGAGAGAGACAGAGATAGAGACAGAAAGACACACACACACACACAGAGAGAGAGAGAGAGAGAGAGAGAGAGAGAGAGAGAGAGAGAGAGAGAGAGAGAGAGAGAGAGAGAGAGAGATATTTCTATCATTTATGCTGGTTGGCCTCCAGGCGTCCATGAATGTAGCTTGTTCTTCTTAAAGCATGCTGTGCCTTTTGCCCTTCTTCTTAGTCTGTTTCGTATGATTACAGAACAGAATCTGAGGTTGAGGAATTTAGGTAGGTTTTGTGTTCTGGTACAGGTGGCTCTCTGCTTCCAATAACAGCTTGTGTCTGGGTTCTCTGGAGGGGAGAGACTCTGTGTCCTCATGTGGTAGAAGGAAGAAGAGCTAAAACAGATATGAAACAACCTTAATAAGGATGTCAAACGCAGCCATGAGGGGAAGACCCTTTAAGTCCTACTAACCTTTTATAAACCCTGCCTCACAATCTGAATCATCAGACAGTAAGTTTCAGCTCCTGCATTCTGGAGAAGACCTCTTAATCTCACTCCTTCATGTGTTGACTGCTGTTCGTATCTAAGATGTCAGAGGAGCATCATTTTTAGAAAGTTCTTTCCCTGATCCCATGGTACCCAGTGTCCCTATGTAACATCAAAGTCAAACGAATCTGAGAAGGAAAACCAGAGTGATTTAAATGACTCTGATTTTGCTTAAATGCATGTATAACGTGTCTGTTAATATTTATTGACACCTGCCCCTCCCAGACATGAAGTAACTTGCTTCTTGTGCTCTATGAGCATTATAAGGAAGGTTTCCTTCTGATAACTGAAGCTCATTCATAAAAAGACATACAGTACATGTCTCACTGTCTAACGAGACTCTTAATTCAAGAATCCAGCAGCAAAGGAAGTCCATATGTCAATGTAAAAGCCATATATACAGGTACTGTTAGTGACCACTTGATAAGAGGTCCTGGCCTCGGCTATCAATTAGTCCAGTCACTAGTGACAGAGATCCTGGGATGACTCCAGCCCCAGTCATTGGAGACACCCTGAGCAAGGAGCCTCTAGGATATCTCAATAGGTTCAGGCCAATGAGAGATGAGAAGAATGGTACTTATTAGGACACAGTTGCTATTTACAATTCTGAAGTTTGGGGAGTTACTGTTTCAGTTATAAATAATCAACATACTTATTATCAATAATAATAAAAAAGCAAACACATGAGGCTTTTTTCAACCATTCCTACTGAAATCCAACTCCACATTCTTCATACCATATTTGTATTTGAGTATGTGGCTTATTTTTTTTAAGATTATGCATTAATAACAACTTCCATTCCCTATAAAATGTTAATATGTTTTTATTTTATTTTATAGGCATTTTAGATCTACAAGGGCATGGCTTAGGGATTCCTACATGCTCCATCCTCAGACTTCCCTAGTTGATGCATAATTACTAAATAAGGCACAAGCTGTGGTCAAATTCCCTTGGTATCTACTCCAGAGTTTCTATGCCAGATTCCAGCTTGGGAACCACATTATGTTTGGGTGGCCTGGCTTGCCAGAGTCCCCTTGTCTAAGATAGTTGCCTGCACTTCTAGTTTTGGATGACCTGGCAGTTTGGATATCGCTTGGAAATTTGTAGGATTTTCCTCAGCAGGATTGAGTGGTTTGGGAAAGGAGATCAGGAAGGCAATGTGTTCTTTCACGCTGGAGAAGGCGCAGGTCTGACACAGCTCTTCACTCTTGCTGTGGACTTGAGCAAGCTGGTGTTGGCTAAGGGAGGGCCCGTTAGCTCTTCCCTTCAGGTTACTCTCCTCCCCTGCCCCTCTGCAAACTGTGTTCCGGGGAAGCCTCTCAGAGCATACAGGAGCTGGGGGAGTTGTGTTCTCCTTGCTTATGGGTAGACTATTTACATAAAGTATTTGAACTTTACTTACTTTGGAAATTAATTAGCGTCTTCCTCATCATTCATCTTTTTATGTCTTGTGATCCAGTGCCACTTAATTTAGTTTATAACTCACATGTTCCAGGCTTGGATCCTCTGGAGAACTTTCAGGTGGCCTCATGTCCCGTTCCTATCTCTCTATCATCCTGTGACTTTTGGTAAACCATATTTTCTGGTTCTCAAGTATCCTAGGTTCGTGTTGTGTATTACCCATGCACAGCCTATTATTCCAAGAACTGGGAAACATTGAACACAGTTTTGCACAGCTCCATCACTACCTCAATTGCTCAATTATTAAAGGAAATATAACATCCTAATTATCTTCAGAAATGCATAATTCATTTGTTGACAAGTGATTAAGACCATTAACCAACTGACATACATCCTGTGAAATGCAACATAGCAAATTTTACTTACCTTAAACAATGATGAGGTGAAATCTTGACAGAGCATGTTTTGTTGTATTTATCCCAAGAATGTAATTGGATTTTGGTATCAGGGCAGGTGGTTTTATTTGTAGATCCAAGGTGCACATATAAAATAGTCATCTCTGCAAATACTGAAAGGAAGCTGAAAAAAATGAAAGCATGCATCTTATTAAAATACTAACAAACTTAATAATTAAAAGCCTAAGAACCCAATAAAATTGCACAAAAAGACAAAAACCAACTGGAGCAACAACAACAAAAACCCCTTGTGACTGGAATGGTGCCTCCGCCATTAAGAGCACTAGCTGCTCTTGCAGAAGAGCCAGGTTTGGTTTTCAGCACCACACAGTGACTCACAACCATCTGTAGCTCTAGCTCTAGGGAATCTGACACACTTTCCTACCTGTGTGGACACCAATGCAATGGACATCCATACATGCAGACAAAGCACACATACGATAAACTAAATATAAACAATTTTAAAATGTACAAACCATTGAGTAAACACTTCACCACTGAGGACACACACACAGCAAATACATATGTGAAGGACTAGCAGCACTATTAGCCATTGGGGGGAAATACAGAGTCAAGGTTTAATGAGTTAAAACTCAACAGGGTGAAGCTGAAGACTGAGACGCCATGTGCTGGTGAGGATGTGGAGAGTCTGATACTCTTATTCATTGATGATGGGAGTGTAGAATAGTGTAGGCATGTTGGAACATGACTCAGTGATTTTGTACCACATCCATCCTACACTGGTCTCACGGCCCTGTCCTTGCTCTCATACGGATTTATCTAGAAGGGGAAACACGCTGACACCAAGACATGCGCAAAAGCGGCCTGAGCTATTCCGTTGTAATAGTTGTAATAATTCCAAACTGGACAGGACTCTGCAGCCCATTGAGAGGTAGAAGCAAAAGAAGGTAGCTGGAGGGTCAAACAGAATTCAGGATGTATAAAGTAATTCTTAAGGAAACCAGAAGCACTGTCAGCGAATTAGGAGTGAAAAGGGATAGGTGGATGGATAGGTGCGTTGTGATGTGTCTGTCACATAGACTCCTTACCCAAAGAGGAAGAGATGCAGATGTCAGTCTTTATCTATAAGACAGATGCACTTCCTTAGCTATGGATAAAGATGTAAATCAACATTTAGAAGGCGTGGCCAGCTTGTGATTACACATATACTACAGGTAAATACATATACTTTCCCACTCATAAACGAGCATCAGCTCAGTGCAGGCATGCAAGGACCATATCCCTAAGGTCTGGAGTAAGATGAAGTACTGTTGCCAAAGTTGTTGTGAAATGAATAACCAAAAAAAAAAAATTGGAAGCATTGGCTCCCATCATCAATATTAATGCCAGGAAGTGAAATGTATGGGAATAAAGTTAATAACAAATAAGGAAACCCTTTAAACGGAGACTATTAATACCCTGGTAAGAGACACAAAGAAACAGTGAAACAGGCTCTAATGTTGAGCCCTTGAGGGTACGTCTTACAAACATTTGGGAATACACATGGAGAATCCAGGTCTTCAGTCAGAAGTTAGAGAAGCAGATAAAATGCAGGTACTCTCCAGATTTGTACAGTTGCTCTATTGAAGATGGGTCCCTTTGGTCACTCACAAGTGTCATTTTCATATATATGATTTCTTTCCCATCTGGTCCCCTGTGGGCAATAAAAGCTTTGGTTACTGATTCCCCGTGAGAATTCTATGTTAGGATAATAGCAGATAGCATAGCCTCTATAGGTGAAGAAATACCACATTCTGTTTCCAAGTTCATGTTGGGTTCTAACAATCAACTAGCAAATGAATGTCACTCACCCAAGCTTCAGGTATCAGAATGGCAGCCAGTAAAGTAATAGATTTTGCCAAGTGGTCAAAAGGATGTTTCTGGGCTCAGAACTTTCAGCATGGCCATGGGCCACCACCTCCAGACACCACATACTCTTGTCCCAGGAAACAGAATCTTGGAGAGCACTTGAGAAGGGCTTATCAGAAAGAATACAAGGCTGGACCACATCATCTACAGCACCACTTCAGCCTGGACTTCTTATTCTTGGCCAAGGTCTTTGTCCCTTCCCTTCTTCCTAATACTGTGAAGTGTAGTGGAGGGGTGTGTCCAGATGCATCCAGATGCAGACTGAGTCATTGATGCTCCTCTGATCTCACTGTCTGCTATGAGTATTTTACTGACACATGGCATTTTACCATATCATACTGTGCCATATGTAAATTTCTCTGTGCCTGTCTTCTCACTATGGGCTGAGGAGTCTGCTTTCAAGATCTTCCCTTAGGACATCTGGTATCCCAACATGCCAGGCAAAAGATAGGGTATCCCTTCTAAACTGATGCTTAGCATCCAGTCAAACTAAGTTAACTAAGAGTTGACAGTGTTCTTAACTGATTCCGTTTTTATTTTTTACCTCCCTCTTGTTTCACCTTGATCCATCACTTCCTCTTTGACTCAGTAGTGCATATTTTCCCCTAGGACGTTAAATTTCTAGGATAATAATGTTTGTTTGTTTTCCAACTAGCATGGTTCCTCCTCCTGACAAACAGGAAATGACAGAGTATGGGATCTACTTCTCCCCCTGGGAGATTCCTTTTAACTTAGAGTCGAGAACCAATTGGTATTATTCATTTAGTGGAGGTAAATTACAGATCATGTTTCTGAGATATTGATAAAAATAGTGATTAGCAATTGCTTGCTTAATAGAGAAGAAAAGGTCTGCCTGGGGTCTAATGGGAGTTGACAGGGTTGTTTTATTAGTATTCATAATTGATTCTTGATTTAAGTGGCAGCCATCTTAGTTTAAAAGATGGCCCCTAACAGGAATGGACAACCGGTAATAAAGACCCTTCAATTAACATGGCTGAGCCTTTCGTGTATAAATCTGCCTTGGAACTGGACATTTATTTTTCAAAATACAATATTGATCTGGGCAGATCTACTTCAGATAGCCTGAAAACGAGGGAAGTGGCGCTCTCCAGCGCTCTCTCTTCCACTCCATCTTTTCTTTGATGGTTTTTACAGCCTTGGTCAACATTGTTGCCTTCTGTGTATTGTTCAAATGCACACACACAAAACAGAACAATGAGGCTTCTTTAAAGCACATAACTCCAGCACACTCTATTTTAAAGGAGGGTTTACATGAATAGCTAAAGACTTGAATTTTAGCCTCTGAATCCATCCTAAAGCCAACAGTTATTTATTAAGCATGTGTGTGGTACTTGTGATGTGTCAGGTCAGTGCTTTGCAAACATTGGCTGAATTAATCCCCCAAACACTGAGTGGTCTGAGCACTTTGGCTGACCTCACTGTGGATTGTATAGCTGAAGCTCAGAGGGGCAAGGCGTGTTCAGAAGGGACCACAAGCCTGAAGTCAACACGGTGAGCTTCATTCCCAGCAAGTCTTTCTTATCACTTCCGCATTTAGCATCCTGTATCTGATTTCCCATGGACATCACTATCCATTTCTCTTTGAAAATGAACAACACATTTTGGTATGGGACTCTCGCTGATCGAATGTGAACTATCGAAATTATTCACTGTGTGGTTTGAATATAACTAGTCATTCAAACTAACAATGTCTATATTAACATTTCAAAATCTAAGTTTTCTGTTTTCTTCCTTTTCCTCCCTCCCTCTCTCCCTCCCTCCCTCCCTCTCTCCCTCCCTCTCTTCTTTCTTTCCTTTCTTTATTATCTTTCTTTTCTTCTTTGTTCTGATATAGGGTCTTTTTTTGTAGCCCTGGATAGCCCGGAACTCTCTATGTAGACCAGGCTGGTTTTGAATTCTCCAAGATCCATTTGCCTTTGCCTCCTGAGTAATGGGATTAAAGATCTGTGTTACCATTCCCAGCTGTATTTCCTCTTTCTTATTTATTGATTCTAAAGTGAGCATATATTTATGCTATAAATCAAGCATGAAGAAAAGTAGAAAGTAAATTCACTTGACAATCTACAATCTAAATGCAAATGCTTAACACTTTAAAATATTCTAGTAGTATTGCTTAATTATATTTGTACCAATAAAAAAAATCATACTGTGTTTTAAACACGGCTCGGTAACATGTTGAATTTGTCAATGCTGAGTAACTGAAATATTCAATGCCATCGGAGAATTCAGGTTGCCTTTTTGTCGGCTGCATACCTGTCCATTGGATAGATATACCACAATTTATTTAACAAAAATAGTCTGCTTTAATATTTATTTACACCATTCTCTTAGTCTAAGTCAGGGATGCAATCCCAAGACTTCATATTTTCTAAGCCTCAGTGAATTATTCTGTGTTATATGGGCAGTTCCTCAGAAAACTCCACTGTGAAGGCCCTTGTAACTTCCTCAGGAGTAAAGAAGAAAGATGGGTATTCTGCTTTTGCCTTCTGAGGAAAAGTAGATTAAATTACATGTGAAGACTGTATTAGGCCTTCTTTTTGCCCAGAAGGTAGGGTTCTGGGCCCTGAAGGGGATGAGTATGGAGAACAGGCAGAAGCAAGATGCTGTCAGTGGTCCCCAGTCTCTTCCAGAGCTGTTTCCAACTTCCCGGTCATGCCTGTGTCCCTTGCTGGCCCTCAATGGAGTCTGCAGGTCCTACTCATTCTAAAGCCAGAAGGAAGTGTCCTATAGCTGTCAGCTAAGGGAACTGCCTGAGTCAGCTTCCTTGTGGGAACACGCAATGATCGTGGTTACTGTGCACACCAGCAAATATCCTGCTCAGAAATGTAAATAAAAATGCTAGGTGGTTATTATGCCAGACCGAGTCTCTTTATTAAAGGATCCTTGCAACACAGTCTTCTAATGAAATTGGGTCACCCACAGACCTTTCATATGTCAAGAAAGAGCCAGGTGAGGAATTGGGGCAGACAGATTTTTTTCACTAGAGAGTAAAGTGGAAGTTTCCTGATTTTTAATGCATTTAAAATGTGTCTTCCATATCTACATATCGCTTTTATTTTATCTCTGTATTTTGCATTTTGTGTGTGTGTGGAAAGTGAGAGGGGAGGAAAGAGATCCTTACTTAAAGTGCATAATCCATATTAGAGATGTTAATGCCACATTGTCTGAGATATTCCAACTGTATGGAAGTCCACTGAGATGTAAGACTGGGCCTGGGAAGAGCTTCTTTAATGGGATTAGATTAATTAGCTATATACGGTACCTTAATTGTAAGCTTTTTAACAATAAATCGATTTTTAGAAACTAAAAAATAAACCATTATCAGAATGCTCAGATTGGGGGGATGGGGTGCTGTGGACACTTCACTTCTCAACAAGTAAAAGTTCCAAATCCGTCACCTATTAAAACAGCAATACTGATCTCCCGTGAGCACAATGACTTAGCCAGGCAGAGTTTCTCCAGACTCCCCTGAAGTCAGACCTTGGGAGGTCTGACCAGAAGGTAATGAACTCAAAGAGCTGACAAAAGGGACTCGTTGTTGGGTAAGTCCCAGGGAGACAGAGAGAGGTCACACAGCAAGGGATGGGGCTTAGAAGAAGGTTCCACCATAGGCCCTTAGAAGTCATCTGTGTTACCCAGTAGCTTCTGTGGCCAAAACAAAACACATACCAAAGAATCCAGTTGCCATTTGGAGAACCCAAAACAATACACTGGGTGTGTTTCTACACCAATTTGACCAAGTGTGATAAGATATAAAATGTCATATTGCTACACATAAAAGAGGAGTTTTGGACTCTAGTAGACTTTTTTGGTGTTGCTTACATCTAACAGTGGGAGAGAGTAAGCACACTTTCACAAAAGTGTGGTTTGGATATTTCCTTTTGCAAACCATAGATATAAATAAAAACGCAAACATGCACTAAGACACTGTGGTGGGTAGTCCTGATTGTCTTGTTGATTGGACATGGATTCCACTAAGAGAGGAGATTCTGAGCCGAGCTGTGAGGTCATTTCCAGGAAGAGCTAGGGAGGAGTGAGGTCCTCCTCCAGAGTAGAGGGCAACTTCTCGTGGCAGCCAAGATTTGAGGATGTCCAAGGGAAAGTGATGCTTTCAGCCTGCTGGCCTTTTAACCCTGTTGATGAGGGCATCTTCTCTGTTGTGGTTGTCTTCTCCAGTGAGGAACCCAGCTTCTTTGTCCCTCATCTATGGACTCAGAACCAGCCTTGCAGGCATCTCCCAGGCTTTTACCACCAGCTTGGGAGTACGGAGGCAAATAATCTCGGGGATGAGTAGTTCCAGGTTCTCAGCTTTGCCAACATGGAGGCAGCCATTGCTGGATGCTGTCCTGAAAAGTCACCATGATAGACACTGCCTTATTATGTATTTACCATCATGGTTCTGTCCCTCTGAGGGCGCTAATATGAACTCTCACACACACAAGTACCTGGCTATGCACATATCTGTATGGAGATAGTCAGGTGTCCAGGAGAATAGAGTAGATGAAATGTACACACACATTCACTGCTCTGTCCGACAAGTAGACCTGGTGTGAACCTATAACAAGGAACAAAGGTCACACAAGATCATGTGAGCAGTGTAATGCATTTATTAATTGATATAACGTTAACTTCATGTGATTAAAAACCCTTAATGTTTAATGTTTTCAGAAGTAACCTTGTTCCTTGTGATTGACTGTGCGGTTTATTGTCGGGGACTGTCATTGGAATGCCTGTTTATTCAATCCTTCCATGATCAAAGATGCAGGGTTGAGGATGTGGAGTTCTTGCTAGTGAATTCTGTCTAAATTCCAGAGATCAAAACTAGACAGCCGTTCCCTGTTTCTTTCCTGGAAACTGAGAAAATGAGAGTTGAAATAACATCAAAAGTCAGTGAAAGAAGAAGAAGGGTCACGTGGAAAGTGGGATGCCCCAGGAACCGGGGCTATCTCAGAGGGAGGCCACAGGGACCTGGGTGACCACCGAAGGCAAGGGTGAGGTGGAGGCTAACAGAGACAGCAAATGCAATGTGTGATTTCAACAAAAGCAGAGAAGCCAAGAGATGGGATGGAGCCTGATTTTCTCTGGGGACCAGAGTGTGAAGAAGGTCTGAAAGTGAGCTGAGGTTACAGCCTAGTGACAATTACAGAGCCCTGATCCTGTCGCCAATCACTCTCAGAGAGGACCAGCTTATTGCCCACTGCAGTGGAGCCATGGGAGCTCAGGACCAACATCTGCTTCATATATGAGAGTACCGGGTGTAATAGGGAAAGAAATGTGGGTTAATTTCTTATGAATTATCCAACGTGCTCAACAAAAGCCTGCCGGGTAACTGTAAGCACAAGATTCTAAGTAGCTCAATGTTAACCCTGCTTTTGTCATTATAGGGGGACACTAGCTGCTGAACGAACCTTCAGCTACAGTACCTTGAAAATGCAGGAATCAGAATAGTGTGTAGACTCAAGGTGTGGAGAGAGGAGAGAAAAGATAGAATAGCATTTTAAGACATGGCAGATATAGAGTACATCAGCCCAGGTATAAATAGGTGTTATTTTCTTTCCTCTCTCTCTCTCTCTCTCTCTCTCTCTCTCTCTCTCTCTCTCTCTCTCTCTCTCTTTCTTTCTTTCTTTCTTTCTTTCTTTCTTTCTTTCTTTCTTTCTTTTTCTCTCTCTCTCCCTCCCTCCCTCCCTCCCTCCTTTCTTTCTTTCTTTCTTTCTTTCTTTCTTTCTTTCTTTCTTTCTTTCTTTCTTCTTTCCATTTTAAGCATAACATTTGCTTATTTAATACTCACTGTCTCTATGTGTACATATGTATGTGCATGCGTGTTCATGTGGTCACCTACTGGTCATTTTTTTAGATCTATTTATTTTTATTTATCACATGTGCAGGTATCTGAGGAGTCCAAATGGCATCGGATGCCCTAGAATTTGAATTTGGGGGATTTGTGAACTACCTGATGTGGGTGTTAGGACTGTGGGAGATACTGTCCATGGGCAGGTGATCCTAGGTGCTATGAGAAAGTCACAGGGAGCAAACCAGTGAGCAGCCTTCCTCCATGATCTCTGTATCAGCTCCTGTGTCCAGGTCCTTGCCCTGCTGGAGTTCCTTCCCTGACTTCCCCCTATATTGGACTGCTGCTTGAAGTATATGATACTCTATTCCCTATGTTGCTTCTGGTTGTTGTCTTTCCCACAGCAATAGAATCCTGACTAAGAAACTTGCCATTGGTATGATTGGAAAAAAAACATGATCTTATCAATGGAGGTATTGGTAAAGTGCTCCAGTATACGACCCTAAGCCTATATACATACAGGTAGCTTTAATTCAACCCTGTGGACACAATGACACAAATAAATAAAAAAAAGGGGGATGTGAGGATGGGAGTGAGAGGTGTTGGGCAGATGCTGGGGAGAGTTGATGGGTGTGAGAGGAATATATGGCCGAATTCATCGTATGTAGGTATGACATTTCTAATAATAATATAATATTTATTCAGTCCATTCCATTCTCCTATAGGAAATGGAGACTCAGTGAGGTTCCGTGGATGTTTTGTTTAATATCATTTAAATTTCGATGTGAAATTTAGTGGGAACGGGGACATTATTTTTTGAAGACTTCCAGTGTTAGCCTGTAAACATAGCTACTGCTCAGAGTTGATATTTTTGTTTTTGTTAATGAGCTATGCTAAATGCACTGGACTCTCAAAATCCCCAGTGTATAGAACCATGAGTCTTTGTTTCTAGAATTTCACTGGCTTTGGATGCAGGTTACTGGTTGAGAGGATTCCAGCAACTTTCCCGGTGCAAACAACAGTTTAACCAAAGGCCAAGAACAAGAAGTGAGCTGTTGAGAGCATTGCTATAGACTTGTTAACCAGAGCGCGCTCGCAATGCACATGCAAATGCTTTCGAGCCCAGCTCCTGGCCAGAGATGCTCCTCCCACCTTCCTGCCTTAGTGTTGGCCATAGGGATGTTCTCTGATTTAGCTTCCTTGGAGTGTGGGTCTTCTGAACACTCATTCTGCCCACACCCTGGAGGAAGGAGTGCTACTCTGAGAAGCCCAAAGAGCTCTGAACAGAGAGGCTTTACAGGGGGCACCCCTCCAAGCTAATCACCACCGGTGCAGTGCAATCTCATGAAATCTCCAACAATTCAGGTTCTGAGAGGGCTGGGTGGCTGAACAGCTGGTGGTTCTTAGGAATGCGATGCCAGGAGGGGGTTGGGGGACTCCACGCTGCTCCTTCAACCTGCCCCGTGTCTCTCTCCCATGTGTTCTCTGTGAGAACAAAGCAGGAAGTGTAAGGAATTATTAATTGAGTGATTCGAGTAAACTAGTTGGACCCTAGGACTGGGCTGGGGAACTGTAATTTACAACACGTCAATCAGAAAAACAAGTAAAATGAGCTGGAAGTCCGTGATCAGAGTCTAAGGTCTTGTTCCTGGGCTGTCTGCCTGTGGGATCAGATGCTGTTGGCTACCATCTGCAGCAGTGACAGGAACCTAGAAAGTTCCTTTAAGACATATCTCCCCCCATATTTACTATTCCAGGGAAGGGGCTGGAGAGACGCTCAGTGGTTAAGTGATTGTTCTTCTGGAGACCTAGAGCTCAGTTTCAGGCATCCGGGGTAGTTGGTTTACAACTCTCTGCCACTCAAGGTCCAGGGGATCTGACTGATCTGGCCATTGCAGGCACTTGCACTCATGTGCACCCACCCACCTGCACACAAGTTCTACCTACACATAAGTAAAAATAATAGAAACAAATGACTAAAACTATTCCAGAACAGTGTGTAGAGACAGCTCACCTCAAAGAAAGCTTCCAGAGGAACTGCCGTCTTCTGGCCTCTTAAGGCACCAGGCGTGCAAGTGGTGCTCAGATGTGCAAGTAGGCAAACACGATACAATCAATCAATCAATCAATCAATCAATCAATCAATACAGATTAACAAATAAACAACAAGCAAACAAAGTCTAGGGAATCTGGATTCACTCTAAACAATAACAGCGCCAACAATAATAACAGACATCTAATCACATTTGATCATTAGCACATCACGTTTTTCCAGTTGTGCTGTGGTACAGAGGCATGCTGATGAGAGCCTGCAATGCGCTTGTAATGCGTGGTTGCTTCTGCTCGTGCGTTCACTCACCTTTGTACCAACCTCCCTTGGATATTTTCCCTTGTGTCACCGTCAGTGGATGTAGAATGATTTCTGGCGAGAAATCTTGATCTCTACTCATGGGTTTTAATGACCTAAAGGATGCATTTTAGGACTGGGAGATGGCTTGCATAGTGAAGTCTTGTCTCACAAATGTGAAGAAGCTGGGTGTGGTGCACAGACACACACACGCTCCCATCTGTAATCCCAGAGATGCTCCAATGGTGAGTTGACAATGGGCAGATCCATGAAGCCATTCCACATGTTCTAGGCCAATAGGAGACACCGTTTCAAACAAAGGTTGAATGTCCCTGAGGAAGGTTGGAAACCCAAGGCTGCCTTCTCACCTTTCTCATACATGTGCACATCTGTCCATACCCCTTTGAACCTGCACACATACCCAAATACATTTAAAATTGGATTCTATGTTTATACTTTTCACTAATGTTTTCATTAAAAAAATTATTTTTGTCTGTAAATGTTTTGGTTGCATGCATGTCCGTGTGCCACATAATGGTACCTAGGGCCTGTGGATAACAGAGGACAGCATCGTATCTCCTGGAACAGGAGATACAGATGGCTGTTACTGCCACGTCGATGCTGGTAATAGAACCCTGGTCTGGAAGAGCAGTTATTGATCATAGCTATTGAACCATCTCTCTAGTCCCTCACCCACGCTTCCGGGTATCCTTCCATGTAAAGTCTGACTTGGCCTTACTTCTGGGTGGCACTGGGCATTTTACCAGCAGTGGCTTTAGGTTTTCTGCACTAATTTTCTAGCATAAACAATGCTGTGTTGAAGGCGCTTGCCCTCCTGAGAGACAACCTGGATTGGGCCCTACAGGCTCTATCATGCAGGGTTAAGCACTCATGTCCCAGGCCCTCTGAAAATCACCGAAGGTGTCTTTTTAATCCTTACTTTTCCAAACTCCACTTAGCACATAGGTGATTAAAAGTCAGAGGGAGTCTCACTAGAGGCAAACATGCTCTTAGCAAGAAGGAAAAGAAAGCTTCAGACCAGCTCTCCCCAACTGAGGAGACGATCACTACACAATTATTCAAGTCGCTGATACTCTGTTGAACAGATCTGTTTATTAATGGTGGGCTCATAGTAGTTTCTTAACTAGTAAACATGTGGCATATGCTTTTTACAGAAAGTAATGGCATGGGAACTTCATTAAGTCTCATCTGGGCCAGGAGAAGGCGCGGGAGGGGCAAGGGATACCCAGAGCTGTATATCGTACAGCCGACCATGAGATTAAAATCCAAGGTCAAGTCTTTCAAAGAATGAACCAAAACACCTTTTCCCCTATGGAGATTTTTTGTTGAATGTTGGATGGCAAAGGGAAAGCATTGCCTGTGACAGACAGTTCACTCATGGTTACAGGGCAGGCCACTGAGTGGCCTTCAGGGGACACCTGAGGTTAACCCGCTACCCCTTCACCTCTCTGACCACAGGGAGAATGTCCTCCCTGGACAGGGTCCTCCACCCAAGTCTCCTCATATAAACCCAGTGAGACACCATGACTGCACATTCTTTCATGTGACGCTGCCCAAGAACCCGAGACAGTCACAGAATCCACGGCTGCACTCAACCAATTAGCTGTGCAAACACGTTCTTGAAGACAGATTCCTGAAGAGCCCACACGGTGTTCAAGCACTCTCAAGCATTACTGAGCACCCTTTGCCAGACAAACACACTGGACTAATTATAGCCACTCTTATCTGGTCCTTAATCTCCGTCCTCAAAGGGCCACCGTTAAACTGTACGCCGGTCTACTTCTGGGTAACGCCTGTCCTTGAAGGAAGCAAAATTGGATTCCTTTAAAAAAAATATTTTCTAGATCCAATTTCTCACCATTCAGTCAGAAGACCCTCCAGATAATTAGTGTGAATTAGTGAGGGTTTTGTGGTCATAGCACTTCAATGTCTTACTCATGCTGCCCAGAACTTACAACTGACGGAATGGAAGCCTGGATGGCGGTTCCCTACATCACTTAGGGATTTTTTTGGAAGAGCTTAAATTGTAGCCTTCAGTGAGGTTTCATCTACAAGTAACTAGAACAGGGGGTGGGGTACAGATACTCGGCAAGGAACATACCAAGGTGCAGTTTGTATTCCCACGGTTTCTCAGCTGGCCTGCCAGTTTGTTGTCCCCTCATGTCTTACCCTCAGCCAACAAAGCCAATGACAGTCAAACTTGGGGTCCTGCAGAGAACTCCCTGCTGTGGAATCAGGCCATCATGAGCTCAGCCTGTCACCATGCTCCTCATCTTGAGTCCCGGGACTTAAACTTGGGTCTGGGCCTGTCTCCTCTCCATTTTCCATTCAGCATCTGGCCTCTCCCCCACCAACCCCTGGATGGTTTTCCTGGCACTAGGGACCAGCTCACTGGGGGAAACCTCGAAGCGCTGATGTTTTAGTTAGGCACCCTTGATCTTGCTCTACCAGGGGCAATTTACTCCTAACTTGGCTCCTTGGGTAAGGTCCATCTGGAGATAGGACATCCTTGTTCAACAAGGTGGGTTCTTGGAAGGGGTTCAAATTTCGTGTCTCTGTGGCTGCTGGAACTCCATGCCTCAAGACAAGGGAATCTATTCTATTTCAGTCCCAGGGGCAGAATCAGAAGTCAAGATGTGACCCTGACCCCACCAGCACCCCTTCCCCCAAGTTGTGCCCCTCCTCCCCAGAGAATCTAGAGGAGGATTTTTAACCTCTTCTTTGCTTTTAATGGTCTCTGAGATCCTTGGTGTTTCTTGGCTCTGGCTTCTATCTTCCCCTCACCCCTTTCTCCTCTTAGAAAGGCATTAAGGGCTCAGCCCGGGCTCGCTTTAGACTTGGCCAAACATTTTTACAGAGACGCTACTGCTAAACAATGTCATGTTGAGAGGGTCTGGATGGGCATAAATTTTAGACACGTTCTTGTCAATTTAAAGCAAGCAGAAAACAAAATCTGTATCGGATTGGGTTTTTCAGAGAGGGAGGGGAGGGGGATGTGTGTGTTTGCACAGGGTGACAATGGATGAATGTTTTTATTTATCTCTTACTCAAGCACCACACATCCATGCATTCAATGAAAATTTTATATATATATATATATATATATATATATATATATATATATATATATATATCAAGCCAAGAATAACGCTATAACAAAACTAAGAATAAAACAACCCCTAAGACCTATCTTTTAAGACACTTACTATTCAAAATGAGTTGCAAAAAATGAAAACTAGTATGAATCTTTCAAAGAATAAGTAATAATGGCCAGTGAAGTGGCTTCATGGGTCCACGCACTTCCTGCCAAGGCAGACAAGCTGAGTTTGATGTCTTGGACATACAAGGAGGAAGGAAATAACAGACTCCCTCAAGTTACCCTCTGACCTCCATGAGGCTGAATGGCATATGTGTGCTCTGACCTAAATAAATGCTAAGTATAAAGATTTAAAAAGTAAAATGACTAGAGAGCTGGCAATGAAGCTTAGGGACAGAGCTCTTGCCTGACATGGTGTCTATCCCCAGCCCCATGATGATGGGGGTGGGGGGTGAAGAGAGAGAGAGAGACACACAGAGAGAGAGAGACACAGAGACAGAGACAGAGACAGAGACAGACACAGACACAGACACAGAGAGACAGAGAGAGGAGACACAAGTCAGATGAAGAAAGACAATACATTCAGAAAAAAGAATCTTATAAGACTGTGGAAGACACAGTATACGCATAGAATCTTGAGATTTATATGCATGTAAAGGGGGTTAATAAGAAATAATTCCAGGGACAGTGTCTATACGATAAGGCTAAGAATACCCCCACTCTTTTTTTCTGAATACTTCAACCAAGTTGTATTTCTTAAGGGAACTTGCATGAAGTTGAGCATTTCTGCTTTCCTTGCTCAGCACTGTAGAGCATGTCCTAGCTATAGATTATGAAATAGGACATGTCTCCTGTCATAATTGCCTGGGATTGAATCACCAACAGGATATTTCCATGTGCACAATGAAAACCAGAGCAATGGCTGAGAAGAGCTCAGACTCCAAGGACCTCCATTACTCTTATCAGCTAAGACGATGGCACCACAGGATGGTTGGTAAGGATTGTCAGCCTCACAGGATCTAGAATCCCTGAAGAGACAACAATGTCTGAGTGTGTCTCTGAAGGAAAATCTAGATTAAGTTTGGAGAGATGGGTTAGGGTTCCCATTGCTGTGAAGAGACACCATGACCACTGCAACTCTTCTAAAGGAAAACATTGAATTGGGGCTGGCTTACAGTGACGAAGGCTTAGTCCCTTATCATCACAGCAGGAAGCATGGTGACATGCAGGCAGAAATAGTCCTGGAGAAGGAGCTGAGAGCTCTACATCTTGATCTTCAGGCAGCAGAAGGAATTCGAGTGTCAGTCTGGGCGTAGCTTGAGCATAGGGGACCTCAAAGCCCACTCTCACAATGATGTGCTTCCTCCAACAAGACCACACTTCATCAAGGCCAGATCTCCTAGTAGTGACACACCTTATGGCCAAGCATTCAAACCCACGAGTCTGTGGGGGCCATGCCTATTCAAACCACCACACTCACCTAACCATGGGCAACCGTATCCCGTGGGTTGGGGTTCCAAGCCGAATAAAAAGAAATGGGTTGAGCATGACTATTGGTTGTTTTCTGCTTCTTGAGTGTGGGTTCAATGTGACCAGCTACCTCATTGTCTTGCCACTCTATGTCCCCTGCTGGGATGGACTTGGTACCCTGAATCTGTAAGGCAAAAATCAACCCTTCCTCTCTTAAGTTGCTCTTGCTGGACATTTTGTCCCAGCAAGGAGATGAGTCATTGATCCATGCTGTGTCTGGATTGCATGTGGCAGAAGGATGTGATCTCCCAGAGACTGCGATTTCAATTAAAAAAAAAAACCACCAGAAAATCCAGCCCAGGGAACTCCTACCCATGAGCCACTGGAGATGCAGCTTAGACACTGGGGAGTTAGAAACGGCCACTTTTATGGAGGCCCACGATGCGGCCTGCTTCAACATGCAAGCGCACACGGAGAGAGGATGCCTCTGGATCTCTGCCAGGCAGGCTGCACATCCACTGTTCTCTTAGCAGAATCCTCCAGCAGGGAGCTAAACGCCTCACTGTTTGGAAGAACTCAGAGGGATTATCTATGCTTACAGCTCAAGTTCAAGTCCGGTCTTTTAAACAAATAAATAATTAAAGCCCATTAGCACTTTCTGGGCTCTCTTCTCATGCTTCTTGGGACTCCCATCAAAGCCAAGTTTCGTGTCAGAGGCAGCCGCCACATTGTGCAGGGTCTCGGGGATGCTGCTGATTAATTGCTTTTGCGTTTTGGAAGTGAGTCCAAAAATGTTGTAAAATAGTGTTTGTTTTCGCTCTTGCCAAACCTCGTTTCGGAGGGCTCGGGGCAGAGGCTGGGGGGTGACGTGGGCACACTTGAGACGGTGAGAGATGCAAGCGCAATCAGCCCAGGTGTGCTTGCCAATTCCACTCCCAAAAAGCTTCAAAGACAGGTACGGTCCAGCTTGAGATGGTGGAGGGGGATCCAGACTTGCTCCAACCAGAATGGCCTTAGCAACTACATAGCAACTGAGAGTAAACAGAGAGAGCCAATTAGGGTTCTGAAAACGTCTCGATTTACTGGCAACCAAGAGTCAGAAATAGAAAACCAAGGAGAGGCTTGTCCTCCTCAGCATCTTGGTTGCCAAAGCCCCCGATGAAATTCAGTACCGGGGGAACGGGGCATGCTCTCATCATCGCAGGCTAATTCCATCAGCATCAGTAGCTTGGGCAGGCCTCACACCGAGAGCTGCCTCTGTGCTTCTCCTCTATCAACTCCACATGTTGCCCCTGTGGCCGTCTTTGTACTTAATAGAACTTGTCAAAACATATCTATCAGCTGCACGGAGACCAGACCTGGGTGGTCAGAGAGTACTGGCTGAAGGCACATTGCTGTTCCTGGCAGCGACACGTTCCCCTTACTCTGTCCTCCTCAAATAAAGGGAGATCAACACATAGTGAAGTCACTGGGTTTTAAATAATTTTCACGCTAGCAGCTGGTACTTCATCTGAAGTCTCCTATCTTCACTTTTATCAGGACTTTTTTTTTTCTCCTCAAAATGGTTAGAAACTCATGGTTCCATTTCCTTGCTGGAACTTTTAATACCTTGGATATATGCAAAGTAGGACTATATACGGATATGCATTATTCTATATATTTGCATAAAAGTGTTCTGAGGAGAATGCATATGTACGTATGTGTGCATCTCTACATTACATGATGTTTTATACACAAACTATAACCATTTATTTGTACACTTGTATACATGCATTCTCCTACATGATGGAACATATTTTACATGTGTACATAAGTATGTATAACTATTTCTGTCCCAGGAGTTACAACACAGTATGTCCTTTCAAGAAATTGATCTGTATGGTTCTTGGTGACTTCTCCCTTCCTGGCATCCAGCTTTCCCTGAGCCACATCCAAGGCCACTGGAAATTTTTTGTGGACTCACATCCAGACAGAATTCACCCATCCACTACTGGTCTGGGACCAAAGAAAAGGGATCCTTTGGTGTCCCTGGGAAAATGAGAATTCCTCAACCCTGGCCTCATTCCCTTCTCTGCGAGTGGCCCTCAGATTGCCAGGGCATCAGAGGGAAAGGCAGCGCTTGTTTTCCCGGCACCGTATCGTGAGCTCTGCACCACGAAGCCTGAGGTGTCTGGGTTGGCGTGAGCACAACATTGTAGCTCATCAGGTTTGGCTCTGTGTTCCCACTTTTGAGGTCTGCATAGATTTTAACAGCAAAATAAAACTAACACTAAAGTCTCTCTCAGGCCAACTAATGAGCAAAGTAGGAGAATATAGAAGATCTGGAGGTGTGAGGGTGGATTTTGGAGAGCAAGACAAGAGGGGGCATGGATCAATTTGGGCCCCAATCCAACGCCCAGAAGGTAATACAATGCCCCAACTGTTTTGTAGAGAAACTGAGAAATGGAATTTATTCCTAGCTGAAGGTCTAAGGGGATTACTAAGACACCTGTATATCATGGTTGGAAGGGTCTGTATAAATAAAGAGCAAGGTAAGCCCTAAGTCCTAACAAGGGCTCTGTTATCTGCTTCCTAACCTGTGGGTACAGTGTGACCCATTGCTTTAGACTGCTATTCTGGCTTCCCACCATGAAAGATTGTACCTTGAACTGTGAGCCAAGGTAAGTATCTTCCCCCTTAAGTATACCACCCCCCACAAAGTACTTTATCACAACAAATAGGAAAATACACTAAGACTCTCTTTGATGACTTCTGATTTTAAGGAGGCACATAAAGTGTCCCAGGTACACACAGATCCTGACTGCCACACTAATATTTCAGTTTCCATCTCAATAAACAAGCAACTCCCACATGAGGGACACAAGTCACAGTTCTCTCCCAACCACTCTCCAGGGTAAAGTTCATTGGCACAGAATGGAAAGTACAGGAGAATATTAGCAAGACTGAGAAGCAGCCTCTTTCCTTTCCTCTCCCCTTGGTGGTTACATTAAAGCCTGACCAGTTCCCTCCTCCTTATAACTAACATCCCTAAAATATTCTTGCAGGTCCTGGTTGAATCTTTGATGCTATCTGGGACTAATGGGACTTCAAATCCTTCCCCAGCATGATAGCACCATAGCCCAAATAGCTAGCGGCCTAGACACCAGTGGCTAGATAGTGTTCCCTAGACACAACTGGAAAAATACGCCCACAGACTCTAAACATGCCAGAACAAGGCTGACACAGTCATACCAGTTGACATGCCAACATGGATGGGACAATATTGCAAGGTCTCACCTCTAGAAGAGCTGTAGATGATTAAGGACTTCTGAGAGAGGGAGAATCAGTTTCTGCCAGGGAAGAGTTCCCACATAGGTTGTCCAATCCCATGTGGTCAGCCTTGAACATATATACACACAAGCAATGACTGGACACAGTGGGTTGTGTGCATACACATATGTTTGTATGTATAGATGTGTGCACATTAAATATATACATACATATATGTGCAGATATATTTAACAATAATAATTACAGAAGAAGGGGGTCATGAATTTGAAAAGGAGAGAGACCTGGGAGGAATTGGAGGGCGTGGGTATGATATAGATGATACTAATGCATTAATTTATCATAAAATAACTATAAGGGAAGTTTGTTTTTTCCACCTGTGGTGAGAGTCCCGCACTTCTGTCTCTGCTGTGAGGCACGACCTCATTACTCCATTACTCTTTTCTTCTCAACATTACGTCCACTTCACAGACAACAGGACCTTGTCATCCTGTAGAAGGAACTAAGTTTTCCTAGGACTGTCACATAGATCTTCAGTGTTCCGCCATCTCTGGCTCATAGGAACTGCTTTCCCATAACAAGGAACACAACCTCACCGGGTTTCTTTAAACTTTCTTCTCTCATGGAAGTCTGTGCTTCTCTGATATCCCATGTATGAATTTTTCTCTGCCTGTTCCCTTACCAGTCTCCCACACTAAATCACACTTAAATATTGCTCTACCCCTGTGTGTGTAAAGTGGCACTCAATGGGAGTAGTTGAGTGTGTTTCTGGTTGTGAGCAGGGATGCACGTCCACAGCCTTGGATGGTCATTTTGTAGAACGTTTATGTTCAAGGTTATGGATTTTGGGTCACTTTCTCCTATGTGGCACTTTGTAATGACATATTTGTCCATTGCTTTTAAGAAGCATACTCTCCATCTGCCTGGAGAAAGGAGAATGGTAGAACATCTGCCTAGAGAAAGGAGAACTGGGTGGCAAGGTTGTCTGAAGTACTTCAGAGGAGACATCATTTGAGCTGGCAGTTCTACATAGCAGTCCTGGATATCCCATTAAGCACATGATCTCCTTATTTGTATGATGAGGTCTGACTTCGTTGTCTTTGACGCTGAGTAACTAGAACATGTTCCAAAGGCCACCTCATGACCATGTAGGTTCTTGGCATGCCATAAACACCTAAGTAAGAAGCTCAGGGGTGGAGCCCAGGAATGCATTGGTTTTGCTGGTGTATGAGTATGGGTTGTGAGTGCACATATGTGTATGTTTGCATGTACAGCCCATACATGTTTCCTCATGCTTGTACATGTGTGTGTGTATTGCCACGGAAGCCCGTTGTTGACAGACTTCAGGTGTTTACCAAGACAAGTTGTTTTCATTGATACTGGAGCTCTCAGGTTGGCTGATCTAACTGGTCAGCCTGCTCTGAGGACCCTATCTCTGCCTTTCACACATTGTAGTTTATAAGCACCAGCTATGACTGACCTGGTTTGTATGTAGGTTCCGGGGTTCAGAATCTGAGTCATCATGCGTGTGTGGCAAGTGCTTTACCCACTTTCCCAGACCAGGAGTTTGCAGCCAGTGTGAACAGCAGGCACTCTCTTTTTGTAAAGTTCCTGTGTGCTGATCCTGTCGTGGGCTATGGGTTCGGCAGATGCTGATCGCCACGTGAGCCCTTGGAGAGGGAAACTAACTCAACCATCTTATACACAGGGTACTTGGGGTGTTTTTCTCAGCTCCCTTTCTCCTGTACCCCAGTGGCTTGCTCCAATGATTTATTTATTTTTATTCCTGAGCTATGTTGACACTTTAAACCCTCAATCAGTAAATAGATGGTAGAACAAGCAAATGATCTAATCTCGGCTGAACACACAGAAGATAATCTTGTTAGAGGAGACTGCCATCAGCTTCTCTTCTAGTCAGCAATGGTGCTGTGTCCTGATGGAGGTCCCTCTCAGCAAGGTTCACTCACCTGTTCCTGCTCAGTTCTTCAGCTGAGCTCTTTCCCGCTCAGAACAGAGACCCTGATCTTCAACTTGCTTAGCTAGAGAGACACAAAGTAACAAAGCAGATTTGTGTCTATCTTGGATGAGTGTCGACCTCTGAGGGAGACAGAGGCCCAGGCAGGCAAAGAGCAATGCAGAAGAGTGAGTCTGGAAGGGCATGCTGGAAGGGCGTATCATGGAGACTTAAACCCTCTGAATGACAACTAGACTGCAACTTCTGGGCTGGGAAAACCAGGAGAAGAGTAGGATGCATGGAGTGAGAGAAGTCAGGTCAGAGGGATTTGCATGCCAAACTTGGGTGTGGTTATTGTCAGTCTTTAATTTACTCTCTTTGTCTTCTGTGTATGGAAATTTGCCTTTGCTGCCTGAACTGTCAGTCAAACCCAAGCCTGGCTTGAGGGCAGAAGACACTGAATCTTCAACAACATCTCTCTCTCTCTCTCTCTCTCTCTCTCTCTCTCTCTCTCTCTCTCTCTCTCGCACACACACACACACACACTCACACACACAGACATACACACACACACACTGGGGTGTGTGTGCACATAGGTGCATACCTGGGACTATCCCAGGCTGCTTCTATACACCACATCCTCCAGTCCGGCATCATGGTCTTATTCTTGTCCCTGGACCAGCACAGTGATTTTCAAGTGTCATCAATCAAGTGTGATGGGAAAGATTGGTGGGGCCTGGGAGCCTCTAGACAGCACACGCCCTGCTAATGGAAACCAGCCATTGTCTTGTTTCTCCAAAACACTGAGCCAGCCAAATAAGCTCTCTGTTTGAGAGATCTAGCCCTGTCGCTGCCCACTGAGACCTCTAAGGTTCCTGAGGGCAGGCTGATGATCGATTATTTGCTTTTCCAGTCTCTGGAGCTTGGAGTAGATTGAGGTGTCCAGTAGCAGATTGTAAGTGAATCAGAATGAACTTTGGAAATCACTTGATTTTGCTGGGTTTGATCTAGTCAGAATGGCACCGTTGGGTAAAAGCACAATAAAAAGTATGAAAAATAAAACTATTGAAGAATAAGGAATAAAAAATGAAGCCTCAAGGATTGAAGGTGTCCCCGCACCACTGCCCTGCAAGGTTTGAAAGTTAAGAGGAAATAGCTTCACACCACTGCCCTGCAGAGCAGGGGAGTCAAGAGCTCACATGGACGCACATCCTGGGGAGCACACCATGACACCCCAGGAAGACCCAGTGTTGCACATCCTGATTAATAAGAGCTGATGGTATTTCTGTTTCTTCAGTCAGCCCACACACTCACAATGCCATCCCCTACTTGAAACATTTGTGATTGAACTGGGGACATGGTTCAATCAGTTAAGATATTTGCAGCCCAAGCCTTAGCTCCTCAGTTTGGAATCTCAGAGCCCCAGCAAAACTGAGTACAGTAGCATATACCTAAAACCCCAGTATTCCTCTGGCAAGATGGGTGGGAGAGACAGGAGAATCCCTGGAAACTCACAGGACAGTTTGTTACACAAAGCTTGGGAAGAAAAGAGACCCTTTCTTCAGCAAGGGGGAAGGTGAGGCCTCTGGCCTACACATGCATACCATATATATGAATTCACATACACACTCACAGATATACACTATCACACGTGCACACACACTCGAAGATACACGCACATGCACACTCATACAAGCACACACAGATATACAAACACATGCACATATCTACATATGCACATACATACATATACACATATATACATGTGAACATACACACACATGCACACACACACACACACACACACACACAAATAATAATTTTAAAAGAATTGTCATATTTTTTTTCTGAGCAGAGACCAGAGCCATCAGTGTGAGTCACAAATACAGAAGGACCCCACAAGACCCAGGGAGCAGCTCTCCTTTGCCTCCTGTTAACTAACTCAGTCATGCTGGCCTAAGGTTCTTCAAGTCCCCTCACGCATCTGAATTTCCACTTCTATCTTTCCTGCTGCAAGTCATATCTACCCATCACCTTGATTTAACTCATCCTTCTGCTCTTAGCATTTGGACATCTATTTGTACACAGTGCATCCTCTCGCCTCGGGTCTCTCAGCCCACACTTGCTCCACTGACTTCAGACTCCACTCACGCGATCCCCTTAAAAGCATTTCTAGCATTTGTGATTTCGCAACCTTGGGAGTGACTGCCTACTTGCTGCTTGGTCAACATCTCCTTTGATGTTGTTCTACACCAACACCTAAAGCAGAGTTTGGCACAGAATCAGTGATCAATAAATATTTGCTGAATGCATGAATGGAGGGAAGCAGGAAGTGGATCATTATCAGGGGTGTGAGGGTGGCAGCCAGCTGGCCACTCTTCCAGGACACAGCAGCTGAGCGATGCTCAGACCCAGCGGCAAGGGGTGGAGGTTAAGATGGTGGACCCTGCAAGTCTCCTCTTTGAGTCTATGCTGTCTCCTTCCAGACATCCTAAGGACATTTATGGGATTTGTGTTGCTTTCACTGCAATCTGAGACCTGTACAAAGTAGGTCAGGTCCCATAATATAACTCGACAAGTCACTCACAGGAGACCCGGCTGTCCCAAGCAATTCAAGTCAGAGAAGCAGGCCACGGCTGAATAAGCAAAGGATGAGGGCATTTATTAAGGTGATAGGGCATAATGAACCCAGGGCAACAGAGGGATGTCTGGCTCCCTATTAGATCGGTTATCAAACACTGTAGCTGTGTGTTCTCTTCATGGCGGAGGACAAGCTAGCCCGTGACATGTTAGGTCAGTCGAGGCAGGCAGCCATGACTTCTGTACAAACAAGCCATGTAACCTCCCTTCAAGTCTAATTTAGTGCTTTGATTTGTATGGGAACTTTCTCATCACCTTGTGCAGGAACTAGAGATACGGCCACTCTGGGACATCTCTTCCCCTGGCTTTAGATGTCTGGACTGTTTCAACTTCTCCTTGTTTGGGGTAAGCAGCTTCAAAATCTATCAAAAGTTGACAGGTATTAACCATGAAGTGATTTCAGTACAACAGACGAATTTCAGAGGTTTTTGAGCAAGTAACAAGTAAAGAACCTCGAGTTGACAGGGTGCTTAAAAAGAAATCGATTATAATGGTTCTCCTCCATGCGGGCTTTTGTGTGATGGGTTTGCCACAAGAAAACATGCTACTTTCTACCAAGACTTGGTCGTTTTATATGGTACAACCTGCTCTCAATGCCAGTCTATCTCCCGAGTCTCCAAACCCTAGTTATCTGGTCTACACGACAGAGACGTAAGCACACACTGCAATACATTCTCATAGCCAGTCCCTTCATGCCTGGGCTTCTCATATGTCCACATCAAGAACGGTCAAATTCTTTTCCTACCAGCCTTAGGGTCTTATATCCTTTCTTGCAGGTGGTCTTTATCATACATCTATTGTTTGAGCTTACCAGGGGATGGATGAATAGCTATTTAAAGGCAGGATCAGAAGGCAAGCAAATTGATTGTAAAAAACATGCACTTCCTCCAAAGGCAGAGTGAAGCCACAAATCTGTGGCTCCTTTCAGGACAGAGTGATGGACGACCTTGGGAAGATCTATAAGGTGATACCGTGATTTGCATGTGAAGTTTCCCTCATAGGCTCACCTGTTTGAACACTTGGCCCTCATTTGATGGCAATGTTTGGGGAGGTTGGCGAACCCTTAGCAGGTAGAGCTGGAGCCATTTCCTGTTCACCCTCTCTGCTTTTGAGCGTGGATGCAATATGACCAGCGAGCTTCCATGTCCCAACCCCACCCCTTCCTTGCCTGCTGCAATGATTCCTGTTATGATGGACTCTATCTCTCCAGAACTGTAAATCAAAATAAACCCTTTCTCCCTTAAGTTGCTTTCATCAGAGTACTTTATCACAACAATGGGAAAGTAAGAAGCACAGTGACCACGTGGACAGTGCGCAGACACACTAGGTAAGGAGTCAGTGGGAACACAGCTGTATGGTTCCATCAAAGACACAATGGCGGCCAAGCGAGGGATGATCGTGGGATGGGAAGGTGATAAGCAGGAACACAGTTAGCAATCAGTGCCAGAAAGACTTAGTGGTTATCTAGATATGGGTGAGATAATAATTCCTAGAGTTGAGCTGTAAGCAGAGATGCCATTTAAATAAGTAGGCGGTCATGTAAAATGATGTAATCCCTCTTTTCAGCATAATTTTTAGCATATATGTGGAATTTCATAGTTCTATTAATAAATTACCAATTGATTCACATGGTAACAAAGGCATGTAAATTGGACACTTTCAGAGAGCTTGCCTGTGACTTTCTGTTTTAATTACTTAATACATCCATTCATTACCATCCATAGGCACTTTTAATCTTGACTAGGTGAGGTTTGCTCTTTCTAAGTGCAAACCTTATCTGTCTATGTGAACTAACTTGGAATATATGAAAGTCCCTCCCAACTCCAGACTGCAGCCTATCCCTCCTGCCAATCAATTTGGTGGAAGTGAGGAAATACATTTGAGCAGATGTGTGTTTATGGAAGGTAATAAATGATATATTTTAGTGTAAAATAATTCCTCTTTAGTAGGCATTTCTTTATTATGTGCTGTATTTTCATAAAATTTTATAAACATTTCATCACCAGATGATTTATGACTTGAGAAATAGAAGGAGCATGAACTTATAACTTATAAATACATAAATTTTAACTACCTATGTGTGTGTCTGTGTGTCTGTGTGTTTGTGTGTGTGTGTGTGTGTGCATGCGTGCCACAAAGCACTGTTCATTAAATCACACCACATCATATTGTCAAGTGCTTCTGTCAACTGGTCTTGATGTGGGGACCGCATAGAGGGGCTGAGATCAGTTTCCACATTTAAGGACCTCAAAGTCTAGAATGGAGACAGCCATACAGATGGTGATCAGCTGTTACAGCTCAGAAAGAAGGTTACGTGGAGCAGAGGGTGATTTATGCTCTTTCGAGAGCCTGAATGAGCTATGTAGGAGATTCCCAGGAAAGCAGGTTTCTGGACTGAAATGTCACGAGGGCACAGGTTTTAAGATGCTTGGGTGTAACAGTGAGCAGTTCCTTATTTGTGGGTCATGGTGCTCAAGCAGAGAGAGCTGTGAGGGGAGACTGGGCTAGAAGCCCCATGAGCCACACAAAGTCCTTTAGGATGTTTTCGGAGAGCTCCAGGATCGGGACTGGTGGTTTGGAGCCAGACAGAGAACCAGCAAGATTCAAAGTGGCTTCTGCCTCCCGCTCCTCTTTAGTGCAAATGCAGAACACAGGTTTCAGTGTGATGGCACCACCAGGGTGAGCATTTGGATCTCAGTTTATGTTTTAACAAAGGACTGGTCATCTAATGGCCACAAGGAATAAGAGGAAAGGCACAACTTTCACAGGTACTCTGTTTTTAGATCCCGTGTCCCTGTCACCAACATGGGGACATGCTCTGCCCGGGAACCTGTCCTCCTCTGAGCTAGGACGGTTTCGCAGGTGCGCTCTGGACCCTTCCTTCCCAGCCCCAGGCTTTTCTTTTCACAGAAACAATGTGATTCCGAGTGAATTGCCCAGGAAATGAGGAAGCCTCCTGCCTTTTCAGGCTGTGGCCCTGAACACCCCCGGCCTTCATAATGCAGTGACTGATAGCAACAGGCTGTTGAAGACTTATTGTGCTCTCTGAATTTGGTTTTGTGCACCTTTTCTTTTCTGTGAGAAAGAATAGGGACCATTCTTTCCAGAATCCAGCACATTTGTCTCGTCCACAGAGTCACTCAGCAACCTTGAAGTTGGAGGCAGCCATAGAAACAACTCTGCCTCCCCCTCGCTCTGCCCTTCCAAGGACTATGTGGGCTTTCTCAGGGACAATGGGTTATATCAGGAACGCCCCCAGCCAGCCATTCTCTCTGTTAAAAGTAATAATAAATACATGTTATTTCCTGAGTATCTTTTTTATGCACTGAGTACTAAGCCAGCTAGCCTTCTCTTTAATTAAAAAGGTTCAACTTTTTCACTTAAAATTTTTTTTAGACTTTTTTTTATTAAAAGAGTTGTGAAAGAAGTTTTAAAATGTCATCATATACCTTCTTCTCCACTTGCCCAAGTGGGCGTATTTACAGAATAAAGCTAAACTAACCTTCAGAGACTTAATATCACAGGTCTGCAGACATTCCTCATCTCTGACAGCCAGCTTTCTTCTCTGGTATGTGATTGAATCCCAGATTATGGTTGTTTTTACCTAGAGAGATGACTTCCTTGTCTCTTGAAATCTGCAGCAACCCTCAGTCTTTCCCCATGGTTATGACCTTGATACTACTAAAGAGGACAAGCCAACTGTTTGAGAAAGAAGACCTTCATCTGGGATAATACACTGTTTCCTCATGATGAAACCCATGTCCCACAGCCACATCAGAGGTAACCTGTGCCCTCTTCATTCCTGGATGATGCACCTGATGGTTAGTGATATCTTGCCTGGTGACAATCACTTGGATTTCTGACCATAAACTCAGTTTTATAATAATCAAGTACTACTACCAGGAATAGAGACTTTAAGTAGACCCTTTCCATAAACCTTCTATCAATTTTAGCATGAATAGGTAGATAACTCTTGACAGGACATTTTTTTTTACAATGGCATTTGCCCAGAAAGTGACCTAAACATATTTCTTCATTCCTTTATAAATTAAAATTATACTATAACAAAGATTTTCTTTGCCATCATTTGACTCATTCAGCTAAGACAATCCCTGATTTGCCATTCCTCATCTAACACTTTATCAACCTTATGTGGTATGGAAGCTATAAGCACTCCCTAGAAGTCATGGCATGACTTTTGGGGCCAGCAAGATAAGGTTCAGTACTCTCCTGTGAGGTGTAACACAATGCTCTCTGGTGACTGATGATGTCATGGCAACACAGCTTCCAGTAGTCAGTAACATGGCTGTGACAGAACAATTGACAATCTGCTATGACCTCTGGTGCTGACAGTTGTGATGTGTTGTAGATCCCCATGTTCATTGAACCTTGGCTCACTGTGTTTTCCCATTGTGATGGGTTCACTTGTGTACTGCTTAGCTTTAATGGTCAACTTGGCACAACTAAGAATTACCTGATAAGAGAACCTCAGGGAATGAGTGTCTCAATGGGGTTGGCCTGGGCACCAGTCTGCAGATAGCTGTTCCAACTTAATCAGTGTAGGAAGACACGGCCCACTGTGGGAGCCACTATTCCATAGGCAAGTGCAATGGTATGGTCAAAGACTGTGCAGTTGGTATTGGGGAAACAGTTTTGGCTGGTGCGTATACCTGAACTTGAGAGAGAGGATTCGATTATAAGACCATTGACAGCCCAGAAAGAAAGGGAAAAGGACTGAGGAACTGGAGGACAGAGGGCAGAGAAGGGATTAGTTGAGAGAAATTGGAAGGGACAACACAACACCACTGAGCCAAGGTCCATTATAACCTGGAAACTTAGTATTCTTCTCTCAAAGGGCATCATTTACAGACTTGCAAATAATTTCCAGATCCTGAGAGGATCCTCTTGTATGTTTCCATGCTCAAAGGAAACGTTGTTTCTTCTCTTCTTTCTTCTCAACCAGAGTGAGATTCTTTCTTTGTGGTCAGCAGGGCATCTTCTACTCTTACTGCTTAAATACTTCTTCTTAGCCAATTGGATGAATCAATGTTTTCCAAGGGATACCTGAAGTGGTCATTATCTCCACCACAGGGCAGAATCACCTGCAGGAACCTTGGAGTATCTCTTGGCTCTCTGATATCTTCCAAATGACCTCTGGTGAGAGGCAAGAGATCTGCAGGTTACAATGTTAAAAGCAGTTTTACCCAGCAGTCTTAGAGAGGAGCTAGTGAAGGAAGAACAAGTAAGTTTTCTCTAGGGCAGCACTAAAGCCTGAGATCCCTAACCTTATCCTCAACTTCTACACAGAACTCTGGATGGGAATGCCACATCCACACCCAGGGCCAGGTGAAGATCGAGGGTGGGCAGAACAACCCAAGGCACTAGAAGGATGCTGTCAGAGTCGTCTTTGCTTCTTATCTTCCCCTGACAAAGCTGCAAAACCATCCTTTTTACTCCCAAGGCGGTCAAAGCCAAACTGAGTTGTTGGCTTTGCCTAGACAGAGGATGACTTTGAATAAACAGTGTGAATAAACATACACATGACTACACACACGTGTGCACCCACATGCATGCATACACATACATACATACATACATGTGGACTCACACACATACACACATGCACATACACATGCATGCACTCATGCACATGCACAAGCATGCACACACATCTATATCAAAACACACATACACACAAATGAAACGGGGAGGTTGGATTTGGCCTAGAAACATGAGGAATGGCTTGATAGGTAACTGTTTAATTGTATCACAGGATTGTATCCAACCCTGGCCCACCCAGGACAGACTGTATGTATAACAGCAGAGAGGACTGGCCTCTGTGACTCTTATATCTCTTCCAGCTCTACATTTGTTCCTTCAGAACTTAATCACAGGCACAGAGATTGGAAACTCGAGTGTGGAGTGACACATTGTAATTTAATGTTTCTTCTGGACAGCATCAACTGCCAGCTTTGTGAATGGAGTGAGTCACCCTCTCTGGGTCTCCTTTGTTGTGAATGTGCAATGATGCTTCCGAAGCCTTGTCCAGAGGTGGCTGCGACTATATGAGGAGCCAGTGAGTATGATGTGCATGGGATAACATAAGCTCAGTAAGTGTGTCTTATCATGCTGCCTTTATTTGTTCAATGCTGGAGTGGCATAAGCCACCAGAAGAGTGTCCTATCTGTGCCATCAGTTTCCATTTTGTCCTTTGCTTTGGGGAATGTTTCCTAATGTCCATTTCCCATGTCATCCCACCCAGTATGCTGTCTTTATTGCTCAGACTCATACTTGCAAGTGCAGGTACGGCATACGCACAACAGGTCTTTGCTAGGACTGCTTTCCTTGTCTGGAGTTTAAAATGCTATGAAAATCCATCACTTGGATGACTCTCCTCACCAGTAGACTCCAGGGGTGGATTATGTTTATGACATAAAAGGAGTCAGTGCAGCTCATGGTTTCCTGGACCTTATTTCCCATTTCCTCTGCCAACGCATGCCATTTGACATGAGTGGGCCCCCGACCAGGCCTGAAAGCAGAGTGCATTTCCCACAGGGTGGGACTGTTGAACCTGGAGACTAGATGGGTAGATTTCTGTTGAAATGTGCCAGTATCTTCCTGGCATGCGCTGACAGTTACCTGGGCTATTTGTAGGCTAATCTGGCCCTGGAGGCCTTTAAGAGAGTTACTTCCAGTCTTTAAAGACATAAAACTTTCAAAAGAGAAAAAAAGTAGTTTTGAATATTTCCCCATCTTCTTTCCTGGCTTGAACTGTGACATGCTGAGTACTACACCTAATCCGAGAGAACAAAAATGATTGTTTAGGAGTCCAGTGTCAGCATAAAGCAATGCCACCAAAGGATGATGATGTGGGGACAGACGTGGCCTGTCTAGACTGGTCCCCTGTGTCCTCAGAGCTTCATGTCTATCTCACACAGCCAGAGGCCTCTAAATATGAAGAGCCTTGTGTGAATCCACTCAGACTACATGGTGGGTCACTTAATGCCGGGGATGTATGTATTCTGAGAAGCATTCTGTTGAGAGAGATAGTTACAACAGCACAGAATGCACTGAGCAGAATGAGAGAGCGATGACCAGAGTCTCTGATCGTGTGGAACACCATATTATAGATGACCCACTCACTACATAGCAAATGGCTGTTTAAAGAAAGAGAGTTGGCAAAGTCAGCTAAATACTTGGTGGTGCAATTTTCCAGATGAACAATACAAAAGGGACAGACATAGACACACACACATGAACACACACATTCCATAATTATTTTTAACCATTTATTCTAACTCAGCTTCTGAAACTTCAGAATTGATAGTCTAATGTTGACTATTAGATTTTTTAAAAGCATTTAAAAATAACTATTGACCATCTTGTGTAGCCCAGAAGCCACTGAGGTGTGTGTGTGTGTGTGTGTGTGTGTGTGTGTGTTTCTCTGTTTGGGTGTATGCATGTGAGTGCAGGCATTCCAGGAAGCAAGGAACACTGGGTATCCCTGAGGTTGGAAGCAGAGTGAACTGGCCAATGCATCCATTCATAATCTAACTTGGGTCCTCTGGAAAAGCAGTATTGCCACTTAACCTCTGAGCTGTTTCTAGCTCCTGTCCACGTCACCAGTATGCTTTGTAATCAACATTTTAAAAGAAGTAAGTTTTGAGGATCTAAATAATTTGTTTAGGTGAGAAAATTATGGAAAGACTAAAGCAGAGGACCGAGTCGGAAACAGTAAGTTGTATTTTTGTAGCTATCATAAAACGACCTCCACGATAAAAAACACCAACCTTTTACATCTTCTACAGCAGTGTTTCAGCACATGAGCATCTCCCCAGTGACAGGCAGACAGTTGAGCTCTGCACTTCTCTACATCTGGATAGAGACCACAAGCTCACAGCATTGTGAGAACCCCAAGGACACAGGACCACAAAGACTCCAAAATACTTTGCCTTGCAGATGATGGGTGGGCGTGTGACTAGAAAGGTCTAACCCCTCCCATCAGCTTCTGCATCTTGCCATATCTGCCTCCTACCACTGTGTCATGGACCCAATGTACGGAGGCATGTACTCAGGAGACCACTCAAGCTTGTCCCCTGGAGAGACATCTATGATGATGTCCTAACTGCAGATGCCACACTCATGTCTCTCACTCATCTTTGCTCGAAAGTGTTTCAGCAGCTCTGACACATGACCAGAGGGTTTGTGTGGTACCTAGCCAACGCAGCCCTGCACAGCCACACATATCACTAGAGGTTATCTGGGGATAATAAAGTTATCCTTTTCCTTACTGCTGTGTGTGTGTGTGGGGGGTGTGTGTATGTGTGTGCGCGCGCGCTCGTGCGCACGTGCCTGCATGAGTGAGGTGTGTATGCACGTATGTGTGCATTCAAGTGCCTTCAATAGCTAAGGAGCTGACAGAGGCATCACCTCTGTTCCCTCTCCTGCTTTTGTTTCTCATAGTAAGAGTAACCAAGTCTCCCTACCTGCGAGATCCTGTTTATAGTTAAGCTTTATCTGTGGTGCTCACTTTTTACATGAGATCTCTATACTGGTGAAGGTTGGTGCTTTTGACCTCAAACTTCCCATTTTCCAAGCCCATTTCCTCCGTGTTGGCTACTGCACTAATCTTCTTCTATACATTCAGTTGTTTTAGATGCCACATACAGCAGGAGGATGGCATAATTGTTCCTTGGTGTACTGTCCTCAAACTCCATCTTTGGTGTTGTAAATAGCAAGCTCTTCTTTTCAAGGTTGGAAAATATTCTACTGAAGGCGCAGTCTACAGTTTCTTTATCCATTTTATTCACTGGTAGACATATTGGTGGCATTCATGTCCTGGATAATGCTGTAGGGAACAGAAGGTAGGAAGTGAATTCCTATGAGAATGAATCCAGAAAAGAGGTCAGTAGGTCACGAGGAGTAGTTCTATTCTTCATTTCTTCTGCTTCTTTCTTGTTCATTTCCTTGTGAGTGTATGAGTGTGTGTGAGTGTGTGTGTGTGTGTGTGTGTGTGTGTGTGTGAGAGAGAGAGAGAGAGAGAGAGAGAGAGAATAAGTGTGTGTGTGTGAATGTGTGTGAGTGTGTGTGAATGTGTGAGTGTGTATGTGTGTGTGAGTGTGTGTAAGTGTGAGTATGTGTGACAGAGTGTGTGTGTGTGTGTGTGTGTGAATGTATGTGTGTGCGCACACGCTCATGCACATATAAATGCCACGCATAAGGAAGTCAGAAGACACTCAGGTATTGGTCCTTTTCTTCCACCTTTTTAGAGACAAGGTCTCTTGTTGCTGTGTGAACCAAGCTAACTGGCCCCAAGAGTCTGCCGATCTCTTATGTCAACCTCCTGTCTCCTGGAAGGGGTGCTGGAATTACAGACATTGTTCTACTGTTGGCTGTTTACATGGGTTCTGGAGATCCGAGCTCAGCCATCAGTCTGGGCAGGAAATGCTTCATCCACTCAGCCACCTCCACATCCCCTACTTTTCATTTCTTGAGAGACATCTGAATTGTTTCCCACAGATACTTCTTCAGTCTGCATTCTCGTCCAGCACACGATGTGGGTGTCCCCTCCCCTTCTCACCCTTGCCAACCCCTGTGGTTATTGTCTTCTTGATTGAAGCTCTCCTAAGAGGTGGGAGGTGGTAAATGTCATTTCATGTCCCTCGTGATTAATGGCATTAAGTAGTATCGGCATTTGTTACCTATCAGCCATTTTCATTTTTTTGGGGGATAAATCTTTCCAGTGGTCCTATAGCCATTTTTTAATTGGGCTATTTGTATGTTTTCTTTTGCTATGTTAGTATGTGAGTTCCTACATATTTCGCATAAGAACACTTTATTCTCTCCATGGGTCACAGATATTTTCTCCCAATCCACGGACTCTTCATTTCCTCATTTCCTTTGCTCTGCCAAACCTGTTAGCTATATCTCTCGTCTTGCACATTTGTTTTTGCTCTCAATTTTTCATTGGCTGTGCTGGTACCCTGGTTTTCTGTGATCTTTGGCTCCTTGAAAAACTAGATTTAAAAGTTTAGCTCTAGCTAGGCTTGGTGACATAGGCCTTTAATCTCAGTCCTCAGGAGGTAGAGGCAGGGGGATCCCTGTGAGATCAAGGTTTACATGGTGAGTTCTAGGTCAGTCACAGTTGCACGGTCTATGCCCCACCATCACTCATTGAGACCTGGAAGTACTTTTACAGAGTGCAAACCTCAGTTTCCATTTATGCTACAGGCAGGGCTTATTATCCTCATTCAACACCAAGCTATCTGAGATTAACAGCTCCAAGTTAGTGGGCATCAAGTGCACATGACTAGTATGAAGTTCGGAGTTCTTAGGACACCTATTCTGTTGTCTGGGGCTACTTTCTCAGATACACAATTGCACAAAAAGCTCCCAAGAGCTGACTGTGTTATTAGCATGCTGCTTCTGCGGAGACTTCAGTTCTGTGACAGGCAGGATGCTAATGCGTTTCTGCATCATTGCTGAACAGAACTCTGCCTTTGGGTCACACTGGGGCATAATGACTTTAACAGCCAAGTCAGGGGCCTCAGAGGAACCCAGCCAAGGGCAGAGGAAGCTGAATGCTTAAATAACTCAAGATCAGTTTTAACCATGGGAATGAGGACAGGGACTGTCTCACCACCATCACAGGCTGGTTGCAAATTTTAGCAAATCAGCTGATGTTTCTCATTTGTTTCCCTTTGTTCTGCTTTCATGGGTTGTTGAAAGTAAACATTAAGAGTTTTACTTTCAGACAGTTCCCGAAACATCAGCGTGAGTTTTGGGTCCAACTTAGTAAAGGTTAGAACTGGAGCAAACCTGCACAAACCCAAATGATGTTATTATAACTGTGTGGCCTTCAGAATGTTATGCTACTCCGTGCTAAGTTTATGTTTCTCACTTGAGTCTCCTGGAGAAACCTGAAGTTTGGATGTGAGTTTACACTCACTAAAACTTAATAGACTCTCAAGGCTGCACCATAACCCTGGGAGGAAAAGGAAGTGTGATGTCCTGCTGGGATGACTTCCTGAGGAGAGAACAACAGCTGAGCTATAAAGTTACAAGAACTAAAATGGGCTGTAGCATACAGCCAGAGGAATCACTTAGACTTCTTAAGTTAGGAGACTGGGAGGGTTACTTTTGACTGTCAACTTGACAGAATCACTTGGCAAGAGGTCTCAGAACGGAATGATTTAGATTGTGTTGTATAACAGGGCATTTCTAAGACACAGCAGATGCTAACCGTTCAAAACTTAGTCCCCTTACGGGGACACTCCCAGCTAGCTCATCTAACTTAACCTGACTATCTAGCCTACATTACATCATCCTGAACACGGCTAGCTCTATACCCTTCTCTGCTCCACTCTGGTCACTGTCTGTCCCTTTCTGTGTCTGCTTTCAACTCTCCTACTTCTGCTTTCTTCTCTCTGCATCACTCCTCTGCCCAGAACTCCCACCCTCCTCCTTCCTGTCCCATCTATTGGCTGTCAGGTCTTCATTACAACCAAGCAGTAGCAAGACAACCTCTGATACACTTCTACATTGCCATTTGGCAGGTGAGGTAGGATGAATATTAACAAAAGAGAAAATCACCCAGTGATGAGCCACAGAAATGACAATTCCAAAGTCCTGACAACACATAGCTTTCCACTAGGATGGAATTAACAATTGAAAATTAATACGCAAATGCACCTGCACACAATGTAAACAAAGCTTATCCCAACAGTTTTGGCCGGCAGGCATGTCTTCAAGGTATTGTATTGATTCTTAACTGATGGAGGAAAGATAGAGCAGCATCATTCCTTAGGTAGGGCACACTAAAGTATATAAGAGGAGAAATCCAGCTGGCTATAAGTAAATGAGTGAACAGCATTTGTGTATCTATTTCTCTCTGTTCTTGACTGTGGATATTCAAGTTCCTACTTTCACCTTTCTCCCCAGTGGTAAAAATTAATATGGAAACAAAAACTAAAATAAACCATTTCTCCCCTAAGTTGATTGCTATCAGGATTTTGTATCATGACAACAGATCTGGAATTAGAATAGAGATCCCGGACAATAATTTTATCAATTTTCCTAGTTTGATTTCTGTTGCTGTGATATAAAACACTGCCTAAAGCCAATTTGGGGAGGAAAGGACTTTTTTTGCTTACAGATCATAGTCCATTATCAGAAGAAGCTGAGGAAAGAAGTCAAGGCAGGAACAGAAGCAGAGACCATGGAGAGGTGCTGCTTACTGATTTAATCTACAGAGTTTGCTCAGCCTGCTCTCCTCTCAAGACCACCTGCCCAAGGGTATCACTTCCACCGTAAGCTTGGCGTAACCACATGTCAATCATCAATCAAGAAAATGTCCCACAAACTTGCCCACAGGCCAATCTGATGGGTATAATTCCTCAGCTGAGTTCTGTCTTCACAGCTGACGGTAGTATGTGTCAAATTGACAAAAAGCAACCAGCACACTAATGTTCCCAAAATACTCTTAAACGACTACTGGAATTTGGTGTGAGTTTCTAAAGACAAACTTTTCTTCTAAATGCAACTCACAAGGACTGAAATCAGGGTGCCACACACACTAAGGAAACACAACCACTAAGTTATGTGCCAGCTCCAAAGTGGAAATATTCTATTGAAAATTATGGCTCAGTTTAGATAAACAATGGATTTAATCATAATAGCTAATAAAAAATGGGAGGGCAGATAGTGAAATACTCAACTGAAATGCCAATCATTAAGAGTTTTTAGACTATTTTACATTCCTATTTTACAGCTTTATATATGCGTGTAAATGTATCTTGATCATATCCAACCAAAGTACCACCTCCCACTCCCCTAGAATCCCTTCATTATTTCCTATTTTTTTCTTCTTTCTTCATGTCATCTGAATTCTCCTCTCTCTCCCTCTCTCTCTCACACACACACACACACACACACACACGTACCACACACACGTACCACACACACTGTATAATGCACTGACTTTAATTACTGCTTTTTACAAGTATTTGATGGAGGAGCCATCCATCAGTTCCTTGGCAACCTACCAGTAGCCACCACCCCCCCAAAAATAACTTCTCTCTCAGCAGCCATCAACTGACAATAGCTTCTCAGCTAGGGGCGAAGCCTTGTGAACTTCTTCACATCCATGCTGGAAGGTTGACTGAAGAGAGTTCATGAGAGCCATGGGCATGTCATGCCTAGAAGGCAGGCTTCATAGCACTCCTCCAAGACTTCCATCTCTTACACTCTTTCTGCCCACTCTCCCACAATGGCCCTTGAGCCTTGGATAAAGGGGCTGTGATATGGATGTCTGGTTTAGGGCTGAGCACTTAACAGTCACTTATTCTCAGTGCTTTGACCAGTGAACTCTGCATCATTGTCCACTGCAAAAAGAAGATTCTTTACACTATACTGACAACAGAACTATTTTACATCTATAAACAAAAATATTTGGAAGATACTTAGACTTCGTGTCAACTTAGCAAAAAACAGTAATAATCCCCCCCCCCTTAGGGCCTGTGACTTCCCGAACCCTGGGCTTTTGGTCATGTTTATAGAAACAGGCTTGAATTCCCTCCAGTGGTACAGTCATCAAATCTGAGCAGGTAGTGGTCGGTCACCCAGATACCTTCTATGCCACTTTGGGACCAATTTTCCTGGTAGGTTGGCATCATAACATTCTATTTTTTTTATTTACTGTAGTACTATAGGGTTTTATTTTCAATATACACATTTTTTTCAATAACACAAATATTAAAAAACCCATATAAACATAATCTTGCTAACTTGCTACACTATGCATTAATCACTCCTATTGTTTGGATGTGCCTATCCCCATCAAGAGCATGGTGGAATCTCAAGTCTCCAAACAACAGTTTTGGAAATGGAGCCTACACACAAGCACTTGGTTCAGGAACACATTAATTGAATTTATAAACGGCCCTGAGCTCGAGAATCTGATCTTCTGTTTTCTTGCTCAGTGCATCTTCTGTATTGTTGCCACATGACAAGAAGGTCAAGATTAGGCCTTACCCCTTGACCTTGACTTTCAGGCTCCAGAACGTGGAGCAAGGACACTTTGTGCATCTTTACTTCTCTATTGGACAGATGACTTTCTGTTACAGCAGCCCGGGAGGAGCAAACGTGACAACAACCCATGTCAGTCACTTGGTTTTAATCCATAAGTGTGCATACTCCACATAAGAAAGCCACCCACCACAACTTGGAAATATCACAAATTAACAATACTGTAAGTCGCATTTTCATTTAACACACCTAATGTATCAAATATCACAGCTTAGCATCCCATATTTGAAACATGCCCAGAAAGCTTACATTACCCTGCAATTGGGTAAAATCACATAACATAAAGGCTATTTCATAATAAAGAAATAGTGCACGTAATTCATTGAATGTTTTATGAACATTTATGTGGCAGCAAATGTATGTGCATTAAAAAATAAAGTACTTAAATGGTTGGCATTTCAATTGGGTATTTCATTATGTTTTTTTCCCCATTTTATGTATTGAATTTATAGAAAGCAAAAAACAAGGGGTCCATGGGACTGCCTGTGCACCATTGTAAACCTGATCATTTTCAAGTCATCTTAGCGCAGATTGGAGACTGTAACTGTTTTTATTATGTACTTTAATCACTTAATATTATTGTAAGCACTTGGTTATATTTCTACAGCCATTATGTGTTATAATATTGCTATTATCTAACTTAGTTTAGTTTCACTTTTTGAGAAAGATTGCACTGTGAAGACAATGTGGCCCAGGAGCTCACCAAAGAGCCCCGCTGACTGGCTGTAATAGAACTCACAGTGCTCTTGGACTCACGGAAATCCTCCTGTTTAGGACTCCCGAGGGCTAGGATGGCAATCACAATCCATCTAGGTCCATATGGATTTTGAATAGGATATGATACGTATTGGAGTCTTTCTCATGTCACCAACGGCTGTTGTTGAGTTTTCCCTGAATTGCACACCCTCCCTGTAATCAACAAACTGCAATATTCCTGAAGAAGGCAACAGGAGCCTTCCTGGAGGTTCATTTGTACGACATGCACAGTATTCCACTAGCATTCCCAGAAGAGTGGTCAGACAATGGGCTGACAGAAAGGCTGATGGGCATGAGAGAGACTCTAAAGTCAGCCCTATAAGTACAGGGAAAAGCCACCTTCCACGGGAACCAGAGAGTCCGTGGTACATAGCAGGAGGCATGTGCATCCCCAAGAAAATGAATTTGGGAGAAACTGTCTCTTTGGATCACTTAATGATTTAATATTGATGTAAGTACTTGGTTATATTTCTATATATAGCCATTTATGTATTATAATAGTGCTACTATCTAGCTTTATTTATTTATTTATTTATTTAGAGAAAGTTTTCACTGCGTAGCCAAGTTGGCCTGGAGCTCTCCATGGAGCCCGACTGGTCCTCCTTTGATTTAATTCAAGGAAGATTAAGAGGATGATATCACTTGTCATCTCTACGTCTGTGGTCCTCATCAGATCTGCACCCGTTTGTCTCTGAGATGTACCGCAGGCTCATTTCTGTTTTAAAGCCTCTGTTCCAAGCCTCCATCCTCTTACTCAAAAGACTGCTTCAAAGTACAATTGGTTGGGTACTTTATTGGTTGAGTTAGCACAACAAATACCATCAATCCAGTCATTACTAATTGTCTCCTCCATTATCAAGGAAGAAATGAATCATAAACCCTTTATTGCCTTAACAGTGGACTATAGGAAGGATTAATCTTCCAGGCAGGCACTATTTCTTCTTCACCTGGTGCCAGCTCCTGCTCTGTACCGATCCCACCTTCCTGTTTCCTGTTTCAGGTGCTGTGGTTGCTGCTGTTCGGATCACGAGGTCTTGAACTTATCAGCAAGCTTTGGCAACTGGTGATAAATCTCTGTTGCTCTCAGTGGCTTAGCAATTACTCTCTTTGGAGAAGGATGAGAGAGAAAGAGAGGCGAGAACGCAGAGGCCCTCTGCTATGTGCCTGGCCTCGCTGGGAGCGAGTGGAGTGGGCTATTTTTCTGAGCCCTTGAGGGCAAGAACAGGGCTTTAGAGACACGGCTCTGTTACCAGCAAGCTGTGCTTGAAAAGAAGAGATCTTCCCCGGCAAGTGAGAGCTCTGACCTGAGTATTGACTTTTCACGTGGGATGTCTTTGGTTTATTATCTCCCACAGTTTAACCAACAGTAAAAAGCAAGTGCTGGCGCACCGAGCCCTGGATAAAAGGGAGCAGGCGGAAGCAACAGGAACAACGTGCTCTAATGTCGTCACCGCCAGGCCCAGAGGTGCCTCTCTGTCACTGTCTGCTCTAACTCCTCTACGTCACTCGCGTGACACATCACAGCCTGGCTCCCAAAACACGGGGACCCAGTTAAGGCTCTCTGCGTGGACCTGAGCGTGCTGTTTAACCTCTCTGTTTCCAGAGGTCCTCCACGATACTGGGGGGGGCCCAACTGCACTTCCTTAATAGCGCTGGGACACGTGAGTGTGGCTAGCTAGCCCTTCCTGAGAATTTTGAAAATTCATACCCATTGCTCTTTCACCTGGACCAGACTGCTGACTCGATGATTCATCCCAGAGCACTAACATGGTAGCTTTGTATGAACACAGCCTATCCTCCCCCCCCCGACCCCCTTCCCCTCCCCCTCCCTCTCCTTACCCGCGTTTCTCACATACACAGACACAGAATTTTTTAATTTAAATATAATCAAACCATTTCCCCCCTACCCTTTCTATCCTCCAACTCTTCCCATGCAGCATCCTATTTCAAATTCATGATCTCTGGCTTCTTTTTTTTTCCTTTCCTTATTTTTAAATAAATGGGTGCGTGCGCGACACACACCCACACACCCACCCACACACACACACACACACACACACACAGAGTTCTGAATATATAAATATCGTCTGCTTAATCCACATAATGTTACTTGTGTATATATGATCTCAGGACTGACCACGTTGTATTAAATAACCAACTGGGGTGAGGGTTCTTCCAGGGGGTCGACTATTTTCATCCGTTCTTAGCAATCCTTAGTTGGCTACAGTTCTTACAGTTCTCTGTCTAGGGTTGAGGACCCATATGATTTTCTCCTTCCATGTTAGCTATATGTTGATATTTATTTTGGCAGCCATGCTGTGACATCACATGGGTGAAGCTTCTCTGGCATGTCTAGGAGGTGTGACCTTACAGCACACAGCCTTTTCCTTTGATTCTTACAGTCTTTCTGTTCTCTGATTCATAGGTTCAGGAGTTGTACTGTAGATGTATCCATCATGGCTGGGTACCACATGATCGAGTGTTCCCCCCATTTTGAATGGTTGTGGTTTTCTGTTAGTGGCTTCTGTCGAGTGCAAAGAAGAAGTTTTTTTGGGGAGGGATAAGGACTATACTTATCTTGGTGTATACAGCTAAGAATTTAGAATGCAGGGAGGAATGCTGATGATTTAATGAAGTGACGGTAGTCCTCTGAGATCCAAGACCCACTATTCCTGGAGGTCAGCTGGTTTCCAGTAAAAGGTATGATTTTTCTCTTGAATGGGCCTTCACTCCAATTAGACAGTTGCTGGTTACCTCCAGGATGTGAGTGCCGATATTGTACCTTGAGGGTTATTTGTGGAGCAAATTCTATTCTTGCTTGATGAATGACTGCTTTCTGCACATGTTAATTCAACACATTTTAATTAATTAATTAGCTTTACATCCCTATCGCAGCCCACTTCTTCCTTCTCTTCCCAGTCCCACCCCCACAGATCCCTCCCTCTATTACCTCCCCCCTCTTCTCCTCAGAGAAGAGGGAGCCCACCTTGGGTACCACCTTACCCTAGGACATCAAGTTGCCACAGGACTAAGAGTATCCTCACTGGGGCCATTAGATCCCCTTCTCAAGCACATATTTTGAGCCCTTCTTATATTGATCATCTTGATCCATGGGCTACACCAATGAGCGGAGGTCCCTGCTCCTAGAGATGACATGCTGTTGCCAGTAACTTTTTCTCCTGGCGCATGCTCAAAGTTCTTCCAACCTCTATCATTATGGAGGTCTGAAACTACCTCCACCATTTAAGGCATTTGTTGCAATAGCACCTAACTTCTCAATACTGTCTTACCTTCGTCCCTTTGAGCAGGGACGAAGAACAAACTGTCACAGCCTGGGTGGCTTATGCTCAGTAAATAGTTCTAAAGGATGAAACATCCGAGGTTAAAATGCCAGCAGACCTGGTATAGGGTGAGGCCCAGTTCCTGTTCAGACAGGTCTTCTCTCTGTGACTGTGGCTGAAGGGAAAGGGAAGTTCCTGCAGTCTTAATTGTAAAGGTGCTCTCCCTACTCAGGAGACACCTAGTGTCTTTCCAAAGGCCCTGTATCAAACTCCCATCGCACCAAGCATCAGGTTCCAACATGTTTTGGAGGTGAGGCAATCTCTCTGTGGCCCTCACTCCCCATATGTGGTCTCCCCTCCTTCTTCCAAATTTTCCAGGAGGTCAAGCCTGCTGGGACCTGTCTCCTTATCTTGCCTCCCCCTTGATGATACCTGTCTAGTGTAATGAGAGGTGTCTGTCAGGGCTCATAGGTAGGGTCCAAATCCAAGATATAACACGTCCCTCCTGTATACCTTGAGAAATCGGCTCGAACACTCTAAGGCATCCTCAATTGTGAAGATAAGAGGAAAACACCAGCAGCTTCCACCCATGGCAGAACTGAGATGTCAGGGTCCAGGGAAAGGAGTGAATTCCTCCATATTCAAGTGCCCATTGCATTCTTGGTCTAGGGATTTGTGGTAAAAAGGAAAAGAAGGATTTCCCTTCTGGATTTTCAGAAACAATTAAGGAAGAGGCCAACTTACACTGAGGCTTGTGCACATCTGAGGACCCATAGCTGGACAGTGCACGGAAGCAGAAAAAGCAGAAGGGACAGAGCTTTGTGACAAATTGGGGACAAAGACCTGTCACACTGTCTCAGATGCAGCCCCTCCCCCAGAAGTCGATGAAATAAATGTCAATGAAAGGATTTTAAACTAATTAGTTAATTTTTGCATTGGAACCAAAGGGACCGTGGATGAAGAAACCTATAGAAAGTATCTAAGGCAGCTTCGACCTTGCCATTTATTATTCAACTCCTCACACGATGCCCAGAGTATAAATATTTAATCATTTGACAACGGTAAATGCTTGAGCCTTTGAGAAGGACCTGTGAGCTTTGGTCAGATGGGAAGGCAGAAGACAAGGGGGTGGGGGCATCGAGGGAGGGATGTGAAGTCATGGGACCACAAAGCTGTGTCCTGCTTTTATAGGGTTGAGTAGGCATGTGTGAAAGGGGGTGGGGACATTGAGGGAGGGATGTGAAGTCATAGGACCACAAAGCTGTGTCCTGCACTTATAGGGTCAAGTAGGCATGTGTGAAAGGGGGTGGGGACATCGAGGGAGGGATAGGAAGTCATGGGACCACAAAGCTGTGTCCTGCTCTTATAGGGTCAAGTAGGCATGTGTGAAAGTGGGTGGAGACATTGAGGGAAGGATGTCAAGTCATGGGACCACAAAGCTGTGTCCTGCTCTTATAAGGTCGAGTAGGCATGTGTGAAGACCACAGCTGGGTAGGAGCCCTGAGAGCAGATTGCTGTGTGTCAGACATTGTTTCATCTTGTCTTTATCCAGTGACATTCAGGAGCCACTCCTGTTTTGCTAAGGATCCACAGCACTGTGCCCTGGAAAACAGTCTGGGTATATGCTAACCAACACAGGAACCTGAGCAAATAGGGTAGCAATCATTGCAAAGGCCTTTTGTCTGCCCCTTTCCCTCTGCGAAGCAAAACACACTCACACACACACACACACACACACACACACACACACACACACACACATGCAGAGGCACAGGCACAGGCCTGGCAGCTTGGCAAGGTTGGGGGTCCATCAATAATGCATGGGCAGGACTACACTAGCCCTCAGGCTGAGAGAGGGAGCAGGGAGAGGAGGCTGAATGACTTCCCAGCCTCTCAGAGGTCTGGTCTGTGACTAGCTTGTTGAGAGTGCACCCTCCAAGACTGAGTATACACACCTAGATTTTGTAGGTGCCCCACACTGAGAAACAAAGGACACTCACCACCTTAGGCTGAGTTGTGCACTCAGTGCATGGCCCGTTCATTGGAATCTTCGTTGCTTATTCTTCCAAATGTAGCTGTATGTGAAAATAAGGTCTCTGATGAGTCATAGTAGAGAGAGGTGGGTGCCCCATCCAGTGGGGATAGCACTCTTATGAAAGGGTGGCTTTAGGGTGCACAGCACATGAAGATACTGAGGGAGACAGAGCCTGAGATATTGCTGCCCCCAAGTCAGCTATGCCCATGAGAACTTCACCCTACAAGAGGTTCTTCTTCCAGGTGGCTTGTCCCTGACCCACCAGCTCAAAGGCTCTTTACATCAGGGATTTACAAGAGAAGTGCTCTAAGTGGGTTCCACAGGGATACCCTGTGGGTCAAAGCTCTCTAGAGAGGTAGAATTGACAGGCAGGGTACATGCATGCATGTGTATATGTGTGGGGTGGGTAGGGTGGGGTTATACATGTGTCTGTGTGTGCCGAGAGAGAGAAAGAGATGAGAAAGAGAGGCACGAGGTGAAGAGAGAAAGGAGAGAAAGGAGAAAGTAAGAGAGAAACAAAGTTAGATACAAGACATAGAGAAAGTGCTCTATTGCAGCGAATTGCTTCACATGATTGAGGAAGGGGTTAAGTTCCCTGATTTCCCGGAGTGAGTGGAACAACCTCTGGGTCCCTATCACTGTCCCCGAGAGGATAGCACCTCCACAGCCAGGAATTTAGTTTGAGTACAAAGGCAAGAGGATTTTGGATATTTAAATCATTAAGCCAAGAAAAGCAGAACGCTCTTCCTAACATGGGTGGCCATGCTATGAAAGCAGTTGAAATCCAGCATGCAACAGGAGGACCTCTGAGTCAGACAGAGAGTCAGAGACACAGACAGAGACACAGACTGACAGGTGGACAGAGGAGGGAAGAGCAAGCAACAGACCATCCCAAGAGAGAGGCAAAGTGAGTGTGTATCCATATAGGTCCACGCACGATGGAGTAATATCCAGTCTTTAAAAGGGAAGATTTCTGCCTGGATATTCCTTCAGGATATAAAGCTTGTGTCTCATCCCCTACTTTTTGCATGTTAGATCAAACACTTCGCTTTATTTCTTTTTTTATTTTATTTTATGTTTTTAGTTGAAATAGAATTACAATCTTCCTCTCCTCCCTTCCCCTCCCAGAAACCCTCCCATGTCCCTACCCATTCTCAAATAGATAGCCTCTGTCTTTGATTATGACTTACACACACACACACACACACACACACACACACACACACTCACACATGCACGCACATACATGCACACACACAGGCATATGCATACATATATGCATATATGTGTAATAATAAATATAGCAATACAATACAATCTTTTAGTCTGGTATTGTTGCTTGTGTGTATATGTTTTCAATGCTGACGACTCTGCATTGGAAAACCCATACGGGGATCATCCCTGGAAGAGGCTAATTCTCCTCCTAGTACTCAATGTTGCCTGTAGTTCCTTATCCAAGGGTGGGGCCCCTTGAAAGTTTCCCCATCTATGTTAACATGTCTACTGGTATTTCCATTATTCTATTCTTGCTTATGCAGCCATTTCTAGGAAAGCCTTTCCCACTGCAGACTTCCTATATGACTCTTACAGGCTTTCCATTCCCTCTTCTTCCATTGTCCCCCAAGTCACAGACAAGAGGGACCGTGCTGTAGATGAATCCACTGGGGCTGGGCTCCCTACAATCATTTGGTCTCTGCATTATGTCCAGTTGTGATTTGTGTGAAACTTTTCACTTGCTGTGAAGAGAGGCTTCTTTGCTGAGGGGTGGTATCTACCCTTGTCTGTGGGTATAAGGATAAGATGTAGGAAGGCATTATTCTGGTCTAGAAAAGTGGTGGCAGTACATTATTTTCTAAGATTTATGACCTTACTAGCTCTGAAAAGCTGGTGAGGCTTCCAGTACCTGAAATGGTTTCCTTCCTGTCGAGAGAGCCTCAAGTCCAAAGATGGTTGTCACCAACATGTCGATGCCACTTTTTGAACCTTTATGCATCGTTTGCTATGTTGCTACTTGTCATAGTTCATAATCATTGCAACTGGGTAGGGATATTTGATTGCTTCCCTCTCTCGGCAACTTGTGTAATATATATATACATATATATATATGTATATATTTGTATATATATATACATATACACACACACACACACACATTGGAACCAAGGAAGATAAACCTCAAGAAAGAGGCTTTCAGGTTAGATTGACTGGAAACATCCAAGTCCTGAGTTCTAAGTATATGGTGTCTTCAGTCATAGGGGTTTACTCTCAACCTCTGAGAGGCAACCAAGAGGTTTCATGGATAATCTATATTGTTTTGGGGGTCACCTGGGCTATCCTGACCAACCATTTAAAAGGAGATTCCTATTCGGCTTTTAAAAGGGAGGGCATCCCATTATATACTATTGCCTGGTGGGACATTAAGGATATTATACAAGCCAGGTGAAATGAACCACCCATTAATACTGAATGACTCCTCTTTCAGGAGGTTCCCCGGGGCAGTCAGATCCAGAGAGACAGAAATGAGAATGAAGTCTACCACAGCTGAGAGGGGAGGGCTGGTCAGTTACTGTTTATCTAGAGTGGAGTCATTTTGGAAGAGAGCATCAAGGCGTCAAGATACTGGCCATTGTTGGGTGAATGCGTTCTGAGTTTTGAGAACCTATACCCTCTGAGATGGTGAAGAGGTTGTCTTTTATAGGCTGTGTATCTTGCTTTTTAAGATGTGGGCCAATCAAAAAGACTTTTAGAAACCTTGCAAAATGGGTGTGGACTGAAAAACCAAGTTCAGTTTTCTTTCTAGATCTGGTCTGCTGGGCATCAGCTTCTGCTGTTGGTGCCGCAGTGAAGCTAGACAGTCGTCTGTGTCCCGTTTGCTGCCACAGCACCTAAGACTCATTTTCTTTTGGAACAGGGTTGCCAAAGAACATCCAGGAGTTAGCATGCATCCTCGCTGGAAACACACCTCATGAGGTGCTGTCTTCTGCATGTGGAACACTTCCTCTAAGGATCCTATTGGCCTGGGCAACCCCGCAGCAAAGCTGCACTCCAGCTTCCCAGAAAGTAGGAAGAGAACATTTGAGATTTGGGATTTTTTTGGAGGGTGAGCTAGGAAACAGGCTGACAGAAGTAGGTTCCAGAGAGCAGGAGCCTCTCAGCCTGAGCAGACAGGACCAGTGAGCTGTCCCAGGCATAGGCCTCCCTGGTGCACCCATCAACTGCAATGACAAATCCCTGTGCAGTAGTAGGTGGCCATCCGGGGCTCCGGTCTGAAAACTCCTGCAATGGATGAAGGCAATTGTTTTTACTGCTGTTTCCGTAATGTTATGATCCCTTTTATTACTGGTGTAATACACTCTATTCTAGTAGGTCTTAAAGGTTGTTAATAAAATATTAATGCCTTTTATTTATTTTTTCATATATTTCACTGCACGCATGCTCGGGTTCTCGTCATGTGGGATCGTTAGTATAATGACTGACCTCCCAAGGGAGTCACCTTTAGTCTATGATTAAATACAGGCTTAAGGAGGCAGAAGCAGGAGCTAAGAAAGTCCTGCTGCTGGGGCTTGCTAGAGACAACTGGAGAGATGCAATGCTGTTAAGCGTGTTTCCTTTGGATGCTAGATGGCGTCTTCATGGTGGACTGGTCAGGAGCAGGGTGGATGGAGTCAGTGCTCCTCTGGGAAAGGCATGGCAGTCTGAAGCTCTCCTCACTCCCACCAATTCACTTTTCTTCCTGCCCTCAGTCACTCCTTCAATCCCTCTGCTCTCCTCTGGTCTGGTCTAGTCTGGTCTGATCTGGTCTGGTCTGGTCTGGTCCTGCCTTCCCAGGTTCACTGAAGAGTTAGGATGCACAGTTAGTTAGTTCAGTCTTTCCTATACCCTCCAAACCTTAATGCACACCAAACCATGAAGGTTGTAGTCTGCAGTCATAGTCTTACTAACTGGACTACCTGTTTCCTGCCCACTTTGGCAGCTATACATTGACTAATTTTCTTCAGTCATCAGCTCAAGGCATCGACTTGATTACTGGCTGATTATCATCACAGACGTGGGGCATCTAGTCTTGAGAAAAGGGTAAGGAATGCTTTGTGCAGGAGAGGAGCCAGAGCCTTATAGAAAACAATCATGTCCCTCAGCGGCTGTGCCAAGCAGCGTGCTCTCTTTGTAAGCAATGCCCTCTCTTTGGAAGAGCTGTGTTGGCATGGGTGGTTCACTGTGTGGCTTCTCCCTACTCTCTTGTTTGAGAAGAGTCATTTGCTGGTAGGTATCAACCTAGGAAAGGGTTCTCCCATCTCTCCCTGCAGGTGTAAGCCCCAGGATAGGCTATGTGGGAGGTCTCTTAAATCTAGCTGTCCTGAGAAGGTACATTATCATAAAAACACACAGATTAGTGCATCCTGTGCTTACAGAAGCCTTGATCAAAATCAGGGACCCTGGTGATGCTGGCCTACTTGTGTATACCCAGGAAAAGCTAACTATTGTTCTGAGGGAACCATCTTAAGGATTTTTAAAATTAATCATTTTTAGGTTAGGGGACATGTTCTGGGCTCCCACTGGTAGTCCTGGGGAGGTGGGAATAACTAGCTTTGCTTTACAGTGAGGAGGTGGGGGAAGAGTGTTCATGTGGCTACAGTCATATCTCAGTAAAGGCTGGAGCTGAGAATCCTACAAACAAACCCGGAGTGCAGGGACTTCCACTATCCGTGAAAACTCAACTCACCTGTCGCAGAGATGATATCTTATGTCTGTATGGATGTAGCGCCGGTCAATAATGAATCTCATGGCCTATGGCTTAGACAGGAAATAGGAGATGGGACATCTAGGAGGCAGAAAGGATTCTGGGAAAGTGCCAGGCACAGGAGATTCACCCAGGGAAGATTTGACTAGCTGGACACAGGATACTTGAGAACAGGTAAACAGCCACATGGCAGAATGTAGGCTAAAATAAATGGGATATATTTTTTAAGTTATGACCTAGACAGAGAAGAGCCAAAGTTTGAAGTCAAGGCATTTATTATTAAATAAGTAGTGCCAGAGTCATTATTGTTGGGAACTAAGTGGCCAAGAGGAAAAACAGATTTACAACTCACTCCTCACTCGTGTGTGTGTGTGTGTGTGTGTGTGCGCGTGTGTGCGTGTGCGTGTGCGTGTGCGTGTGCGTGTGTGTGTGTGTGTGTGTGTGTGTGTGTGTGTGTGTGTGTGTGTACAAATAGGGAGGCTAGTAGACAACTTGTAATTGGTTCTATCCTTCCACCAGGTCATCAGGCCTGGTAGAATGTACCTTTACTCAATGAACCAGCTGGTCAGTCTTTCACAGTATTTTTGAGATGGGATCTTGCAGAACCTGGAGCTTACATTTGGTTAGGCTGACTGGCCTCCGAGGCCCAGAGATCCCTCTGCCTCTGCATCCCCAGCACTGAGAGTATGGGAATACCAATACCCTCAGCTTTTATGAGGTGCTGAGAATCCCAATTCCAGCCCTTATGTTTGTGTAATAAGCACCTTCTTGTCCAAGTTGTTTCTTCCATGCCAAAAAAGACCTCTCAGTATACAGGGATGGTCTGGAAGCAGAGGGTTGTAGTCCCCACTGCATGTTTGCATTGCCAAAGCTAGGAGACTGAGCTCAGGGCAGTGGCATTGGAGTGGGAGTGGGGTGGGGGCACTCTGAAGAAAGAGTGGATCTGGAAGGAAGGAGGAGATTGAGACCACAGTACACAAGGTAAGTATGAAGCCAGGGGCAGAGGCCTGAGCAGAGCAGAGAAGGGTCTGCTTGTGGGAGTGGGGTGTGGCAGTGGCAGGGTTAGAGGACTTCATCCTCAGGGCAGGAGGAAGCCTCTTGTAGTCTGAAGTAGGAGAAGAAGGAGGGGGAAGGAGAAGGGAGAGGATAGAGAGGAGAAGGGAGGAGGAGGGAGAGGGGAAGGAGGAGGAGGAGGAGGAGGAGGAGGAAGAAAAGACAGAGAACATAAGGGAGAAGAGGCCAGGAAAGGAAAAAAGAAAAGAAAAAGAAAAAAGAGAGTTGCAGATGTCTAAGGTGTTGTTAATTTTAGAATTTACTAAATCTGTTGGCAGTATTCTGATTTCCCTTAATACTTTAGGACAAATCAAGACAATGCAATGTATACACTCTCAATTCCAGGAAGATGAGTATATACCTTTATAAATAATATATCACAAACACTGTTCTTCCTATAAAAGAGAAATTCCAAACCTCTGCGTTCCGCATGGAGAATGAAATCAACCCAGGAAAGGCACATTTGGATTGGCTCTCCCACCTCCATGAATGAAGGAGGATCGTGTTAATATGGGCAGCTTCCCATTACTGTAACAAGAGTTCCCTGAATGATCAAATTATAAAGGAAAAGGGTTATTTTGGCTTTGGACATTTTATAGCAGAAATATCCCTTAGGGCTTGGGCTGAGATGGTCATCAGAGTGGGAGCCTGCAGTGGGGAAGAACTAAAGACCTTGGAAAAACAGGAAGCAGAAGAGGAAGAGGCCTGCATCCCAAATTCCTCTGCAACAGGTCTTTCCCAGTGTTTGCCATGCTCCCACACTGGGAGCTAAGTCTTCAGCACATGGAAACTGTGATTAAGCTATATTTAAAAATAGTAATAGTGCCCATTCTTCTTTCCTCCCCTCCTTTTCCATCTTTTCTCCTGTCTTTTCCTCTCCTCTTACTCTTTAAAAATCTTTGGGGTGGAGGTGAGAGGATAAAAATCAACCTGTATCACTTAAGCGGAGACTTCCTGAAGAAAATCTGGGATTTTGGAGAGCTTCCCTGGGGACTCAATGAGAATCCTCCACAATGAATATCCACTGTGCGATGACTCCTCTACAGTGCAAGGGGCACATGACACAGTCAAAGATGACAGGAAGATGGTCTTTTCTAGACTTTGCATCCATGAGTTTCAGAGTTTCAAACCTTGTATTACACACACTTACATTCTTACACACACATACTTTTGAATATATGTCTCTATGTATCTCTGTAATCGCTATCTATCTATCTATCTTCTATCTATCTATCATCTATCTATACATCTATACATCTACACACACACACATACACACACACACATACATACATACATACATACATACATACATACATACATACATCTATCCACAGTATCAGTCCCCATGCCTGCTAGGCTGCTGAGAAAGTAAAATTCCCACTAAAGCAGTGTTTGACTAGTGAAGCTACTACTGAACACAAATGAATATTCTCATGTAGGACCATGGTTATAGCTGGCCACTGTCCATGTTGGGGGACACTGTCTCTGATGGGGAGAGTCTAGAAGAATACATAAGTTCAAAGCAAAAAGCAATGTGTGGCATTTGCAAAGTGATTTTTCAAGTCTTGGGGACAGACAGTGCAGAGCTTCCTAGAATTGATGAGACTTGGGGGATTGCTCAAAGCACATGCAAAGGCACTGACAGGTGTCTGGGAGGGCCCTTCCCTAGTCTCTGTTCCTCCAGTCATTGTTTGCAGGCACTGGACTGTACCTGTGCTATGTCTGGGCCATGCTAAAATGAATATTCTATGACAGTGAAGAGCTTTGTGTATTTTCTTCTTAAAATATTCAAAGCCCCAAGAATTTCAAACAGATCACAGCCATAGTACCAATATGTGTTCAGTAATGAACCATCATCCGTTCCTGACTAGGATGCTGACGAAGGAGGGCTTGGTCTGTTCATCATGCCATCATTGCTGTTTATTGTATGTCCATCACAGAAAAAAAAATGCCAGTTTCTTGTTTTATCATAAGTTTTCAACAGAGATCTGTTGAAGGAGTGCTTCCAACAAGGATGGCTGAAATAAGGGAATTGTCGGCAAAGCCCTAGTGAAAATTGATACAAATCTGGACCACTTTTGCCACAAACAGACCCATTTACGAAAGCCTTACAGGTGTTAAATACCATGTTAAACTTCACAGGTAGCCTCCAGTCAGTTTTTTTCTCCACACTTGGGAAGCAAACAAGCCATGCTTCAATCTCTGTCTATTTACAGCTAAGCGTGTTTTACAGAGAGGCACACGTATAAATATACCAGACGGATAAATTCTTTTCATAAGGGCATCTTGCTCTCGCCAAACAAACTGTAGCTTTAGCTTCGCGTGTCCCGCGGTTGGCTGGGGAGTGTTTAGCCTCTTTCTAAATAGTTCATTTTTTAATAATTTATCTCCATTGCCAGATCCTCTCGCTGAACACTTTCTCGATTAAAACCAATTAGAAAAAAATCAACTTTCTGTTTGAGGGGCATAAGAGGGTTACTTGGAGTGTATGCCACTGGAAAATGTTTAGATTTTTGACTCTCCTCTAAGCTGCATCGCAATGAGCCTTTTATGGTGGAGACAGTGCCCGCCCCTTACCTCAGGTGGCTTCCTTGAGAGTTGGAGAACAAATACATTTCCACCTCTTGGTGCTTTTGGCAAATTGCTTCCTGGGGATGGGGGTGACTCCCAGGGCACCCCCATTATGGATGGTCAGGAATGCTTGTTTCTTTGAACCCTGTCATTTCCCTCTTTAATTTCCCGAACCTAAACTCAACTGCTCATTGTTTAAATTCCTATATTGCTGTTGATGGACGAGTCTGCTCCCTTCCCTCCTTTCCACTCAGTGCTTACACGGTTGTATTTAATCTTTTGAATGAGGTTCTGCCTACCTAATCTCTCCCATTTGAGGTAATCCATACTCAAATCCAGTCTTTTGCACTTAATATCAACTTGACATTAGAAGTCATTTATTTCTCCGACTTTCCATTTTCTCATCTATTAAATGGGGGAGCCCACTCAAAAATGGAAAACCTGGTTCTTTCCCCTATTGTACAGATCCATTATACACACTGTAAGAGGAAGATGGGTTGGAAAGTCTTTCAGGGTCAGAAGACTGGGTGAAAGGCTGTATGTTGCTACCTTCCGAACTTGGTAGAACCTATGGAATCATGAACTCACAGTACCATTGAGCATCTGCCCTGAGCCGGCACAAGTCTGCAACCCCCAACACACAGGCCTAGACTGGAGAGTGGTTCTGGAGACTTTACTCCTTACCGCTGAATTACTGACTATGCACAGATTCTACGACCTGGGAAACCATCCTGAGCCCACCAAGCTCCAGTGTGCAGCTCCAAACCCTTACTCAAACAGATGACCCTGGACAGATTCCATAGGTCACACAGTGAAATGAATAGACCTGAATGTAAGGAAGACAGTTATGTAAAACAGTGGGTGTGGCCGGGGATGGGTGAGGGCAAGAGTAGAAAGTGTATATACACATGTGAAACTGTCCAAGAACAACTTTAATTAATAAAGAAGGAACAAGTTTGGTAGAGGTTGAATATTTATTTTGAAATGTACATGCATTTAAAATATTTGCAATTGTTATATGTGTAAAATTGTTTTATATATATATATATATATATATATGCATACACACACATGCACACACACACACATGAGACCTTGGGGTGAGACACAAATCTATAAAACTCATTCATATGTCACATAAATGTTTATATGGGTTTTATATACTCTGGAAAACTAGTGCCTGAACATGCCAGGTGCCCGCTAGCTCCAGCACTCAGATACCCGCTGAGCCTTGCGCTTGTTTTTATGGCTCTGAGACAGGGTCACACTAAATTGTCCAGACAGTCTTCGAGCTCACTCTGTGGCTCAGGCTGGCTTGAGATTTTGGTTTTGGTGCCTCATCTTCCTGAGCATCCAGGGTAATAGACCTGCGCCACAAAGACCGGCTTCATCCAGACTTTATCAATGCCTTCTTTTCACAATCCAAAGACAGTTCTAGACAGTATTTTGATGCCACCTTCATTTATCCATGACCTATCGCAAGAGGTCAGAGGGGAAGAGCTCCCTTCAGAATTCTATTGGTGGTCGGATGTGGATTCGAGATTTTTGGGTCAAGAGAACTGAGCCCACATGAGATAGAAAGTTCTGTGTAAGTTGTCTGTCATTGTTATTTTTCTATTGCTGTAACGAGACACTGTGACCAAGGCAACTTTCAGAATAGAGAGGGTTTTGGCTTTTAGGTGGGCTTACAGTTTCAGAGGGTGAGTTCGTGACCATCATGGCAGGGAGCATGGAATCTTGAGACCCAGGAATGATGGGCTGAGAGAGGGGGAGGGAAAAGGAAGGAGGGGAAGGGAGGGGAGGAGGTTGGGGAGGAGGGAGGGAAGGAGGGTAGGGAAGAGGAGGAGGGAGAGAGAGAGAGACAGAGACAGGGAGAGATAGAGGTTGCAAACTGGGAATGTTATGAGCTTTTTAAACCTTATAACCTGCACGCATGACACATGTCCCCCACAACTAGGCCACTCCTCCTAACGCTCCTTAAACAGTTCCACCACCTGGGGACCAAGCATTCAAATATGTGAACCTCTGGAGAACATCATCACTCAGACCACTGCGTACCCTCAGGTCTCACCTCAACTCCCTGTAAGTCCCTGTGTACTTGGTGCACTGACCGACACTCGGGAGTACGTCCATCCCTCCCCATCTCCACAAAGTTTTCTCCTCTGCTGAGCAGCCCTAAGACTCCCTCCAGTCTTTATGAAACTTATCTTTCTGTATGAAATTTGATGAGTGAATGAATGCCCCTGCCGTGCAAGAACGAGGACCTGAGACCAAATCCTCAGAGTCCGTGTAAGAACTGGATGAAGCAATTCAAGACTCTGTAATCCCAACAACACTCCTACAGAGAAATGGGAGAGTCCCTGCAAGAGCACGGACCATCGAGGCTGGCACACTCGGCAAGGAACAGCAAAGAGACCTTGTCTCAAATAAGGATCGAGGCCGAGCAGTGACACCGGAAACAGTTCCCTAATCTGCGCATGCGTACAGCAGCACACGCATACTTGCATTGATACACACTCACAAATGCATGTCTTCGTGAGCACACACGTACCTTAATAATAATTTTTAGGACTATGACTGGTGGCCTTCTCTCCTGTGGCACTGCCCTGTCTCTCATTCAGGTGTCATCATACACCTGTAGAGATGTTGGTTTCTGTCACTTGCCACCAAACGGTGGTTCTGGGTGGATAATAAATCATTTCAATCTGTTCAGTCTATGTTTTGTCAAGAAAAATACACAACACTTTTCGAGGAAAATAGGTTAGTGAGAGTCACTTGTGCTCCTAGTCAGAGACAGAAGACAACACAGGAAACCCAGGGTTTGAATCCCCGAGAAACCGGAGATTGCAGCCATGTGGAGGTTTTAAGGATTCAGCCAAAGGCCTGCAAGATGCTTTGTCAGGGAACTGCACTTCTTACAAACATGAGTTCAATTCCAAGCACCCACATAAAGAAAGCTGGATGCAGCTTAAGTGCTTATAATCAGAGTGCTGGGGAGGAGGAGACAAAAAGTTCCCTGTCACTCATTGGCCAGCCAGCCTATCCTGATTGGCAGAAGTCCAGGCCAATGAGAGGCACTGTCTCAAAGCAAGGTGAATGACACCTAAGAAAAAACACTGGCTTCTATAGGAACACACACACACGCACACACACACACACACACACACACACACACACACACACACACACACACACACACTCAATCCATCGCCCACCCATGGGTCCATACCCCTGTCTAGTTGACTGAGCTTTTGTGAGTCACGGGCCTCCCCTGCTCCTTTCTAACCTCAGGTAGCTCCAGCTGCCAAGCGTGTAGACAAGCACAGAAGCCTGGGACACAGGCTAACAGAAGGAACTGAACAGCCACATTCCTTGGCAGCCTTACAAAGCATGTCAGGACCATCAAAGCGATAGATGAAGGTTCTTCTGCCTACGTGCCTGCCTAGGTGTGGGGGTTCAGACCCTGAGGATGCCAGGAGGCCCCAAACTGGTGGGAGGGAGGCACCTTTGCTTGATTTTCTTCACGCACTGGCCTGAGGACAAAAGACTTCATCAACCACAAGGCCTCCACTTGAACAGTTCCTCTGGGCTGCAAGGGGACCTTGGAAAGCCACCCATCAGCCATTCCTCCGGGGCACATTCCTGTGTCAGCTTGAGCCCGGACCTTGCCACATGATAAATGTGCTCTGTTCTTTGGAAGAAAGTCCTTTTAGGCATGGCATCCAACCCTGCAGGCTTGAAACCTGGAAAAGAGCCTGCAGAAGGGAGTGGTATAGAGAGAGGAGGTGCCTTAGCTGCTCACTGTGTGATAACAGGGACAGGGAATGGGAGCCCCTCATAGCACTAAAGTCCACTATGCCACTAAGGACCTGCTGTGTGTAGTTGTAAACCTACCGGGATCCAGACTGCCATCTTTGCCTTCTATAAATACTATGTCAAATTCAGTAAAGGCTCAGCTACCATGTTCTGGGCACTGTCATGTGAAGCGTGTTTCATCCTGATGTCACAGCGACCCCACTGAGCAGGCATCACTGTGCCAGAACCATCAGTTCAGAGGGAGATCTGGGAGGTGGAGAAAAATGACCCTTTCTCTGCTGTCATTCTGTGAATAGATTCTTGAGCCTGTCTTCATTCACATCTGGACCATTCAAACACTGCATCTTCTGGTATAAACACTGCAACTGGCCTAGGTGTTTAGACTCAAGAGAGACCATACTCCCACGCTGTGTCCAGGGGGCCCCACTCAGCCAGGCCAGTTAAATTTCACAGTTGTCAGGCCCCCAAGACAATAAATTCTTTTGGTTTGGGTCAATATAGAAATAATAATGATGATTCAATGTATAAATTTTGCATGTGTCTACAAACACTAATAAAGGTGTGTGTGTGTGTGTGTGTGTGTGTGTGTGTCTGTGTGTGTGTGTGAGTGCGCGCACGCGCATGCGTCCCACAGTCCATGTTCTTGCTGTAGAGATATAGGTGTTCCCTTGTATTTTGGTTGGGGACTTCATCTAGCTGCTTATGTGGAGAGGAAACACAGACAGACCTGTCTGAAAGGATTCTATTCTGAGTCCATTAGAGGAAGTTAAAGACCCATCTTCCTGCCAATGAATACCCAGAATTCTCTGCACAAACTATCTCATGCAATTAAGGAGATAGAATCATACAAGATATTTACTACAGATTTTGGAGTTTTTTTTGCACACACAGACATAATGAATTAAAACCCCGAACAATGGAATAACCAGAGCAGATATCTGTAAATCTAGTCTAGGGAAATAAAAGTACAAGCCATACAATTTAATCCTAAGTGTTTTTTTTTTATTAATGATATGAGGCATGCTAAAATATTCATGTACATTTAATTCCTTATAATTAAAATACGGACATATATTTAAAATAACAATATTCAAAAGAAGTTGAAATCCGGTAGGAACTCAAAATGATTTCCTACCGATTTGAGCGGAAAGAAAAGGTTTTTGAATGTATGGAACTCAGAATATTTTTGTGAATTAGTTCAACTGCATTGAGAGAATGTGTGATGGTGATGCCTCCTCTGCTCCAGGGCATATGAACCTGGCAAGGTATTCAGTGGCCACCAAAAATGTACATGCATACTGCTTTCTCCAGGGACTACTTTCGCTTATTGAAACCACACTGAAAATCTATTGGAACCTAAGAAAGAATATTAAGTCCACTCTGGGAGGGACCGCTGTGGTGGCGGATGATGGGAGCAGGCAGTCCAGGACCATAAAGGGAGAGTTGTTTTCCCCTAACTGAAAGAATGGAATACGCCCCTGGTGGAGACAAGCCATCGGCCGCTCACTTAAGAATTCTTCCAGTTGGGTCAGTCAACCACCTGGCCAAAGGAGCTGCCCTCAGGCCTCCAGATAGGCAGACTCAGGAACCACTATTCTAAACAGATGAAGGGAATAATTGAGAGGGTAGAATGCTTTTTCTCTCCCAAATCTCTGCCCTCCCTACAGTTGCTTGTGGAGACATAGCTGTGTACTGTATGAGCCCTTACTAGGAAAAGCATAATTTGTCCTTTCCTATGTCCTATCTCTTTTTTAAGCGAACTCTCCCTGATATGTGGGCCTCCTTACTCATTGTCTTAAGCCCCATCCCCATCCCCCAATTCCTGTCACCAGGAGGCTCCTAGTCTGGCCACATGACTGACTTGTGTGGCTGAGCCTGTTAGGCTTACTTCAAATGCTGTGTCTTTCCCCTTTCTCTCCAGCTCCATCCTTTGGGCAGTTTCCTGACAAGTTTGAAAGCTTTCCTACTCTATGGTTTGTCTTTTAACGCTAATAAAATTACCTGCATATTTTCTTCTGACTCCGTTTTTTAAAAATATTTTGTCAATGAAATTGAGAACCATGAGAGAGGATCACAGTTTCCCTAGTGACATGAGGCACTCCAGGGGAACTCTCCAAAATTTCTATAGTTCTTATAGAATGAGCTAGAGTTAATCAGCGGTGAAGACAGAGATAAAGGTCTCTCCTAACCGCTGAGCTACACACGAGGCTCCTGGATGAGCCCAAGGAGGCTGCTGGGTGAGAGAAAGTTGTGTACATTTGAATTATAAGAACAAGAGCCTAGGACCTTAAAGTGGAGCCTCGTGATTCTGACCCTTGCAGATCCGGCTTTTCTGTCACAAATCCTAGGATTCATGAGACAAAGGCCCGATGTCCATCATCTTGCCCCAGTTTAATACTTAAGACAAGTACTGTGATAGGAACAGCTTGGAGAGACAGAGAAGAGGAATCTGTGGAGCCATGAGGAAACACTGATGGGTATGATCTATGCACAGATAGCAGGTTATTCTTGTTTTGTTTTCTATTGCTAGGATAAACACCAAGACCAAAAACAACTTGGAGCAGAGAGGGGTGATTTGGCGTACATGTAGCTATAACAGTCCAGGAACTCAATCAGGAGCCTGGAGGCAGGAACTGAAGCAGAGGCCATGGGAGAGTGCTGCTTACTGGTTCTCTCTACATAACTTGTTCAGTCTCTTTCCATACAGCATGCAGAATCACTGGGTGGGTACCATGCACCATGGACTGGGCATCAATCAACAATCAAAGGAATGTTCTACTGATGTACATATGGGTCACTTTGATGGAGGCATTATCTCAATTGAGGATCATCTTCTCCGATGACCTGAGCTTGAGTCAAGCTGATAAAAAAACAAAAACAACAAAACTACTATTCAGTGCATGGGACATTCTTGAAAATGAACACAGAATTTTGATGAAATATTATGGTCTTCTTGGCTGACCCTGAGTGAATTATAATAGCTCCTGAAAACCTATGAACCAACTGGAATCCCCTAAGCCACCAGATCTTGTAATGAATGCAGTGTGCCATTAAAGGGATTCGTTTGAAAACAGTGATCATTTCTTACTCCTTTTCGGGGGTTTTAAGGAAGCCAGCAAAAGATGTACATTGTTTTCCTTGTGATAAGATGCATCTTTATTTAGCAAATTTCCCAAAAAGCTAGTCCAGAGGATGCTGGGCTGACAAGATCTGGAAGAGAGGGACTTATCTGATTCCCTTGGGTCAGTTAATTCATCGTCTAGTGGAAGTCACAAACATACGTTCTGTCTGATTTTATTCATGAATTGAAAGACATCATATAAAAACCCTTTTAACATATATTATTGAAAATATCTATTATGGTCTTCTAACTTAGTGAATTTGATTAAATCTCCAAGACAGAAAATAAGGCATTGTAACACACGCACCCATCTGGCGAAGGTCTTATTATCGCACGCCTTATTATGTTAAAAATGAATGGTCCTGGAAAATAATTTAGTGAGAGATGAACTTAGAGGAACTAAAAGCATTGAGTGCTGAGCAAATTACCAAGTGAAATTGCTTCTCTATGAAACTTTGGGCTCATTGTTAGGGCGGTTTAGTCTGCTCGAAATGTTTGCTCGGGGAGAATGCTTGTGTTCAGAACAAAATTCAATTTCCACGGCACGAGGCTAGACAGCCTCCACAGAGCTGACACTTGTTGGTTGGGAGAGGGGCTGGCTCAAGAAGAGAGTCCTCTCTGTAACGTGACAGCCCTGCCTCTTGATCCCAGAAACTCAGGCAGCAGGTGCACCCCTGACCTGAGTGGCTCTAGGGTATACGTACAGTGCAGACTTGGAGAAGATTTATTGTCTCTCATGATTAGGAAGTTCTGTCCCTCATGGTGAAGGAGTAGTAGATCTACAAAACTCTGTGGCCTACCTCCTGGCCTAGGAGATTACCTAGAGCTTCATGAGCCAAGTTTGCTGGGTGTGGAGAGAAAAAAAATCAGGAGAGGAAGGCGACTCACTGAAGGGAATCTTAGAACAGTGGCTATCAACCATTCTAATGTTGTGACCCGTTCTTCATATTGTGGTGACCCCCAAGCCATAAAATTATTTTTGTTGCTGTTTCATTACTGTAATTTTGCTACCGTAAAAAGGCTCCCAGCTGGCTAGAGGAAGGATGGATGCAGCTCCAGGAAAACCAGCAAAACCAAACTTAGCAGGCTTGGGCCAGATCCCACAAGGCCTCTTCCGGCAGAGCCTACAGAAGTACCATTGCACTTACTCCTAGTAAATTTCCCAACTCTGCAAGTGGTTCACCTTCTCACACAGTCCTGCCTCTGATTGTAACAGACTGAGCTATGGATAAAAATGGCTTCTAAGAAACCTCTGCCAATCCCAGGAAGGTGGGCCTCCCAGGAGGTAGGTAAGGAGGGAAGGGGCTGTTTGCTTAGCGCCTGTTCACCCTCTCCTCTGGACTTATGCTTTCTTACCTGCTAAGAACAAACACCAAAGCTCTTGTGACCTGCTGTGAGTTTTTCTCCCCAGGAGCTTGAGAGCTGAGATTGTTGCTGTGATTGGGATTTGAAGAAATCTGGGGAGATATCTGGCCACCCACAGGAGTGAAGGAGTGGAGAAGCTCTTTCTCCATAGGCTCCCACCATGACACTCCGCCAAGGTGCATGGGGCCATGTGCCATGGGCTCAGTCCTCTGAGAACATAAGCCCCACATTATCATTCTTTTCCCACTGAAGCTGTCCCTGTCAGTGTTTTGGTCACACTGAGGACAAAGCTAACAAGTACAGCATTCAGAGAAGTTTAATCAGATACCTTTCTTCACCTCAAGAAGCTGTAGACTTCAAAAAGCCTTGCATCTTGAGGTGGTCATGGGCTACCACCTGTGCCCAATTGTCTTATTAATCTGTCAGAATCTAGCTGAGGGTGCCTCTCGCAGCCTTCTTCCGAAGCACAGTGTCAGGGCTCAGTACTGTCATACCTTAGATGCCCACCCCCGAGGCCCTTGGCATCACCTGGCACCATCCTACATCAAAACACACAGTGCTTGGCTGTGCCAAGTGCTCACATCTCAGACAGCCCTGAGTGCCTCCAGGCAGGGCTCTGTGATTCCCAACTCTCCCTCCAGCGCCAAGACCCTGGCCTCCACTCGTGTTTGTTGAGGGAAGGAAGGAGAAACAGGAGGCCTCCCCATTTTGGTCTCTGTAAATATTGACAAGCTCGCTTTCTCTCCTCGCAGTCTGGTGTCACTATGTCTGCTGTTGCTGTATAAATGTGTGCAGAGCTGGCGAAGTTTCATTTGCTGCTATTGTGTAGAATGTGTGTGTATGTTTCCCTCTTTAGCTGCATAAAAAGCAAGCGTCTCCATAAATCTCCATACTGATCATATGCAAAAGAAAGAAAGAAAGAAGAAAAAAAAACTTCAATGACTGTCCAAATTCTGAAGGGAGTGGGTATGGGGCAATTGTAGTGAGGGAGGAAAGGGGGAGATGGGCCAGCCACTGCAGCAGCTCACTGAAAGTGCAACTCTTCTGGGACCCCCCTCCAGCCCCAGTATCCTTTATCCCAGCCTCTATTCTCCCTCTAGGGGATCTCAAGATAATTGATTTAATTTATCACTGAGAATTTCATACTTAGGATGAGACCAAAACCCGAAAGCAGGCATGTCCACAGCAAGGAGGAATAATTAACAGATTCGAGTCCTGTTATCTCAACTCAGGGCCAGCTATCACTGAATACCACAGGCTGGTCTGGTATTGTCCATCCCCCTGTGTCAGCTTCCCGAGGGATGGAATGGTAGATGTTCACTGACGTGTCCAAAAAGGCCAGTGATACTGTAAAGCCACAAGGTATAGGAGTGTCAGATGTGTGGAGACTTTCTCAAAATCTAAGAAGGCGGAGCCTGTGTCCACCCTTGGAAGGGACTGGGGAAAGAGGAAGTCTCTTGAGTTTGATGAAGTACTTCCTTGCTCCGGGTTGCTTTCTCGTCTTTACTCACAGGTACAATCTGTCACTTACAGATGTCTTGTGTCATAAACCAAGAAATCCTATTTTCCTACTTAAATTGATCATGTCAGATGGTGGGTTGGGAGTTCAACCAAGCAATAGGAGAGTAGTTTTGGAAGTGCCTGGCTCACACTGATTCATTCGCAGGTCAAGAAACTACAGAAATCAAATTAAAATGTTCATGAGGCTGAATTGTGCATCTCCAAAACATATGCACATGTCTTGGACTTTGGTACCTGTGAATGTGACTTTATTCATAAATAGATCTTGTGGATAGAATAGGGTAAATGTCTTCAGGGTCCTTATGGCCAATAACAATTGTCCTTAAAAGTGACAGAGACACAGTAGGCTGTTTGACAATGAAAGCAAAATTCAAAGTAGTAAGTCTCCAAGCCAGGAATGGCAAGGCCATCTGCAGCTAACAGGATTCAGACAAAAGGTTGGAATGCGCAAAGTTGGGTACTCTGAATGGCTGTGGGGGAAGTCATTCCAGGTCTTTCTCATGACCTCTGCTAACTGTGAACATTCTTTGGCTTGCTTGTACATGACCCTCTCTTAGTATAGTCCTGGATTTCCCTCTGCGCAGTCCACTTCAATGCCCAAACTCTCCTTTCTTAGAAGAATGCAGTCATGTTGGGTTAGAATCTACTCTAATAACCCCACTTTCCCAACTGCTAGAACCTTATTTTCAAATAAGATTGTGTGCTGGGGTTCATGACTTGCACGACATTTAGGAAGATGCTATCCAACCCTCAGTAAGAGGCACAGAATGGGTTCTCTTTCCCCTATGGCCTTTACAAAGACTCAACCTCACTGACCCCTTGATTTAAGGAATCCTGGCTTCCAGAACAGGAAAGAATACAATTTTATTTTAAGATCTGTGTAGCGTCTTATTGCACTAGTTCCAGGAAGGGGAAACCTCACCTTGATAAGGGCAGGAGAAAACTTGTGTCTCTCCCTCCTCTTCCATCTTTAAATTGAATTTACCTAATTTTAGTATGTTATGCAGAATGCACATTTTGTTATATGATGGTTACTCCTGATTATTAAAGAAGCAACATTCCTTGGTACAATGATATCTTTGATGATAGATATGCTTTAAGTTAAAAAGAATGACAGAAGTCAGACCCAGTGGCTCTTGGGACAATGAACAGGATGGAGAAAGACCCAGTTCCAATAATAAAAATTGAAAAAGAGAATAAACATCTAATTAGACCAACATTTTCCTTCTGTATGCAGGCAATGCCATTATCACCATGCGGCATGTGGTGGCATTGCTGTTCTGAGCCGGTGTCTCTACAGGTGTCTTGATGTTAATGTCTCGATGGCAAGATAGCTGCCGGCAACAGGCATCAGAGTCCCTCATGCTACATCCAAAATCAGGAGCAAAGGCTCACACTGCTGTGCAGACTTTCCTTATGTGCCCCTTTCTGATCAGGGAAGAGTTACTTCCTAAGGTTCATGATGGCATTCCCAAATATTTCACAGATGAGAACTCAAAATCCAAGTCACCACTCATCATCTGCTAGACTATGAAAGAGAATGCCCTGTGGGCTGAGTCTGTAGTCCTGGGTTACAGGGGAGGGTAGAAATGTGAGTATTCCATCAATGAAGCCTGTCAGCCAGTTTACCAGGCTGTGCTGGTTGGTGTTTTGTCAACTTGACAAAAACCTAGAGGTATCTGGAAAGAGGGAGTAGTAATGGAGAAAATGCCTCCATAAGATTGGTCTGTAGGCAAGACCCTGGGGAGTTTTCTTGATTGATGGTTGATGTAGCAGAACCCCTCCCACTCTGCTTATACACCCATGGTGAGTGGTCCTGGGGTGTATGAGAACAAGGACAGAGCAAGCCGCAGGAAACAAGCTAGACAGCAATGTTTTTCCATAACCTCTGCTTCAGTTACTGTTTCCAGGTTTCTGTCTTGAGTTATGGACAAAAAATTAAAAATAAAAAAAAATAAAAACTTTCCTCCCCAAGTTGCTATTGGCCATGGTGTTTTATCACAACAATAGAAAGCAAGCTAAGACATGGTCTGTTTAGATTTATGGCCTGCCTAGACATGTATCTTGTTGTGGGCATGGTCATGGTCACAATCCATCCTTTTTTGTAACGGTTTGAATAAGGAGGGTCCCCAATAATCTAGGTTATTTGAACACACGGTCTCCAGTTTTTGACACTGTAAGGCTTAGGAAGTGTGGTCTCATTGGAAGAAGTGTGTCCCTGGAGGTGGGCCTTGAAGGTCTAAAGACTCAAACACTGGCTGGGAGTTTGTTCTCTCTGCTTTCTGCTTGCAGTTCAGGATGTGAGCCCTCAGTCTCCTGGTTCTGCCACAAAGCTTGACTCTGCTTGGTGATCATAGACTCTACATAACCCTCTGGAACTGCAAACCCAGATTAACTCTTTTGTTTATAAGTTGCTTTGGTCATGGTATTAGAAAGCAGAAAAGTACCTAAAACATGTCCAAACCTTAGTACAAATCAAATTGGCTAGAGAACTTCTCTAGATTATGTTGGTCTACTGTGTCTATGAGTTGTCTTGATTATCTTAATTAAGGTGGGAAGACCTGTCCACCATGGGTGATGCTATTCCCTAGGCAAGGGATTCTGGATGATAAAGAGTAAAGACAGAAGAGTGGGCGTAAGTGCTGATAAATTAATTAATTTCTTTTCTTCTGACTGTGGGTATGATGTGACAAGCTGCTGCAAGATCCAGTCCTGATTTCCCTGCAATGATGGCCTGGGACCGGGAATTGTGACCTGAATAAGCCCTTCCCCACCTAAATTGCTTTGGTCAGGGCACTTTGTCACAGTAGTAGGAAACAAAAGTAAGACAGCAGAGATGGGAGACCACTCGGTCCTCACAAGAGTGCACATAGCACTGATCCAGTGCCACTGTGGGTGCCACCAGTCAATAAGTAAGAAACAATGCTTACTTGGGGGTCATATTCTGATATTTGTTTATGAAAAATAAAACCAAGGGGAAAGAAGAGGGGTTTTTAGTTCTCTTTTCTTTAGCCATGACTTTATCCAATGGTCTGCAGTTGGAAGATTCAGCCCAAGAGTGTGCATAACCAGTGTAGTGGTTGCTCTGTCCCCATGGATATGTGACCTCCTGGTCTGTTACTTCTCCCAGAGGGTTTTATGAAAAGCTGTCTCTGAACTGGATTCATTCCTACTGCCTTCCTTTCCTTCCTCTTTGATAATTTGCTGTTTTGTTCACTTAGCAAAACTCCCTCCACTAACAAGTATCTTTGGCGCACATGTGCAGGGTCAACCCCTGCTTGGGGAGCCTCCAGTTTTGCTGTGTTTGCCCTGTGAATGAGATCTTTAATTTCTCACTTGCAGATGAAGGAATCAAGGCTGACTGATCAGCTCCCCGAGTGTTCAGCAACAGAAGAACGAGTGGAAAAAAAAACACAAAAACTCAGTGTGGACAATGAGCACTCTTTTTTTTTTTTTTTTACCTTGAAAATGAATTAAATCACCTTTCAGCTTGACATACCTCTAAGGACCTGAATGGAAAGGCACTTCATTCCCAAACTCAGAAGCAAGAAATGACTTGTTCCCTTTGCTCACAGAATGCCTGTTGGCTTTTGCAAATCAAAGTAGGAATTGTTTAATGGATTTGGCTTTGAGTCTTAGCATATTAAGAGAGAGGGAGGGGTGAGGCAGGGAGGAAAGGAATCACAAACACATTAAGTTTGGTAGCTGTCCTCTGATGGTCTCTTGAGTATAGGTAAGGGATTCTAGAGATGTGCATCTCAGGTCTGATTTCAAATTCAACCCAAGGAAATTGCTCTTCTCTTTGGGACCTTTGATCCTTCCGGCAGCTTAGGATAGGATGGTGTCCTGTGTAACAAAGGACAAGGTTGACTTGCTATGGCCCAGTTCAGACCCCAATGCCAGTTCTTCACATTCCAGAAGAATTAAGTAATTATAGGGGTGGGGCACTCCTGTCACAAACAATATCTAATGTAGTCGACATTAGAGAACAGAGGACTCCTAATGACATCAGATGCGGGTGCGGGAGGGACACCCAGACAGCAGCAGACACAGATGTGGAACCAGGGTGGGCTGCTCTGTGGGGGGCTCCCTGGAGCAGAGACAGCCTGGAAATCCCCAGACTTCCATCATGCAGCGATGGTCCTTGGGGCCTCTCTCATCAGCCTTTGCATGCTTGCACTTGAGCAGGGTTTAAGTAGAGAGTCAGAGTCTGAGCCAAGTCAGAGAGGCAGAAGGATAGACAGCCTCTGAGCACAAAAGGGATAGACAGGGCTGTTGGGCTAGGGTTCAAGGGTAATGCAGTGGCCATGGGACAGCTCATTGGCCTATTTGTTCATTGTTAGCCAAATCTGAAGCTATCCCCACCCACCAGTTCTTCTGCTACTGGTGATTTTAGAGTTTTATGAAAATAATTATGCATGTGTGTTTCTGTTTATTTGTGTGTCTCTGTATGTGCATTTCTCTCTCTCTCTCTCTCTCTCTCTCTCTCTCTCTGTGTGTGTGTGTGTGTGTCTGTGTGTGTGTGTTGTGTCATTGTACCAAGTCCATGCAGTGGCTTTGGAGGCCAGAAAAAGATGTCTCATCCCTTGGAACTGGAGTACAGACTTACATGGGGCGCCGTGTTGGTGCTTGGAATTGAACACAGGTCCTCTAGAAGAGCACCAAGTGTTCTTAACGGCTGATTCATCTCTTTAGCCATACTTGGAACTTTTGACCAAAGTTTGTACCTCTAGGCATACTTAGACATTTAGTGCTTGTGTTGTTTGCTTGTGTTAACTGATGGAGAGATTCTAGAAAACCTTTCTTTCTCTCAGTTGCAAAACTTCCTCTTGCCTCATAATATGGCCTAGAGTTGGGGTCAGAGTCAGAGATAACAATTCAGAGTCAGGAGGTAACATGCAGGGGCCAGCATGATGACTGGGTGAATATAGATACTTGTTGCCAAGTCTGAGGACCTGAGTTCAAACACAAGGTCCCACATGGTGGAGGGAGGGGGGCCAGTCTCACAAGTTGTGTTGTGTGCACTATGGTACACAAGTATCTCCACACGGAGATTTATAATAAGTAAATGAATAAAACGTAAGATAAAAATGAACACGAAACTCCTAGACCATCACCTTAGATATCACTACTGCTATTTTTGGCTCAATTACTCTCAGTATTTACTACTTGATGCTTTTGGTATTGTTACAGCAGAGCTGTGACTGTTCCCACCTGAAGGTTACCACCATTGTTGTCAACTCTGCCGTTACCCTGGTGACCATGTCTACTTAACATCTAGGATGATGCCTATTCCCGCCACATTCTCACAGCTTCCTATTTCACGGGTCAGGATTTGGCCATTAAATAACTAACAACCTCAGTGGTGAAACAGGGATTTTAAAACAGGTATTTGGGTTGGACATCTTTAAATTAAAAATATAAACCCTGAAATGCTGTAAGACCCTAAACTTTATTTTGACTCCTTCACCATACACCGAGTAGAAGATTTGGTGTGTGACCTCACCTGGCACCTTGCAGTCACGATGAAGATTCACTAAACACAGTGTGTAAAGTCCCCTCAGGCTAAGTGTTTAAAGGGTCATGAAACACATTGTGTACTGAGTTGAAAATCGGGTCTCACACTTCACAAAGCTCACTGTGCATATTCAAATATCCTCAATCCCCAAACCATTCCCAGTAAGAAATTCTTCTAGGTTCACTCTTTTAGCAAAGACATGGGAAGCCTTCACTTGGTAGTGGGTACTGTGTTTTAGAGACATTACTCTGTTGTCTTTTGCTTTGGCTGTGTCATCAGGTGAATAAAATAGCAAAGAATAAGAGGGCCCAGCTCAGCTTGCAGAGCACCCTGGAATCCTGTGGTTATCAACATTATTCATGTAACTAACTAATGACATGATTCCTAAGGTAGAGCCCTATGCCAGTCTCGAGGCTGAGGCCACCAGGATGATGAGAGTTACATTTTCCCAGTATAGATGAAGTCCCAAAAGTTGGGTCCTTGGGACTGGATCTTTATCCTTAGCCTTGCCTTGAAGACAGCAGCCTCAGGCTCTATGGTTAGAGAAACAACAAGGAAATAGGCCATAGACCTAGTGTTCAGGATAGAATGGTAGCTTCCAGACCTATGCAGATCAATTTCTGTCATCCAGGCCATCTTGTCTGTAACATTTTGTTATGGCTGCCTGAGCAGACATGGCCACAACCCAAGTAAGGGCCTGGTAACTATCATAGAAGCCCTTCAAGGAATGTCAGGGAACAAACATGAACTAAACTGTCTACATCCACAGGACTTCAACACACCATCTCTTCAAATCTTCTGCCCAGGACACCAGATAGCCATCCTGTCCTTCCATTTGCCACTCAAGCTACACTTGACGTGGGTAGCCCTGGGCAGGTCTAGCAAAGGTGATTTATAGGCTGGGGACCTCTGTCTTCCTCAAAACACTTGAAAAGCAGGCATTAGGTTTCAACCATACTACCCATCTGAACTCTTCTGAAGGCCCAGTCTCCCCAGTGGTAACCTGGGATACTCTTCTCCAGAATTGAACAGAGCTGTGTACTGTTTGGTTTTTGTGCTTTGGAAAGAGCTGGCTTAATACCCTATAGCCAAGTGTGAGTTCCATCTGAACAGAGGTCATTAATATGAGGTCATCTAAGGCCACTTTGATTTGATCCTGCCTGGAAACCCAGAGAACCAAGCTTCGGGGGTTGAACTGATTAGGGGCGGGGGATGATGAAAGTGCTGCCCAGCAGCAGATCTGGAGCTGAACCCATGTTGAAGGACATTCTCAAGGTCCAGGATTCCTTTTCTGTTGCAGACCTGCTTAACCAGGCAAGCGACCTTCATCCTCCCCAAGGTTCAAGGCTGGGCATGTGTTCTCCACTGTGCTTCTCACTTAAGACAGCACAGGCCAGGCTCTGGCCTGCTAACACACAGGTTTCCTGGGGCTGGTAGCATGGGCCAAGGGTGCTTGCTCGTGATTTATTATTAAGGGCCTTCCATATGATGGCAAAGACACAAAATATTCCAGATGAATCTTTGTTGACCCAACAGACAAATTTTTAGAAACTGTTCTCCAAGATGCGACATATAAATGTCATTCAGCATGGCCTTGGATTTGCTCTCCAAGTTGAGAGAAAGCTCTAATTTGCTTGTGTAATATTATTGGAGGAATACTTCAAGACTAAGTAAGAACTGGTTTACATCCTCTATTTAAATGCCATGGGTGTCGAACAAATCTATTTAAGCATCTCATATTAATCGCTCTTTGAATTGCTTATTTTTAATTAAGAGCTTGATTATTAAATGATAAAAATCTATTCCTGGCATGCTAATAATATGTAACTGTCTGGTGCGGTGATGCTCTGGGCCTGGTCAGGAAAAAGTCTGTGACCCATGCAAATGATCCCAAGCCAGGAGTTTGCTCTGTTCATGAGCCTTTCTCAGATGCGTCTCTGCACAGTGTAGGTGTCTGCATTCACTAATGAGATATGAGTGACTGGAAGGTCTCGGAGCCCACAAGGCTTCCTGGGTTCGTGTTTCCTTAAAAGGATTTTGGGAGGAAACATTTTGATCTGTCTAACATCTCTCTGTGTGTCTGTCACCTGACTTGTTGCTATAATAAATTGCCCGAGCAAGCATCTCAAAGAAGGGAGGAGGTTTTGACTTATAGTTCGAAGGTACCATCCATCATAGTGTTGGGGAAGGCATGGTTGCTGGGACATAAGGCAACTGGCTACCATCAGGAGGCAAAGAGAGATGGATGCTCATGGTCAGCTCATCATCTCCTTTTCATTAACTCTGGGACACTAGCTTAGTTATGGGAAAGCAAGATCCATATTCAGGATGAGTGCTCCCAGATTATTGAGTGCTCCCATTTCGTTAAATCTCTCTGCAAACTGACACAAAGACACCATGCATGACTCTGCAGGTGAATTTGCGAGCGCTACCTTGGGTTCTTGGTACTTGCTTGACTATCCCACAGAATGATAGCTGTGTTCTTTGACACACCCCAAAGAGTGTTTATTCCTTTTTCTCATGGTGAAGTTTAGCACTTGGAATTATTAAGCAGTTTCATCTTGACATCTTACTCTTGCATCTTTCTGTGGGCTTATGAACTGTTAGAATTTCTTGTAATTTTCTCTCATTTTACTTTGTGTGGCTCAACATTTCATTGTTTATTTGCAGATACACTTTACATATTTTGAATCATGGAACTTCTGTGTCCTAAATTTTCTTTACTGGTATGAAATTATATTTTATTCAATCCACTGAGCATTTTTTTTTACATTAAACTTCACTTGAGGGCTTTAGCATAATAAAAATTGTTAACTTTTTTCTGAATAAATTTGTCTTATTCTGATGGGTGTTTTTGTCAAATAAATAACATTTAACTCTCAAGTCATAGACCATTCCTTTGTATCACTTGCTTGCAGTTTTAAGTGATTTTAAACAATGGGTAAGGTTTTTTTTCTCTCTCTCTCTTTCTCTTTGTTTATTTTTGGCATTAACATTTCTCTAAGGAAGAGAATGAGGACTGACAAGATGTCTCAGGCAGTAAGGATACTTGCAGCCAAGACTGTGGACTGTGGACCTAGTTTAATACCCAGAACCTACATGGTAGGAGAGAGCTGGCTTTCTCAAGTTGTCTTCTGACCCTGGCATGTGCATGTGGTGTGCAAACACACACACACACACACACACACACACACACACACACTCCCTAAATGTTTTTTTTAAAGGAGTTGAGTGCTAATTATGTTGTATTTTTGTCTTTGTTATAGATGCCTGGCTTCCCTAAGCCATGCATTAGGTCTTCATTGTGTCTCTGGCTGTATTAATTAGGGGTTTGGTGTTACATGCTAAAACAGTCTTTGTTTCTTTTTGACTTAGACACTTTTGCTTCTTTCACATTTCAGAGCCACTGTCCATTCTCCTCCATAGTTCTCTTGCCTGAGAGGGTGGGGAGACCTGCCTTACCTCAGTCTGAACCCCATTGTCTTTCTATTTTGTTTCTGATCACTCAAGATCAAATGTGACTAGTCAGACCATTTCAGTCACTAGATCTGAAAATGCCACAGACCGTTTACATCATAGCCTAACCCATTCACTTCTAGATATGAAGAAAGATAGAACAGTAGCCTCCGGTGTGCCTCCAGGGAGAGGAGAGGACCTGGGAAACCTAGCAAACCTTCCCCACGCCCACAGAGGCTCCGTCAAAGTAACTGGTAGAAGTAGGCACCCAGTATGTCTTGGATTGGCTGTATAGCCCAAGATGTCCTTGGACTCCTGATCCTCCTACCTTCCAAGTGCCAGGACTACAGGTATCCACCTCCATGCCTGGTTTTGTTTGTTGGTTTTTGTTGTTGGCTTGTTTCTGTTTGTTTGTTTGTGTTTTCAGTGCTGTGAATTGATTGAGCCAGTGTTCTTAACTGCTGAACCACCTGCTCAGCCCTTTCACTTAGTGTTTTATAAGGAATATTCCCATAATCTCTGTCCCCAGAGCCATGCACAGAGAATCTGACGCCAGGAGAATGATTGGTAGCTTCAGAGGGATTACCCATTTCTTTTTTTTTTTTTTTTTTTTAATTTAATTTTATTTTATTTTTTTAATTTACATTCCAAATCACTTCCCCTTTCCCGTTTCCTCCCTCCCCGAAGGTCCCATAAGCCCCCTTCCCTCCCTCTTTTCTCCGTTCAACCCCCTCTCATTACTCTGTCCTGGCGTTCCCCTACATCCAGTCTTTCCAGGACCAGGGGTCTCTCCTTCCATCTTTTTAGAAATCTATTGATATGCTGATTGTGTCTAGGGTATTCTGAGATTCTGGGTCAATATCCCCTTATCAGTGACTTCATACCATGTGTGATCTTTTGTGATTGGGTTACCTCACTAAGGATGATATTTTCAAGTTCTGACCATTTGCCTAGGAATTTCGTGAATTCATTGTTTTTAATTGCAGAGTAGTATTCCATTGTGTAAATATACCACATCTTCTGAATCCATTCCTCCGTTGAGGGACATCTGGGTTCTTTCCAGCTTCTGGCTATTATAAATAAGGCTGCTATGAATATAGTGGAGCATGTGTCCTTATTGCATGCAGGTAAAGTCTCTGGGTATATGCCCAGGAGTGGTATAGCCGGATCCTCCGGAAGTGTCATGCCCAGTTTTCTGAGGAGCCGCCAGACTGCTTTCCAGAGTGGTTGTACCAGCCTGCAATTCCACCAGCAGTGGAGGAGTGTTCCTCTTTCTCCACATCCTCGCCAACAACTGCTGTCTCCTGTGTTTTTGATCTTAGCCATCCTGACTGGTGTGAGATGGAATCTCAGGGTTGTTTTGATTTGCATTTCCCTAATGACTAAGGATGATGAACATCTCTTTAGGTGCTTCTCAGCCATTAGATATTCTTCAGGTGAGAACTCTTTGTGGAGCTCTGTACCCCATTTTTTAATAGGGTTACTTGCCTCTCTGGAGTTTAACTTCTTGAGTTCTTTGTATATCTTGGATATTAGCCCTCTGTCGGATGTAAGGTTGGTAAAGATCATTTCCCAGTTAGTTGGTTGCCGCTTTGTCTTTTTGACGGTGTCTTTTGCCTTGCAAAAACTTTGTAATTTAATGAGGTCCCATTTGTCTATTCTTGATCTTAGAGTATAAGCTATTGGAGTTCTGTTCAGGAAATTCTCCCCTGTGCCCATATGTTCAAGGTTCTTCCCTAGTTTCCCTTCTATTAGTTTCAGTGTGTCTGGTTTTATGTGGAGATCTTTGATCCACTTAGAATTGAGCTTAGTGCAAGGAGATAAGGATGGGTCAATTTGCATTCTTCTGCATGTTGACCTCCAGCTGAGCCAGCACCATTTGTTGAAAAGGCTATCTTTTTTCCACTGGATGGTTTTAGCTCCTTTGTCAAAGATCAAGTGACCATAGGAGTGTGGATTCATTTCTGGGTCTTCAATTCTGTTCCATTGATCTACATGTCTGTTACTGTACCAATACCATGCAGTTTTTAACACTATTGCTCTGTAGTACAGCTTGAGGTCCGGGATACTGATTCCCCCAGAGGTTCTTTTACTCTTGAGAATAGTTTTAGCTATTCTGGGTTTTCTGTTATTCCAGATGAATTTTTGAATTGCTCTTTCTAACTCTATGAAGAATTGAGTTGGGATTTTGCAGGATTACCCATTTCTTAATTTGTAACTGTTGCACATTGATCTTCCTCTGCGCTAGCCTGAGATGTCCCCGTGAATGTACATTTCTAAGACCCAACTGGTCATTCACCACCCTTTTCAACTTTGAGTGTTTTAACTGTAGGAAAGGTTATGCTGGGTTATTCAAAGCATTACTTCCCATCTTTTTCTTGATTCTCTGCGGATATTCTTTCCCATGGACTCTAGAGTTCTGGAAGTCTCTATTTACTATTTATTTACCCATTAAAATGTCACTCCTGCTTTTTCTCACTTAGCCCATAATAACTACTTCATACACTCCTTCCAAGCTGCTGATCCATCCACCGCTGAGGGATATTTCTGCATTAATCATCCATTTACTTCTAAAAATAATCCTGATTGGCTCTTCTTTGTACACCATGCTCTAAGAATAACCTGATTGGCTCTTCTTTGCACCCGTGCTCTCGGTCTTCTGTTGGTTGGTTATTTTCCTTTCCTCTAGTTCTGAAGTTAGAATCTAGCACCACGTTGCCCCCAACCCCTGCTTTGCTTCTTGACACTGGTTTCTCATCAGTGTGAGCTACTGTCTCCATTTATCTCCTGGGGGATGCCTGCCGCGCGTTTATCTGTTGCTCAATTCTTAGTTGTTGAAATAGCGAAATAATTATCTCCTCCCCTTTTGCTTATGGACGGCATGCTATTCAAGAGAGAAACACACATACAATATTCTGGCTAGTTGACTGGGAGGTTCTCTTGGACACAGAACCAAAAGCATGGTGTCAGGAGGAATCTGACAGTTCTACAGTGTGAGTGTTAAGAATGCCCAAGGCTACTCCTAACCACCCCATGGCTTCAAATCTGGACTCATATGATTCTTACTCCACTTATGCCTAAAAATCTTGTTGCATTTCCTTGGGTCTGTAATTTCTCTTGAGCCTTGATTGACAGCTCTCCTGTGCATCTTCTCTGCATGTCTGTAAGCTGCTGCAGTGGGAGGCGCTCTCTATCCTTATCTCGGGCCCTGCTGTCTTGTGTACATTCTTCTGATGCTTGGGGGAAGGGCCGTCACAGACGTAAACCCCAAAGGACATGCAAATACTCCGTATCCTCCTTCCCATGAGCAGAAATCACAGACAAGGTGGCATCATCAGGTGCCAAACACGAACCTCGAATATGCGTGTGACCTCATTCCTACTTGAGTGTGGTGGTCAAAGGTGAGTACTCGCATTCTGTTAATATCTCTTATGAATTACATTTCTCATTAACTGGCTCCTTATGAAAGATACAATCTGTCACTTCATGGGTGATACCTGGCCCCATCCCTCCCTTTTCCTTACTTCATCCAGATGTTGTTTACCAAGATAGCTTTCTTCAAAATTTGATTCTGACACCCCATTCCTGAAGTCCCTTGGCCATAAACAGCACAGGGAGCTGATGGCCACTCAGTGACAGAGAACAAGGAACCTTTCCAGGTTTAAGTTAGAATAGCTTGTCCCTGTAGGGCAAATGAGCCAACTGTTGTTCTCCTAGAGGACTGGAAAGATTTCCTTTTACTTCAATTGATCACCTGCTTTCTACTCGAACAGAGAAAAATGAGGAGTTGCTGACCTGGAAGGAAGAGCTTCCCATTCCAAGGCAAGATGGGACTCATAGCAAGTGTAACAAGACACATCTAGGCCTGGAAGACAAGGCAGAAGACACCAGCTCTCATCTAAAATGGGTGCAGTTATCCATTGTGAAGCTATGCTGTGTCCCGAAGGTTTGGATGAGCAAACATAATCCAGTACAGTTCTAGTCTCCACTCCATTGTCCTACTGTCTTTTAAAAGAGTTCCAAGTCACAGGGTGTGGTGGTGCTTATCTTTAATACTTGTACTTGGGAACCAGAGACAGGAGGATCTCTGTGAGTTTGAGGCTATCATGGTCTATAAGAGCTCCAGGACAGCCAGGGCTACAGAGTGAAACACTATTTCAAAAAACAAATGTCCAAATTCAGTCTAGAGAACCACATAGGAGTTCACTTGCCCTTGGTTGTCTTTTCTCCACCTTTAGCCCCTGTCTTTCTCATTACACTCTGCCTTTCCTAAACACGTCTCCAGGCACTAAAGGAGAAAGGTTTCCCTATAGTCTCCATCCATGGGGATCTGTTAAGATCCTCTCCTCTGTCTCTGTCTCCAATCTCTCAGCCCCTGTCCATTGGAAACTATCATTCTCCTCCCTTTGAGAGAATACAGACCTGAGCAAAACACTGGGAGCAAATCATGTCAGCTCTCCTAAGCAGCCTGGTCTCTTGGTTAGAAAGCATAGAGTTTAAAAGAGGTTTCCAGTGCATTGCCAGGGAGTTGCTTTTATCCATGTGTCACAAATATTTCTGAAAGCTTTTCAGGCACCTTGCCATGCCCTCATTTATGAGCTGGGCTTAGACACCAGAGTCATGTTGATATGGTGGGAGGGAGTGGGGTTTGATGGTAGACAGCCCTGAGCCAACCCTTCCCCTCACAGTCCCTGAGGATGAGTACAGTGCATCTCTTCCTGCAGTGAGGGAGAAGTTCCACCTCTACAAACAGCAAGTAACAGTAATCCAAAAATGCCTTGGGTCCTTACTGAATCAGAAATATGTGGAAAGGGTTTAACAGTCCCAGGGACTGAGTTCAAGTTGTTCTGGTCCCCTTATCTATTGTCTCTGGGAATTCTTGACCTGCCAACCACAAGCTACCTCTCATATCTATAATAGCAGTGAATTGAGGTCACAAGAAGCTCTGAGTCACAGAACCTGTCATCTTGAATGTATGTTCCAATAGCAAACCAATGGCCAGTAAGCAATCATGGTACTTATCGAGGACCAGGGTTTTGTTTTCTCCCTTTCCTCTCCCCTTGTCTATCAGTTTCTCTTCCTGTGTGGAGGACGTGGCTTTTCCAAGCCTCAGAGTGAAATGTTTCTGGCTCAGAATAGCTCCTTGTCTACTAAGCGACTAGATGAGCTCTGAGCAATGGGCTGGCAACAGTGCTTGATACTGAATGTTTCCAGGGGAGCCAGAGGGGCTCCACAAGAGTCAGGCTAGACTCGCAGAGACTCTTCCCAACCCACCCAGAACTGGCTCCTGCTGCCTTCATGCTCACTTCCAACCCCAACCTAAGGTTCTCCAGGGCTGCTTCTCAGCAGTAAGAATTGGACATTTGTTACATCAAGGTAAAAATGGGGAGAGACTAGAAATAGGGCCAAGGCTGAACACATGGTAGAAGATAAATTTTGTAAGGGGAAAGGCATTAGGATTCCTATGATCTATGAGGGTTTCAAGTTCATGGCCAAATATATGTTTACAGTTAAATTGAGAGTCTAGGACAGTGGCTCTCAAATTGTTGGTCACGATCCCTTTGGGGTTTGAGCGACACTTTCATAAGAATTACCTAAAACTGCCAGAAAACACAGATGCATTACGATTTATAACAGTAACAAAATTAGTTATATGGTAGCAAATGAAAATAATTTCATGGTTGGGAGTCACCACAACATAGAATTTATATTAAAGGGTCACAGCATTAGGAAGGTTGACAACTTCTGGCCTAGGGAATGGAGAGATGGTTCAGTGGATAAGAGGTTTTCCATCTAAGCATGAGGGTTGGATCCTCAATACTCAATATTAACTTAGTACCTGGGAGACAGAGGTGAGACTCCTGCAGCAAGCTGGGTAGCTGCATTGGCTGAACTGTTGGTATGTAGGTTCAAGAAGAGACTTTGTCTCAAGATAAAAGGTGGAGAATTGTTAAGGGAGACAAAGTCAGTATCAACCTCTGGCTTCCATTTGTAAATCTACATGCCCAACCTACACACACACACACACACACACACACACACACACAGTAGAAATTTAAGGCAGCCACTTGCTCATCACAGCTATGGAGGTAACTTTTGCATGAGGGCCAAACTGACTCCTGCTTGAGAACCTAGTGATTGGTGATGCAGACAATGATAGCCAATCAGGAACTGTCACTTGGAGGACATGCTTGCTTGGGACCAATGAGATGCAGGTGGAGGTTATAAAGGATGTTCCCCAAGAGTTAATAAAGGAACTTGCTGCCCCATTCTCACTTGCTCCTGGAATTTAAGCTATTGATTCTGTACCTTCTCACCTACTGCCCCCAAGAGGGGATGCCGGGCAGGATGGAGGGCTCAGGCAACACCTATTCACAGCAACCCACCAGTGATGACCAGAGGCCCAGATTCCAGGTGATTCTAGAAACTGCCAAGTTGATAGTTGAGATGGTCAATCATCTCAGAGGCAGAGATCTTCCACTGGTCTCTTCAGTGGCAATAACTTACAAAACATGCTTTGTGCACTTCTCATTCATCAGCTTGTCTATACTGGGAAAGTCCACCTTTTTGCCCCCATTTTTCATAGAAATGGAAAAATATGGGGTTTCTCTGAGTTTTGGCAGAGTCGAAATTCACCTGAGTTTAGAGCACCATAAATTCCATGAAAATCTGTGCAAAGGTCTAGGGAGCTGACTCAGTCTGTAAAACGCATGTCTCTCAAGTATGATGACAGGGTTTCGATGCACACAGCCCACATAAAGAGACAACTATTAAGACTCAAGCTTGTGATATCAGGGAGAGAAAGAGAGAGAGAGAGAGAGAGAGAGAGAGAGAGAGAGAGAGAGAGAGAGAGAGAGAGGAAGGAGGCAGAGGGGCAGAGACTGGAGCTCATTGGCCAACTAGCCTAGACTGCTTGATAGAGTCCCAGGTCAATGACAGACCCTGTCTCAAAAAAAAAAAAAAGAAAAAAGGTAAAAGATTCATAAAGAACAGCACCTTATACTAACCTCTGACCTCAACATACAGACAAGTACTCTAAAACACCTGTGCCCACACACAGACACACACAGACACACAGACACACACACACACACACACACACACACGTGCAGTATGGTAAAGAGGGGAGAAGCTAACAGTGCTAGCAGCAGGCCTTGCTAACTTGCTAAGTATAATATAGACCAGTCTTTGTCAAAGGCTAAGCAGAGCATGCCTAGCCCTGAGGCTGGTGGGTAGGCACATTTCAAGAGCAGGTGTGGGTTTGAATTCCATCACACAGCACATGGCGGCTTTTCTCCTGTCTTGTCACGTCTATGTACCTCAGCCTCTTTGGTTTGCTTTCCCCTTCTCTTCCTGTGGAAGCTGGGTCTCCTCCTCAAACATCTCCAAAGCATGCCCCTACTGCAGAGAACCAAGGAGGACCTGTGTCGCGAATGAATGTATGGCCATGGCAAAGTCATAATCACTGGAACAAAATGGAAACAAACCAAGAAGAAAAGTGAAAGTCTGCTTAAGGTTCAGCAGCTCTTACCTCCTGAGAGCAAAAGGTGATCTCCAAATTACCCTCAGGCAGGAATGGTGGGGAGTGGGGTTCAAGACCTCTGGACCTCAGACCCTGCCTGGAGGGGCTGGGGAGGGGACTCATGTATCCTTCATTCTTATATCATTTTCACAATGTATTTCTGAGGCAGCCAGGACATTTCCAGAGTATGACTGGGTGGCTCTTTGGGGGACAGGTGGTGGCAGATGGGCAAGTGTGAAAATGTGATTTATCTGGGAGCTCATGCTAGATAAAGCAAGCACAGCACCGCTGGAAGGAGTCACAGCCTTCTAAGGGGGGCTTGCTCTCCATTCATGGCCAGAGAACTGGGACCTGCATTTGGCCTTGGGGAGGGAACGGACAGGGTGTCCAAGAAACTGGGGAATAAGCCTCCTTCCTCTTCAGGAAGGCCCTTCCTAAATCCTCTCACTTATAGCCATTCCTATTATATGTATGATGCTATTTGCATTGAAGATGGTAGGGAACAGATTTGGAGCCCTCCCTCCTCCTGTAGTATTTGTAAGTTAGTATTTGGGCCAGCTGCTCTTAGACAGGCCAAACCAGAAAAAGGGAGACAGACAGACAGACGCAGAGCCAAGCTTGATCTGAGGAGATAGATCTGGTCTGAAATAAGCAGCTATGATCATTGTTTCCACAGATGTGCAAAAAGTACAGACCAGATGACCAAACACGGGAGGCATTCATACCCCAAAGGGAATAGAAGAGGGCAGGGTTTCCATTGGAAAGAGTAAGGAGAGTTCCAGGAGAATTCTGGCTTCTCCTAGGAGCCCTACAGAAGGATCCTTGAATGGACAAGGCAACTCTACTAGAAGAGGTTGCTGATACCCGACCTGGGAGGATGGACTTCAGCTTGCCAAGCATAGAAGGTTGAGAGTGTCTGGGTGGGAGACAGCACTGCACAGACACAGGGCTAGGTCAAGCAGAGGGTATGGGTTAAATGAAGGCAGAACCGCAAGGGAGGGATGTCGGTAGATCGATCATCTCCTTATTCTCCGCCCTCTGTACTCAGTGTCTTGGTAACTGGAATAAGATAGAGATCCCTTTGTTGTTCATGGAGGTGAAATGTCATGGGGCCCAGTTGAATTTTCACTCTTGCAGTAGCCTAAGGTGACCTCGAGTTCCTGAGCCTTTAGCCTCCACTGAGCAAGTTCAGGCACCACTGTGCCCGGTTTCATGTTTGAGACTTAATGTAAACTGTTCTAGAGGTGAGTGCTTGAAATTTAGGATTTAAGGATCCTTACAAGACCGCACACAAACCCAGGACAACTCAAACAGGAGGTGGATGTTCATCAGTCTTTCAGCTTTAAAATTAAAGCAGCGATGCTTTCTGTAGTATTCGTCTAAGTTGTTTTTGTTTTTTTTGTTTGTTTGGTTGGTTGGGTTTTTTGTTTTTTGGGTTTTTTGTGGGTTGGTTTTTTAGCATGTTTATGTTCTAATCAAGCTGATCCCACAGCCCCATACATTAGTACACAAACTACCTCTGGACTTCTAGGATATATGGCAAAGTTAGTTCCAGTCTTTTTTAAACACAATCTCCCTTAGAACATTATAAAAACCCAGTCACTGATTCCTCAATTTTAAAATTCAGTTTGCAGGGTTTTTTTTTCTAGCCCAGTCAAGACTCAAATCTCTCTTCTTTCTTGCAGTAAGGATTTTCCCATTAGATACCAGAGTGCTTGGTGAACCAGAATAGGGAAATATACTTGGCCTGGAAGTGATGGCCTGTAAACCCAGCTCTATGGGAGCCCAAGGCAGGAGGATCACTCACTGGTCAAGGCCAGTCTGGGTGAGAGATTAGTTTAGGAGTAGGGTTGGACAAGTCCACAGGAAGGGAGGAAGAGGTACCTTTCTGCTTGTTTGTCCCTGAACCAGGTTCTCTTTTCAACTCTCAGACTCTGTGGGTAGTGAGAGATCAGCCAGTAATGCAGAGAGAAAGCCGGGGACCCTGGCCAGTTTCTCTCCCTGCTGCCTCCAATTGAGTTGGACGGACATTTTTGTCTGGTGCTAGAGACTAAACCCAGATATCTGCCCACGTTCACAACTCGAGGCAGCAGGGAGAGAACCTGTTCTTCAGTTCTGCTCGGGGACCAGGAAGGAACACAGACACACTTCCCATCTCAGCCTACTGCGTGGAGCTGAACTTGGAGAGCTGGCTCCTCCCTTCTGATTTGTGGGAACAAACCATTATTGATCCCGTCCCTGCTGCTTCCAACCTCTCTGAAGGGTTAGCTCATGCAGAATGCTGAAAGCCATGACCACAGACCTGCAGCTCTCCAGACCTGGTCCAATGCCCAGTTCCTGCAGGACGAGTCATCCAGGAGCAATTAATAATGAAAGTGGCTGATTTATAATCGGGCCCACTCCAGAGGAGGGAGAGTGTGTGTGAAAGGGTCGGCCATAGTGATTCTTCTCATCAATAATACAGTACGCTCCAGTGACTCATGAGCAATGTGGACGGGCCCTTCTGAGAGCCAGCGAGGCCATGCTGTACACAGGAGCACAGCTCACCTCTCAGGACAGTATTTCACCTGAGTCCATCAGCATCTTCCTACCACCAGTCTGCCAGGTCTCTGCCTGGCTCAACTCAGCACAGCGAGTGCCTGCTTCCTGCCTTACCTTCTTCCTTCTTCCTCCTACTATTTCTCCTTCCCCACCCTCTCCTCCTCCCTCTTCCTTAGATCTGCTCACAGTTGCTCTTCCGCCCTGATCAGTGTCTCTCATTTCTGTCCCTCTCCTTCCCACTGCACAGCTCCCTCCTCCTCCTCCTCCTCCTCCTCCTCCTCCTCCTCCTCCTCTTCTTCTTCTTCTTCTTCTTCTTCTTCTTCTTCTTCTTCTTCTTCTTCTTCTTCTTCTTCTTCTTCTTGTTTTATAGTTCATTTTGTGAAGCTTTAGCAGTCTATCTGGGGCTAGACACATTATAAGCAACAGGATCTTAGTGTCACAGTTCTGGAAGGCATAAAGCTCAAGATTGGAGCATGCGAGCAGCTGGTCTGGGGAGGTTCTCTTGATGTATTCCACATGGCAGAGGGTAGGATGAGCCAGCAAACTGCCCCAAATGATATTAATGGGGTAACTCTCAAACCTTGATGACTTCCCATTAAAATCTCTCCTCTAATACTACCGAATTGGGAACATGCAAATGTCTGAGGGGATTACATTTTAATATGAAGTTCTGAAGAAGTCAGAGATACAAACTAAAGCTTTCTCCTTCTCCGTCTTTCTCCCACCAGTAGCCTCTGTTGCTTAATCCTGCCCCAGGCAGAGTCAAGCCTCAGAACGCTGAATCAAAAAGGCCTTTAGCCGAGAGCTTCTGGGGCTTGGGAGGGCGTATGATCAACCAGGGATGCGGTGCAAGGGCAGATCCTACTCAGGTAGACAGAGCTGGGCCTGGGATGTTGAAGTTCCCACAAGCCACTGGGTGATGCCGATGATGTGGGGTCTGGCATCACACTCTGTGAGTACCAAAGCTTTGCCAACATATCTGCTTCAAGTCCACTAACAGGAACAGGACTTCGGATTCTGTCCAGGAAGGAAGAGTGTTACCTGGGTCTAGCCACTCTGAAGTAGCAACAGGATGTGAATTTCACTAACCCCAGATCCCTAATTAGAAGCAAATGTCCTCCCCCACCTTTTCAGAAGCCAGATATTCCATTTGACCCTTTATTTTCATACCTGTTTCTTGGGGTCCAGAAACCCCAGTTTTCCCACTGGAGGCAAGGTTAAAGTCATAGCCTCGGACTCCTGCAGTCTCTGGGATTCACACTTACAGTCTACAGAAGCTGGCTCCCCCTCTGTCTTCAGCTTTCCTTTTTTTAATTTTATTTTAAAGCGACTGCCACCTTTCTGTAAGGAGATCATGAGGATTAACTTGGGCCTAGAGCACCTAGGTCTGAGCTGGTACTCACAGTCACCCAACCTCAGCCTTTTCCATCTTAAAGATGGCAGCACCAGATGGTCTACTGGCTGTTCTCAGTGGAAAGTGTGGGGAAGCAAGGCTGGGGTGGAGAGTCCCTCTTGCTTCTTAGGGTCCCCCCCCTTCCTATGGGCCACAATATGTACCCTAATTGGTTTTATTGTCAGCTGAATACAACCTAGAGAGAAGAGGGGAACTTACTTGAATAATTGCTTCATGCAGGTAGTCTTGTGGGACATCTTTATGGGCCATTGTCATCATCATTGCTGAATGATATAAGAGGGCACTGCCCACTGTGGGTGGCACCATCCCTAGACAGGTGGGCCTGGCCTGTATAAAAAGCTGGCCGAGCATAAGCCTGTAAGGAATCCTTAAGCAACATTCTTCCATGATTCCTGCTTGAGTTTCTGCCCTGTCGTTTCTCAGTGCTCGGTGATAAATTCTGATACTCAACTGAAAGCTGAAGTAGACCCTCACAGCCCTGAGCTGTTTTGGGTCAGGGTCTTTTATCACAGCATTAGGGAGCAAGCCACAACAGCAGACAGGAGCCTGGAGCCCAGAGAGCAGAAGGATTTCCCACACTGCTCCTGGGCCATTTGAGGTCAGGGAAAGTAATGCTCAAGTCCCCAAATTCTCATTTGGCGACCTCTAGCTGCTGACCTCAGACTTTTAAGTTTTTTCATCTTCCTATCATCCATTGTATTGCCACTGGCTCTCAAAGCAGAAAGAAAATTTCCAAACCTCCAAAAATAATAAAAAATGAATACACACCTCTCCAGTGCCACATCCCTCTGGTTCTACTGAGCAAGCTTCGGAATTCAAATCCAGAGTCAGTGGATCCCACTGTTGGGATGCTGAGGCCGGAGGATTGAGGGTTCTGAACAAAGCTGGCTGTCCAGAAAGACCTTGCCCCTGCAACAAAGAGAAAGGAAATCTGAAGATGAAAGCTTCCCAGAAATAACCCCAAGGAGACAAAAGCTGCATTAGTCTCAGTCAGTCACATGAGAGTTATTATCCATAGCTCTTGCTCTCCGCTCGGTCCTCACACTCCCTTTCCTTTCCCCTCAAACCTCACCTCACTGTGTTGACCTCCGTTTCTCCAGAATGCACCTGGCTCCTTTCCCTTACAGGCACACAGGGCTCATCGCATTGGGGGAATTTGAGGTGGTCTACACTTTGGTTTTGCACCCAGCTTTGAATGTCATACAGATTCTGAGTGTGAAACCCTTGGGGTGCCCTCAACATAACACAGCCAGCAGGAGCCCTGGATCTATTTCCAGGGGAGAAACTTTTCTTCAGCAGTCTGAGAACAATTTGGGTGGTTGGGAGGTGCTGAAGATTCTCCATGGAGGAAGAGGAGGTGGGCTCTGCTCTGGGCTGGGATGTGGGGCATCATTGGCTGTAACTCAGTGAAGTCACTCCTCTGGCCACCATCATCATTCTCCCTTGGGAGATGTAAATGACAGCTCTTGCTCTTGTAGCCCAGGACAGGATTATCTGTCTGGTCCAGTGTCCCTCTGTGTCCCTCACAGCCATGGTGAGGTCCAGCAAAAGAGACAGTCAGGGAAGGCACACACATTAGATTCCTCCCTGCATCTCACTCCCTGCCGCCCACCCTCAGACCGTTCCTCTCACCTGACCCTTTGCTTCTCCTGGACCACTGGTCTTGTTTTCACCCTGAGCTAGGTAAGGCTAGTCTTGGTCAGAATGCCCTTGTCTGTGAGTCCACCTCCTTTTCGTTGTGTGTGCTTCCTGGTTTCATTTCTTTTTGTCATATGTACCACAAAGCTGAATACATTTACATTTAGATTTCAGAAAACAGGAAAGGTAAAACGTTCACTTAAATTTAATTACAGACCGAGAATATGATTAAAGCAGACAGTTTTAGCAAACATGTTGGGCGTGGTGTTTTTTTTTTAATTTCCTTTTTTTTTAATAGAGAAAAATCAACAATGCATTTCGCTCTCCTCTTTGCCTGGGTGTCTTCTCTCCATGTGGGCTTGTCATCTCTCAACTCCTTTCTTAATTCTCCCCCTGCCTCTCTTTCTTGATTTCTCAAAGGCTCTGAATTACAGCCAATGATGGCTCCCAGCCAAGGTGCCCACAGTGAAATGCAAAGTAAAAATGAGTGGCTTTTCTGCTGTCCCCATACAGTCTGTCCACAGTTTGGCTGGAGGTAGAGGGAGGACAGACGCTTCTGCAGCCCCGATTTGATGGATCGTTGTGGCAAGCTGGGAGAGAAAGGTCATCCTAGGGTAGGAAACTCAAGACTGACAGAGGAGGTCAGCAGAGAGACGCATGAGGCTCTCGTTTAGTTCTTTAAAGATTTATTTTTGTATGATTTATTTTTAAAGTATGTATCTATGTATACGTGGCTGTCTCTACATGGGTGGTACCGGGTCTCCTAGAATTGAAGACAGATGATTGTGAGCCACCTGATGTAGGTGCTGGGAACCAAACTTAGATCCTCAGCAAGACGCTGCATTCTTAACCTCCGAGCCATTCTTCAGTCCCTTAGACATTACTCTGGAGAGCCACACTGCTTGCCTTCTCTGGTTGGGAGTCAGCTGTGGGATGCTCCCCTTGTGGCTGGTGCACAGAGGGCTAGGTGTGAGATGTGACACTTGAAGAACAGGCAGACAGGAAGAGAGGAGTCTGTCAGTTCAAGGTCAGAGTGGCCAATTCTTTTTCACTCACTGAATGTTCCCTACCTCTCACACGGGGGAAGGGCCATAGAGTACAAAACCTGGCTTGACCTGCTCCTGTCACAACACCTAGAGACTTAGGGCTTCGCTCCATCCAGCGTTGTCTGGGTCCAAAGCTTAAAACCCTGTAATCAAGATTTTGACTCCAGGCCGTGTTTCCAAGCCACAGTTGGCCACCTCAGATATGCTCCTTGTCTTTTCCAGCTTCTGAGGGCCACCCACACTCCTTGGCAAGTAGTCCCTCCAGCAGCTCCTTCCCACATCTCTTCCCCACCCTCTCCTTCACCACCACAAGATGGATCTTTCCATTGACCACACCGCTGCTGTTGGGAATGCCTCTTAGGCTCATTTGGACAACCAACCTCCCCTCGTCGATATTTATAACTTGATCATATCAGACACAACCTTTCTGCCAGTCAGTAACATGGTCACAGGTTCCAAGAATCACAGCATAGTGACGGTGTGGCTTCTCAAGGTCATGTCTCTTCTCTCCCCTAAGGTGTGAACTGCAGCTCAGTGCATAGAAGAACAGCCTGTGAGGACCTCCTCGAAGGGGGCATCAGTGCCACGCTGACCTCCAAACTCACAGTGAGCTCAGAGAGCTGGGGGTAGGGAAGTTCGCTCGCCCTGTCAATCACTTAACCTCCTTCACTTCCGCAATCAAACTTCCATATTCCTGATGCTCACAGACACCAGTGCTATGGAAGCAGTAAGCATACAGAGAGACTTCAGCAACAAGAGTCGGGCTGGCCTGAGAACTATGTTCTCTCCACATCTGAGAGCATCTTGAGATGATGACAGGGAGACAGGGAAAAATCCCCATTGTAGTGATCTCCATGTTAGCTTCTCCAGTACTCCTCCCTTCCCCATTCTCTCTCTCTCTCTCTCTCTCTCTCTCTCTGACTCTGTCTCTTTCTGTCTCTCTGCCTCTCTCTGTTTCTCTCTCATTTAACTGTTTATGTTATCAGTTCCTACAAAACAAATAAACAAACAAAAAACCAGGAGAGGGTAGCACATCGCTGTCTCTAATCAAAGCCCTCAGGAGGCAAAGGCAAGAGAATCATCACAAGTTTGAAGCCAGCCAGGATGACATAGCAAAGACCTGGTCTTCCAAAACAAATGGGACTAACTGTGTGTAGCGCATTCATTAGAAGGCCTGCTTATCACACAGGAGGCTCAGAATTCAGTCTCTCAAAACAAATAAAACTAAGCCTGGTGCACACCCGTCATCACAGTACTTAGGATGGCAGGCATGAGGACCAGAATGCTCAAGGTCATCCTCAGTTAAAAAGAGAGGACAAGGCTGCACTGGGTTCCTCCAGGTCCTGTCTCCAAATAAATATAAGCAAATAAATAAAAATATTGAAACAAACAAACAAACAAAACCCCAGCAACAATCAAAAGCCACAAAGTACAAAAAACAAAACGTCAATTTCAACAGAGATGGAATGTTTAAACCAAGTTGTTTTTAGCAGATGGATTTGCGGAGCCTCTAAAGATGATTGTAAGGAAGGTATGTGGATGAATTCCTAGTGCTGTATGTGTGGGATGTCTGCATCTTAATGCTGTCCAAATAAAAGAAGGAAGGAGGAGGACACTTGTGGAAAACCACTCACTCGTATTTTCAAGTAATATCTTTTTCTAAAGGAATCAAATTCATATATTAGCAATTCAGAAACAGATAATCAAACAAAGGTTAAAAAAGAGCGTCCTGCAGTCTTACAGGAGAGCATGGTTTAGGCTGTGGGGGCCGAGGAATTGAGTGTTTCCTTTCCTATCTCCACTCCACATTATATGATGCAATAACCTTTGCTCGGCGCAGATATTAAAACCCCATGCTTTGAACATGTTTTTGTACAACTGAGTAAACAAAAGAATATTATTGATTATGTTCCCCAGAGGAGAAGCTTAATATCTCTTCATCATTAGGGTCGTAAGGATGTGTGACTGAAAAGATTGTCTCAAGTCCCCAACTGAGCAGGATTGCTACAGGTCTTTCTGCAAGCGGTATTGAAGACTAGAGCAAGACACTGGGTAATGTGTTGCCAGGAGCCACAGCTGGGTCACAGGAAGACAGCAGCAGGGTTTTTTTTCTGTCAGTTTGTGTTTGTGAGGAAGGACGTTGTCAATGGCTTGTTGACACCCTCCTGTCTGCCATCTTGGCTCCCTAACCTGTCTGCAGAATGAGCAGAAGTCAACAGGAGGTTCTATCTGAGGACCAGAAAGCATTGGGGTGGGGGCTGCTGACCTGTTCTGTGCTGTGGCAAGCTCTAGAAAGGCAAACTATGAAATTTGGGTCAGCAGCGTGGGGGAAAGGGGCAAAAAAAATATAAGAAATCAGAGTTGCTGAGAGGGAGTCAGGAAGCAGGTAGCTAAGGAGGGATTTGCAGGGAGATAGAGGACAGGGAAATTGAGGGGAGCTTGGAGTACCTAACGAGTACCAGGTGACCTGGGCCTGTATACCTGGAGCCTGTCAAAGAAGCAAAGGGAAAATGCGGGTTTAGTAAATATTCCTCATGTGCTGGTTAGTTTTACTCAACTTGACACAAACCTGGGAAGACAAAATAATCTCAACTGAAGAACTGACTCCATCACATTGCCCTGAGTGTATGCCTATAAAGGGATTTTTAAGTTGCTAATTGTTAGAGGAGGGTATAGCCCACGGTGAGTAGGTTCATTCCTGGGGGTATGGGGCGGGGGGGGAGGCTCTTCAAGAAAGGGAGTTGAGCAAGCCAGAGAAAGCAGGTTAGTAAGCAGAGTTCCTCTGTGGTCCCTGCTTCAGTTCCTACCTCCAGATTCCTTCCCTGGCTTCCATTGATGATGGATCATATAACCTCTAAGCTAAAAGAAACCAGTTCTTCCTCAAGTTGCTTTGGGTTATGATGCTTATCACAGCATCAGGGAAGCTACCTGGGGCACCATGCTTGGCACTTGTCTTTCCTGTGTGCTGTGTGATTTCCCAAGAGATGTGCACAGATTTCTGTTCACCCCCAGGTAGAATGTGGATGTCATATACAAGAGAGGACTTCATTCAGAACTTCCCTAAGAGCCCCTGTGAGTTTAGTAGGATAAATTCCAACAGAATGAGTGACTTGGAGGAACCTACATATCAGTAAAGCCCACCTCCCTGTCTCTCTAGCAGAAGCAATTTTCACTGCTTATAACCTCTTGAGTCTTGTAATTTTTAGTAGCTTCCTGGGCCTTGTGAACTTCTTCCTGGGTCCTGTGTGTTCCATTTGGTCCTCAAGTTTTAGGAGCCTCCCTTTTCCCTTTGGAATGAAATTTCAATTTGAAGTTACAACATGGAGACCTTCTCTGACTTCACCAGCCTGTCTCATGGACTGTGCAGGCTTTGGAAATGCAGAAGTTGTTAATTTGGGGGTCTCCAATATAGTAGATTTGAGTTATGTCCTGGAGAGATGAATAAATGAAAGAAGAATCTTGCCCCTTATCAGATTTCATTGTCTGAAGTTTGAATTAGAACAGCCTGTAAATACTAGCTACTAGTAGACACCCCAATGTCTACTCAAAATTTTGTTTCTCTCAACAGGCTTGAGAGCACATTGCTAACTCTACAAGTCAGTGAGATTGTTTATTAGAAACACTAATGAAGTCTAGGACATTTTCAGAAGGATGCAGTGAACTGACCGTTTGGACCTTAGTTAAACTCTCAAGTTCTTAGTCAAGATCAAAGCTTCAAAATGTCAATTGTTTAAGATTGATCTAAAACTATTTAATCAATGATAAAGGCATCCATTTAATCTCCAACAGGCATAATCTATATCTTACCTCGTTTCTGTCCTTAAAAGGAGAGGTGTATTCTACATCTTAAAAAAACATACATCTTCAAAAGATCCACTTCAAGCCATTGTTAGGATTGAGTCTGTCTCTTCCCCTCCCCTGACACCATCAAAGCTTCTTTCTGTCCACATGTGTTTAGTGTAATTTCATATCTACTATATAGCAGGCATCCTTTCATATATTCTTGGTATAAATATCCTTCAGACTCTCCTAATGTTCCTTTCTCTTATAGCATAAGTCCACGTTCCATTAATCTTTGGTCTTGAAGCAACTTCTAAAACGAATGAAAAGAAAAATTGGGTGGGATACCAGGACATGGGGAAAGACATGCACATTGTAACACAGCCAACCTTCTTTCCACATCTTCTCTGACTCCTTCCCCTCTCTAGTGTGGTATACCCTCTGCAAGAGGGAGACCAGGTTAGCTCATATGCAGGAAGGGCTCATACTTGAATTTGTGATGTTTCTACCTTGGAAGATTCTGTGGAAGAGCCTACCTATTCTGTATGTGCCCTATACAAACCTTTCACAACTGAATTGTCTTGTGTCTTCCTTGATACAGGGCTGAGGTAAAGACGCCAAGCCATATGTCTTGGCCATCAAGGAGAATGTCACAAACACACTCCTAATGACTTTGCCATCACACTGGGATGGTAGTAGCAGGGTCATGTTCTAAAATAATGCACATTTACTTACTTTCAACAGAGAATTTCAGTAGATATTCTAGGAAAATATTAAATGTACATAGTAAAATACCCATAGTAAATGTGGTCACCATTTTGATCTATGGAGAAATCACATGACCTTTAACGTGTATAAATGGCCATCAGAAGATCTGAGTAATGGTTTCCACTTTCCAACTGTGAACATCCACTGTAAACTCCAAGGCTTTATCTCCTTCATTTTGAACCAGAGAAATCACATGTAGACCAGTTCCAGTTACTGGCCGACTTCAGGAATCTTTAAGAAATTTCAAAAGAACATTGTATGGAAAAGGGTTGATCATCTCAAAGGCCCTAGGTAACAAAGCTGTTAGTGGCATGCCTCTATAATCTAGCCACTGTCTAGCTAGAGTTGTGTTAGAAAGTCATTCACCCATGCATGCATCCCACCCCTTACCCCACCGTTCATGGTGTGCTCATAACTTCTTCCTTTTCCTGTCCAGCCTCATCTCCCATCTTTCATCTGCCCATAAGAAGCCTGTCTGTGGTGTCTTGACACCAGGAATCTTGATGCGACAGACTGTTATACATAGCATGGACCTCGATAGACTTTGCCACATTCATTCTTTGTGAGGATGTGTGTGTGTGCAGGTGTGTGTGCACATGTGTTCATGGGCATTAGAGCCCAGAGGTTAACCTTGAGGGCCATTCCTCACACTCATCCACCTTTAGTTTTATGGCCTGATTTGGTAAAAGCTAGATGTTGTTTTGTCTATATCACAGACTGTATGACATCTAAACTCAAGTTCACAAGTGACCCTCAGACAATGAATCTGCCATTTTCTTAATCTTGATTAAGAAGAATCCCCTGAACATTTGGCCCCTGGTTCATGTCACTGTTTTGGAAGGTTTAAGTGATGGAGCCTTTATAAGGGACATATGTCACTAGGGGCAGGTTTGAGACTAAAATGCTCTGCCCACTTCCAGTTGGTTTTTTCTGCTTCATGTTTGTGGTTCAAAATGTGAGCTTTCAGCTTCCTGATCTTACCACCAAGTCTACTGTCTCCCCACCATGGTGGACTCTTAACCCAGGGACCATAGGAGCACATAAACCCTTCCTTCTGTAAGTTGCCTTGGTCATTGAGATTGTCACAGCAAATGTAATGTGACCAATACTTCTGGGGTTTCAGATTTTGTGGCTAAAATTTCATACTTTTATAATGCATATTGGTCCTTTGATAAAAATCTGACTCTCTCCGGGTTTATAGCTTTCTTTGTTTTCAAACTTCAGTTCGGCAACTTAAATACTTATTTTTTTTGTTGTTTCTTAGATTTTTTTTTAAACTCAGCTTTGATCCGTCATCTGTCCTGTGACAAAGATGTCACTTCTCAGCAACACTAAATTAATTAGTCATATTCTTGACCTCACACTGCGTGTGCCCTGCTCTCTCCTCGCAAGGATCATACCACCAGCAGTATAATTACTAGAATTTAAGATTTTTTTTCCTAAAGACATGTTTAACCTTCAGCCCTCCCCGCTGTTACAAGCTTGCCTCTATCCTTGGGAAGGCATCTAGGCAACGCTACAATGTCTGCTTGCAATATTCATCCACATTTTAACTAATTTAATGAATAAAACACTGAGCTTCCATTTTATTTTCTGTCCTGCCTTCACTTCTTCACTTCTTTCTCCCCCAATGTTATCTTTCCTTCATTTTAAGCAATTTCCTTTAGCAAATTTTAAAATGCCTATCTACACGTGACTGATTTCCTTACTTACATTAATAGGAGAATATATCCTCTTTTTTGCCTTATTGCTAATGAGGGTTTTGTCAGAAATAGCAGTTTAGGCCAAGTGGGTGGCACACACCCGTAGTCCCAGCACTTAGGATCCTGAGGCAGGAGTTCACAGTCTGCGTCTGAGATAGCAAGAGTTTTTAATGTCTGTGTCAGGAGGGTAGCCTGGACTTTGTAGGATTCACATCTCAAAACAACAGACAGCAGCATAAAGAAAGGTAGAAGTTTAGGTAGTAAGTTATTTTCTTTTAGTAATTTAAAAAAATGTTTAATACTGCCGTCAGATCTTCTATGGTTTCAGATGAAAAAGAAATCCATGTTTACTTTAAATGTTTTTCCTTTGTATATTTTTTTTCTTAAAGGTATCCTGAAAAAAAAATAAACATGTGACTTCAAATTTTAGCAGTTTTAGTTGCATATTTTTGTGCCCAGTTTTCATTCTATTTATCATGTTGGGGTTTCCTCAACTTTCTTGAATCGCAAACTCAAGAGCTTTAGGGAGGCAGACCAATTGCTTTTCCTCTGTCTTAAATGGAATGTTATGCCATGCCCCTCCTCCTAAGACTCAGAGATCATTAATGAAGAGGGACAGAAAGACTGTAAGAGTCAGGGCTCACAGATAATCCCGAGAAAAAGTGTCCTTGGGACATAATGGGCAGCTGCACAAATGAGCTGGTGATGGCTGGGACAGCAGAACTCTGGGAAAGCTCAGGCTAGACCCAGTCCCAACATGGAGACCCAGTTCCATCACGGAGAGGGAAGGCAGGCAGTAATCCCACCCCAGTCAAGGAGTCATGGCCTTTGATGGGTGCCGGAAGAGGGAGATGCAGCTTTATTTAAGAGTGTTGCCCTTGGTATGTTGAACGTGTTGCAGCTCAAGGTCACACAAGCGTGAATATATGCACAGCAGAAGTTGGATCTGATTCGGGGAAGCTGGGACTGGAAGGAAGGAGCTGAGATCAGGCTGGCCAGAATGTCTTCTGCAAAGTTCTCAGAGAACTGATCATAAACAGAAAAGGCTTAATTTTCCTTCACTGTTGTTTTCTATTACTCCACTTGAATTGAGAAAACTCGAAGCTGTACTTTTAACATCTTCCCTCCAGATCCCCGAGTCTCGTTTCTCTTCAGATACAGAGATTTCTCATCTTCTGTGCTCAAGAACACAGAAGCTACCCTGGGTGGTTGTTCTCCTGCGCTGATTTGAGAATTGCTTATTTTATGTTCAAGAATAAGGTGCTACTCCTAGAATGTCCATCTCAAGCACACAAAACAACTTTCTCTGAGACAAGACGTTTAGATTTTTCCAAGTTCACCACAGAAAGTGGGAAAACCATTTCTTCACCATTTCCCCTCTGTCTGGGACTTTCTTGATGTTGGACCTCAGAAATGGCTTCTCCATTCATTTGTTATAAATGAGGCTCTTTCTGGATTTTAGCCTCCTACATTTGAATTTATTCCAAGGAACTGAGACAGCCTTTTCTAAGGGGTTGTTCATGCTACAAACCTGGGGACACATTTTGATTTTGTGTGTGTGTGTGTGTGTGTGTGTGTGTGTGTATACATGCATATGGACACTCACATGTGTATGATTTATGTGTGCATGCATGTGGACAGTCTTGTGTATATGATTTATGTGTGCATGCATGTGTTTATGTGTATATGCATGCACATGTGTGTTGGTGTATATATGTGTGTGCATGTGTGTATGCATGTGCATGTTTGTGAGTGCATTCATGTGCATGTGTGTTTGTGTGTATGCATGTGTACATGTGTGAGTGCATGCATGTGTATATGTGTGTGCATTTGCCTATGTGTGAATGTGTGTATGAGTATAGTCATGTGTGTGTGTGTGCGTGTGTGTGTGTGTGTGTGTGTGTGTGTGTGTGTGTGTATGTGTTCAGGGATTCCTTTCACAACCAAATACAATGCACCTGTGAAGGCATTTGATGTCCCATGTCATGACAGTGGTGGTGTGTGGTAGAGTCCAGCTTGCAGCCGCAGCTACAGATAGAACATGGCTGGGAGTGGGAAACAGAACATACCTACGGCTTACCAGCAAGCAGCGGCTGCTTTTCTCCATGCTGTGGCTTGAAAGAACTGGACAAAATCTCCCTTGGGGCTCTCCTCCCGTGCCCATGGACATGGGGCATTTCACCTGGTCTTGCATCAGAGCAGAGAGACAGTGTAATGCGCCCCCCCCCAGGTACTCTTGGAGTAGAGAGGCATTTGCATTTTTGCTTCTGTTTATGGTGTTCCTGTCATTATGTGGCTTCAGAAGTCTCCAGTGGGTTTATTTTGTATTCCATTCAAAGAGTTTAGTCAGAATTAGACGGTCGTCCACATCTAGCTGACAATGGAATTTCATTTTTACGTTTTTATGCTGAAGAATTGGCTTGAAAAGTTCTGGTTTAATTTTTCTTTTGAAAATATAAAGTGTTTATATGTCTCCTGGGGTGGAGGAAACTACAGGATAGGGCTGTCAGAGAGAGGCTGTTTCCCTCTCAGATTCACAGCCTGAAAACCTCATGCCCCAGATGGTGCCTGGGATCATGACTGTAGCTGAGGATGGGCCTTCAAAATCCTGTTAAATCCACTTAATTAACCTAAAGTCCAGCAAGCTATACCCCAGTTTAGGTGGCACGCATACCATTCCCTATAGGCAATTTGGATGCTGGAGGGGCAGTGTGCAGATAAAAGACCATGAAGAGACAGCAAAGGGATGGCCACCTTCACACTGAAGGAACAGGCCACAGGAAACCGTGCTTGTACAACACCTTGGCTTCTGTCTCTGGACCTGGGAGGCAAATGACCTTCCTGGGATTTGAAGCCTCCTGGTCCCTGCACCTCCATCGTGGAAGTCCTGCCAGCATCCAGCTGAAGACTTCAGTCTGCTTACTCAGCGCGTCCTTCTCTCTGCTCAGCCTCCCTCTGTCAGGAGGAAATGTCTATTTTTCTGTTAGACTTCTTTTTAAGTTGGCAAGTCTGCCATCTATTTTATAGTTAAAGAAGTTATTACAGCTGATCGGAGCGGTGCCTGCTGTTAGAGAGTAGATATTAGTGTGGCCCCTTAACACTCAAATGTTGAAATCTTAACCCTTCTAGGCCTATTGGGAAGGAGGGGTTCAGTGGAAGAGTAGATCAGAAGAGAATAATGCAAGATCCTCTGTGATCAACACACACACATACACACACACATTGCACAAAAACATACTATACGTAAATACATAGACAACCACATACACACACACACAGACATACACACAAACACACTACATACAAATACACAAACAAACATACTTACACATACAGCACAAACACACACACACACACACACACACACACACACATATATATATATATATAGAGAGAGAGAGATAGAGAGACATATACACATACTATACACATTCACACATACACAAACACTTATACATTACCCACATGCACACTTATACACATATACACAGACATACATACACTACACACAAACACACACATATATATAGACATACACACACTACATAGAAGCACATACACATACATACACATACATGCACACATACACATGGACATACACACAAGCATACTTTCAAATACGCACTCATGCACCTATACACACAAACACACCTACACACACACTACACACAAACACACTCACACACAAGTATACTTCCATACACCCACTACACACAAACACACTCACACACAAGTATACTTCCATACACCCACTACACACAAACACACTCGCACATATACACAGACAGACATATACAGACACAAACAAACATACTTACACACATACATTTATACACGTAAAGGTACACACAATCATGAAAGGATCAGATACTAAATGTCAGCACCTTTACCCCCTTGTCACATATGGAAACAGACAGAATCGGCCTCAGCTGTCCATCAGCTTAAGAGTCCCACCAGACACCCAAGCCCTCCTCTAGGACTTCCCAGCCTCCCAGACCATGAGGAACTCATTTCCACTGTCTAGACACCTGTTGTCCTGTGCTTCTCTGCTGTAGCTGTCTGACCAGGTGAAGACAGCTGCCTTGCAACTAAGCTACACTGTCCCCATCCTTCCTGACGCCTGAAGAGCTGTCAAACCTGAGCACACACCCAGAGCCCGTGACACACAGGCCTGAGCTTTCCTGGGCTCCTGTTAGGCCTCTGCTCAAAGGCAGGAGAGTAATGGGAAAGATGTCATTTTATACACCAATCTTTTTTCTTCTTAACTATTGTTCGTGCTTCATGCAGTCTGGGCGGCACAGATCCCTTCCTGAAAAATTTTGACAAACTCCGAGCACCATTCAGGAGCCTGAAGGGCTCTCAGTGGGACCTTGTTATTCTGAACGCTAGCGTAAAGCCGTTTTACACAATACAATGCAACTTGATTTTGTATGGCGTCTCATTCAAGCTGGGACCCCAACGGAAGCTCACACATCCTATTTTTAATCATCTTTTGAGTGATTTAATTTCCAACACACAGCCACTCTCGCCTAATGCAACCTGCTCTCGGATCAAGGCTCCTCCTTGACGAGTGACAGAGAGGGTGACAAGGGTTTTATTCTGACTCTGACTCAATAGACCACCTTGTGCCACTGATGAGGGGGTATGGGTACCACCCAGGGGGGGTGTGAGTGAAAGGTGGCACGGGATTTTCCATTTTCCCCCTGAATGAAGTGCTTGTATGCTAAAAATCATAGTATTGAATAACAACAAAAACTATCAAAATGCCTTCACTCCCCCCGCTCTCTCTCCTTGACAACAAAAATTATTTACCTGCTGAGGAAGGAAAAGCAGCTTGGTAAAGGAGACAGCAAAGATCTGAGATTGGTGGTACCTGGCTCCATGTTCTGGGGCACACTGGCCACCTCCGTGACCTTGACTGGGTCACTTCCCATGGCTTAGGTTTGTTCCCACACCCCAGAGAAGCTAAAGGTCCAGACGAACAGAAACTACTTTTCTTCTATTCATTAGCCCACACATATTCCTGTGAGGTGCCTGCTTAGAGATGGAACTTGAGTGTCTAACACCCGGAGAGCTGCAAGCATAGCTCCTCAAGTCCACTTTTCCCACACGGCAGGTTGGTCATTATTGGTTTTGACCTTTTCCAGGGTTATCCAATGCTTGGATGCCTAGCCAACCTCTGAGAGACAGGACAAGGTGTTGGTGTTGGGAAGCAGCAAAAGCAGCTCCAACCATTCTCACTCACCCTGGGTGCTCTGGAAACCACGCAGGGAGAGGAGCCTGTTTGCTTTGGTGTGTCAGAGGATTGAACCTGTAGCTGGAAATACCGACTGTGGGATTGTGTTTAGAACTGACATGGATGCCAGAATTCAGACAGAAGCTCCTGGCCTTGATTATCTAGTGTGTGTAGCAAAGACCAAAGAACAATGGGGAGGCCGTTCACAATGGAAGGCAGCTCTCTTCTGCTCACACTTCTGATAATGCCGAGCAAAGAGCTTGGAACCGGCAAGCATCAGAACCAACTTGAGACCCTGGCTACGTCTGGCTATAATCAACCGTCACCCTCCTCAGTCTTACAATCGAGATGGGACCTTCCTGTGTTGTGTCCAGATCAACTTCATTGGCCAACAGCAGTCTTGGGTTCCTGCAATAGCAACATGTCACAGAAGATAGAGGTAGAAGGTTTCCTTCTTTAGCAGCCAGGGAAACTGGCCTTAGAAGTGGGCAAGGAGCCCATATAGTGTCTGCCAGTTCAGCAAACAAGAATTTGTTTGCATTTGTCTGGCAGTAGATCAAGCTTCTCTTTAACCTCATCCACGGTCTGTGTTCCCACAGTCCGTATTGTCTCCCTGTTCTGGAAGAGGACATCAGGTGTCATATGGCCCTCTTAGCTTTTGGGAAGATGTTGGGCACTTGGTTTAATTAAATGATACAAGGGGGATATGGAATCTTGGAGCCACCCTGAGCCCCTGCTTTGGTTAGCTTATCACTCCATTCCCAGGCTGTGTCTCCTTGCTTAGCACTCCCTGAGATTCTGACCCTTCAGTTAAGCAACCACTAAAGGCCCTTGGCCATGCATGTTGGCTTTTGTGTCAGGGCTTTGATCTTCAGCAGGCTCTATGGCCTCTGGCTCTAGCTGAATTCTGGTTTGGTTCACTTTTGGCTGTTTTGAGTCCAAAGGCAAACCTCTCAAGCCAGACTCAGCTTCACAGACCCGAACCCTAGCCGTGGTCCACAAAACTCTTCCTACAATCCTAGCAGATACTTCTAAAAAGAATCCTCATTTCCCCTTCCATCCAGAAATCTTTGAGTTAGTGCTAAACCCTAACAGAAAATTAAGAATATTGACCCCAGCAGTCCTGGGTTCAATGTAAACACATTCTGGTCTACCTTTTACAAACTATAGGGGTTTTCTCCTCAGCATTAACCAGCTCACCAGATCTTAGCACCTACAGGGAGTACAAAAGTCCAGCCCAACCCTGTGCTGAGTTCTTGCACTTCTGCTAAGTCAACTAGCAGTTGAGGGTCTCTCTCTCTCTCTCTCTGTCTCTCTCTCTGTCTCTCTCTCTCTCTGTCTCTCTCTCTCTCTTCAGCTTGGACCAATGCCAGAAGCACTCACAGATCTCAGTAAAGCACCTCAGGTGTGGTTACTGCCATCTGGTAAATGTTGCAGTTCAAGAAAGGAGAGATTGAGGAGAGAGATGTCCAAGATATGGGATTGTGAGACATGGGGTGTTTGAGACAGAGACCTCTGTACATCATTCTGTGCCCAATCCCTCTTTTTACATTGCTGTGTCCACACTAGTCTGGGAGCATCTTTAGCCACGAGCCAAGGTTATTCAAAGTCAGGACATTTGAGCCAGGGAGGTCTTTTGTCCTAGAACATCTGCCTTCAATACCCAAGTGGCCCACTTTTTCCGTTTAGGTTTGTCCTCAGGCTGAGTCCACTCCAGCTTTTCTTGCCGAATTGCTATGGAGAACATCCTCCTTCTCTGCTCTTTCACCTCGGGCTTTAATTTTATCTTAACTCCAACTTGGTTTGTATCTTTCTGTGCCCTCTCACCCATTCCAAGATATGTGGGCAGGCCTTTGATGGCTTTCTTGATAATCTGAATTTCCACCAGCATGTAACCCTAGGTCAGTGTGTCACCATCTGATTCCATTTCATCTGGCCAGCACAGGAGAGCTGTCTCCAGTGGCAGGGACTTTAGTAAATCAACCCCCAAGGACATGTTCCTAGGAGAGCTGACCTTCCACCGAGACTAGCCTGCTGAGAGGCAGCATGGACTCAGGAGAGATAAGCTGCCCCTTGTCCCTTGTCACATGAGGCAATTGGGAGAGTTGGCCAAGGGGTGTTCTGAGAGTGGGAGAGCTGGCCCTGCCCCTCACAGACTGTGGGCCCTGCACCTTGATTGGGCAGCACAGTAGAGCTGGCTCTGTAGGCATGGGTACAGGTGAGCCATCCCTAAGGGCATGAAAGCAGGAGGGACAACCCTGCCTCTTGCCAGCTGCATCATTGGGTAAGTTAGTTGGACAGTACTGGAGCGCTCACCCTCGGGTTCTCACCTGGGAGAGAGGGCAGGCTGAGCAACTCAGCTAGAATCAAGCCCAAATCCAGGGCTTTGAATCGGCCCATCCTAACATTTACCCCATCTATGACCTGCTGGAGCACTTGAAAGGGTGGTCCTGCAGAGCCAAAGCTGCAGGACCTCCATGACACAGGGCGACAACAGGATATCCGAGAGGAGTCCCAGTGATGGTGCAGCAGAGGCCAGAGGTCTTGAACTAGAGCAATGACTCATTGCAATTAACATTTACAAGTGGTGTGGACAAAAGGGTGTATGGTGGAATGAGATGGTTTTTATGCTTTTTATGTTTTGATTTTGCTTTTGTTTTTGTCTTTTTTCTAATTTTACTTTTCTTTTGGAGGGGATGCAAGGATAGAGGGCAGATATGAAGGGACAGGGAGATCAGTGGGATTAGAGAGCATGACGTGAAACACACACAAAAAAATCAGTAGCCGGGCAGTGGTGGCGCACGCTTTTAATCCCAGCACTTGGGAGGCAGAGGCAGGAGGATTTCTGAGTTCGAGGCCAGCCTGGTCTACAAAGTGAGTTCCAGGACAGCCAGGGCTACACAGAGAAACCCTGCCTCGGGAAAAAAAAATCAGTAAAATGTTAAAAATTTTAACTCTAGATGTAAAATAGTATAATGTAACATACAAGTCCCAAACAATTGTAATTACTGATGCATGCACACGACCGTAGCTGGCATACTTAACAATCTCAAAGTTTTATGAAGAAATAAGAAACTGCAGAGTATTGGCTATTACTGAGCCAAGTTGTAATCATATTACAGAAGTATGAAAATTTTCCTTAGTAATAAGCCTTTCTCATTAACATGTGTTTTTAAGGTTTTAGAATTATCCTTATATTACACAGATACAAGCATCCTAATAAAGTCTACTTGGTACACTTTAAAAGAAAAATGGAATCTTCTCTGAGGAAGTAAATAGACTAGCTACCACCTAACACAAACTGTTTACACAACTAAATAGCACATTGAAATCTTTATCGGTGTGTTCCAATGCATGATATGTGTGTGTGTGTGTGTTTGTGTATGTGTGTGTGTGTATTTTTGTGTACAGTGTGTGCATATGTGTGTGCATGTATATATGTGCATATGTGTATGAGTGCATTTGTATATGTATGTGCATGTGTATGTGCAGTGTGTGCATGTGTATGTGTATGTGCATGTGCACATATATATGTGCATACATGTGTAAGTAATTTGTATATGTGTGTGTGTACATGTATGTTTGCAGTATGTGCGTGTGTGTGTATACAGTGTGTTCATGTGTGTGTTTATACAGTGTGTGTTTGTATTGTATTCATAACCACATGTTCTTGTGTATATACAGTGTGTGGATGTCAGAGGTTAAAGTCAGGTGTCTTTTTCAATCTGTTTCCACCATATTTTTTGAGATAGGCTCTCTCATTGAGTTAGCTCACTGATTTAGCAAAACTAACTGGCCAACACATCCCAGGGATTCATAGGTCTTTGCCTACCAAGCCCTAGGATTATAGGTGCACACCACTACGTGGATGTTGGAATCCAAAGTCAGATCTCCATAGTTTATCAACTGAGCTCCCTCTTCAGAATTCAGTGCCTGTTTTTATTGCATGGAAACAGTATCTGCAAATGACTTAAAAGTTAAGAAATGTTTATGTACAGTGAGTGTTCTGGTTTGATTTCTGTTGCTGTGCTAAAACACTCTGACCCAAAGCAACACAGGAGAAGAAACAGTTTATTTGGCTGACACTTCTTGGTCACAGCCCATCACTGATAGAAGTCAGGACAGAAACTCAAGCGGGAACTTGAAGCAGAAATCACAGAGAAATGCTGCTTGCCCGCTGGCAGACTTCTGCTTAGCTAGCTTTCTCATACAGCCAAGGTGCTCATGCCCAGGGAACGGTGCTACCCATAGCAGGCTGGGCCTTCCTAGATCAGTTCACAATCATGACAAGCCCTGTTGGGAAACCCTGCAGTTAAGGTCATAGTCTATACCATGATTGATCAGTTCCCTGAGCTTGGTGTAAATTGGAGGAGTCCCTTTCTCAGCATGTCTTTCCTTTCTCCACTGACCCTCTCTGGAGAGTGTCTCTAAGCACGGGTGCCTGACCTTATCTAAAGGATGACCCTGCAGGGAGCTTCCTGCAAGTGCTACATGACTCAGCACAGAAGTCCCACTCAGCCTTTCCCACCATATGATAATTAGGTATTATGTTACCACCAATCAGCACTTCCTGCCTGTAACCTCCAATAAACCTCGGAGGAAAGTCATGTAGCCTAGGTCAGATTAACTATTCAACTTCCTCTCTCTGATTAAAACCTATAGGCTGGGTTCTTAGAATTCTTCTTTATGTAAATGAGACATTTGAAGGCCTCCACCCTAGCCAATAATGTATATCCACCGTGGAATTCCCTACCTGCTCCCCAAAGATATATAGCCCTCGTTCACTCATAATAAAGTTCTGTCGTCTCACTGAAGTTTATCCCAGAAGTCAATCAATCCATTCATATTCAAGGCTGTCTGAACCCCTGCCCCCACTTTCCTGCCTCTGCTGCCTTTGTCCTAGTGGGCCCTGTGGCCATCAGCTCCCAGGGAAGGGAGGGTGACAAGCCCCCCCCCAAGGACATGCCCCCTAATCAATCTGATCTTGGTAATCCCTCAATTGAGGATCCTCTGTCAGGTGAGCCTAGACTGTGTCCAGTTGGCAGTTAAAGCTAACCAGGACAGTGGGGAGTCTGTGTGTATGATTTGGGCACTAGGAGCAAAGAGAAGAAAGAAAAGATGAAGAAGTAGGAAAGAAAGGAGGAGGAAGTGATCTCTCCTTTCCCAGCTGACCCAGCTGAAGCAAGGGGCTAAGTTTGGAACCCACTGTCACCAAGTAGTTTTCAGCCAAGATCACGCCTTGGCAGCAGTCACTTGTATTTGTAAGACAAGAAACAATGGCTTTCATCAGTTCACGGAGTCTCCTGAACATCAGCAGTCTTCACCACCATTGATCTGTTGGGTAGAAAGGCCATCTGTTTTTTGTAGAAATGTTCCCAGACACACCCACTTATAAATGAATAGAAGACCAGTGTCCCATGTGTGCAGGAGCCACAGACACTTCAGAAAGAACCTAACTAAAGACCCTCAATGATAAATATCCCCATTTACAGACTGGAGGTTCCTTGCTACATTTGAATCACTTAGACTTTGAGAATAGACATATTTTTTAAAAGAAAGGAACATTTCCTTTTTTCTTCTGGAGCAGTCTTGACTGCATCTTTCTATCATGACATCACAGCTCTCTGAATGGCATGACCAGGGCTGAGCACAGGCTCAAACAGGGAGCAGGAGGTCCATTCTGGACTGTAGAACTAGAATTTAAGGGAGATGTCCTCAGGGTGTAAGCACATCCCCCTTTCAAGACTTTTTTTCCATCTGATTTCCTTTCATCTGCAGGAGGAGGGAAGTAGATATGCATGTGTGTGCATGTGTGTACATGCATGTGTACGTGGATTTGAAGCCGGAAGACAACCTCAGTTGTCTTCCTCAGAAGCCATCCACATATTTTTTTTGGAGAATCTGGCAGTTCACAACTAGGCTACACTGTCTGGTTCGGGAGCCCAAGATCTGCCTGTCTTCTCTTTCCCAGGGCCAAGATTACAAACGCATGCATCTCTACTTTAGGTTTTTTATTCTTGCTGTTTGTTTTTAGACATGTGTTCTATGGATCGAACACAAGTCATCCTGCATGGAAACTGAGCCATTTCAGCCTGTGTAGGTCCTTCTCTTCCTCATTATTTGTATCTTACCCAGGAGTCCTTTCTCCACTGACAGTCATGCACATTCTATAACACTCTTTTTAAAAAGTTAATCCTCTCTCTCTCTCTCTCTCTCTCTCTCACACACACACACACACACACACACACACACATTTATAAAAACTAAAATTTAGGCTCTACAATTAAAAGAGAATATCAGACATAAAATTAATATCCAGAATATATAAAGAATTGCAAAGGCCGGTGAGTTGATTCAGTGGGCAAAGGTTCTTGCTGCCAAGCCTGAAAACCTGAGTTTGATCCTCAGAACCCACACAGTGGAAGTAGAAAATGGACTCCTACAAGCCATCCTATGACTTCTACACATGTGTCATTTCACACACACATGAATAAGCACATTTAATACAAAGCATTAGAATAAAGTACTGAGACAATTAAACACTTTAATTGCCACTGGAATTGATAGGAGTTTCCTTGATGAGGGAAACTCACTCAAGGCTCACACATTTGCTGATACTTGTTCTCTATGGCAGACATTGCTGAGATTTCCCAGAAATATCTTCTGCAGAATCCTAAAGAAGCCTCAAACATGGAGCACCACACAAACCTATGATAATCTGCATTCAATACCTCCAATATTATCAATTTCTTGTGAAGATTTCATCAACTCCTTCACAGGCCAGAAAATAGACCCATGTGTGTTTGATATAGTAAAGTCTCAGACACTAAGAAATACCTGATGTTATGGGAAAGAGAGTAGAAAGAGGAAGTATTTTCAAATTCGAGAAATGTTTTAATTATCTCATAACCAAATTCCATTTCTTTGTATAAGTCAAGGAAATAACAGCTCATTTTTCATAAGCTAATGATAAACTGTTGCCCAGCTGTGGAGACAATGGTCTGAAGCGATGTCTCTTACTGGAAAATTGGTCCCCAGTTGGATCTGACTACACATAACTCCTTCTTTACTATAGGTTCTTTTATGTCTTGACCGTGAGTTGAGTATAGTTTCCTGAGAAACAACTTAGCAAAAATATTCAGATGAAATTTAGAGAAATCAGATCACACAGAACTCCCCCCAAAACTCAACATTTTGACAAGAGCTGTGTTTTGGGTCACAACAGAATGACTTGTGTCAGTCTTATGCTAGTGACAATAAAAGTCACAACACTGAAAAAATGAAATATAGAACACATTTCTGCTTATTTATACCCATGCATATGTATATGTATACAAATGGAAAAGTGTACAAAGATGTCAGGGTGACCATCAAATTAGGTAAGGGCCATATCCAACCATCTCTCATTAAGAGGGGCCAATTCAGTTTGCAAAAGACTTAGAGGAAAGAGAACAACATAAGTAAACAGTCTCATGAGCAGAAGACAAAGTATAAACTTTAGTCTAGACGCTGATGAGAAAAAGAATAAAATGGAAAGATCCCAGAGCAGGAAACTCATGGTTATGCATGTGCATTAGTTTTGAGTTTTTGACCGGCACCTATCTTATTTATGGGAAAGACAATCAAGAATCCCAGCAAAGTAATCAACCAAGAGCCACAGGGGTTGTGTTATCAAGATTCATCATGGGAAGAAGTTATGTGGGATGGGAAACCAGAAAATCAGAAATATGTGGAAAAAGCAAAGGCTATTTTGGACTTCTCATAAAGGTAGAGATATGATACTGTTGTAAGAAATGAGCTTCAGTACAGGAACTAAATTGAAGAGAAAAAAAAATTCTGGTCCCACCAAGGCATAGATACAACATGACCTTCAGCAAGTGTAACACCATCCAGAAGAAACAAACAAACAAATAAAACAAACATCTCAGTGTCACACTGAGGAAGAACACACAATCAAGATTATCTACATAAATACAAAATTGAGTTTGTAATGATGATCCAAGATTGTAATGAGACATGCCCGGAAACGGGAAAGGGTAGTTCATTTGTAATTAAGAGGAAGTACATACAAGAAAAGCAGACCAATTGGTGATATAGGTGTTTGTAGAGAAGGCATGAATGAAGGAATTGCAACTCTTTCAAAAAATAATTGTTAAAGTCTTAAGTGTTCTCAGTAGAGATGGGAAAATGGCAAGAACAAGTCCAGAGAAAAATTTTGAGCTTAAGAATATAGTTTATAAAATGGACAGGGTGAGAGAGGATCATAAGAGTCTGAATGCAGCAGGAGATGTGAAGTAGATATGTACTATATAAATTATCTGACAGAAAGCTCAGGGGAGAGAGAAAAAGTTGGGCCAATTTAAATAGAGTCACAGTCACATAAATATGCATGCCATCAAAATTCCAAAGGAAGAGAAGAGGGAAATGGAGTTGAATAATAAAGTATTTCTAGTTTCTGCACTGAGGACTAAACCCAGGGCCTTGCATGTGCAAAATGTATAATCTTCTCCTAGCTACATACACGCAGAAAGCAAAGTGGGAAAATAAATGAAGACACAGAAACCAGAAACGTCTGCATTTGTAGGGAAATGTGCACTGCATGTCCATGAATCTCAGGAAATTATTAGCAGATTGTAATCTGGGTCTTTCATATGTAAAGTGACACAGCCAGCAAATAAGTCTTACAAGTATCCAGAGAAAAACCTACAGCATGCAGAGGTAGATAATTGTGATGTTCATGTACAACTTTTGATTAGATATGAAGGAGCTCATAAATAATGTTGTATCTTTAAACTACTGAGCAAAACCTATCAACCACAACAAAAGTAATCCTCAAAACAAAATAACTACTATATGTTCATAATAATTATGAGATTTTCATATTTTAAGAATTGTAGAGTGCCCCATTCGCAGAAAGTTCATAATACAAGAAGTGCCCAGAACTTCCACAGTCAGACCGTCAGGTGAGAAGGAGCCACGAGGTGCAGGGTATGACTTAGTAAAAGTGACATTTACTCCAACTGAATGAATGTGTATTGTAGCATGAGCTGGAGAGGGTGAGGGAAGAGTGGTTAGTATAAAACAGAAGTGAAGTGTGTGCCAACATCAGACATGCGAGGGTCTTGGAAGCATGACATTGAAAGATTCTTCACAGCCAATGATACCTTTCATACAGCTAGGAAGATATAAGTTATTTGTAAGAAGAAACCCAGTAAAATCGTAAAACAGGGAGGTGGGCTAGGAAGGTCAACCTGAAAAACAACAACAGCAAAAACAAAACAAAATAAAAACAAACAAAACAAAAAACAAAAACAAAAACAAAAACAAAACAAAAAACAAAGAAAACCACAAGGAAAAAAAAGTCAAAAAAACCCCACACATTCATAAGAAACACAAACCATGTGATCTGGGTATTTGTACAGGCCACACTCACTGGGCACTGGGTTACTGACACATGGTCTCTCTTTCTCTCTCTTTCCATCTCATCCACAATGCAGGTTGTCAGGGTGAGTGGCAACTGTCTGGGAATATGTTGGACAAATGGAAACCCAGAGTCCCCAGCTGCAGAATGCATGGTACTCAATGGTATCGGTCACCCCTACTCTCACAGTGTTTATGGAACATCAGTGGCCCGCCATCATGTAGAGACCCCCAAGTGGCTCTCAGAGCTGTTTACACCCAAAGATTATGGAGAGAACACTTACCTATGGGAACATCTACTGCCATACTAAATAACATGCTAATTTAAAAATATTTGAGACAGATTAAAACTGATAATTTGACATTTTTATTAATTGTTAAAATTTAACACCAAACTCCCATTGCATTATGCTAATAAAAGTAATATTTTAATGAAAAAAACAACTTTGTTTCTCTTTCGTTTGTTTTGTTTTGTTTGTTTTTGAGATGGTTTCACTTACCCCAGGCTAACCTTGAACTTGATGTGTAGCTGGGGCTAGCCCCACAACTCTTGATTGCCTGCCTTAGCCTCCCAAGTTCTGGGATTATAAGTGTGAACACTACACCAGTCAAAACAGTCATTGATTTTTTTTTTAATTTACATTGTTTTTTAAATTAAGAAAGTAATGAGATGTGACATGGACCCTTGTTTTACAAGTCTCTAACATTTGTCTAACTAGAACATTCTGGCTTTTGGACTCAAGCTGTGGGGATGTGGCCTGTGAGGAGAAGAAGAGATTCTGAGCTTTTTCAGACAATTTGTGGTATTTTCCTTTTCTAAGACCACCCCCCACCCCCAAATAGTAAAGAGTCTTAAAGTTGGCTGTAGTGTGCTGAACCTTTTTATCCTTCTGCTTGGTGGAATTTGGAGAACCGCCTTTGTGACCACCAGATGATACTGGGGAAATTGGCAATCCTTTCTTGGGGTTCACAGTCTCATCAATAAGAGAATCTAATAATGGACACAAAGGGAAGCTGGGTGATGATTTATTAGAACTTAAATGGAAAACTGTTAGCTCAGGCAAACCAGGTAGAGGAGAAAAGGAAGTTAGGCAAGCAGTCTGAGTAGCTATATGACAGTCAAGCCATGGGGAGGGGCGTGAGCTGGGGTGGGGGAGAGAGAGAGAGAGAGAGAGAGAGAGAGAGAGAGAGAGAGAGAGAGAGAGAGAGAGAGAGAGAGAGATCGGAAGAACATGCTTGGGTTCTGGCCAGCATCAGAGAGAAGCAGACAGAAAAAAAGAAGTAAGAGCTGTACCTTTCAAGATGGAATGGTAGATACTCATAGCCCAACCTCAGCCCAGTGTGTAGGCAACTCAGTTTGCAGGGACTACACTAGAGGGTGGGAATTCTGGGAAAGAAAGTACAATCTCATTAAGGAAATAATTATTCTGCTTAGATTAAGAGCATGTCTTTAGAGTGAGCCCTACTTCCTGAGGGATGCTCCCTTGGTCAGGTGATCAATCGACTCTCCCAACTTGAATGTCATTTCTCCACCCAGGTCAGAGATTCTTTTCTCCTGACCTGAAAATTTCCCTTCATGGATCTTTGTCTTAGTCAAGGTTTCTATTCCTGCACAAACATCATGACCAAGAGCAAGTAGGGGAGGAAAGGGTTTATTCAGCTTACACTTCCCACATCACCAAAGGAAGTCAGGACTGGAACTCAAGCAGGTCAGGAAGCAGGAGCTGATGCGGAGGCCATGGAGGGATGTTTCTTACTGGTTTGCTTCCTCTGCCTTGCTCAGCTAACTTTCTTATAGAACCCAAGACTATCAGCCCAGGGATGGCACTGCCCACAAGGGCTCCTACCCCCCTTGATCACTAATTGAGAAAATGCCCCACAGTTGGATCTCATGGAGGCATTTTCTCAATTGAAGCTCCTTTCTCTGTGATAACTCCAGCTTGTGTCAAGTTGACACACAAAACCAGCCAATACAGTCTTTATTGCTGATCAACTAGCAATCTGAGTAGATATCTAACACATCCACCATTTTATAACATCATGTGCTGGGTGGTGGGTTGGAACATATTAGTTAATTGAGTTATGTGTAACTTCCAAATGTGGACACATTTCATTACATATATAATTATATAATTAAAAGCAAATCCCCAAGCATCTCATCTATCTGCACTGGAAGCAAACAAGGTCATAGTAGAAGAAGCAGGCTTTCGAAAGTTCTATTTCTCATTCTTAAAGCTTCAATGTTTGTCCCTAACAACAACAAAATCAGTGACTATCTTTACTGTGTCCATTGTCATAAACCCAATGCCTGCCTCCTCCCACGTTTCTAAATGGTCCTGTTAGGCATGAAGGTGGTCCAGGGGAAAAAGATTCTGCTTTAATGGAACCTGCACACTTGGTTTCTGAAGGGTTGGGCATGCCATGCAGAGACACTAACCAGAGATCGCATTTTTGTGTCAGAATGTAACACCAATGTGCTTTTGAAGGAAGAGAATAATCCCTGATTTTTTGTTACTGCTATTTTGAGCACATTTGTTTCTAAGGTTTCCACTATTTTGCAGCAGGATATGACAGCAGATATGGTCACTGCTTGACATAGTCTGGTGACACTGATTGCTGTGAGAATCCAGTGGCTTGGCCTGTTGTGGTTTCTGTGCCACCCAGGGATAAAAGGACCCCAGAGTAGACTTAGGGAACCATCATTTTGGCATCTTGAGTCCAGGAAGAGCTGTCTTTTGAAAGTCAAGGCCTTCCCTGTTCTATCAGGAAAGAAAATTGATAGATTGAATATCATTAAAGCATATTCTCCCTGATTGTGCTAGCATTGAGGGAGATATTTTACTAAAAATATAATAACCATCAATCTCTACATTGCTAAGCATGCATTTATTTTATTTTAGAAATGTTGACCCATGAACGCAAATTCAAGGACATGCAATGAATCCCCTGTATGGGGATAAATTCTGCTCATATGTTAAAGGATGTCTTTCTGATTCTTTTCTCTGCATTCACGCTAGTTTGCAGTCTGCCCCTTTTTAAAAAACTTAACACTGTCTCATGAACAGTTTTTCATATCATTAAATATTGATGGAGGACATTACTCTAAATTATTCAACTCCCCCTCTGACAGGACAGCACATCACACCTGCAATGCAGTCTGGCGGCTGGGTGAGGTGGTTTCAGAAGAGATGAGCTAGTGTTTCAGGAAGTCTTCCTCAGGATGGTGCTGTCTAGGAAGGAAGATTGTGAGTCTGAGTCTTTGTGGCCATTGCTGTCACCTGCTAGTTACTCACAGATTTCTGAGTACCATCCCCACATCCTGGTCTTTTCTCTCCATCCCTTCTGCCTTGACGATTTCCCTTCTCAGGTCTACAGCTCTATAGGTACTCTTATACATGCTGTCTGGGCAGCATATCCTCCTAATTCAATTCCCATGTCCTAGCCTTCTCCTCAATTCTTCTCCTTCAGACAAATCTGCTCCTTTGAAGAGGGTGTCTTCTTATCATCACTCTGTGGCTCTACATGTATCAACAAACACTTAAATGTTCTGCATCATGAGGATTCCTTCCTTCTGCAGCCTGACAACACTTCCATCTTGTCTTGCATCTGCCAATGGGCCATTGCACATGATGCACCAGAGGCCACAGCAAATGTTCAATTATGCATATTTTTTCCAGAACTTGAGTATTTCCCCATTGAAAGACAAAGTTGATCCGTCATCTTCCTGCACCAATCAGCTTTTGCTACAGATCTTGGACACACTTCAGGATGAATACACACTGACTTGTGTCAAGCAGTTTATATTTTGATGGTGCATAGTATTCCATGAGGTGAATTTAGGTTAATGTCATTTATGTCTTGTCCAGTGAGAGGGCTGAGTTTTTGCTACCATGACAAATCTTCTCATTCTCTTAGCATTACCATTCACAGGTAACTTTTACTTTGTTAAAATTTAGTTTAATATATCCTTACTCCCGATTCCGTAATCATATCTAACACCACATAATTTCTCCTGTGGTTTATTGTGATGATTTTATGGTTTAATACTTTGAACTTGGTCTAGTTAACTTGTATAAATGGAGGAGGATTATTTGAAACTCACTTTTCATATGTAGCTCAATCAATACTTCCATAAGCATTTATGGAATAGACTTGACTTTCTAGGTTACTTATTTTTTGCTGTTGATAAAGCTAGCAACAATTTGTAGACACTTTTGGATTTTCTGAAAAATAAAAACAAAACAAGGCAGAAGAAACAGGAGCAGCAGCAACAACAGCACATTTCATTTCTAGGTTATATGCTCTTTATTGCTTTTTCCTGCTTTATTGCATTGGCCACAGTCCCAGTGTGACTTAATCACAGAACTAAGTCATATGTGGCATTGACCTAAGGTGTCTGTGTGGCTTCTTATCTGTTTTCAGATAATAAGGAAGCGCCACGTTATCCCTGGTTCTTCCAGCATCTTGGTTTTTTTCATAAGAGATTGGAAGTATTTTAAAATATGTCTCCTATATAAATGCTAGCTTTGTATATGTTTTCTTCTTGACTGTTTTAAATGGTAATTTTAATTATAATGCATTACTATTTGTGAATATTTCTGAATCTTATTTGTTTGAGCTAGAGGTATGATGTATGTGTGTGTGTGTGTGTGTGTGTGTGTGTGTGTGTGTGTGTATGTGTGATGCACAAGGAATTGAAAGCAGAGTCTTAGGCTTGACACAGCCACAGACCATTGATTTGCTAGAATTTTATTGAGGATTTTGCATCTGTATTCCTGAAGGGTATTGCTTTTAAGATTCTGTCCCCTGGTTTGACATCAGGATAATTCTGCCATCATAAAATGAGCCTGGAAGGAACTGTAGAAAACTTTTCATTTACTAAAGTATTTTGTAGAATTGGCCAGTGAAATCCTGTATTCCTGGATTTTCTTTTTTAATGTTTCTACTTTAATTGATACTGAACTATTCAGGCTGTTCATTTCCTTTTGGGTGATTGTTTGTGGTTTGTGACTAAGCGGGTTAATCCATTTCATCTCTGCTGACAAACTCCTTCGTGTGCAGAATTGTTCATAGTAATCACTATGATTGTGTGAACACCCATGAGAGCTGCTACAAAGCTTCTGTTTTTTACTCCTGAAATGGGAATTGTATGTGTTCTCTGTTTGGACATGAGAGAATCCCATTATAGTTTTTCAGATATTCTCTATTGCTTTTCAATTTTCAGTTAATTTCTTTTATTGATGCATAGTCTTGGTACATAGTAATGGGATTTAGAGCTACATTTTCATACATATATAACGGAATTTTTTTTTTTACATATTTTGGAGTTGAGTTGTGTTGTTAGGTACATGTATATTGAGAATTTGTTATATTATGGCAAATTGACCCCTTTCTTCTAAGGTACATGTATAATGAGAATGTGTTATATTATGGCAAATTGACCCCTTTCTTCTTGTGAATTACTTTCTTTGTAGCTTGTGGTTTTTCTTGCTCCTTACTCTTTGTTCAATATTGATACAATTACCACATAATTTTCAGCAAGTTTCATTGTTATCTTTCTACTTTTATCTAACTTTATAATTACATGTATATACCATGTTGTATTCTCACATAATAAATGAGTAGATTAGTCAGCCTATAGTTAGTTGGCTTTTAGATTTCTTTATTACTTGTTTGATGGAATTTGTTTTTCCATTTCAGTGTTAGGCACCAAAGTCAGAGCTTTGCACAAGCTGGGCAATAGCTCTTCCCACATTCCAATGATCCTTGTCTCTTAATAATGTAAGTTATTCACATTTAATATAATCAATGGGTGCATTTTTCAGAAGGAAAACAATTTTTTGTTTATCATTGCTTAGCTTTTAATTTCCCACCCAGTACACTCTATATTTGAGTATCTATATGATTCCATTCATCTACTGAGATCTTGATTGTACTGTTTTACAGTTTTCTATCGCATTCCCAGTAGATCACCAATAGGCATACTCTACCTCTTGCTCCATCACAGAGTCCTCTGCAGAACAAATGCTCTCTGACATCTTCCTTTCCATTCTTCCTTTTAATTCCACATATGTAGTCTACCTAAAAATCACAGTGGAATCCCTACCAATCAATGTAGCTATGCTTGTCACCAATTCCCACATGTATTTTAAGATTTTAAAATGAAGATGTAGTAGCATATTTCCAAATATTTTAGCATTTTTGTTCCTTATTTATTTTCTCACACAGATTGCCCTAGAAAGCTTCTGGGTCCTGTCCCTTTCAAGTGAAGAAATCCATTTCTTAGCCTTTCTTTCTCAGAGACAGCTCATGGCAAACTCTTGAAGTCTTTCATATAAAAAGTATTCATGGTTCAGGTAGAGAAATTTCGTTGAATAGTTTGATCATTCCATGTCTGAGAATGGAGATCTTTGAATTGATCTTGCCTGGTGTTCATTCCCATGTAGGACTGGGAAGGACCTGGCACAGAGATCAGTAGAGAAAGCTATCGAGTTTCCATGTAGAAATGATCTTCCAGAGAGAGGAGACAGGAAGGTGTGCTGAACAGAGGACCCTTGGACTTGTCCGAATTCTAAGACTGGCTCTGCTTTGTTAGTGTTCTTCCTTGAGCCACAGTCGTGATTGTCTAGGTTCTGAAGGTTGCAAAATATGATTTTCTGTCTGCCCTTCCATCAGCCTGGCCCATTGGCTACTGTTAACATCTCTGAGTAGCATCACTTAAATGTGGATAGAGATGGATCCAACAATTGGACCACTAGGATAATCACTCATCTAATACCCCTTGCAACAGATCATCTGAATTGCACATTGCCATTACTGCTGTGGTAACTTAATATTGATTGCTATCAAAGCAGGACCTAAAATCACACAGGAGACAGACTTCTAGGCAAGCCTATGAGAGAATTTCCAGATGGGTGAGCTGGGATGGGAAAATCCATTGTGTAAGTGGGCAGCAGCATCCAGTGGATTGGAGTCCCAAGTTGAATAGGAAGAAGAAAGTGAGCTGATCAGCATCATTCCTCCCTCTCTCCACTTCCTGACCATGAATACAATGTGGCCAGCTGCATCTAGCTTCGACTAGCCTCCCCTGACCCTATGACTGTATTCCTTTGAACTGTGAACCAAAAGAAAGTGATTTCCCTAAGCCTGCTACTTGTTGTCCATTTTAACATAGAATTTTGGCAAGGAACTATACAAATGTCCTATCTGATATAGTCTGGTCTGTGGCCCTGGCATCGGGCGGGGTCCAGTAGAAAGACCAGGGGAGAGACTAGATGACAGATGGACCACAGCAACAACAGTGTACCGAACAACAGTGAAAATGTTCAATATGATGCAAAGAACTCAGGTTTGGGGTGTATATTTTCACACATGGCTAATGAATCACATGCAAATTTGGTGTGGGCCATCAGTCAGGGATAATTCATGTTTTCAGTTTGTGTGAGCATCTCAGATACAGTCCAAAAAGAGCAGAAAGCTCTTTTGTGAGAAAGGAAGGGATGAAGAAGATATACATGGCAGGCGTTGAGTCTAGAGCTCAGCATTTGATGGAGAGACAGAGACACACACAGAGAGACAGACAGAGAGACAGGGAGAGATAGAAAGACAGAGTCAGCGACAGAGAGAGTCTCAGAACACGCAGTTTTGAAGCAATGACAGAGGGGAATGAAAAGTTTCTATGCATAAGGAAGAACTAGACCCAAGAGAACGAGGATCCTGGCAATTAAGTGGCGGACCTTTATCACAGGCAGAGCTGACGTGTCCCCCCCATGTCCCCTTGTCTAGGTCAGCAAGGTGACCTCATACTCATGTGTGATACAACACTTAATTGGCAGCCAGGATGAACTCCAGCATTGGAGTCTTTTATGAAAATGAGCCTTAGCAGCTCAGCCTCTGCAGAATTGAAATGGTCCTCAGAGATTCTCACTTCTTCCTCACAGCGGATGAGGATGGAAATTGAGGCCAGGTGGTGATACGAGGGACACGATCTGAATCACGGAGTCCGTTACTCTTAGTGACAGCAATAGCTGCAGCCCCAGCATGGATCCTGGGCCCTTGGTGGTGAATCTCAGCCAGGTCTTTAGATCCCAGTCGGATGAATGTCTCCCACTCTACCCTTAGGTCTGTTATTTCTTCAATCTTTCCTGAATTGTAGTTTACCAGGACAAGCATGGTCCTAACGGTTCTTCAAGGTATCATGGAAGAAACCTGCTGTTGTCTAGTCTCCCACCCTCCTGCCCTCACCCTTGCCACCTGCCCAGCTCTGGGTGGTGAGTGCAACACCCACCACCTTCTCATCTGCCTCACGTACCAGTATCTCTATGAGACTATATCAAAGGAAGCAACCTATTTGTTTTATCCATTTATAAATACTGTGTTTGCATGTCTTAGAACCCACCAGTTTCTACTCAAAATAATCTTGGCCTATGTAATTTCCAGAGTTTTGTCACCTGCCAATCTTTCCTTGGTATGTATCTGCCCCCTTCTATGGCATGTAGACCTTTCTGCTCAAAACACTCTTCTGAGCTTGTGAGGTACTCTCACTGGATTCCTAACAGCAGTCCTGTACTTGAACTCTCTTCCTGACTTGAGGAAGAATTCCTGGGAATTCTGGAAAAGCCATAGAGACCCCCTGTGGCAGTCTGTTTTCATTCTGATTTTTGATCTAGTTCAAGTCTGCTGAGCCAGTCTGTGTGTAGACTGCAGATTCTCAAAGGTCATGTGGTATCCTGACATGAAAAGGCCACATACTCTTGAAGGTAGCATAATCTTATCTGTCATGAGAAGATGATGTGACTGGTCTAGGGTCACATAGCTTATGAGGGTTCAGAGAAGACTCTTCTAGGCTATCACAGATCACTCAGAAGATGGAGCTAGAGGGAGGTCATCCTGAGAGAAGAATGTACGTATAGGAGGTCTTGAGGCCAAGTGATTATGATCTTGAGACTCAGAAGATGAAAATATTGATAGCATAGGATTCATCCACACTTTCATGTGCTTCGGGGTAATAATATTTGTCTATCAGAGCATGAGAGGGCCCAGATTTGAAATTATCATATGGCTGGCAGCTTATAGCATGACCCCAAAGTCTTCTCCTGTTGTCTATGCCTCTTGAAGCCTCTCACTTGGGATATGAGCAATATCTCCTAGCTCTCACCCAATACGGAATAGGAGAAAGCTCATAGGATGTCACATGACTGGGTTAAGAAGACGGTGGCTTCCATTTTTGCTGATGCTTCCCTCTGCTTCTTCATCCGTGTTTGTTGTGATAGATAGAACCAACTGGAAGAAACTGAGGTGAGTCTCAGGCCAACAAGTAAGCCATAGAGACCATTGAATCAATAGCTACTGGGAGGTGAATCCTGACAACTGCTCCAGGAATATGGGAAGGTGTTATCCTTGGCTTGTGCTTGTGACTGTATGGCCACCTAGAGATACCCAGGGCCCACACCCTATATACTTGACTCCAGGCTCTTAAGAGATCCTGAAGCAGAGAATAAAGCTGGAATAGGTTCAGATTATCTATGCATAGAAACTGCATGACAGGATACTCCTTGTATGTAGATTTAAGCCATTAGGCACTGGGGGGAGGAGAGACTAATACCCCGGCGATCTATAACTAATACGGGCAAGATATGCACATAACTATACTGTGTGCTGTCACGAACACCCCCAAATGAAACTCATTATTATTCCCACCCCCACACCCATGCTTGCTTCCAGTCTGAGGGATGAAGAGGAATTATAAATAACATGCCTTTCACACAACTCCGATTCTGCTGCCCCAGGAGTTTGTCCAGTTTCCCGAACCTTCTGGATTTCAGATAAATAGCTTTGGACTTTCTGAACATTCCCCAAGTATGTCACTAGGGTCAGATGAGAACATGTTGGGGAAGCTCACGTAGCAAACTGGGAAGCCCTAGTGTCAGACCTTGAACTGTCAACACGGAATGCAACAAGTATCCTAGGTCACATTCTGACCTGGCAGAAGAATCTAGATATGCAGATACCACCTGACTAAGCAGGGTCTGTAACACTATTCAAAAAGTTTCTGGGAGTCCCTGCCCAGAGAACATTTGCTGGACATTTGTCATGTTGTTTTGACCTAAAAGGTGACAGGATGATTCACCAGACTAGGGAGATGGCCAATGCTTTCATAAGCCTTTCCCTGTTCCAGGGCCCTATTTCCAAGAAAAAACTATCTTTTCAGAATGCCCTAAAGAACCAAATTAGGAGCTTAGAAGTCAACATAGTTCTTGGGAAGACAGGACTACGTCAAAAGACGGCCCTTTGTCCTCACAAGAGAAGCTCAAAGAAGGAAGTTCTGTACAGACTCCCGGAAAACACTCACTTTAAGAACTTATTCAAGGAATGTGTACGCCAATGATTTTAACACTTATGATGAAAAGACAGGCATGTTCACTTTCTGCAATGGCCTGCTGACTTCATTTTGACACTTCATAACAGAATTAGATCTTTATTTTTTTTTAAAAAAAAAGAATTACCTGTTTTTATTTTACGGGTCTGAGTGTTTTTGCCTGCACGTGTGTCTGAATATCATGTGTATGAAGAGCCTTCAGAGGTCAGAAAAGGGCTTCAGATCCCCTGGAGCTGGAGTTATAGATGGATGGGAGCTGCTGTGTGGGTTCTGGGAGGAGAAACTTGGTCCTTTTCAAGAGAAACCAGTGCTCTTAAACCCTGTTCATCTCTCCTTTCTTTAAATAAATAAATAAATAAATAAATATGCTCAATAAGTAGGTAGCCACTGAAGAAGATCTTTGAATCCGTTTTCCTACCCTCATGGACTGATGCAGGGAAAGGCCCAGGCTTTCCTGAAGTCACCTGTACAGTTCACACCCACTGGAAGTTGACTGGGCCTTTCAACCAGGAGCAGGGCTGAGGAACCGCAGGGCTGAGGAACTGTAGGGCTGGCTCTGGTAGTGGCTGTAACTGAAATACTCTAACATTACTGCAGGCGATTTTCCTTGGTTTAATTAGATGAATTGCATTACTTTTTTTTTCTTTTTGCAAAAAGGCTTTATTATGTAGAAATGAAGTATGTACAAATTTAATTTTTAATCTTGTCACTGCAGTGTGGGAAGAAACAGGCTGATTCTTTTAATATACCCCCTTTGTTTAAGGAAAATTAAATTAATCACATCATAAATGTTTATGAGTAATTGATTTAAATTTTTGTGCTCTAGTCCAAAGTAAGAGAAATAAGACTGTCAAATTAGCCCTGAAACTCAGACAACATTGCATATTCCCTTCAAACTACAGCAGTCTACATCAGCAGTAGGGTATGTAACCTTACACTCGGGAATGAGGCGGGAGGATTACCAGTTTGAGACCAGCTTGAACTACCTAATAAGTTCAAGGGCAGCTAGCACTAAGTATTGAAACTACCCACCCCTGACTCCCTAAATTAAGAATAGAGGAAATAAAAGGGAAAAAGAAATAGAAAGGAGGAAGAGGAAGAGAGGAGGAAGGATAGGGAGAGGAAGATGAGTCAAGGAAGAAGAAAAGGGAAGTGGAGAAGCAAGAATTAAAGGAAGAGGGAGGAGAAGAGGAGGGGGAAATGGAGGAGAAAGAGGGAGGAGGGAAGATTCAAGGTGGGAAAAGAAGAGGAAGAAGAGGGGAGGAAGGGGAGAGGGAAGGAGTGGGATGAGAGAGGAGAGGAAATGTAAGTAGATAATGAGAAGGGGGAGAAAGAGGGAGAGGAAGAGAAGGAGAAGGAAGAGAAGGAGGAGGAAGAGGAGGGGAGGAGGAAAAAGAGAGGAGGGGAAGGAAAAGGAGGAGGAAGAGGAGGAGGGGCAAGAAGAGGAAGAGGAAGAAGAGACAGCCATGCAGGTGGAAGGAGGCTCCAGTGGTTGCCACGTGCCATGCTTGCATATTATCCAGCTTCCCAGCAGTGCAGACGCTCCATGGAGTCGGTAGGAAGCACACTTCAGGTTTTGAGTTGAGCTCTTTGCCAGGCTATGACACTGCTGTACCACCTTCCCAGTGTGCAGCAGCAGTGAGCACAGTTCTGGCAGCCTCGGGATCAGCTCCTCCGTCACAGGACACTTCAGAAACTTCCCTGCTAAGCTAGGGTGTGCCGAACATGCGAACTGATCAACGCCTGTCCGCACTCTAGAGTCTTCTAACCCCATCCTAACCCTAGACACATCTGTACAGTCTCCGTGAGTCAAGGGTAGAAGTGAACTAAGGAGAGGAGTGGAGCCTTTGCACGAAGCTCAGCTCGACATCAGATGGGGTTCAACACGTGGGATTGTTGGGCCTTGGGCTCTCAAGGCCTTGGAGTTCACTGAAACACAGACAATCTGAGAGCTAAGCACCGAGGAAATATGCTGGGGGCTGCAGCCAGGAGAGCAGCCACCAAGAAAATGCTCCAAGATACCACCCAGCATGACTGGCATGCAGTCAAGCATCTTCCTATAGGTGACCAGGAGGAAGGTCCCCCGTCCTTCACCCCATGCGTTGCCTACAGGGTCACCCTCCAGGCCTTCATCCTGCCTTCCTTACCCATGCCTTCCTTACTCTCCTTTGTTGAGTGTGCAATCAGTTCGTAAGTGTATATGTTTATGCAAAATACATATTTATAATATAGAAAGCATATATTATTAAATATGCATTCTATTTAAACACATACTTATTATAATATTGAAAATATGTAATTATGTTCAATGTGTATTCTGTGAAAAAGAACGTAGAACATAGAGGGTTGAGATGAGAAAAACGTTACTGCGGGGCCCTTCCGAATGGATTTTCTTTGGCTGGTAAAATATTTTTTTAAGCTTTCACCAAAAGTGTTCAATGACACTGGGTTTCCTCTTCCTGGGAATAACATGGATTTGGGTTTAGATCATTTTCTTGTGTGTACGTGAGTGATACATATACACATATGCATATATATATTCAGTGCATGTTGTGTGTATGTGGGGGTACAAACCTGCATGTCATTCTTCAGGGGCCATCCACCATGTATTTTAAGATAGGATCTCTCACTGGCCTGGAAGTCACCAAGTGACTAGGAGGTTGGCCAACAAGCCCCAGGGACCCTCCTGTCTCCCTCTGCCTCCCCAGCACAAGAATGGACAAGTGCACGACACCACACTCCACTTTTTTATATCTATTCCGGGCATGGATCATGGGTCCTCAAGCTTGTGAAGCAAAGATGGTACCACATAAGACATCTTTCCATCCTCTTGGGGTGTAGAATAGTGGTTCTCAGTCTGTGGGTTGTGACCTCTTTGAGGGTTGAAGGACCATTTCACAGGGATCACCTAAGACCATCAGAAAACACAGGTATTTTTAGTATGATTTACAACAATAGCAAAATTGCACTCATGAAGTAGCAATGGAAATGATTTTATGGTCGGGGGTCACCACATCATGAGGAACTGTGTTAAATCATTGCAGCACTGGGAAGGCTGAGAACCACAGTTATAATGTTCTAGTCACAGGAAGCTCTTCTGTGCCCTAGAGGATGCTTAACAGCCTTCCTGTCCTCTGCTTAGTAGACACCAGTACCATCCCCAGCCCCAGCAATGTTTGAACAATGAAAGGAGTTTCTAGATATCGCTAAATGCCTCTGGGTATAAATTTGCCTACCAGGCTGGCCCTTGTCTGGCCAGAATTGGCCACCATTGCCCACTCCATGCTGTAACCCCATATGATAGGTCAGGAAATGGAGGCCAGAAGAGACTTTCTCTGTCCAGGAAAATATTGCTGGTAGGTGACAAGAACAAACTTCAAGATAAAATGATACTGCAGGTAAGTTAAAATATATATATAACTCAATGGGCATCCTCTAAAGAGGGGAGATACAGCAGAAGTTTGCCATGGGTCTAAACTCATGACCCAAGATATGAAGAAGCTCATGTCAGAGAGGGGTTCTCAAGGAAGAATGAGGAAGCTGTAGACAGGAGGCAGGCAGAAGTTTACAGGAGTGAAGACTTTTCCATCCCCAGAGACTCGGCCACTGCATCTTGCTACAGTGTAAGGACGGCAGAGGCTGCTTCTCTCTGGGTGCAGGTTACTCACCAAGAGCTAAACAAGAACGTGTCAAAAGATACTGGCCAGCGGCTCAGTAACAGGGAGCCGGAAGGTGGCAGGTGGCAGGTCTTGATCCATCGCACACAGTGTCTTATGTGACAGTGTTCACTCAGCCTAGTTGTATGTGCAGGAGGCTCTTCTGAGACACAGGCACCACATGATTGGTGATGTAAGTGCATTTCCAGTACCGCCACTCAAAAAACGAAAGCCCATCACTAGCTTTGCCCTGCTGCTTGGAAGGTACTACGCGGAATGGATACCCCAGAAGCTTCGTCTCCTCTGGAGAGTGGACCAAGTGGGCTTGTCACAAGAACATCATACTGTGCCTACTGTGGAGTTTCCAACATCAGCAGGCACTGCTTCAGGATGAGGAGGATAAAGAACACTAGATAAGACTGCCTTTGTGGAGCAGTAGCAAGGTTCGCGAGCAGGCGGATGGAACTGAGTCTCAAGTTCCTGCTCACTTACCTTCCTCTGAGGACTTGCGAAGACTGCCCCTCCCCCACTTCCTCGGAGTCAACAGGGCTGGAAGACACTCCTGGAGGAGACAGCAAGAGTTGTGCTGCCCTCACGCACTGCTCCCAAGCATTAAGTCCTCCCCTCTTCCTTCACTGAGGTCCTCCCTTATGTAGGTGGGTTACATTCAGTCATGTCACTTAGACTCTGACCCCATACATGACATTTATCTTCTTAAGACATGGTTGAGTAGCCACATGGATGATATTTCCTGTCTACTAATGTCTGTTTTCCCACCCTCTCTTATAACAGGATTTTTCTATATTGGTTTAAAAATCAAATTCATTAAGATATAGCATATATTCCTGGCATCCTGGTGGTTCTGGGAACTGATTGGACTATTTAACCACATTGCAAATTTGCAATGATTTACCTTGTAAATTTGGGAGGAGGGACATTCTCATACAGTAGAGGTATGAGCTGGACAGGCATTGGGTACCTACCTCATCATATGAACTTGAATGCTTGGAGTAAACAGCTTGAAATTATACATATACATATATATAATATATATTATATATATATATTATATATATATTTAAAATTCATCATAATGAAACTATTGCATGGTTTCGCCTTCAGATTGCCACCAGCCAATCCAATGTACCACCAATTGACACACTCCACAGGCATCCTAGTTGCACTCCGTTGCTGTGATAAGCACAATGACCAAAACCAGTTTGGAGAGGAAAAGGTTTGTTTGACTTACAGATCACAGTTCATGCTCAAGGGACCCCAGGACAGAAAGCTGAGGCAGGAACCTGAAGGCAGGAACTGAAGCAGAGATGGTGGGGAACACTGCTTCCTGGCGTGCTCACCACTGCAAGTACAGCTGCTTCCTTATATCGCCCGGAACCACCTGCCCAGGAGTGGTACTGCCCACAGTGGGCTGGGCCCATCCACATCAATCATTCCTCACACCCCTCCCCAGCCCACTCCTGCCATGTGCTCCCAGACCCATTAGATGAAGGTAATTCCTCCGTTGAGGTTCCTTCTTCCTAGGTGACACTAGTTTGTGTCACATTGATCCAAACTAAGCAGCCCTGTGCAGGGTGTATGTGTTGGGGTCAGTATCCATATCTCTTGATAGAAATCAGGCTCTTTTATCAGCAAGAAACCTAAGACATCATGGCTCTCTGGGGAAACTGACCAGGACTGTGTTGTCTTTTGTCCTCTACCTTGTTTTAAGCTGAGAGAGATCACACATCCACAAAGAAAGGGTAAAAAGATGGAGGCCACACCCTTTCCCCCCGGTTCAAAGTATTTGCTTTCGTACAGAAGGCTCAAAGCTCTGACAGACAGCAGGCACAGAGGAAGGAGGTGGCCATGTGAAGGAGACAAGCGTGAGCAATTGGTCAGAAGACCGAGAGAACTGGGATCCAGGCCTGTGTCTCCACTGGGCACTGCCATGCCTTTGTGGGCCATGTTGCTCTGTTTCTTCCCAGACTAGAATTTCACTGGGCATTGCTGAGAGGAAGAGCAGACTGGCTGAAGGCAGTGTGACCTGAAGCCTCCATCTTTTGAGGTCTTTGCCTTGAGTAGACTGCATAGTCTTGAGCCTGTGTTCCTCTACCTACAGGTAGAGATTAACATTCCTGTCTTGTGTAGTGCTGGAGAGAGGAGGGTAGGTGACCCTTTCAGATGCCCACGAACCATGCTTCTAGAACAGGATGCTTAGATCCAGGATATGTGTCTTGTCTTTGCCCCTCATCCACCCACTCTAGACCACAGTTTAGATCCACCCTGCCGGGCTGTCCCCCAAGCTGACTCTTCCATGCTTAGAGATGTTTGCCATCTCTGGAAAACCCCCTCTCCACACACCTCCCTGTTCTGTCCCTTATCCTGAGAAATCCTTATCATGCACGACCTTGCATTTGGGCCTCTCACTCACCATGGTGGTGCTTCTGTGACGGTATGTAACTTGCAGTTCTGCAGTCATCTGCAGGAAGGGTTCTGTTTGAATTTGATTTTAATTCAAATTACTCCAGCATTTGTCACACTAAACCCAAAGCATTCATTTTTCATGGTGCCCCATGGTCTTCCTGGATGGAGATAGCTTTAGTATGGGACTAGCCTGGAAACTCAGCTATCATTTTCAGTATGATTCCCTTGGGGGGAAAAAAGATAAATTAGATTCCAGAATTTAAGTTACTATATCAACTAAGCCTGAAACACACCTCCCCTCCCCTCTTCTCTGACCCCAGGAGAGCACACCCTGTTCCTCTGCTCAACACTCACTTCCCAGATGCAGAGACGTGGGTACTTCAGCTGTCCAGAACAGAGTCCAGGCCTGAGAAAGGCAGTCACAGAAAGCACAGTCCCCTGCTCTACTCATCTCCCTGCAACCAAGCTGGAAGATGAACCCTTTTTGTTTAACATCCCCTTCTGATGCTTTAGTGAAGGACAGATGCAGTGCAGTGGAGTGTGTGTGTGTGGGGGGGTACCACTGGTCATCATCTTTGACTAAGCCTAGGCTGGAAACTTGTGTGGCAGAATCTGACACCAGAGGAGCACAACATGCACCCCCTTTACAGCTCTAAAATTGGGGGCCTCACAGAGCTTCTTGCTCAGTTTTATGGGCCTCCCTGAGTCTTAGGGAGAGATACCCAGAGTCAGCCTCCAGCCACACAGTGCATTGTTGCCTTGAGTAAGAAGTATAAGGAGGGTGCGATGCAAAGGGGTGACGGGAGCAAGCTGGGGCTTCTGGGAAATGCAACGATGGTTTTGATTGAGTGAAGATAGTAGACTCTGCACACAGCACACGTGTCCATGATAAGGACAAGAATCAAAAGCAAAATGATGATTTCTTGATTTTCACCTCTCTTAACTTACATGGTTTTGTAAAGGACACTTATTCTTTTGTGGGCAAAAAGTCCCCAGTTCATTATCAAACCTTGACATCCTCAACAAGAAAACAGTAGCTGGTTCTTCTGGCCCCAAATTCCAACATTGCAATCAACACCTTCTTCTCCAGCACTAGCATCACAACCCCCAGCAGTACCAACTGGTGGTCTCACTGCCATGCCTGGCAATCCCACCAGTACCACTATAGTCAACACTGCCTTTCCCAGTAACATCACTCCTACAACCTTCAGCACCATCACTGGCATTGCCACCGGTACCACTAAATCCAACAACGCCAAACTCAGCACCATTGCCATCATTATCATGGGCAGCCCCATCATGACTGTTGCCATAGATCCTCATTCTTGTCATCATTGATATGGCCATCCATACACCAGATCCAGCATCACTTACACAGCACCATCAAAGCACCCACATCTCCACTATCGCCAACACATCACCGCTGCCACCACCGCCTCCAGGAACTACCATCATTACTACCGACACACCAAACCCATCATCCCTTTGCCCTTTGTCAGCGCCACCGTGACCATCCCATTGGCCCCACCCCCACCAACTCTGAACATAAGCATTCCCCAAGATCCCTGATGACACCATGATTATCCTCCCACCCAAAAGTCCCTAATCTGCTGCTCTTTCAACAGAGGCTGAGAAATCCCACAGCTGCCCTCCAGAGGTTTCCAAGAGGTCACAGAGACCTGCTGGCTTGCATTAAAGATAAGCACTTTCTTCTTGGTGTCACCCAGGGAGTAGGAGAGTTCTTGGCACTACTAGGTGCTCAATAGTGAGTACTTGACGTGGAGCACAGTGAAGGAGCAAGCATGTGTGAGCCACACATGTTGCCAAACCTCCACTATGACCTCAGAACCACAGGCTGTACGGATGGAGCTAATTTCCCAGGCGCTGGAGTCGCCATTTTCTTTTCATTAAAGTCCACATCTGGTGCTTTGTAGCTTGTATTAAGTGTCATTTGTCATGCTAAGGTCTCTGAAAGGACCCTGGTCCCACCGAACAAGCTGTGTCCCACATGTCCACCTAATAGCATGACGGGCCAGTGTGCTGCTCCAAACCCCTCAGTTTATATTTGGGGAAACTGAGGTAGGTAACAAAGGCATGCTTTGTGCAAGGCTATAGTGGTTCCTATTCCCCAACTGTAACACTCTGTTTTCATTCTACCTCATGTTTACTTTCCTATATTAAGGCAGAACCACATGATTCTCATAGAAAAAGTGAGGAAAAGCTAAGGTTTGGGTGTGTGTGTTGGGGGGGGGTGTTGGAAAAATGGCTTACAGGTTAAGAACACTGGCTACTCTTGCAGAGGGCCTGGGTTTGGTGCCCAGCATTCACACGGAGGCTCACAACTTTCTTTAATTCCCATTCCAGGAGATCCAAAACTGTCTTCGGGTTGTGTTGGCACCAGGTATATATGTGACACACACATGCAGATGTGACTATAACATCACTTATACACACGAACTAAGAATAAGTATTTGTCAGGAAAGTGAGCTGTCTTCCTACACAGAGATGCATGTGTAAGGGCTGGAAGGCCACGTAGCTTCTGAGAGTTCAAGTTGTGGCATCTCCAGCTCCTGAATCCATTTTCTCCTCTAGAAGAGAGCAGAGATGGGCTGGAGGTGCAGTTCAGTCTGTAGAACTTTTGTCTCAATTACACGGAGCCCCAGGTTCAGTCTCCACCACTGCATAAACCCATCAGCAGCCCAAGCGCTCAACAGGTAGGGACAGAAATTTCAGAAGTTCAAGGTCAGCCTTAGCTACGTATTGAGTTCTAGGTCAGTCCATGATACAGGGAACTCTGTATTCTGTCCCAATAACAAACAAACAAACAAACAAACAGGGATATGATAACTATCTTCCACTTCAGTACCCTAATATCTCCCACCAGCAAGTAAGAAGATCCATCCATTCTTTCCTGAATGGACTCCATGGCCTTAGGATATAGGGTTTAATCCAGTTTTTTTTTACTTAACTGTACACTCAAAAATCAGCATTGTGGGTCCTCAGCTTGGAACACACTTTTATTTAACACCTTGAGCTTTCAAAAACCCTAGTTGACCTCCCTGTACTCCTCTGTTCTCCACACAGAAGCATCTCTGGTGTGTCTTTGGCCCCATTTGATGGTCTTTGCAAGTCCGCAGTCAGCCCTCTGGTTTTGAGTCCCATCTCGTATCATCAACACAGAGAGACCATCTCCTGGGGCATGGCAGTCGATGTCCTCCTGCCGAGCTACAGTTCTCTCATTGGACAGAAAATGTGAAAGCTTCTAGACTGTTTGGCAGCCCTGAGAAAGCTACCTGTGGCTACCTTGGAAACTCTCACTGGCCTGGTAGACATGGAAACAGCAAATGTTCACCCAGCAGCATCTTCCCTCTTTGATTTTTCCATGTTTATTTGATGAAATCAGCAAAGACCTGGAATTAATGTACAGTTTTATGCTAAGACCTGTAGACAATATACATCTTATATGACTTACTCTCAGGGTTATAAGAGGAGATGAAGGAGTGTTTCACTCACACTTTGCAGATGGGAAAAGAGATGCACAGAGAAAAGCCTCCATTTGGGGATTGAAAAGATAGTCAAAGATGCTCCTGATCCAGGCCCAGATCTCTTAAGTCTCTTTCCAGAAGTACTGGGCTGCAGAAGTGATGCCCCCATCCGCTGACTTTTTTTTGAGAGATGACAAATTATATTCGCCATTGTCCTAAAGTGGTTTTCATTTCTGATTACTTAATTTGCCCAGTGTTTGCTTTAAATGGTTTCCTCGGCAGGCTGCAATGTTTGCGGTTGACTTTTGACATTATAACACTTTAGTACAAAGGAGGCTACAGAAAGCAACAATGAAAACATTTACTAAGTGTGTTTATAATCAAATATATCCTCCGTAATTTAATTTGGAGGAAGCAGAGAGCCCAGCATTACAAACAGAGGGCTCGTTAATAATTCATAAGTCGTGAAGCTGGAAAGCTGGAGCAGAGACACAGAACTGTGTCTTGGTGGCTGTGCTCAGCCCTCACCTCTTACCACAGAGAATGTGCTGCCCAGAGAATGAGGACCCCCACCTTTGGTTTCCAGGTGGTGACTTTTGAACTGGGATTCTAGAAGGTTCCAATCCTGATGTGTCATAGTCAGGGATGAAGAATGCCCAGGGTGAAATGGGGAACATGGACTAGGCCTGGTTTGTTGTTCTAAAAGAAACCACAAGGTCTGTAGATGGGACTTGAAGATGCAAGCAGCCTGGGATAGCCACTCAGCTAGCATCCCTGGCACCAGGCTTCTTGGTAGAGGCTTCAAAGCACATCTGGGGCACAGTAGAATGGAAGCATGCAATGATGGAGGAGCTGCAGCTGGGGGACAGGGGCTACAGAATCTTCAGAGGGCCTTCACAGCGCTCCTTGTGAAAGGTTGGTCACCATGAGGGAATAAACACTGTGTGCTTAGTCAGGTGGGAGTGAAGGCTCAGATCTGCAGAGACTTGAGCAAGTCCTGGAGTAATTCCATGGAGCAGAGTGAACAACCACCCTACTTGTCCTCCCTGGTCCCCGTAGAGAACAGGGGCGATGCTTCTTCTCTCATACCTGCCTCCTTCCTGGATGAATACAAGCCCTACCAAGTGGGACAAAGGAGTGGACAGTGTCTTCGGACTTATTTGTGGAAAGTGTTATCGGAAATTTTGGAAGGATTGAGTGTTCCTGGAGTAAGAATGCAGGCAACTTTTATACACACCAAGTTCATGCAGAGAGATACAAAGGAAAGATAATGGAATCCATTCACTTTCACTGGTGCAATTAGTAAATATGGCAGACTTAAACACACACCACATGGGGAGGAGCCTGGGGAGTCGAGTGTGAAGTTCCACCATTCCCTTGCTGTGTAGATCCCAGCTGTTTCCAGTGTCTTGCACAAAGAGTCCCAGGTGCTTTGACCCTGCGGTGTCATGGTGAAATCATGCATAGATAATTGCTCAACACTTATAGGAACAAGATACAGAAAATAGTTTAGCTATACATGAGTAGAGCATTGGGAAATTCTCATTACATACACCAGAGCAGGAGAGAGTCTTGAACGGTACCACTCTGTTTTCAATACTGTGTGTAACACCCCAGTTTCTTCATTCACACCCTAAAGAATAGGTATATCAAGATGGAGGTGTGTTCCCACATACATTTGTGTCCCTCCTGTATACTAGAACCAGAATAACAGGTTTCTATGCTGATAAAGTAATTACACATTGGTTCAAAGATGAATGTCTATAATAAATCTCTCTCTCTCTCTCTCTCTCTCTCTCTCTCTCTCTCTCTCTCTGTCTCTCACATACACACACACACACACACACACACACACACACACACACACACAAGGATTGTGCAAACAATTGCCTGGATCCTATATTATCATCCTGAAAGTGAGAAACTTGGACCTGGGTATCAAAAACAAATATGTACACCCTGTCCCTTATGCAGCTACCCACTTATAATGTAATATTAAACAATTGCCTAGTTATATAACCTCATATTAAAAGAATCAGAGAGGTCTATATAAAAATAATTTGGATATTAAGACACTTGAGGCAGAAGTGTCTGTCTGTACAGTGGCCCTGCCTAACCTGCCATGGCTTGCTGATTTGTCCCTGTGAACTTCAGGACAGGCAGCACTCAGTCCAGAAATGGTGACAGGGTGGGAGTGGGGAGGAGTAAAGCCAGTTTTTGCGGTGTCCCATACACCTAGACACCTAGAACCTCCAAGTCCATCTATAGTCCTGCAAGTGACATATTGTCACTATTGCTTAGGGCCGAAGAGCAAAACTCCACGGTGGGCACGGACTTCATTTGCTCTGTCCATTTATCTCACACTGGCATCTAGGTTGGCTTCATTTCTTAGCTCTGGCAAACAGAACAGCAGTGAGCATGGCCACGGACAGGCACATATCTTTGGGATGCTTTGAATTCTTTGTGTCTAATCCCAGGACTCATATAACTTGGTCACATGGTAGACACGTTTTGTTGTTGTTGCTGCTGCTGCTGCTTTGGGAAGACCAGCTCTGATTTCCGCAATGACTGCACTTGCTGACACTCTAGCCATCGGTGCCTTCCCTTCCCTCCATCCTCCACAGCACTTACTGTCATGTGATTTCTTGATGATGGCCATTCCGTTTGGAGTGAGATGGCATCCAAAGCCATCTTAATTTGTGTTCTGTTGAAGGCTGAGAACGCTGAATGGTTTATTATCCTGCAAGAGTTATTTCTTCCCTAGCTCCTCTGTGCTCCTTCTTCTCAAAGGCCCCAGGAATTCAACCCTCTCCTTTCTGCCTGCGAGTTCTCCCCCTGTACCTGTATGACTGTCAGAGAAGGCTTGGGGAAAACACATTCTATGTCCACCTAGATAGTTGTAGTAAAAGTAGATTATACTCCCAATAGCTTCATTGTTTTTGGTTTGTTTTGTTTTGTTTTTTAGACTACATATTTTTCACACACTAGCTCTTGCCTGATGATTTTCCCTATATACACTGAACAACCATGTTCAGACTTAGAAACAAAGTATCACGGACAGAGAACTGTCACTATCAATCCCTGAGATGCCATTACAGCCGCTGATGCCTTTCTAGACCATGACGCTTTAGGAGCGCAGTTATATGAACATGTGGATGAAGTTTGGGCATGACCCGAAACCTCAAATCCTGTTCCTCCATCTGGGTCAGGGCAGGTGGCCTCAGGACCCAAGAGCAGCCTTACTTGGCTTGGGTTTGATTTAAACTTTTTCAGCCATTTTTTTTTTACCCACATTCCTTGGCTTCTCCCCAGTCCCACTTCAGTCTCAGCCCCTCCCTCCCCACCCCTTCCTCATTTACAAAGCAGATGTTGCCAGCCAGGCTTTGACTGTGGAATGTACATACACACTTGTCGGGCCCCATGTCACCAAGGCACACCCCAGACCCCTCTTTCACTGAGACGCGCTGATTGGTTGAAAATGGCTTCCAGTAACTTAGCCTTTGTTTTGTAAAAACATTATTACAACATTGTATAACACTTGAGAAATGTTTCAAATTTAGGCTGGCTGGTGGTTTAGCAGACTAGGGTGCTAGCATATGGAGCCTGCTATGCGGGAGAGGCTGCGGCTTCTTGCTGGCACCACCAAGCAAGTCAGGATTAGCAACCAGAGGACCCTTCCCAGCACCGAAGCCACAGGCCCCCCCAGGTGTGGCTTCTTTCTTGGATGAATTATTATGGGTGGAGGGGAGGGATCAAATTTGTATATCTTAAGGTAGGCTGCTTATCTTAAGATGTATCTAACAAGCTTGGTACACTTCACTCTTGTTTTGTTTTGTTTTTTTTTACACTGTTGTTATTCAAATTTACCTTCCCATTTATAGTGTATCAGGGGCAAGGATGTTTAAGATATATAAAAGCAGGTTCTGGGGCTGGAGATAAGGCTCAAAGATTAAGAATACTTCTCAAAGACCCAAGTTCAGTTCCCAGAGTTCCCAGCTTTGGATCTGATGCCTTCCCCTGTGGATATCTGCATATATATGGAATATTTTCTCTCTCTTTCTGTCTCTGTCTCTGTCTCTCTCTGTCTCTCTCTCTCTCTCCCTCTCTCTCTCTCTCATACACATACATACACAAACACACACACACACACTAAAAATAAGCATTTAAACATTTAAAAAAACACAAAAGCATCCCCTATTCTCATATTATTATGGTTTAATCAGCTGTGGTACAGGGTGATAAAAAAATTATATAGTAGCTTGGTATTTGTGGAGGTTGGACATTTGGGGAAGGCCGGGGTGGGGCGTGGGGCTCAGATAAGATTGCTTGAATCTTTCAGTGTATCCCATCCAGGCTGGCCTCTGCTCACGATGGAGACGAGTTGAGCCTGAACCTCTGGTCCTTCTGCATCCCCCTCCCACGCTCCGGGATGACAGGCACACACTCCCACATAGTTTGGTGCTGAGAAAAGAGCTCAGGACTTCCAGCATGTTAGGCAGAAGCTCTGCTAACTGCAATACTCTCTAGCATTTAAAATATTTATTAAGTTGCCCAGTTAATAGTCTTTAGGAGTCTTAGAAGGTAGAGGAAATGGAAGGTGCTTCAGGCAGAAAGAGCTTCAAATGTCACCCCTTGGCATCACACAGTAGAGGTGACAGCTGGATGTCACCAATGTCTCAGGGGGAGCCTTTCTATCATCTAGATGACCAGCAGCTGACTTACAGAGTCATGGCATGTGGCCCCAGCTCTGCTCTGAGCCTTCTACATGGCTGGAGAAACCCTTGGCAATGGATGGTTTATGATGATAGTGTAGGAAGGCAGGTGTTTTGAGCTTTCATTGGCAACCCCCATGAGATAGGACATCACCTGCTGCACCCTGGACAAAGTCGAGTCCTGTGTGAGGGGCACATGTGTGGTGCCTAGCTCCTAAAGATATCATGGGGTGATATCAGTAATGTCCGTGAGCACAAGAGCTCAGAGCTCTACTGTGACCATGGCAACTTATAATTTGGGGTCCACGTGAGGCGATTGCCCTCAAAATTTGGGCAGCTTGAGAGATCATGGAGGGTGGTTCTAACATGAAGACCCCCTGCTCTTCAGGATATGGAGCTACTTTCCTGCTCCCACTTTCTCTGTGTTCTTCCAAGTCCACCATCCCTTTGAAAGTGGAGCTGATAGTTTTGTTGCTGATTTAACTGACAGGATGCACCCACCCAACCCACCAACCCCTCGGGCATTCTTTTTCTCTCCACCGAGATGGAGTAGAGGCTGAGAAAGGGAATCGATGAGCTCTCTGAGGTTTTCCTATTGTCCAGTCTCCACTAGCTTGCTCTCTGAAGCTCTTCATAGATGAGACTCCCTAGAGGAGATGCGGGCAGTCACTGAGGATGAGGCTGTATTATTCCATAGGGACTGGCAGACAGTGGATGATCCTCTGCAAGACCTCTGAGATGAGCTATGAACTGTATCTCATTTCTCTGCTGAGGATCCCAAGGAGCCAAAGTGTAAGACAATGAGAACTAAGAGACCCCTGTACCTGGCATAGACTCGGGGTCACCCAGTGTACCCCATGGTGGTATATTGTCACCTATTCATGGAACATCATTCAGGAGTCTTAGCCCCTACTTATTTTCTTGGTGCCTATGCTCTGATATTCAAATGGAATGGATAAGGCCCAAAGTAGTACATCCTAAGGATGTCTCTCCCTTAACGAGCAAACAACGTTAGCAGAGCTTGGGGTACTGCTGGGAGAACACAGAGGAATGGGAAGAGCTGATGGTATGGGTGGCGCTAAGGGAGCATTATGGAGCCCAGTGGCTGTAAGGACTGCCCCTCCCACTTCTTTTGACCTGCCCTGAGTACTCGGTAGGGGATGGACAAACAGAGGCTCCCAGAAGAGATTTCTAGATTTAGAGACATGAAGTGTGTCACCAAGGATGGCATATTGGTGCTAGGATGAGAGTTACAACTACCCAGAAATATCAAGAAAGTGAGGATAAGAGGGAACAGCTGGAGACTAGCTTCTGCAGAAATGGTAGACTCCAGAATCCAGAAACCCAGAGAGAAGGAGGTATTCTCCAAACAGACACTGACACCTATCTGCTCCAGAGCCTCGGTGGCTGATGATTTCTTTGCTGGCTACCACTTCAACAGAATATAACCTTCAGGAGAAAATAACCCTGCCAAGTCTCCTCTGTTCTCTTGGAGCTCATGATGGTTGCATAGTTGTTTGGCGAGTGAGTGAATGACGGATGCACGGTTGCACGGATAGATGCACAGCTGAATGGGTAGATGCATTGCCACGTCTGGAGCAAGCATGAAGCAGAGAACAAGGAAGTTGGAGGGATAGGCTTTAGACAGGTAGAGACAAGGGGAGGGCAACAGGTGAGTGTCCCCAGATCCTGCAGGCTTGGAAAAGTTCTAGAGTTAGTCTGTCCCGGTGAGCTGTCAACCAGCTGAGCAAGTGTGACTCTTTGAGGATTGGAAGGGTCACGGGTCTCATCAGAAGGGAGAACTGTAGGTGGATGGAGGGCTCTGGCCTTTGTTTGAGTGACAGTCTTGCTACCTGAGCTGAGGGCTTGCTGAAAGGTGTGATAAGTTACACTGGGGGAAAAAGGGAGGGGCATGAGTGGCTGTTGAGCCCCCAGCCAGTTCAGCCAACACTGGATCTAGTCTGCTGTTATTAGTGGGGTTTGGCAGGCAGCTTGCCATGGACTTCAGAGAACCACGCGCAGATTAAGGGAGGCTGGATGCTAATTTGCACATATGGAAATGTTTCTCCCGCCATGGATGGCTCTGTTGTGGACAGATGGAATTAGCGAGCACTTCGAAGTCGTGAAGACAAACACATCAAAAAACGAGAGAGAGAGAGAGAGAGAGAGAGAGAGAGAGAGAGAGAGAGAGAGAGACAAACACATCAAAAACCGAGAGAGAGAGAGAGAGAGAGACAGAGAGAGACAGAGACAACAGAGACAGAGACAGAGAAAGGGGGAAGGGGGAGGGAGAGGGAGAGAGAGTTGGGGGGGAGGTGAGCTCCCTTTTTTCTTTCCCACTATTTCTGTTGGTGGTGAGCCTCCTTTTCTTTTCCTCCCACACTCCACCATTGCCCTATCTTACTCCTCCCTCCTTTCCTTCTCCCTTCTTTTTTGAGACCTTTTAGATTGCACAGTAGTAAATAAATAGTGCCCTCGATGGCTCCTGACATCAATAATACATCGGTCCCATTTCAAATGCAAATCATACTTCAGCATTGAGTCCTTCACATCAGTTGGGAAGTGGGATCCAGGTGCCAGGGGACCCTGGAGGAAGGAGGGCCAGGCTTCTTAAAAACAGACACCTTGGATCCCAGCATCCATCCTTGAAAGGTCCTCAGCCTATTGTGACCCATCTTCTCTCCATCTTTCTGAAGGTTTCCTCTCAGGTTCGCTCAAGAAGGTTCCTCAGATGCACAGGGCTTGCTCCAGGGCTCAAACAATAAACCCCGTGGGATTATCTTTTATTGTGACTTTCTTTCTTACACCCTGTGCCTTTGAGTGGGAAAGTCTGTAATATTTTATTCATTTGTCAGACATACAGGGTTAGAATTTCTTCAGAACTCTGCACATGAAGGCTGAGACATCTACTTGGGTAATAGTCCCTCTTCAGGGGACAGCCAACTTTTCGTGTAGGATGTCAGATAGCAAATATTTTTGTCTTTCTAGGCCACAAATTTCTCTTGCAGTTGGGAAAGTGGAAACAGTGAATCTGCTAATGAATGGGGGGGGAGTTTGTTTCAAGAAAACATTATATATACTGATAATAGACTGACCAAGGGTTGACATCGTCCCAGGTCCCATCAATTCTCAGTTGCTGGAGGCCTGATCTCTCTCAGCCCAGAGCCACAGCTTTCTAACTTATCAGAGGTGGGTGGATACCTTTAAGCCACAGAAGAATACTCTCTTCTGATTTACCTCTATGACGTCACATCACCTTGCCTTTAGCTGTGAGCTACAAGCAGCTAAGAGGACCCAGCGCTAAGACTCGTGGAGGTTATTGGCTCTTGCCACCTTGACTCTGTTGTCATCCATCAGGTCCCCAGCATAGTTACATTGTTGCAAATGTGTATGTCTGGTGTTTCCTTGTATCAACAAAACGTTGAGAAAACAGGACTTGGGAGTCTTACTTAGGGTATGGAAGGGGTAGCTAGTACTGTATTACTGATCCCTGTAAAATCTTTTCTGTTCAGCTTCCCGCCTAGGTCTGTGGTCCACTGGAGCTTCTGAATGGAAAGCAAATGATCTCATCGTACACTTGGTAGTGTGACATCTACCTAGCATGTAAACCATTCAGAGTTTTGAAGGAAGGTGCAGCTGGAAATAGAGACAGAGTACATTTCAATGTTCTTGTTTTTTTCCTATATTCTGACAGGATGCTTGAAGGTAGACTTACTTAGCTTGCACGTGTAGCTTCCCACCCAGACACCTAGCAGCACCCCGATTCCCTGGGTTGGGTGAGCTTCCTGTGTGTGGCTGTGGAGATTGTCCTCTTGTTCCCTGGCTTCTTGTTTGGTTCCTTCAGCAAGATTACAAGTGCAGGGGAGGGACTTTGGCTGATGGGCATAGGGTGTGGCCCGCCGCTGTTCTTGAGCATGCGCTGTGCTCTGGCTTCAGACAGAGTCGTCATGGAAGCAGCAGTTTCCCCTACTTTAAACACAAGACACAGAACCAAGGGACTTCAGTTTGGGCTTGATATCAGGAACATGTATGAAGATGAGATCTGAATGATGTTCCTGTTCCCCAACACAAATTGCAATATTTTATTGCCACATGCCAAGGATCGCTACTGCCAAGGTCTTCATTTTCTAGCCACACCCGAGTTTTATGATCTTAGGCCAAGGACGGAGTCAGGTCTTAGGCAACCTGCTCTCCAGCAGACCCCCTCCAGGGTCCTCCCCAGGAGGGTCCTCTCCTGGTGCCCAATGGCAGATATGGCCAATGATCACTCTGACAATGACCCTAGAGCTGCCCTGTAACAGATACTTTGACCTCATTCTCTGGGGTTCGTGTGTGTGTGTGTGTGTGTGTGTGTGTGTGATTCACTTTCAGAAAAAATATTTGGAAAAGTGCTGAATATTCAAAAATCTAAGGCCCTGGTATCATTTCACTGATGGTTTATATATGTGCATGCTTTGATCTGAAAACAAAAATAAAACAAAACAAAAAATATAGAACAAAACATGAACACCTAGAAACCACGCGCACATGCAAACACATAAATACACATCATACACACATGTATATCACACATGCTACACACAGACACACACTCTACACACATCAACAACCCCAAAAGCGCAACACATATACACACAATACCACACACACATACACTCCACATATACATATCACATATGTACAAGCCCCACATATACACACAGATTCACATATATGCTACACACAAACACACTCCACACACCCCTTCTCCCACCACAAACACACACACACGTACCACATATACACATAATACCACACACACACACCATAAATGTATAAACGCCACACATGCACACACACAATGCACCACCACCACTACACCTGCCCCACCCTCTTTCTCACCATATATATATGACTGTGTTCTCCTCCCTCCATATCATACCACAGTATCAGCATTATAGACACTAAGTTGAACTTATTTTCCAAGATCCACCGCATGAGCTCCTGGATTTGGGAGGAGAAGAACACAATGAAATATGTGTGCAAGTCCAATTAACATTACAGTCACTGGGTCATTAGACGATGCTCTAAGATTGGGAAGTTTCCCTGGTCCATTGTAATGGACAGTGTCTCTATGCAACCATCACTCATTAGTCACAATGTGTTGCCAGGATCCAGAGAGGACATTGAAATAGGGATGTCTCCACATCTACTGTGTGAAAGGGCTTTCAGGTTTTATAAGCCACATACATCTTCCAGTGGACTTTAAACCACATCTAGACTGCTTACAATCCAGTCCAATCAATGTGGTGTAAGCACTGCCTCAATGGTGATTGTAATATATGGTTTGGGGATAACAACAAGGGAAATAAATCTGTACACGTTCAACACAGATGCTCAGACTTTTTATTCCTGAATATTTTTTTTGATCTAAGAGTAGGTTGCTTCCCAGGCACAGAGCCTATGGTTATGGTGGGCTGGCTTTGTGCCCATGTTAACAGTCTTCCAAACATGTATGCACACACATGCACAGTGGCTTCTGTATGGAGGAAGAAGAGAGAGAGATAGACGCTCATATGTGATAATTAGAATGATAAGTGGATGCAGAGACAGATGATCTCACGGATAAGAGATGGAAAGGGAGTATCCAACATTCCATCCTTTCCCTGCATTTGACAGAACCATGTTCCCTTTAGTTAAACAAGAATCTAATGAGGATCTTATGCTCACTCCTGTTTTAATTTGAGGGAAAATTAATTTACAAATTTCAGAGCACTTGGAGAGTTGTAACACGAGATGTGAGCGTGGGGTGCCTTGTTCTTCACTTGGGTCCCCCCTGACTGAAGCGTGAAGCTCCCCAGACATTCAATATCACCATCAGTACCAAATTGCTACAATTACAGTTCAAGCAATTTGGAATTCGTACAAATTGAAAATTGAGGTAAAATAAGAGGAAATATAATATTGAATTATCTCTGTGCTTCGAAGTTTGTTCTCATCTGATTGGAGGCATGGCTTCCCTGCTAGCTTCAGGCTTGTCATGTATGCTGTCACATTGCACTGGTTCAAAATCGCAATGCTATGATGCTTCCTTTCTTTTTTAAATCCTCCTGTGACTTTTGAGTATAAAGCTGGATTTTGTGTTGCCAGGTGCTCCGTGTGTTTTAACACCAAATTCTATTCTGCAGGGTGTTCTCAGGTATTGGATGGGATTCCCCATTCAGCCTTCCCAGCCTGAGCAGGAGTTTGCTTCAGATAAGTCTGTGTTGTGCTCACGGCCTCACTCCTATTTAATTAGAAAAATAGACTCAGGAAGGGGTTTTCCACTCATTAATCAGGGATGCCCTACATTTGCGGGTGAAGGGTCTTATGAGAAGTAGCAGAAAGGGTAGACGGGTTCAGAGTCTGCCCCACACACTCTGGCGAGGGAATGGTTTGTAGAGGGAGGACCACCTTTGATGGGAGGCTGAGGTGTGGATTTCAGAAATGAGGAGCTGTGGGGAGCGGAGGAAGTGGAGAATCCAGACTGTTAGCTGCCTCTGGACCAGTCTCTGACCAGGCCAAAAAAAGAAAAATCTGCAAGAGTAAGTGAGCAGGTGCATGGGTGGGGACGGAGAAGGAGGACGGAAAGACTAGAGAGGGAGGAATTTCTCTTCAGGAGAGCCACCCGGGCATATCTGTGCCCTCACCGTCATGGCTGCACTCCAGCCCCTCTGTTCTGACACTCCACAGTCAGCTCCTTCGGTTTGGCAGACCACCTTGTCCCTGGGTTCTAAGGAGACCCTGTGTGGTACCAGTTGTTTCCTCCAGCCGCCACATGTGTCCTGCTCATATGATCTGTATCTGCCTTGAACAGCAGAGCCTGAGGAATGTGACAGAATACAAGATCCTTTATGTTTGTGCTGCCTTCACTTGGTACTCCCTGCAATTGTATGTTTTTATTAGTGCTTTCACCGTGTTCACCCCTCTTCATCTCCCGTTCCATCATCATTCCCTGTCTAGAGAACTTTGTGTCTCTCCCCGCCCCTATTTTGACCCATCAAGTCTATTGTGAACTGTCCACACATTCTTGCATTTGTGGTCATTGACCAGGGGCTTTATTTATACACTAACCCTCACTCTCCCTTTCCCAGCAGCTATAAATGGCCCATAGCATCTTGGCTGGAATGGAACCCCACACTCCCCTCCCCTCTCCGTGAGGGAATTTGCTCTGACTGGAGCTTGCATGGTCCTTGTGTTGTGCCCATGACTGCCGTGCATTCTCAGGTGCTCCTGTCTGCTGCATCTGCGATACTTTGTTTCTCTGTGGAAATCCACTGCCTCTGGCTCTTGTGATCTTTCTGCTCCCTCTTGCACAGAGGTCCCTGTGTCTTGTGGAGAGTGGCTGTGATGCTGGTGTCCCACTGAACATCCTCCCGTCTCTTGTCTCTTATTCTCAATTCTATGGCCAGTTTTAGGTCTCTGTTAAAGTCATTTAGTACAAAAGGAAGCCTCTCCAACAAGGACTAAGAGGTACATTTGTCTATGGGTACCAAAGTCGTCGGAAGTCAAGTTAGTATTATGTCCATTTAGCAGAACAATATTAGTAGTCTCTCCTCTCTCCTCTTGCACCTTTGAGCTGTCCAGCTCCAGGTTCTTAGCCAAACTTTGGTGCCAGCTATGTGTTTCATTTTTGAGGAAAAGGACTAGGTTGTAAACAAAATACCTGAGCATTGGGGGGAAAAATAAAATCCATGATATAGGGTAATAAAGAGATAAACAAACAAATCACCTGTAAAGTCATGATAAAGCCCCTTGTCATCTCTTAAGAGTTTGCCGTGTATGTCACCGTCTCTGTGACACGGTGATCATACCGAGGACCATCTTATCTTGTTTCCTATTTCCAGGCAGATTTATATTACACACATTTCTGCAAGTGTCGAAGTTATTCCAAAAGCAATTTCTGCTGCGCATTGTGTGAACATATATGGATTTACTTTCCTTCACTTACCTCCTGCCCCCCAGCCTTTAGGCTTGTATCTTGTGTTCTCACAGAAATGCCACCATGCCCTCTCTTGCTGTCTCCTCTCCTTGCAATTCTTCCTCGGGGACATTGTCCTGTACCCGGCCATCTCCATCAGCCAAAGCTTTCTTCCATCCTTTACACTGACATCCATGTGGTGTTTTTCATGTGATGACTGAGATGTGTGGATTTACCCATGATGTTTATATATAAGAATGCTCTACCTCGGCTAGGATTGCTATTATCTGGGTGATCATGGGCGACAGCCATACCCTCTTTGGTTGCAAAACCTGTACTTTTGAAGTCTAAGTCACAGTGCTTTCTCTTAGGGTTGACATGGGGATCAAAGCAGAGACTACAGGTGACATACCTCCCAAGCCCAAACTTACCAAAGCTCTAAAAATCTCAGGCTTCTGAACCTCTGGCATGCTACCACAGGTGGCAGCTGCAGCCTGACTCCTTGTGACAAACCCCAGTTAAAATGTACGCCTGATCAAAACATCATATGAAATCTCCTGAAGGCGATGTGTATAAAAGCACACCTGAAACATATATGAATTTTTGACTTACACTTTAGCCTTACTTCCGAAATGTCATAATCTATATGCAAATATTCCAGAATCTGGAAGTAGAAACCAAACCAAATTCTAAACAGCTCTAGTCACAGTATTTTGATTATGGGATGCCTGATCCACAGCTGTAAGTATTAAGAAGATAACAGCCTATTCACAAAGTTGTCCACCGTAGTTTTATTATGCTATTGATTTAGTTCTAAGGAAATGGTTGAGAGAGCACTCTGCTTCTGTGGAGGGCCAGAGTTTGTTGCCAAGCAGCCTTGTTGGATGGTTCATTTGCCTGCAACTGCAACTGACACCTCTGGCCTCTGTGAACCTCCTCTCTCACACCAACACACGCTCACACATACAATTAAAAATACAACAAATTTAAAAAAGAAATTCCCTACGACCCTTTCTATTCTTAAAGAAAGTGGAACTCACTTTGTCTCTTTCATAGAGATGAAAGATGTCTCTTTCTGTCTCTGTCTCTCTGCCTTTCCATCTGTTTTTCTGTCTCTCTGTCTCTCTTGGTCGCTGTCTATATGTCTCTGTGTCTCTCTGTTTCTGTCTGTCTTTCTCTCTCTCTCACGCACATACACACACATACACACATAGACACAAATACGCACACATACACACACATATATACACATACACACACACACACACGCACGCACACACACACACACACACGCACACACACACGCACACACAAATATATATACACAGCCTTCCTGCAGAGAACCCTGCCTACTCCTTAGAGCACAGGAAATATGAGCTGACGAATGGCTGGAGTTGAGTTCTGTTGACATTACCGTCACAGAGCATTCTGCTCAATGGAAATGCTAATAAAATCGTTCCTCGTAATGAGATTTTGCATCTACTATCGTGTTTATTTATAGACATCATACTCACATGCATTTTGGAATTCTATAAATCAAACCTTATTTTATCTAGGGGATGCTCATATCGACCAAAAAAAGAAAGAGCGATCGCAGAGGCATCTTAATAATTGCCGTATGTTCAGTTAGAGAAGCTCTTTCATCAGACAGAAACGATGTTAGCTAATTGGATGGTTAGGAGGGCTGCAGAAGGCCCTCATAGAAGTCACAATTATGAGAACCCACTGTAGAGGAAGGAAAAACATCTTTGTTAGTTTCCCATAAGCCACATTTTCAACACACAGACTTAAGAAAATTCCCTTTCCAAATCCTCTGTGGCCCCACACGAAAGGGTTGATGACTTTTATGCACCAGACTGGGCCTTTAAAAAGGGAAGAAGAAATACAAGGAACGTTTACTCTAAGCAGAACATCATGGGCTCCGACGCATTAGTTTCGGGACATTCTTCCTGCAGCTGTTTTGATTTAATCCCTCAACTTCCAATAAAACCAGAGTTTTATTTCAAGGGGCAATCCGTAATTAACTTCTCTAGTGGCAGTGCTGGGGTCTTTCAATGCCACCAACAGTGATGCACCTAACCTAAAATAATAAAAATAAAATAATATTAATGTTGATAATAATAATACCTATGAAAATCTCTTCTCCATTCCACTGGAGTGTACAGCCAGGAAGACTGGCCAAAGGGAGGAGCAGAATGGACAGAGTTGGAAGCTCAACTATTTTGTCCTTTTTGGAAAATAGAGTCTGGAAAGATAAAGACATATGCCAATTCCTCTAGACAAACAGAAAAATAGTTTGAATGTAAATGGATATATGATAGGTAGATAGATAGATAGATAGATAGATAGATAGATAGATAGATAGATAGACAGACAGACAGACAGATAGATAATGATAGATAGATAGATAGATAGATAGATAGATAGATAGATAGATGATAGATAGATAGATAGATAGATAGATAGATAGATAGAAGATAAATAGATGAACATAAATAGAAATATAAAGATATATGAACAGAAACATGGACACATGGATACCTGATAGATTAACAAATAAATAATTTGCTTCTTATATATATTATGTGTCTCTTAATCATCCATCTCTATCTATTGATTATCTATTTTTCTATTATAGCTCATTCATGTACCTATCATTAATATACCTATCTACCTATCATCTAGTTAGCTAGCTCTTTAGTATCTATCCATCTGTCTCTCTGATGCCCGACAGGTCAACATGAAGCTAGTCAGCCAATGGTTTTCTTTTCCAGTGTCTTTGATACCCTTTGTAAAGAGCAATTCAGAGAAAAAGTAGAAATAAAAGCACAATATTTATATTGGGAACTTATCAGTGCAGAGAAAAGAGAAAGAGAAGTTGAGAAAATAGCAAGTAATGATAGGATCTGAAAGATGGGCAGAGGGTGTCTGATCCGAGTGCCTCTGTCCATCAGTTCAGCGATGCTCAGGGGCTCATACAGCAGAGAGAGGGACCCGCCCTGTGGTGGCAGGGCTTCCTAAGTATGCATCTCCCACACTCCGCACTGCACACTTCTCTGGCTTATCTTGATGCTAAGCTTCTAGATCCAACTCAGGCATCCCAAGTCCAATATGCCTAGAAGGTCAACCTGATATCACTGTGACCCAGAGGAAGCAGTATGCCCAGGAAAGACACAGGTCTAGGAAGGTAAGAACTCCTTGGTAATTCCTGAGTGAGATGTACCCAGGCAGGTGCACATAGAAGCTAGGATGATAGTTACCCAGTCTTTGCTTCTTCCTGGCTGGGGCATTACGGTGATGTTCTTTTCTGTTCCATGTCCCAGAACCAAGAAAGGAATGCGAAGAGAAATTATTTTATTCACATAAGGGTACTAAGCATGATGCCTGACATTAGACCTATGTAAGCATGGTGTTATACACTGTATTCAGGAGGCTGAGTAAGAAGAATTAGGAGTTTTAAAACTGGACTGCCTATGAAGATCTTGGCTCAACAATAAGACAGACAGACAGACAGACAGACAGACAGACAGACAGACAGACAGAGAAATAGAAAGAGAAATAGAGACAGAAAGACAGAGGGAAACCGAGAGAGACAAAGAGAGAGACAGAGAGAGAAATAGAAAGAGACAAAAAGAGGGAGACAGAGAGAGACAAAAAGAGAGACAGATGGACACAGAGAGAGACAGACATACACAGAGAAATAGAAAGAGTCAGAGATAGAAAGAGTCAGAGACAGAAAGACAGAGACAGAGAGAGACTAAGAGAGACAGAGAGACAGACAAAAAGGGGGAGGGAGAGGGAGGTGATGGAGAGGGAGCAGGAGAGAAAAAGCGTAGAAGCCAGTTTCATTGGATTAGGGGTGACTGCATCCCATCTTAATCAATTACATCTTTAATGACTCAGCTTACAAAATGAGATTATGTTCTAAGGTCTTGTGGGTGAGGAGTTCAACCCAGTTGACTCCACAACAGAGGGAAATCCTCCTTCTCAGAGGTGTAGAAATACTTTGTGGGATTAACAGGAGAATGTCTTATCGCAGCTCACTGGACAACATAGGGTTCCATGCAATCACCTGCAAAGGGATCTGTTTTTTGGGGATCGGCTTTGGCTCATCATAAGGTGGAACTATCTACCTGAAAAGTTAGGACTGGTTGTCAAAATCATAGAGGTGGGTAGAGGATGAGGATAGGGTGTTTGGGTTGGGCTGCCAAAACTTTCTCCAAATCATTCCTTTTATTCTAGAACATCCCATGGAATGAGGCATCAACATTTTTCTGTCCCCCTGATCCTATCCCCTCAAAGCTCTAGTTTCTTCCACAAGGAGTCAATGTTCCCCCCAAGGCACAGGACATTTTCCTTTGCTGTGGTTGTGTTAGCTCTGGGAAGGTCAAGGTTCTTCATCCATTTTTTCAATTCATCTGCCAGCACTCTCCATCACTCCCAGACGGTCAGGGACACTCAATTCCTTCTGTGAGAAATGCACTGCCCTCCTCCAAAGGCCAAACTTCTCCATCCTTCAAGGCTTGACTAGGAGGACACCTCAGAGACTGGTTCACCAGGCCGTCCCTTTCTCCAGGTTGTGATTGTACTGGGATGCAACTCTTTAAGAGGGGTTTAGACCCGGAAGCTTCTGTATTCGTGACTCTTTACAATTCAGGAGTAAGCTTATGTTCCCCTCTTCTCTTGGATTTTACTGCCCCGAAATGTGTTTGTGGAGGGGTCTCTGTTTATTACCCTTCCCCCAGGCTCACAATGTCAAAGACACATGGGACCATTTTCCTTGCCTACACCACTGGAATTTTACTCCAGTTTTTACAGGTCTACAGAACACCGCTGGGAACAAGACTGGGTATTAAGAAGCAAGTCTGCTGTACAACTTGGATTTCTCATCCTGCCAAATTGGACTGCTGGAGACTCATGAGGGTGTGGAAATGAGATCCACACAGAAGTTTCCTGAAGTGTGTCTACTGAGTTTACTCAGGCAGCTGTTTTCTGGACTTGGCCCTACGGCCTCCCTGAAGCTGCCTCAGCATGTGCCGAGGGTCATGGGAGTGCCAGCAGGAGAATCTCTAGTTCAGTGTTTCCTAACTACCAGGTTCGTGGACATTCCTGCCTCACTTTCTTGATGAACGTGGTGACCCTTGGCCTCCTGCCTCTTCCTGGCTCCTTCTCTTCTGGGAATTTAGCTAGTGTATCAGGCAAGGATGCAGTGTGGCCTGAGAAGAACTGGACCCAGTTCCTGGCTGCTGGAACTCTGTCCTCTGAAGGAAAGAAGTTTAACCCAATACACACCCCAGGGGCTGAGGCGGGATGTCTAGAAGTCTCCCCCTTTCTCACCCAGAAGATAGGTAACTCCCTGTAAGGGGCTAGGGAAGCAGTTCTGCCAGATTCTCAGGCAGGCAAACATGCTATCCATCTCTGAAATCCACGAAACAACAACAACAACTACTACTACTACAAATGAACAAATAAACAAACACCCACGTGTGGTGCTACCCATGCAGGAGTGCTCCCAGGTCAAGGGAGGCAGAGACAAACCCATCGGGCCTTGGGGCTTGCTGACTGTCCAGCCTAGTCTACTCGTTGAGTTCCAGCTACTGTGAGATCCTGTCTCAAAAAGCAAGGGCGTTGCTCAAAAATGACACCTGCATCAACCTCTGGCCCTATACAGATGCCCACAAATATACACATGCACCTGCACACACATATGTGCACACACATGCACGCACACACATGTGCGTCTCCTGTCTTTGGGTCATTGGGTGAATAGTGTGTGGGTACTGGATTAGTGAACGCCATCTCTCCTCGTGTGCCCTTTGTCTTTTGTTTTATTTTTTATTTATTTATTTTTTTTTTTGCCCTTTGTCTTATTGAGACTCTCTGACTATGTAGCCCGCTTTGGCCAAGAACTCATGATCCCCGACTGCCTTGGCCTCCTGAGAGCTGGGGTTACAGGCATGTGCTACCACATACAGCTGTATTCATTTTGCCAGGCTGGAAGCTAATACTCATTTGCTCGCAATTCCTTATTATTGTTCTTTTATTTCCTTTTCGATGTACACAGTTATGGGTTTCATGAAGACATTTTCAGGCAAGCTTATTATTATTTGTTTTGTTTTGTTTTACAGGCATTTAAATGAGTGTAAAAAAATAACAATAGAGGCTACTTTTAGATGTTCATATGTTCCAGAAGGGCGGGGACATTACTCTGCATCTTCCACCATGGAAAGACAGCAATGACCTAGGGCATCTCAACACAGTGATCAATAGCTGCACAGTGAGTGCAGACTGACCGCCTTGCCACCCTAACCTGTTATACATGAGCATTAAGTAGAAACACAGCTGACAGCAAGGGACCTTAGAGAGGATGCTACTGCAGACTGGACCAGGGACTACATAGTCTGAGGATATGGCGACTTCTCTGGATATTCTAATAGCTTGGTTATCTGAGTACTCTGGGAACTTAGTACTCCCAGGAATGGAGTCCTCACAGTGGGTGCTGATAGTGGAGTTTAGTAAAATCTTTGCTCAAGGGACCTCAGGCCCCTAGGGGCTTAGAAAGAATGAGGTAGCTTAAATGCATTGATGGGTAAGTGGTGGTGATCAAGACAAGATGCATGGGACATTGGAGGAGGCTGCTGCTCTTTATTCAGTGATGGATCATGGCATCTGGATAGGGGACATTGAATATCAAGAGATAAGAACAAACCCAAACTCACCCACAGAGATGTGCTTAGAGTATTTGAGACACAGTGCCCGTGTCTCTGAGAATAGAGTGGATGGAGAGAGGAGGATATGCAGCCTAAAAGGAAGATACAGTGGTATAAGGACCATCTGCTTTCAGGGTGTCCCTAAGGTGGGAGAGTTTGGAAAACCCCAATGCAAGGGTTTGAGCCTGACCTGAAGTGGATTTGTACCTATCCATCTTAGGTACCTTTTTGCATGTAGACTCAGTTGGTGTGGGAACATGGAGGCTAGTTAGAAAGAGGGCATTGCAAGAGACCAGCAGGGTTTCTAGAAAAGGCTGTGAGAAGTGGAGTCAGGTAAGTAGTAGCTGGTTCCAGAATGCTTTGAAGGAAAACATCCACAAAGTCTTGGGACTTTGAACTAAATAAAATTCACAAAGCCTCGGGCAACTGGAGGCATTCAGAAAGTGCTGTGGACTTGGGTGTTGGCTGATGTGTGGTCCTGAGTATTTTCATAGTTGGTATTCTTTTAAGCATATCTATTTTAAAGATGTATTTTTATTTTTTAAAGATTTGTCCATGACTGTGTCTGTGTTAGCCACACACACGCAGGTGCCCACCGAGACCAGAAGATGGCATGAAATCCCCTGAACTGGAATCACAGGCAGATGCTACCTGACTGGTGTGGATGCTGAGAAGTGAAGTCAGGTCCAATACAAGAACAGCCGACACCCTTCACTGTTGAGTTCCTTAGCCTCTGCCGTTGTTCTCTGACAGGAAAGCCTAAAGTGGGTTTAGGGGCCTTGAAATTGGTGAAAGAGACAGAACTGCTGTCGGGGATCATAGGTTATTTTGGAAGGCTCTCTGGAAGAGTTGAAGGAACAATGCTAAAACATTTCCTCCTTCAGTATAGTGCTCTACCTATATTCTTGTCCCTTGGAGGTATTTAGCTGTGGTTTGTGCTGGCCTTGTGCTCCAGACTTGGGAAATGTTAGCTTTAACTGGAGCCCACTTTTGGCAGTTTCTGTGTAACATACGTGGCAGAAGTGACATTCACTGTCTGATGATCTCATTTAAAGAAAGGAGACTTGGAGTGCATGCCGACCCATTGAGTTTCGATCTGAGAGATAGCCTCCAAGCAGAAAGAGCCTCCTCAGCTCGATTAGCTGGCTTGGACCTCAAACGGCAGGAATGAACAAGTTCTGCCCCATGAGAGTGCTCACCTGAAGGGAGTGGGGGGTTAAAAGTGGGAAGGGAAGAGTCTCCCCTTTTCCAAGCATGAGGCTTTTGGCTGGAGGTCAAATTTAAGCACAAACTAGAGGCTGGGCTGGCTGCGAAATCCTGCGCTCTCCACGCAGCACAGACAGGCTTGGTCCTCTGGGTCTTTGCCTTTATGCTTTAAAGAAAGATCTACACAAAGCTAAGCCATCTGGCTCCTGTTAAAGGGACAGCCTGCTTGTAGAAAGGAGAGCAAAAAGATGCCTAAGTGACTAAATGGGGGGCCTGGGGAAACCCAGTGACCTTCTGAAGTCTTTCCTTTTTAACAGGGCAGTTTGGGCAAGGGCTGCACATGACTCCATGAAGGTGGGAGGATTCTAATGATCACGGCAGTGAGAACAAAACAGATGGCTGTCTCACAAGGAGGTGTGTCCCTTGACCTCTAAGGAACAGGTAGTGGGCCCAGCATCCATTGTTCTCATGAGCAGATTCCACTCTGTGTATTGGGAGGGGTGCACATAGCCTTATTTTCTTCATCCATTTCAACTGCCCATCTTCTTATTCTCTGGTCCTTTGTATTCCACGCATTCTCCTAAGTCCTGTGAGTATAGGAAACAGCTCCTAAGTTATAGAGACACAAGTCCAAAACCCAAGAGTGCAGAGGAGTTCTTAAAGCAATTTCACATTGTCTCCTTATAGACGTGTGCATCAGTGGACATGTGCCATTGAGCAGGTCAAAGGTCCGCAGGACTGGGCATGTAATGTATGGGATTAGGACAAACTGGATCTTGTTTCCAAAGTGCTGAGAATTTCAAAGTTGGGGTCACAGAGGACCAAGCCACGGGACCAGAGAGATTGTCTAGGTGGCAGCCTGTGCAGATGGATGTTGGCTGTTTAGCACCATGTGCTGGGAACTGTGTGTTGGTCCTTTATGATAGGGATGTTCTCCTAAGGACTGGAGGAAAACCTGATCCTCAGCTCAAGAGAATACTGGGATTTCCTCTCTAGGACCCAGCTAAGGAGCCGCATTGCTGGGCTTGCTCTGATAGGTAGATTAGGAAGGCTGTCCCAGCACGGCAGAGGTCTCAGGCTCATCCTTAGGAAACACTACATTTCTGTCCTTCCCTGCATCGGGATTTGCTCACTGTCCTGTCTCCCCACAGAGCCCCTGCCAACCCTGGCTTGCAGCTGGAGGTTTACAGTCATTCTTCTACCCATAGCCTTGATCAGAGCAAGAGTCAGGACAAGGCCCTTTATTTTATGAGCATTTCCTTGGCACGTGTTTGATGAACAGCACGTAGCAGGACTCTGTACATCACAGAAGAAAAGGATGCAATTCACGCGAGATGGGAAGACCATTGTAGCCCATGGAAAATATAAAGCCGAAACTCTGACTGGCAAGCCAGTTTCCTTTGATGACATGACCTCATCATTTAGAGAGCATCTCCAGGATCTCCCTGAACACCTGGCCTGAGCCACAAGTAGGTTGAGAGCTGGAATCAAGTCTGGAAACATGTCCTGGGTGGACTCTGGAAGAGGTGAGCTTTCTTGCTAAGTGCATCCCATGATCAGGATCTTGGACCTGGCTATACCTTTCTGCACATACAGGAAGAAGTGGACCCAGAGAGCAGCTGACCATTGGCCCAGGCAGATAGGCCATAGAAACTGGGGAAGAGTGGTTGGGTCATTCTGGAGTTTTGGGAGGCCTCTGGGCTGGCATTTGCTATCTGGATCCCATCCTTGTCTGAAACCTACTCACTGAAACCCATAGAGGCAACAGAGACACAGGAGGGCCAGGGAGTCTTGTTCATAGCTGGCAGATAAAGGAGCTGAATGTAAGGGGTTTGCCAAGAGCACATGTCTAGAGGCAGATGCGAGACTATTCCCTGACCCTTGACCCCTAAATCCAGGGCTCTCTGATCCTGAACTTGCATAGAGCTGTCAGAAGGTCTGGAGTGTAAGGGTTCATCGCTGCTCAGGCCTCACGTTAACTTTCCCTTACCTTACCCACACAGTAAACTAGGCAAAGTAAAATCAAATTAAAATTTGCAGCATGGTTACGTTATCGGAATAATTTGACTGTCCTTCAGCTGTTCTCCTAGGCTTCTGATCTTGTCTCGTGACTATTTTAATTGCAGTGGGCACAGATTTAATATCGTACTACTTGCTTGATGTATAGACAGCCACAGACTTCACAGGCTAGTGAAGGTGTTCCACAGAGAGGTTGTCTCAAGTTTTTCTAGACTTTTCCAGCCTCAAAATCTCTCTCCAGAGGAGATATGGCCATTTGGAACCAGGACCAGGAGAGAAAGGACATGTTCTTCCTTGCGTACTGCTGTGCTAACACTAGTGGCTGGTTATTATTTCCAGAGTATGTCACATCCCAATCCTTCTCAGCCACCCTGGGCAGCAGTCCTGGAACTCAAGAGAGGAGTCAACACACAGGGACTGTATCTGGGTCTGTGTCATGGAATGGACAAACACCCTGTAGAAACAATCGTGATGCATTCTTAGGGTAGATACATGGAGAGCTCATGCCAGTGGTACAAGACGCCATATGGTTGGCGTGCCAGTGAAACCAGGACCCTGGGCTTCTTTCTTCTACACACTCCTGCATGTAACTCTGGACAGATATGCCCTGAGATGGTATGAGCACTGTATATCGGCAGATCTGAGGCTACAGAGTTCCACCGTGGGAGAGGAGGATTCTCTTCAACTTCCTTCTGGAGGCTTCAGGGAGAAAGCTTCTGGCTGGAGCCTGCATGCAAGCTTACCTCTAACATCTTTCTGACATTCTTGTCCCTCCTCAGAAGGGAAAGGTGGCAGCAGAGGCTTAAGCCTTAGCAGCAGATGGAGTGTATCTAAAGTTTCCAGGTCTTTTCTTGTGATCTTTATGTCCCACGCCATCTCTGATGGCATATGAAGTTGGAGATCCTTTGAAAATGTAATGTAGAAACGAAAAGTAGGGGAGGGAAAAGGCAAGCTTTGGGGAGAGTGGATAGAAGATAAGAGAGAACAAGTGGGGTGTGGTAATATGGCTAAAGTACTCTCTTTGTAAGTATCGGAAATTGTGAAAGGGCAAAGAAGAAAAATAAAACACAAAACTCATTAGAATTATCAATTCAAAGTGTAATATAAAGGATGGGCAAAAGCAATCATGTGGGATATGATCTAGTCAAAATGAAACATTATAACATGACTGACAGATTAGTATAGCAAAGGTCATGAAAGTTTAGAAGTCAAAGTTCAGGTCCCTGCCTTTGACCAAATACCCCTTACCCTAAAATGATGACATCTTGAATACAGATAAATGGTGAATTGTATAGAGATTAGCTCACGGCATTCATTAGATGCTGTGCTAATAGTGATTATTCTTCATTGTCAACCTGACTGGATTTATAATGACCTAGAGGCTCCCAAGTGTGTCTGTGAGGGTGTTTGCAGCAAAGTGTAAACCCAATTGAGCACCTGCATTTGTCTGTTCTTGTTTCTTAACTGTGGACTTGATATGGCCTGCTGTTCTATTCTCTGTTGCCATGACTTCCCAATAGTAATGGTCTCTGCCCTTGAACTATGAGCCAAGATAAGTGCCTCCGCCCCAATTGTAGAAGTTGCTTCTGCTAGGCATTTTTAGCACAGCAATACAAACATTAACTCATGCATTAAGTTAATGGTCTTCAGAAGCACTTCCGCCATGACAACATTGAGGTTGTTTCCCACCAGAGTTGACTTTCTTACCTTGTCAGTGTCCACAGTTATTCATTCTCATCTTTCTGAGGGTGACTGGGTTGTTCTGAGATTTTCACTGTCCTGGCAGTTCTCTGGAGAGAGGCCCCCGATCCTGGCACCTGTGATTTTGTGAAATGAGTCAGTTCTGCTCCAACAAAGAGCTTGTCCTCCAGGGAGCCTTAGGGGAACACTGTCTGGAATCAAGGCTGTTTTCTAACCTGCAAAGGGCAAGTAGAAATTGCCAAGGTAACTGTCTTAAGTGACTGACCTGAGTTGAGAATTCATTGGCCCAAGTTAGGGTTTGAGGTCTTCTCCTGAGACAATTTCAAGAGTGTTAAGAGCTTCTCGCTCTCTAAGGGTCACTGGACTCTCACATGCAGGCATGCTCTGGGAAGCATCCTCTCATCAGCATGCCAACTGTGACCATGGCAATATAGGGTCTCACAGGACTAAATGAGCATCACTGAAGGAAGAGGAGCCTTACAAAATAAGGGGATTTCATGTCCAGAGGCCCAGAGTCACCAAGTGGCTTGTCTCATTGACAGAAGGATAATGGTTCAAAGTCATGGACCAAAGTGCGGGACACAGAGAGTATGCTGAGGATCTGGGAATGGAGAGGAGTACATCCTGATAAGATCTAAGAGGTCAACTAAAGACCATTGGTGGAGTGGGGAGGGGAGATTCTGTCCTGAGACTGGCAGAAAGCCTTTGTTTAAAGAGTTAGAAGACACAGCAACGCCGTGTAGCCGAGACAAGCCTATCTCAGCAGTGTGGGATAGGAGGGTAGTGGGTTGGAGGAGGTGAGCTTGAAAAAGCCTTGTGTACCTCCAGTCTTGGGAAGAGAAGGGGGCAGAGAGATGTTGGAGGAGCCATAGGGGCATCCTTTATACATCTGTTCATAGCAAAACCACTCAAATATTCAGGGAGTCACCCTCCAGGATAGAGCCTCCATCGAATAGATTACTCCGAACGATTAAAATGTGAAGTTTTCAGCCCATTGCAATAGAGTTTATTTATAATTAGAGCCACAGTTTGCATGCACTTTAAATGCAAAGAAGGGTTTTAACTGTCAAGTTATTACATTACTCAAGAGTTTAATTAATAACACACTAATCGTAGAAGCCCGCATCAAGAGTCACACCATATTGTTCATATTACATTTGGAAACGTTTGAAGTGATTTAGTCACTTGAAAAATGAACCTCAAAACTCAGCCTTATCCTCTCACAGATATGGGAGATCCTTCATCTTGTTACTCTAGTACTTTTGAGGACAGAGAGGGGGCTCCCTTGGGGGTAACGATGAAAAGACCTATGCCCTTAGTTTAGAGAAGTGCTTATGTCTTAAAATGAGCCAATGGGGAAGAGTTGCAATCAATGGGGCCTGCTTTGAAAGATAGCTATCCAAAGGTTACACAAAATAATAAATAAAAATGCCATAGCATTACATGAGAATAGGATTTAGGACTTGACACTTGTTGTATTCTATCCTCTAAGCTTATCTCTCCGAATGTGGACAGTGAGGTTCATGGACGTTTTTGATTTTTGTTTTTTTGTTTTTTTCTGTGAAAGTGGTCCTAGAAGAGGATGGCCTCTCTAGGACACAAAATTTCATCTTACCACTAAAACTCATATGTGTATGTATGTGCTCCTGAGTGTACCTGTATGGGGAGGCATGATTCCTGTGTGTATATGTACATGTGGCTTCTAGAGGAAAACCTGGAAGGTTGTTCTTTGGTGGCCGTCTTCCTTGTTATTGAGAAGAACTTCTCATTGGTCTGGAGTTGGTCCAGTGGGATAGGCTGACTGTCCAGAGAGATCCAGAGATGTGCGTGTGTCTGCATTACCAGTCTTGCAGTTACAAATATGTACTACCATATCCAGCTCTATTTTAAAACAGGCTCTGGGCTTCAAACCGGGGTCCCCACACTTTCAGGACAAGTGCTTTACCAGATAGATCATCTCCCTAGGCCACTACTATTCAAAGGACTGCTTGTTCCTGACTGAAAAAAAAACATTGTTCTCTGCCCTTTAAAACTACAGACCTAGAGAGCATGTTTAATTAGCCCTCTCCCAGGTTTCTTGTTCCCGAGGACAAGAGCATGGCACTCTTAAATCACGATGCACCAGACTTAACTAGGGGCAGATCCTATGCCATAGTGATAACCCCTTCACTGTGGCACAGATCTGCAGACATTCTCTGCACAGATTCACTAACCATCATTTAGTCAAACCTAGAGTCGCTGACTTTATGCTGTGGTCTCCGAGCAGCTGATTCATTCATCACTGACTTGAGTCTCTGTCACGGGTTCAGGTATCAGACACTGTGTTATTAGAAGAACTGGATATGCCACCCAGGGCAGACACTCAACATAAAAAGTTTTAAATCTTGGGATAAGATAATGCACACATACATCGGTCCACATGCACAGGTCCATTGACGCTTCTATATCTGCGGAATCAACCAGATACAAAGTAATACGCAATAAAACTTGTTGTAGGGTACATGCATAGACTTACCTAATTTTTATTCCCTGAATTCAGTATCACAATCATTCCCACTGTGTTCCATATTGTAATGAGAATCTGCTGTCTACAAATGCTCTACCAGTCTGTGTCAGGGAATTAAACTCCTTCAGGATATCATGAGTTCAAAATCTGACAGTTTCTCGGGGATACCTGTGTCCATCAGAGGTGTGCAGACGCCCTCTAAGGCCAGCGAGAAGGTGTTTTCTGCTTTACTGACCACATTGTTTTTGTCACAGCTGGGCAGCTCTGTGTGGAAGCAGCCACAGGTAACACATACACGTGGGGACAGATGTGTTCCTAGATTTACTAAAATCAAAGTTTTGAATTTCGTATGATTCTCCTGTGTTGTGAACTGCACTTTGGGGGTGGTATCGACTATGTAAAGCTGAGAGAACTGGTCTTAGGTCATGGACTGTGCAAGCAGGCAGTGGACTGGATCTGGTGGTAAAGTTTGCTTATCTTCCTATGAGCTGAGGTGTGTTCTTCTGCCTATACACTGGGAAAGGCCTCTACAAAGAGAGCTGGAGACATAGGGCAGTCAGAGTGGAAAGCTTGCTTGAGACTGGACATGGTATTCAAAAGTGGATAGACCACACTGTCGATGGAAGTGAATGCTATGCTATGTAATAGAGTCTAGCCAATCAAAGCGTAAGAGCCAATGGCAGATGCCCCTTAGGGGACTGTCATAGCCAAGGTAACTTGTAGAGAGATGGCTCTGGTTACTGATGTATAGTCCATTGAGAAGATTCTGGAAGGAGAGAGGCCAGTTCTTACCACCAGCAAGGGCATGATCACCCAAGTCAGGGAAATGAACTTTCCAAGGAGACTTCTTAGCTTATAACTAGGCAAATCTGAGCAAATTTTCCATGTTAAAGAGGAACCTGGAGAAAATAAACATTATGGGTGTTTTAGCGATGGTAGGGATATCTTAATTTCCTCCTACAAGGCATGAAATGTAGAGGTGTCATTTCCAGTGGGTGGTGAGAGGAGCCTGCTAAGTGACCAGTGGGTCCCCACTCAGAAAAGGTAGGGAAACACCTTTAGCCTTATAAATCTTATCTACAAGGAGCACAAAGTGAAGCCCAAAGTAACTGTGTATCCCTGAGCCTTTGCAAGTCACTGCCCACATCACCATGCAGATATATGTCTGTGGAAACATGGGGAAGATAAGCATGGAAACATGCTCATAGCAAACTTTACCACCAGATCCAGTCCACTGCCTGCTTGCACAGTTCATGACCTAAGACCAGTTCTCTCAGCTTTATATAGTTGATACCACTCCCAAAGTGCAGTTCACAACACAGGAGAATCATACGAAATTCAAAACTTTGATTTCAGTAAATCTAGGAACACATCTGTCCCCATGTGAACAATCCAGCGATAAATACTTTCAATGTGTTCTTTGTTACCATACAGTCTATTGACAGTGTGCCTTTGGGGCTCTATTCTTTCTCCTCCTCCTCCCCCTCCTCCTCCTCCTCTTCCTCCTCCTCCTCCTCCTTTTCCTCCTCCTCCTCTTCTTTTTTTTTTATCAAATTTCTATTTCATAAAATGAAGACCAACATAGCCAGCTCATCACAGCCTAAGAAGCTCTCTTTACTCCTGATAGTTTTTCCCAGGTCACAGGGTCTTGATGCAGACACCCAGGACCTAGTGACAAGATGCCCTTTCCAATTTCATCCATCGACTTGAGGACTTTCACCATCCGCTTGGCAGTGGGGCTTCTCAGTACTCCTCTATACACCAGAGTGTGATGCATCCAGCCTTTCATTTGCAGGTTCTTTATCTGAGCAGAGTTAGCATTCACTGCTTTCCTTGAGAGGACAAATGAGATGGTAGATGTAAAACCATTTCCATCTCCCAAGATGCACATGACTGTATGGCGGAACCCTCATGACTTAGAGCTGTGTTTATCTGTTCTCAGATCTCGAGTTCTGCAAGTAGGGCACCGGGTCCCTTTCTTTGATGCAAGTGGGGAACTCACAATACACCGCCTGAGACAACAGAGCTGTCAGATGACAAACCACCAAATGAACGGGAGGTGGTTGTGTTATCATATACTGTTAGTGCCCTGTGGAGGAACCACACAAGAAAACAATCCCAGGATTCCCCAGCCTTTATAAATTCTCAACATGTTTTCCCTGAGTTTTACAATATGTGCCCTGGATGTCAAGATGTATATTAGGAACTGTAAACAGTAATAAATGAGGACACTCCGATAACCAAGGAAAATCGATGATAAAACAGGAAAACAATATCTCATTACTGGCTTGAGTGAAATAGAAATCGGGGCACATTTCCAAGATTAGGAATTAGATTAGAAATTTGACAACATGATAACTTTTAACAGAAATGGGATTCGGCAACAACGCAGAGTGTAAGAGGCATGACAGTAATCAACACAATGTAATATGGCATTTTGCGGTGTCACCGGCGCGATGCGAACCATTTCATCTGCGAGAAGCTCACCTGGAGCCTGGAATCAGAAAGTGGGTTTTATTGTCTATTTTAAGCATTACCTGATGGTGTCCTTTTCAAATTTTGTAAATATAAAAGATGTCTCCTTCTCTGATCTGTGGATTTCTGAGCCACATGGATACAGTTCATAAATTCTACAAGATTTACAAATTCCTGCAGTCTTATTCTGTGGGCTTCAGCAGGCAGAGCTGCGAAGCAGAAGCAGAAAGAACAAACAGGTGGGGCTCACTCTCCTCTCAGTGTTAGTGAAATTTATAGGAATATGGAAGCGGTCCTTTAGATGAGCCATCCCTCTCACTATGGTCAACAACCTTGACCGATGTGGCCAGTACGATCTACTCATTCTGTGTTGGGGTTTTGCAATAACTTACTTGTTTTTTTATTTTTGAATCTGTTTCAAAATACAGTGCACACAATTTTGAAATTTCTTTCCACTGTGAGGTTCCAAATGGACAGCAAACCAGATAAAAGTCTCATGGGTGACATTTGAAATTTGTTCCCCTAATGTTGTGAATCCAGTAAGATTCAGAGCAGCAATGATAAAGAGAGTTAAATGGTTTTAGATTTCAGAAGGAGTGATTAGTTCTTAAGGTGTCGGATTGATGTCACCTTCGGGGGGGGCGTGTTTTAGCCACAGAGTGTATAATGAAAAAAGAGGTCTGTAAGAATCAGCACTGACGACTGGAAGAAGGGTCAACACTGAGGTCCCTGTCAGTCTCTCAGAAGGAGTGACTAAGATTCAAGCAATCATACAAGATCTGAAAGCCAGGTTGTGAGCACTGGACTGTGGCATCCAGTGCTTGGACTTCCGATAAATAATTCAGTGCTCTTCAACGTAGGATGAGCCGTGTCCTACAAGCCTATCACGAGTTTAAAAGAGTATGGCTTAACAGCATAATGCACTAGAGGGTGATGATTGTGTCTTCAGACGATCAGGAGCTGTGGTCATTGCCAAAGCCTTGCAGCCAGGAGATACCACTAAGCTGCTTTATAGCCCTGGGTTGGGCAAAAATGGAAGTCAAAATGCCAAATGTAGAGTCTTCTGAAAGCATGTTGCTTTCATACCATGTGGAGATAAAAAGTCATCTGTAGTCCACAGGGAAGGCCTTGGGAGAATGCTATGAATAGATTCAGGTCAGCAGAGGTACCTGCAGAGATAAATAAACCAGGACCAGCCTAGGCATGCTGCGGACATAACTGTCAGCCCTGTCACTGGAAACCAGCGTCGTCTCCGAGGCAACACAGCTCTGTAATGGAAGAAGGAGAAAGACCTGACAGACTCGTGGGTCCAGAGTCACCACCAGAACTCCCAACATATAGTCACTCATGGCTGCTGGCCCTTGAGCATGTAAGGCACCCAAAGTAGAGGACAGGCTGGCTATCCACAAGGAGTCCACACAGACTCAGCTGGTGTCTCTCTTTCTTTAGGGACATAGCCTACTTCTCCAAGTTCCAGCCTCGTGAACAATAAAGGAGCCATCTGTCAATCTCAGGAGGGTCAACCCTCCTTTTTCCTATCCATCCTCATACACTTTCCTGAATGTTCTGCTGGTGGCCCCATCAGGGCAAGTTTGGCACCTTCCCTGGGATTTTCTTTGGCTGAAGTTGGAACACGTCAAGCCAGCAGTGGGGTGAGGGGCAGCAGAGGGCCGGAGCTATTTGCAAGAAGTCTCAGTTCCAGCTTCCCTGGGTGCATAAGTAGGCCTTCCTGCTTCTTTCCATGCAGACAATAGGGAGAGGTCTGTAGGCTGAGCCCACCCACTATCTCCAGTCTGCCATGAGGCAATGTGAGGTTAGGGTGACAGAAAGATGGGCCTGAGAACTGGCAAAATTGTTTGTCCTGACAGAGTGGAAGTTGTCATGACTCTTTGCAGTTTACCAGTCACCAGGATCACTGTCACTTGAGGCCCAGGAAGGTTGCAGAATTCTCAACCTCTTCAAAGGTAGTCTGCATCCCCAGGATGCCCAGGATGTCCATGCTTTTAGAGAACATTTGTCAAGGAACAACAAAATTCATCCCTTGATAGAGGGGCTTGCATCAGTTCAACCAGTGGGCCAAGAGCAAAAGTCCAGGTTGCCTCCTGGGATGTGCAATGGAGAGAAAGCAGTGTGGATACAGGCTGGAAGGACACTGGGGTTCCATCCTTCTCTTTAACAGTAGGGTGCTGAGACTAAAGTAGGAGAGCCTGGATTCTCACAAATGTGAGGAGTCCTTGTGAGCCAACTTGAGTGCTCCTCTCATTCCCCTCACTCACTGGTCCCCCCGGGTCAGGTACATGTACTAGGAATAGGATATCCCAGGGTCACTTCTGAGCATCTCTCCATACTGGAGATAGGACATCCCAGGGTCATTCTGAGCATCTCTCCAAACACTACATCATGTACTTGTTTGCAAAGCTGAACTAAGGTTGCTAGGTCATCGTCAGAAACCCATTCTTCCACAAAATCCAGTAGCTTTATAGTAATCTGGGAAGCAATGAAGTCATCGGCTTTTCTTAGGCTTCAGTAAAGTACAGACTCTGTTGTTCCGCTCAGACCCTAGCAACGGGGACACGTTCCATTGGTCCCACACTTGTGTGTGGGCATCTGTGAGCTCCTCTGGCTTTTTGCTATCATTCCATCAGCACCTCTCCAAGTCTGATTGATATTTATGCAGAAATCCTGTTTGCAAAGTCCTTTTACACATATGGCTTCATTTTGTCCAATTAAGTACTAAATATGAAAAGTTTTTGAACAGAGGGGCAGATACAGCAAAGACGACAGTCACAGTGTCTCACTTGTGGAGAGTGATGAGCCTTATAGGGTGGGTTTGTTTAGTCAATGAGCACATAATGTTTCCCTATTGATGGGTGGGTCTAAAAAAATCTATAACCCATTCAATGTAATCCAAAGTTTAAATAACTCATCCCTAGCATGGCCATTACATAGTAGAAGGAAAACATTGTGAACTTTCCATTCCATGTAGTGAGGGAATGGGAGATGGGCATTAGGGGTCCAACAAGAGTATTAGCAAGCCAGGGAAGAAGGAATCCTGGGAAGACACATCTCTTAAGTGTGATTCTTGAACACAGAATCAAGATGCTCAGATTAGAGGTTTGTGAAACTGACTTTGAGAGTTGCCTGATAACATCCATATCTGTAACATCCAACAACCACCATCTACCATAGTCACAAGGTACAGGAGGTGTGGCCCCTCTGACCTTCTTGACATATTACCTATACATGTGGTGAGGTCTTGGTTACAAGGTTTTGAGATTGACAGGGCCAGATCATCAGTGCTCTGACTTCACTAGTGGGTTAATATGTTGGTTGCTGAGTTTGCAACTTAATAAACCATCAAGAGTTTGTCTCTGAAGAACATTTCTTGCCCCAGCCCTTTCCTAGCTATCTGTGGATGCATAGGAGTCAAGAATTTCCCTCTGTTCTGTCCAGCTCCCTCTATGATTTGCTCTTAACCCAGGCTTGAGGCCACAAGGGTCAGCTTGTTTCAGTCAGGGGCAAAGACCTCTGAAGACATGAGCTAAAAATCAATCTTTGCTCATTTGAGTTGTCTTTCTGGGGGCATTTTCAAAGTGCTCACAGAATCTGTAATACAATGCAACTATCAGCCTGCCAAGATGGCTATATTTAACCCAAAATTAATGCTGATGAGATTATGAAACAACTACACACCACAAGTACTTCAATAGCCATGAGGAGCAGCAATTATGCTGGAAACTCTATGGAGAAGAGCTCTATAAATATTAAATGTTCTCTGTCCCTTGTTCTAGAGAGCCCACTCATCCAGTTGGAAATAACAGATATATATCATGGTGATTTGAATGAGAAGTGTCTCCCATAGGCTTACATATTTAAGCCTTTGGTCCCCTGTTAGAGATGCTTCTTGGAGTGGTCATGGAAATGTTGGGAGGCAGAGCCTTGCTGGAGGAAGAGAGTTCATAGCCTGGCCCTACTACCATTTTGCTCTCTCTTTCTATCCTTGGCTGAAATATGACCACCCGGCTTCCTGACATGGCTGTTGGCTGCCATGCCTCCCACTTTCTGTGGATTCTTCATCTTTTAATTTGTGTTATCTGATAGCTGGTGGTGTTGGACCACTTATACACCATTTGTATTTATTCCTTTAGGAGATAATTGTTGTTTCTAGTACGTTCTTTGTTTTTCTGTTACCAGCTCCATGCATACTTCCCATGTTAGGGATACATTAGTATATGTGGAGGGCTGTGTATGGAATTCATTGTTTTTACAGACTACCCAACAGGACAACTTAATAGAAAAGAGAATTTGTTATGGTTCTCGGATTCAGAGGGATTGGTCCCACGTGGTTGAGATAGTGTGGTAGACCACAGCCATTCACCTTATGGTGGGCACCCTCCTGGCCTTCTCTTTCTTCACTTCGTTCTTCTGGGACGTTCATCCCACAGGTGTGGTATCACAAACCTTCAGAGACCTTGCCCACTGCTCTACCCCCATTAATCTTTCTGGAAGATTCCTCAATGACATCACTCAGAAGTCTGTCAGTCTTCGTGGTGGTGATTCTAATTCATGAAGCTGACAAACATTAGACATTTTATACAGACACCTTTAACTTATTATGTAGCATATATATTATGTGTATATAAAGCACATTCAAGTGCTTAGATTTTTATAAGGAAAGGTCTTACCATGTGGCTCTGCCTTTCCTAGAGCTCACCACCAAGACTGTGCCCTGACCTTGAATTCACAGAGACCTTCCTGCTCTGCCTTTCACCTGCTGGGATTAACGGTGTGCTATCATGCCTATCTTTCTTCAAAAACATATTTTGCATCCTCTGGCATATGTGAAATACATATGTAATGCTATATATAATTTGTTCAGTTAATTGGTAACATATTTTAGAAAAGTTTAATTACGGTAAAACATAACAAAATTTACCATATTAACTATTTTTAATAATGTAGTCCAGCCATGTTAAGTGTTAACTTGTTTTTCATTCCCTAGGGATTTTTTTTTTTCTGCTCCAAACATTTTCCTTTAATGAGTCTTGCTTCTTTTCAGTGGAGGCAATGTCCTCTTTTATCTCTGCTTACATAACTACCTTCTGTTCCCTGCATTGTCTCCTGTTCCAGTCTGGCTTAGAACACCCTCTCCATGCCTTTCTCAGATACCCATAATTCTTTGCTGCCCTTCACAAGGCAGTGTGGTGCCAAAGCCTGTGGAGACTGTGTTGGGCAGGAGGGATTGTCAGATGGAAAGAGATGAAGGTGCTTAAGGCCACAATACCAATAGGGCCTTTGATCACTCTCTGGAGCCTGTCTTCCCCACGTGGCTCCTGTGCTGATGCTAGGACGTGGACTGGGGCAGAGTGATGTAAAGACTTCACCCCGTGGTCAGGAGACTCTCGCTGAATCTGCATTTGCTGGGGAGTCATCCATATGGAATGTTTCTGCTCAAATTTGCCAGGAACTGCAGCCCAACTTTCTAGTTGCTGGCAAAAAGAGGAAAGAGACATATTCAGCGGTGATGGGTGAACCTGACTTTCTACCTGTCTTGTGGGTTCCATCTGAACCTGATGCCAACCTGCATAGGTGATATGCTATCAGTCCCACCTCTAGATCCCACACACACAGCTCAGAACTTCTTGCAGTCTGTTCTATATGCGACCCCTTGGCTTACCCAGAGACCTGTTACCCAGACACCCGTGGCTCTTCCTTCTCTTTTGAAAGGACCTTGGTTGACTCCCCTGACTTGCGGTTATGGCCGCTGTGTCTGTCCTTCTCACCACTCTGCCTGTTTTTATGGTGACATTAGGGGAGTCTCAGAAGACCATCATCCACTGCATTCTCTGCGTCATCATGAATGTGCATTGGATATTGAGTGTCTCCCAGATCATGGACAGGGTGTCTTCCACTTCCTGGTACTGGGCATCTGTCCTGCAAACATTTCCTAAGCTGAGTCAAGTTATTCTCTGCTTGGAGAGACTAGGACCAGGGTGGACTGTCTTTGGTAAAGAATTTATTTCTAGAAATGTTAAACTTCAGTTTGTTGAAGTACAGATGATGCTGGACAGGGTCACTAACACCTCTGGGGACATGCTCTTCTGCTCTGACACTGTCCTGATTCTGGCTCCCACATCTTCTAATCTATGCCTTGTCATAGGTTGTAGGCAGGCGTCTTGGTCCACTCAGTTCTGCTTGAACTGACCTCAGTTTCTGCTCTTATAATGGCTGTCATTGCATTCTCACAAGGCAAATTGTCCCCCTGCTCTCCTAAATAACAGTCTCTCCTAGCGCTGCAAAAGAATTATCTCCCAGAGAGTGGAAGTCAGGTTGTGTACTGACAGTTGGGTGATAGTGAGAGATTGATGTATTCCGAAAATGAATAACATCTGCTTCTGCAATCATGGTTGGTCTCAGACCTGTGAACTCACATCAAATCCACGGGGCACTCCATGTGTGTGTTGTGCATGGTCACGGCCACAGCTGAGAGCAAAGGTTGAGAGAGTAATGCTGTCTTCCACTTATCAGCGACCTGGACTGAGATGAGTGTGGTGTAGCCTTTCGTGGTTCAGCATGGATCCACTCAACAAAGTGTAGATGTGAGATGTCACAGCTTAAGAAAAAGAGACTGAAACGCTGAAGAGCCAGCCTCCAGTCCTGAGCAAGTGCTAAAGCTATAATCAAACCCAAGTAGCCAGGATTCCAAACACGGCTCTTTTGACATTTCCAAGCTGTTGCTAACTTTGACCAACCGGGCATGCTCAGAAGAGAGGGAGTCCCCAGCGCATCTACTAGGAGACGAGACCACTGGTTTCAGAACCAGCTTCCTGTACTTGGTGTAGCTCAGTCCCGAAGATGGAGCCCGCCCAGAGTCATGCTCGCATTTTTGCCGCTGACCCCAGACTTGCTTCTCAATGATTTCTACAGATCCAGAGGAACCTTGAACTTCTACAACTCTGATTCCTCATCTGCATCCTCTGATGCTCAGAGATAGGACTGGGGGAGCGGCCGCCGGCCTTTTAACCATACGTGCCTGCCTGCCTGCCCGCCTGCCTTTTAACCATGCCTGCCTGCCTGCCTGACTTTGTGTGGGTTTTTTTTTCTTCTGTCTCTCTTCTTTCAGGGTTAGAGAAATTGGCAGCTTGCCCTCAGTTTGTTTCGAGTAGGCTTCCTTTGAGTGCTAAAAAGGAAAGAGTCAAGAACAAAGAAGACAAGCACACGGCGCTGCCTGTGTCTAAGACAATATGAAAAGTCGTTCAGACAATCCGCAAGGAGACTAACAATAAGAATGGAGTGATATTTTCCCCTACTGCTGCCACAGTGACAAGGGCCCACAGGCTACGTTGGGGTCACGGGCCCTTTCTATATGTCCCCAGTCAAAGGGTTCTGGCATGATCGTCAGGCTCTTAGGGAAAATTATCTCTTGTTACAGTGCCAATTTTACATCTCAGACCATCTCTCCGGGTCTTGAAAAGAGTTGGAAGAGGAAGGCAGATGGGTGATTTTTCAACTATTTTTTACCCAAGGCAACCAGCTGTCAGTACCTGATGACGATGTGTATTGTCCCAAGCAAGATGCCTCTCCGGCTTTCAGGGGAGCAGAGATAGGCTCAAAGGTATTTGGAGTACTTCACCATGGAATGTGGAACAAAGGACTCAGAACTGAGGAGAAGAGACTATGCATCATCTTCATCGTAAAAACTCTCAGGACCCCTCTCTGTCAGGCGCAGGGAGAAGAAGGACCAGATTCACCTCATTCCTGGGGTTTATACTCTACTGAGGGGTCTGTTGGAGGGGAAGTGAATGCAGAAATCCTTCTGAAGATTCAGGGGGAGCTGGGTGCTTTGAGAGGGGCAAGAGATCACCAAGCCGCTCACAGCCTGCAATCACAGGGGCTCTGAGGCAGCTAGTTTTCATTGGGGTCCAGGAACAAAGGAAGAAATCAGAAGTGTGGGGAGGGGGTTGAGACCTTGGCAGAGAACATAGTCAAGCCAGGCAGGCAGAGCGGGGCTCAGAGAACTGGAACACGCATCACTCATTTACCTGAACCTTTTTCTCACCTCCAAGCCCAGAAAACATCATAGAAAGGGAAAGAGCGGGAGAAGAGAGCAGAGTGGGGTGAAATGTCGCTGTTTGGATATGTCGCTCTTTGTACCATGAGTGAGTGCACAGCAACTATAGACCCCTGCACAGCAACTATAGATCCCTGCTCAGGTTGGGTCCTCCATGTTTGCACAGTGTAGGAGCCCCGCCCCTTCCTGAGAAGTTGAAGGCTGCTGATTGGTGCCGGAAGAGGAGTTCTCATATAGGTGTACTGCGAGGGAGGGGTTGAGAGGGAAAGGAGGCGGGCTTTGAGAGGGTGATGAGGGCAAATACAATCACAACATATTGTCTGCGTATATGAAAAGGCCAAAAAAATAAAAAAAAACAAAGCAAAAAGCAGAAGTGTCAAGTGGGTGGCACTTTTGGAGGTCGCCTGCATCCTGGGAAAACAGAGGAGTCAGGTTTAATTGCAAATGCAGCCTGGTGAGCTGTGTACCTGGTGTGTGGTCCCAGAAACACAAGGTTCCTCATTCCTGAGGCCCAGCACGAGATCTCAGCCTCTCCCTGCATCTGCTTTCTTCCCTAAAACCCGAAGTGAGCGTACTGGCAACAGTGAGTGTTAAGACCTGTGAAATATCTCAATAGAGCCTTTGGAAAATTAAAGATACCAAAGCGAGCGTGGCTGGACATGCCTGTCACGGCCCTGGTGCCGGGAAGACAGGAGGATTGTAAATCCAATGCAAACTTGAATTACCTAGAGAGATCCTGTTTCAGAAACCTCCCTCCCGCCAAAAAAAAAAGGCAAAATGAAAAGAAATAAAGAGGCAGACGTTTCAATGTTAGTGTAGCATGAAGTGTTAAAATTGACACTGAAGAAATTGACACTGCCCTAGAGGGGGCAGCCATTTTCTCATACACTGACATCCTGATCAGCAACCTCACCAAGAGGCTCAGAGATATTCAATCACTAGTTCAAAGATGTAAGGCACTAAAGGATCTAGAATTCTAGGCTGGTGTCTAGGAACCCGGTGTTGTACTCAATGCCCCGTCCTGCCTTGTGGGCACAGTGACTTCTAGATTCAAGGCTAGCTGGAGGGTGGTAGTGGATAGTGGGCAAGGTGAGGGGTGGGGGGGCTGGCGGACATATATAGTCGGTGCCTTTGTTTCCCGTTTGGTTTCAGGCTGTGTGAATCTCTCGGCCTGCCGTTTCACTTTGAGCTGGGTGTTCACACACTTCTCACGAAATCCAGCCTCCTCTTCGCTGGTTCCGAGGCCAGTGGTGAGGAACTGCTGAGCCAGGCCCATGGCTGGCCCCATCAAAGGCACTGGCCAGGCTTCTAGCCCCAGGTCTCAAGCCTGCAGCCCACGGCTTCCTCCAGGCCAGGACAAAGCAGCCAGCTCACCTTGTTTCGAGTTTCTGTTCGGTCTCCTTTCAAGTTTCATTCTGGTGCCCTTCACACAGCCTACCCCCACCTCTTCCTTCTACTGTGTGGCAGCTATGCAATTTTTGAGAGATCCTCAGCCCCCTGGGGAACTTCAGTCTGGAAGACCAAGGCTGTGCAAGGCCAGGTCTGGGCTGCTGTAACTCTGGCCGCCCAAGGACATTCTCTGACTCTGTGGGTTTTATTAAAAGCAAGCCTCAGTTTACCTTTTGTACATGGAGAGATGGGATGGGCTATGAGGCTGGCCCAAAGCTGTATTCAGGATGGGTAAAATATAGTGTCTGGTGTTGACTCCTTCCCAGGCTCGATAGATTGGCTTTCTTTGTAAAACAAAAGACAGACCAGAAAATCAGAAAGGCCCAAGGATTAGATCCCCTAAAGGTCATCAGTCAAAGGAGTGCTGGTATCTGTGGGGTGGGACCCAGGGACACATCACAGGACACTTTTCTCCCAAGTCACCAGTGATCTGTGACATTTTTGTAAACTAAACAAAACACCAAGAATGGAACTTCATCAATGCTTATTACACCTTAGTTAAATGAATGGCAGTTTTCCGCACACGTCCTGGCAACTTGCCCAAACATCTGGACAGGGCTGGGCAGGCCCGGCCCTTCAGCCCCAGGAGGAGCAGTGGAGACAGCTAATGTTCGGAGCCTCGGGGTCCCCGGGGATGGACGCTGCCAAACCGGCTGTCTTCCAGGCTCGATTTACTTCCACAACACCTGCTTCCCAGAAGCAAGCTGCCTCTCCAGCCCAGGCCAGTGGAGCGTGGGAAATCACAACATGGAAGATGGGAGGCACGGTCACTGAGAGGAGATGACAAACATGGCAGGTGGCCCCAGGAGCCCCTGTGAGATTACCCCACTTGAGGAGAGCAACTTTCAGGGCTAAGCAACGGTATTGAACACGCAGCGCTATTCCAGTAGTCGCGAGGGATGGGTAACCAAGCTGGAGAAACAACAAAGCCTGTGTGAGTCAGCCTCGCTTAGGTTTGGATACCTGGGTAGGCTTTGAATTTCTATGAGCTCTTCTACCCTGAACACCCTAGGGTTGATAAAGCCACATTATGTAGCAGACAGAACATTTCCAGCACATTGCCAACGGACTCTGGTGCAAACTTCTTACCATCTTGGGCAAGCCACTTGAAGCAACACAAGGCACATCCGCCAAGGCTCAGATACCTTGCTGAGGTGACTTCTGAGAGATCCAAAGATGAGTCTCTCTCTTCTACCCAGTCACTACCTCAGTAAGCAGGCAAAGGGAGAATGCAGAGAGAAAAGCATTTTGATTTTTTTTTAAACTGGGGGTGAGGGAGAGAGCTGGCCAAAGAAGGAAGGACAAGGAGAGGGGACATGGGACCAAAGACAAAATATTTCATGCAGCCTGCAAGAAAGATACTTTGAGAGATGGTTTGGTGATAGCGTAGATGTCTTAGCTGAGTCTCTGAGGGTGAAGCCAGACAGAAGGAGGGTCAGCTGCATTGCACCACGTGAGTCAGTTTGGAGATGAGTAAGAGACACTCAGATCAGTTCAGGGGATAGATATATCAGCAAGTTATCGAGCAGCAGCTCCAAGATCATCCCTCCTACTGTGTAGGCTGAAGTCACTGCACCATGAGAATCTACCCCCTGCCAAGTTCTCTGCCGAGAGCTGGGGAGTGAAAAGACCACGGTAGAGGCCACCAGTAGAAGTCTCTGAGAGTCACTAGTTGACCCAGGAAACGTGAGTTCACCTCTTGTTGCTAATGGTCCCTGATGCTTAAATAGCCAGATCCTTAGTCTTGGAGATGCACCTTCATTGACAGTAGGCCAAGTGGCTCCTTCCATTCCCTTCCTTTGTCAATGGTATGAGTTGCTTTCCTGGCTTCCCCTGTGTCATAATCTGCTTCATCAGAATCTGAAAAAATGTCACCTGACCAAGAAACAGTAGTATCTATAGACTTCCCAGCAGCCCAGAGTCCTCCCTGGTTCACAACCAAGTTCTGACAGTTTAACACGTGTCAGCCTTGATGCCCTCTGGATTCTAGTTCCTCCTTAGGACATGTACCAGGGCTGTGGTGTGGTCAATGGATCTATGAGGTTCCTGGCCAGGAATCTGAACTTCGCAGAGGCCACACTTCAGGACCCCACAACCATGGCCACACGCATGCCCAGGACACTGGTTGGTTCTAGGAGTTGCTGGACCATTCCGTGTGGAGCATGTGTGTCATGTGTGTCGACACTCTGCTTCTTTCCCGAAACTGCCATTCTTTCTGATATTACGGTAGGATTCACTTGTCTGTTCATGCTAATTATTATAATTACCATTTTTAATTTTCCCCCCATTAATTGTATTTCTCTTACATCAATGACTTAGCAAGCCACGCTAGGATGTTATCAGACGCCAGAGTTGTCTAATAACTTTTCAAAATTATCTCAAATCTTTTTCATAATATTTGTGAGAAAAAAATGTGCCTGTGGTTGGTGACACCTTTTTCATTGATTTTCCTTTTACCGATTGTGTTAATTTTTGTTTTATACCTTGTCATGTGATATTGAAATTGCTTCATTCTGGGTTGCCTTTGGTAGAGATAACGTGAGTGAATATAACTCAACATCTAAGAAATGAATACAAATTTACTGAAGTTTTTTTCCAAATGTAGATGTGCCTCAGAATCTATCACCACATTGCCTTTTAGTAACACCAGCCTGGCCTACTACTAGATTTTATTTATTTATTTTTATCTATATCAGTGGTTCTTAACCTTCCTAATGCTGTGACCTCTGACCATAAAATTATTTTTGTTGTTACTTCATAACTGTAATTTTGTTACTGTTATGAATCATAATTTTGGAGATAGAGGTTTGCCAAGGGGGTGGTGACCTTCAGGTGGAGAACCACTGGTCTACATGTATGTGTGTGACCACAGGTGCATTTATGTTCACCATGTGCGTGTAGGCAATGGTGGAGGATAGAAGGTGTGAGAATCCCTGGAACTAGAAGGCCAGGCAGTTGGGAGCAACCAGGTGGATGCTGGAAACTGAACCCAGATCCTCTCTGAGAGCATTAATTTCTCTTAAAGGCTGAACCATCTCTCCAGTCCCTAATACCAGACTTTAGGAAGAGCTTGAGCTAAGGTTTTGCCACAGATGCGTAACTTTCTCAATGAAAGTATTCAGTGTGAAACAGTGAGGTTTCTTTACCATTTATTTAAATACTGCATTCCGCCAGAGCCGAGGAAGTGCGAGCCCATCTCTACTAGGGAAGAGCTCGGACTGAATCCGGATGAGAGAGCTCCCTCACCGAGTCAGAACATCTGTCACTCCTTAGGTGATAAATATTCCCGAGTCACCAACTCCAAGGGCACACGGTGAACACAAACAGTAAGGCAGAGGATGGGATCATGAGTGAGAACAGTTGTCTGGGAAGGCAGACCTTGAAGTCCCTGTATGTCTGCATGCTTCCAGGCCAAGGTACTGAGATACCAGGGCAGGGCAGGCACTGAGCACCCCACCCACCCACCCAACACACACACACACACACACACACACCCACCCCACACTTTTCCTATCACCTGGAGCTCTCATAAGAAAACAAGCTTTAAATACTCTAGAGCCCAAAGAAATAACCGCAGGTCTCATGATTGTCCTACATTAACCCCTTCTCTGGCCAGAACTGAGAATTTCCTTTCCTCTCTTTCTTCAGTCTTCCTTTTAACTGTTTTTATTCTTCAGGAATGTTGTATACATATCCAGTGTGTTCTAATTATATCCATTTCCCATTTTGTCTCTCCAACGCTCCCTCACTTTCACCCCATACATCCTCTGTTTCATGCCCCCTTTTCTTCTGACACCGTTGTGTCTGGTAAGTGCCTGTCATTTACCCACAGGTGTGAAGATCACCCGCTGGAGCATGGACAACACACCTGTGGCCATAACTCCAAAGAAAATGGGATATCCCTCTCTGCCACCTTCAACGGCCAACAACTTGCCAGCTAGGGGTGGGGCCTCAAGAAGCCCCTCCCCTGTGCATGATGGAGAGGTCACTGGCCGCGTTTGGAGTTGCTCAGGTAGCTCAGCATCCGTGAATCCATAAGTACAGGAGCCATGTCATGTCTGGGAGTCGTCATTCTACAGCACACCTTGTCTTTTGTTGGCTCTTATATTCTTTCTGGACTCCTTTCCTGTATTTCCCTGTTTTCATAGCAATCCTTCAGATGCTTCCTTCTACTGGGTGAGACAACGGTCTCTCTTACTGGGCACCATGTGTGCAGAGTTGAATGGGAAGTGGTGAGCACTCTGACTGGTGGATACCTCCTCCTTTCCCAGTCTGGGACCCTCTCCTACCCCAAAGTTCTTGATTATTCTTACCATCACTAATCTCCCCAGGGCTCCTCCATGGCAGGTTATACCCAAAGCCACAGTCTCCCAGATTTTACCTCCACTCCCAAGGTGTCTCATCTCACTGTGTACGACTAAGCCAAATTATAATCTCACCTTTGCAGAACATGTTTCTCCATGTGTGATGACCTCGTGTTGTAGATTGTGGAAGTTATCATATCTGAAAGATGGAGATTATCACAACATTTGGGAAGTTTACAGCTCCCAAAGTTGACATGCACATCCTTCTTTTGCCTGTCCTTCACAGTATCCATTTATTGTGTGAATGGTGACAGAACACTAGGATGCGGACAACCACAGAGGTAATGGGAACTTAGACCCGGCTTGACCTCTGCCAGAGAAAAGCTTGGGTATCGATCTAATGCCCATGTGACAGTGAGAGGCACAGTCAATGACACTGTGGGTATTATTGAGGAAAGGGATGGCAGCCTTCCATGACAAATGATAGGGCATGCACTCCTTGGAAAGGTTCACCAACAACTTAGCTAAGGGTAGTGGTGTGAGAAATGTCAGCTATAGGCTCAGGTATCAGGATGCTTGGCCTCCACTTGGTGATGTGGTTTAGGGAGATTTGGGAGGTGAAGTCTTGCTGGAGGAAACATGCCGCTGGGAGTGGGCTTCAGAGTTCACAGCTAGCCCTACTTCTGGTTTATATTTCCAGTGTTTGTTGGTAGAGATACGATCTCTCTGCTTCCTGCTCCAGCCCTAGTTACCGTGTCTCCCTCATCACGATGGACTCTCCCTCTAGAACCATAAGTCCAAATAAACTCCTCTGTCAGTTACCTGGGTCATGGTATTTTACCACAGCAACAAAGCACCACTAAGTTAGCATGTCTCCCTTCTCAGTGGTGAGGTAATAGGTAGTCAGAGGGAAAGGAAAAGAGGCCACTGTACCACCTGACTTCTTCATTTCTTTTTCAAGTAGATGGGGGTTGGGTGGGAGAAAGACAGTTGACTTCATTGATTTCTGTTTAATATTAGGATGGAATGTCTTTCTACCACGGTAAGGGAAGACATGCTGACCATCACATTTAATTGCAGAAATAATCTTTAAGCTTTGCCTTTAACATACCATGCCCAGTTCTTATCCTAAGGACTTCAAATCATTTGTACAAAGGTGGAAAGAAGATTTTTAAAAGTAACAAAGCACCTGCTAGGAGTCCAGAGGTGTTTAGAAGAGGCCTGGAGACATCATCTCTCCAGCTCCAATCCAAGGGACAAATATCTGTTAGGGAGGAGCCGTGGATGATTGTCACCATTAGCAAGCTGAGGTCCTGTCTAGAGTCGCTGCCATTCAACTCTGATCAGTCCATGGTCCTCCATATTGTCTGGATAAGTTCCATTCTCCTCACCATCCAGAATAATTGTGGCTTCCACCATGAGGTGCTTCCCAAGTCCTTTACAAACACACATATATAAAACAAAGCTGTGGCCCTAACATAGATAGAAATATCACAGAAATCATAGCAAGAAGTGAGTTCCAATTTTCCTAAATTTCCAGTGAGTTGTAGTGGCATTTATTTTCCTTTTCATATGTTATTTATTTATTATAATTTACTTTTTAAAATGGACACATCATCCTTACATAAGTGTTTGTGTGATATAATAAACTTTCCATACATGTGTACATTGTTGGTGGCCACATCAGTATAATGAATGTATTGTTCATGTTCAATTTTTATCACTTTTAATTCTTCCTTTAATATTTATCAAGTGCCTAATATCTTAAAAAGGGATGCATCACAGACAATCTGTCAAATGCATTGACAATCTGTCAAATCACTGATCATCAGTTTTAAGAGGTGAGTGTGGGAGATGTGTCCATGCCCCTTGTCTGCTGTGGGGTGGTGGGGAGGAGGGAAGAAGAGTTGCCCTCCTCCACTCCCTCATCCCTTGCCACCTATGGCAGGCAAGAGAGCTGGCCCCAGTGTCATGAGAATGGGAGAACTGGCCACGTTCCTCACTGACTGCAACACTAGGGTGAGCTGACTCTGCACCACCCCTAGGTAGCAGGGCCTGGATTCAGGGTGGGAGTGTGGGTGTGGGTGTGGGTGTGTGGGTGGGTTTACTGGTGAGCAAACACTGAGGGATGAGAGCAGGAAAACAGCTGACTAACCAGCTCAGAGAGCTCTCAGACCCAGATCTCAGGCTTTGAATTGGCCTGCCCCAACATCTATTCCATTGATGAACTGCTTGAGTGCATGAAGGGGTCAGTCCTACAGATACAAAACTACAGGATCTTCATGACACAGGGCAACAACAGGATAGCCTAGAGGAGTCCAGTGGTTCTAGCACTGATGGTTTAGCAGAAGCCACAGACATCATACCAGACCAGTGACTCATTGTAGTAAACATTTGCAAGCAAAGAAGTGTGGAAGTGTGGACACCTTGTGATACAGTACAGATTCCAGAGGGAGATGGTTTTTTCTGTGTTAGGGGGGAGGTTGCAAGGATGGATGGCAGATATGAAGGAATGTGGAGACAAAGGGGATTGGGGTGTAAACTTCTTGGGAACCAATAAAAAGTTGGAGAAAAAGAGGCACGAGTCACTTTCCTACCTATAGGACCTTAGATTCCATAGGCAGCACCTGGGATAAACATCCACAGGGCTGGCAGATGGCTCAGATGTCAAGAGCATTTGCTTTGCAAATGTAAGGAACCAAGTGCAAATCCCTAGTACCCAAGAAAATGCCAGGCAAGAGCAAGGTGGAATGTGCCTTTAACTATCGCATCGGGGGTGGAGTCAGAGGGATCCCTAGGTCCTGCCTGGACAGCCAGGCAAAGCAATGAGCTCTCTGTAGAATGAGAGACCCCCACCTCCAGGAAGAAGGTGAGGTACCATAAGCAAAGACACACGATAGATTGTTGTGGTCTCCACATGTGTGTGCACAGGCATGTGCACCCACTTACTCATGAGTGTGCAACACACACAATCACACATATAGCTATAGCCTCCCAAAAGTCTATTACGGAGGCTAGCTCAAGTACCACCAATGCACCAATGGAGACTTTCCATCATTCCAGATGTCTGAACTATCATTCCTTATATAAAAAGAATAATAACTGTTGGTAATAATAACATTATCAATGATAATGACAGCTATTAATAATTAGTGATCACACACGACTTTGAGGATGATGATCCTGGTGTCACAATGCTTAACCATTGCTGGGCCCTCTAAGAAGTAGGCAAAGGCAGATTCCAGCTTCATCACATTGATTAAATCAACTTATTAATATAAAACAAAAACAAACCCACAATGCCTGTTGGAGATTGCCACATATATTTACATAGCATCGTAGCCATTTCCATCTGCCGAGTAGGAAGCCAGTTATCTCTCTCTCATCCCATCGAGAAATAATTTAATGTGGTCTATTTAATATTAGTATCTTGTTTTATGATTCATTTTCTAGTCAACCCCATTCAGACACATTATTTTCTAGAAGTAATAATTACAATGATTTGAATATAAAATACAGTATACGTGTATCGTGGGCTTCCTTCTCAGGGGCTGTCTTCTACTGGCGGGTTTAATTGCTGTCACTGACTTGAATTTATAAGACAACCATCCTGGAAGTTGAGATCTCTGCGCATCCGCTGCCTCGTACTTCAAAGGATTTAGAGTCTCGAGAAAGCCTACCTCTAAAAACAAATCATCGGGAGTTAATATACTGCCTTCCCTTCCGAACTTCCATCATGTCCCCAGATACAAAGGCCCATGTTCAAGGTAGACGCTTCATATTAGATTCTGCTCTGTGGGATCCAACAGAGCAGGGATTAGGATGCCAAAAGCTATGGGGTTTCCACAGTGCTGAAGGGGATTGTCTGTGTAATCCAGCAGCCTTCCCTCATCAAAGCAAGGCTGCCTTTCAGAGCGTTCTTATCAGGGAAATCTCCACAATCTGCTTGACTGCTCAGAGGACCAGGGAACTCATTACTTAATGTGGAAAAGCAGCTCTTGATTGCGCAGGTCCCAGTGTGACTCTGTAAGCTGGAGGGGGTGTGACTTGGCAGTCCGAGGATCTGTGTGGGACCTGTCCTCGGACACCTCCCTAGCTGTGACATCCTAGTCAATTCATCTCATTTTTCCAAATTGTGACAAAGCTTCCTTAAGGCCAACAGGAAGGGGAATATATTCCTCTAAGATGTCGGGAGAAGACTGAGCTATGTCCCCAGCCCCAGTGACCTCTATTTTAATTGAGGAAGCAGGTCATTAATATGTCTGGTTCACATCTCCGAAGTCCATCTTTAGACCTTCAGTCCACAGCTAGCACTGTAGGACACAGCCTTTCCAGAGGTGTCAGTGGGCACAGTTGGCCTCTTGGGGAACGGTTGGAGCCGCAGGGTAGCACACGCTCTGTCAGATGCACAGGATGCCACCCCCCTGAAGAAAACTTGCTCCTCTTTCCCTGGCAGCTACCAACAGCCAACAGCTCGCCAGCTGGGACTGAGGCTTCATTCCCCACTCCATGCTGGGACGTTGGCTGACTTGATCCTGTATAGGTCTTGTGCAATCACAGTTATTGTGACTTCACAGTTATTGTGGCTTCATGACTGCAGCAGTCCTAGCGTGCTCAGAAGAAGCTATATTGTGTCTACCCTGAGCTCAGAGATCCTCATGAGTTAATGAGGTTGATCAATTTATGACTGCACACATTCTATTGTTCAGAAATAGTCTCTGTGAGTCGGGACAAATGTAACTTGGATATCAGAGGATATGGAGAGGAGCTCATCTCTGTTGCTTACCTGCCCATATCAGTTTGGACAGACGGTCATGTCTCATGATTCTATGCAACACTGGAGTTCTTGCATTTTTTTTGTTTGTTTTTATCATAGGACTTTCTGCTCTGATGACCACAGACATGTGACTCAATGCCATCTAGGGTTTTTGTCTATACAGTAACGACCACAGCATCACCTTCCCCACGCAGTATGCACCAATGCTCAGTAGCTTCTAATTCATTGTCCTCAGCATCTCTGCTGTGGTAGTTTTCCATTGGTGAGACAAAACGCGGGAGGTGAAGCGCTTCAAGGAGGAAAGATGTGTTTTGTTGAGCAGTTTCGGAGGTCTTAGCCCCCAGTAAGCCAGTTCCAATGCTGCAGACCTGAAATGGTGGCTCTTGCACTCTAGGATCGCATTAGAAGCTGAGGAGACGACATAAAAGGACACGGCAGGACAGAAGCAAGCACAGAAAGAGGCAATGAGTTTGCAAGTAAAGGATGGAGAAGGACACGCAGAGGAAGGTACAAGGTGATCTAATATCACACAGGTAGGTCACATGACCCGGCAGGGAGCATACAGAGGGGAGGTGGAACCTCACATGCAGAGTTTCACAGATGGGAAACTGAGGCACAGAGTGGAGGCTTGGGCAGGATCTGTGGTGGGGGAATCGAAGTGAGACAAGAGATGGACTGGAAGAAGAGAAAGCAGCTCGGATTCCAGGTGAAGCTGATAGAGGTAATGAAGGACTGCGTGGGAAAGAGACCGGACAGGTGGGGATTGGGTTTGGGATAACTTTACTGCCGACTCTGTGGATAAAGGGACAGGAAGGACTATGGATCCTACAGACTACTTACACAAACCTGAGGGGAAAGAGTATAGACATCAATGCAGGGTCAGTTTAGACGTGAAAAGGAGGCTTGATGATGGGAATGGACATGGTTTACTCTGTAGAACTGACTCAGGGTCATCCAGTTGAAACTGGCGCTAGAGGAACAAGTAACCCGCAAGTCACGGAAGCAGAACTCTGCCAGGAACTTATGTGTGGTCACCTCAGGAGTCACAGGCAGTGGACAGTTCTGCAGCACAGCCTCCTCAGGGTGTGTTGTGGAAGAGGAATTGGAAATAGGTTGAGTCAAGGCAGGATTCCGGAGTCTCCATGCAGTACACACCCCCTGCACTGGCACGTGACCAGCCCAACCAAGCCACACGGTGAATAGTGACATCATTGTGGCAGGAAATGTGGGAGATCATTCCCACGATGATCCTGCAGTCAGCCTACGGTGCTCGGAACCGTTTGATTCATGCAGGCTCACTTACTGCCCTTCACAAGAGGAGAATGTTCCAAGACCCTATTCAATCTCAAGATCCAACACCCCATAATAATCACAGGACCCAGTCATAGCTCACCCTGACTCATGCTCAGAGGGATAAAATCCAGGCTCATTGTAATCTCAATGACCTTCTGCAAGGGTGTCCCAGGGAGGACAGTGGGAAAGGAGTGAGATTCCTTTGGAGGACAGAGATCCAGCAGCCCAGGCACTGGATGGCCTTAGGGATGTAGAACCCTCCTGAACAGATGAGATGATCTTCTACCCCCATGCTTGGTAGACGGGTGTGTATCCAGGTTCTCCTCTGTGGGAACAGCTCAGCCTGTCATTGCTTATAGCTCCCAAGAGGACGAAGTAGGATTCAAAGCTGAAATGAGGTGTTCAGTGTCTGTAGCATATTGATGCAGGGTGCACTTCAATAGGGTACGTCATTTATGTCTGAGGGATGGAGAGGTATCATTCCCCCTGACATCGCACTGAACTCTGTTTATGCCCATTCATTTGGGAATTGAGATGGCCCAAGAGCCATCCAGTATCATGAGTGGGGTGCTGAGGGGACTGTGGGTGAGGGAAATGGGGTGCCAGTTTGAGAAGAGTTGCAAATTCAAGAGTTGTTCTTGCAAGTTTCTGTTGTTCTGTTTCCTTTCAGCCAGGAAGCCAACAGCTGCATCTTACTTGTATCCCCTGATATGTCTGTCCCTGACAACAGTGGGATTCCATGAAGTTTGTTTATATACATACATATATATATATATATATATATGTATATATATATACATATATAGATAGATAGATAGATAGATAGATAGATAGATATAGATATAGATATAGATAGTTTTTTCAAGACAGGGTTTCTCTATATAGCCCAGGCTGTCCTGGAACTCACTCTGGACACCAGACTGGCCTTGAACTCAGAAATCCACCTGCCTCTGCCTCCCAAGTGCTGGAATTAAAGGCGTGAGCCACCCCTGCCCGGCTGAAGTTTATATTTAAATATAGACTTTGAGAGCAAATGACATCGATGTACTGGACACAGGTATCACCCACTCTGGACTTGTGCCAATGGAAGCCGTACCCAATAACTCTACGACCCTCTCAAGGTTTTGTGGGAGGCTCAGCTGCAACTTTTGATAACAAGGACCCTAGATCCTCCTGGAGAGACGGCTCGGTTATAAAGTCCTTACTGCATAGGCATGAGGAGAGGACCCAAAGATAATCCCAAGAACCCAAAGAAAAAGCCATGCATGGTGGTTCCTACTTATAATCCCAGCACTGCTGAGGCAGAGACAGGCCGATCCTTCAGGGTCACTAGTGAAACAGATTAGCTTTGTTGGAGATCCCCAGGGGGCAATGGGAGACCCTGCCTCAAAATAGAATTGGATGGATCCTGATGGGTGACATCCCACCAGAGGCTGTCCTTTGGTCTACACACACACACACACACACACACACACACACACACACACACACACACACACAAACACACGCGCGCGTGCGCACAAGCACACACACATATACACATCTGTACATGTATACGTATCTGAACATACACGTATATACTTACACACACATGAACCCATGAATATGTCTATTTCTAAATTTATATGTATGAATTTCGTAGTATTTGTGTATACTTCAGACCCATTTCCTCATTTATATTTTAATGTTAAATTTTTTTATCAAAAAGATACATTTTATATCATTAAGGCAGATGTGGGGTCAATCAACAAGCATTAAAGTTCCCTGTATTTAAGAAGACCAGAGCGACTGCTTCTGGAGTCACCTGATCCCTCCATGCAATTCCCAGGCTGACCCCCCCCCCGCCTTTCATCCTGTGACAATGACTGGGTCTTATGAACAAAACATTTGCAAGAAGGTAGAGGCTCTGCCAGTCAAGGTCCCCAACCAAATGTCAGCCCTCGTTCCATGGACTGTATGGGTTGATTCAGACACCAATGGCTAGCTACTACATTAAGCCACGGAGTCCTGGAATTGTCTCTTACTGCCTACTAGCCTGGAATTTCCTCTCTGACACACTGAAAACCACTCTTCTTTCTGACTACGAAGGAGGCTGCAATCTTCCAGAAGAGCTCTTTAAAAATGACTTTGGTCTAAGATCCTCCAGGAACACTAGGAAAGAGTGAATCCCCAGGATGGGAACCTCTGTCTAGAAATTCAAGAAGTTAGGCGAGACACCAATGTGTGGTCAAGGACTCAGACTCTTGCCGTCAACACAACACAAAACAAGCTTTCTCTGGGATCCTATAGACACACTCAGACCCATGGCATCGCGCTGAATGTTCCAAGTCACACAATCGGTTCAACTTCCGCTCCTCTGTCCCAATTAAAATTATTTATACAGCATACATATGTATCTGGCCATCTCTCTAAATGGATGCAGGCATGTGCACTGACACGGATGCTGAATCATGGACCATCTGAACTAAATTCGTGGAAGGAAAGGATGGAGCTGGTGTCGGGAACTGGACGTATCATGTCCGTTAGCAGTTAACGTGAAGCTTGAAAACTGAATGTTCAGCAGCCGGTACATGCCAGCTTTAATAGCCTGACTGTCCCCCACCCCCTCTATTCCCCTCTAGTCCTCTCAACTTTGACTGGACCTGTTGCAGAATGATATGATTACCACCGTTGTGTACCCTCTGGCATTATTTAAAAAAGCGAATCCCTAATCCCTGCTTAATTTTATGAACTGTCAAAATGCTTCTAAATATCTGCTCTGTTTACATTTTCACCTCGGGACAGGAGTCCAGAGGTACAGATTGGGTGTACAAGAGTGGACTGGAGGCAATTTTCATCTCTTAATGCCTGTGTCGGGGGAGGCTGGCTTGTCATAATCACCAGATCATCTCTAAAGATCACCGTGTTGTACCTGCAAATGGTTCTGTGGGAAAATGCAAAAGATACAGGACCGGAATTGATGAGAGGTAGGATGATTGCTCTTCCTAATCCCCTGTGGGGGTGGGGCAGCTTACCAAGACAAGTGCTGGCTGTTTCAGTGCAGGGCTGGTTGGAAGGCTGGGTGGGAGACTTCAGTCTGAGGGAGGCACAGCATGCTGGGGTCAGAGAGCTGAGGGTCTTCTAAACGCAGGTCAGAAGAGCTGGGATTCCAGTCTAGCAGAGGCAGAAAGAGCCTTGTCCAGTCAAAACTGTGAGGTTAGATCATGCAGGGGGAGGGGGGTCTGCGGCAAGGCCTAGGCAGAACCTTCCTCTCCTCTTACCCACCCACCATTTCCCTACAGTGGACTGTGAAGGAAGATCAAGTGGACATGTTGATGGGCATAGTCCGAATGCATTGCTGTCCCTGTCCCGACTTTTATTTATACATCTGGGGGAGAACCAAAGGATACTGATGCCAAAAAAAGAAGCCACAGCAGTTTTGTAGACAGAAAGACCAAGCCCTGCCTGGCTACCGGAAGTCTAGTCTCTGCTTTAGTCTTATCTCTTTCTGTGTCTCTGTCTCTCTCTGTCTCTTTCTCTCTCTCTCTCTCTCCCTCCTTTTTTTTTCTTTCGTGTGTGTGCTTGCAAGCAGATGCATGTTCATCTGTGCAGGGAGGCTGAGGTCAATTGAGATGACTTCTTCAAACCCTCCCCACACAACTGGTGAAGCTCACCAGTCTGGCTGCACTGGCAGACCCAGGGGACCTGCTGTCTCTCTGTCCTTCTCAAGCACTGAGACTACAGGGGTAGAGATCCGCAAGCAGCTTTTTACCTCAGGGCTGGGGATTGAACTCAGTCTGTCAGGCTTGCATGACCAGCATTTTACTGACTGAGCCATTTCTGCTTGCTGCTTAATTCCTTTATGGTCAAAGATGGTATCAGAGAGGGAGGGGAGGACCACTCTGACTTCCTCAGTCTTTCAGCAACTGAAAAGGAAATGTGTACAACCAGGGAAGAGAGGGTTGTATATCCAGGGGGATCCCACCTTCTTCCCCAAAACAAAACATCCTGTGGATGAAACTGCCCTTAACATTCTAGACATGGACATTGTCGATGACAGGGAAAACTGAAAATTGATTAGAAATCTCACTTCCCCTTTTTGCTCACTGACTTAAGGGACCAGCATATCAATTTTCTTCTCTTTAGTCCGGAGGGCAGGAAGAATCAGGCTTCAAAGGTCAGTCATTCTTTTTAAGGGCTGATAATAAGATCCGAGTTCAATGCTCTCAGACTTGAGCTTATGGACTTAGACAATATTCCAGGAGCGCACTGTTCACTCTTCTGGAGGATCTGGGTTCAGTTCCCAGCACCTGTAACCAAAAGAGGGGATCTGATGCTCTCTTCTGGCCCCTGCAAACACCCATCACTCAGCTAACGCACAGAGATATGTGGGAGAAAGACAAAAGCAAAGTAAAATATAGTAAATGTTTTAAAAGTCATCTTTCTGTGTGCTCCTTAAAGAAAAGCTGGCCCATCTCCAGTTGTCATAAACTAAGTATCCCAAACTCAGCCTACCACTCAGGACAACCTGGGGTTGTCCTTGGGCAGCAGACATGACAAGGCAGAGTGTTTGTACCCGCAACTCAAAGCACAGTTTCAGACAGGTAGATCTCCCATCATCCTTTTGGGGGTTTGCTTGCTTTGCTTTTCGTTTTGTTTTGTTTACTTCATTTTCTTTCTAATTAAAATATAATTATGTCATTTCCCTTTCCCTTTCCCTTCTCCAGTCTCTCCCGTGTTTCCCTCTTTTGGATTGCTTTCCATCAGCCGAGGGTCTGATTGTTCCCAGCATTCTATGAAGTGATTGTCAAAGTAAAATTTCCCTGGGTGGAGGCACCCTTGACTCTAAACAATCAGAAGCTGAGAGCCTTAGGAGAAAGCAGGCAGAATAAATGTCCTCACACCTTGTCTTTAATGCCCTGTGATTCGTTGATTGCAGAGTGGATCTTCCTCTTCGGATGCACTTTCAAGGGAAGGAAATCTTTATATCACTTCAACAGGAGTGCAAAAGTACAGCCACTGTTTTAAAGGCTGGATAATATCCATGGTGGTTACTTAGAGTTGTTTTAAAAATCTCGTCATTTACAAAATGCTTTTAATACACAGTACTTCACGCCAACAGTGTGGTTTAATGTTTTTTTATTGACTAATAAAACATCTTAAATAACATTTAATATTTAGTCATGTTAATAACAGTTAACAACTTACACGTATTAAAGGAATATACGAGGTGAGTTCTGCCATAAACCAGAAACCCTGGCATTGCCTTACATAAGCCAACTCCATTCTGAACAATATCTAAGGGCTAGTTCTTGTCTCCATACAATAGGTTAAAAGAAAGATCTCAGAAAAGAGAGATTAGGGTCAGGTCACAGACCTTGTCAATGACAAAGTCCGAGCACAAACCCTAGGTCCCTGGTAATATTTAGCCAGGCAAAGGACAACACCTGTCACTTGCAATTGATGTGGACCTTCTCAAAGAGGGCTTACCAAAAAACCTTCTTGCTTTACAGAGTAAATTGTTGCTTGAGGTCCGAATATGTATTTGGGACAGTGAACACTTAGGCCTTATAGGAAATTCAGAGAGGAAAGACAAAAATCCCAAACTGTCTGGAGCGTGAGTAGAAGGTGGATTCTTTTTAGAATAACCAATCTCTTTCTTCCCAAGGAAGGCATTTTGTCCATCATCCCATGAAACATGAGTGTGATTTGGAGACTGCTGAAGACCTAAGGGGACATATGGCTCATAAATCATGAAATATTGATCTCAGGTTGCAACAGGGAAACAGGTTCCCTAACACATAGGTTTGTTTTGTTGGCCCAAAGTGTTAAGCAAAGTACCACGGAGGCCTGTTAACATTCATCCCCTTGTCTCCTGTGGTAACAGGTTAGTGCTCACCCAACTCACACATCCTCAGATTCATGAATTATTAATCAAAGGATCTAAAAAGTCAATCCAATCCAATCCGGTAAGATACAGTAGTTCTTGTGACTTCCAAACTTTTAAATAATGAATGGTCCATTGCCTCCCCAGTGGATGTGTCAAGCAAGTTGACTGTCTAGAATCAAAATCCCTCCAGGGAACAGAAGCAACACGTCATAAAGAAGGCCATTCTTAACAACAGCATGTCCTCGGTGTTGTATCATGGTGGCCGCTCTCGGGAGAGATCATCCTGTAATTAGAAGGAGAGGTATCTTGAAAATTGAAGCTCTTTATGAGATCAAACAATGCCTGAAGAGTTGGCATCACAAGGGAACTCTAATGTCACCAGCACACTGGTGTTAATTCTTCTTGTTTTGGGAGATCCTCTTGTACACTCATCCTGAGCAGAAACTTTGACAAAGGAACATATGGAGAGAGAGAGAGAGAGAGAGAGAGAGAGAGAGAGAGAGAGAGAGAGAGAGAGAGAGAGAGAGAGAGAGAGAGAGAGAGAATACTAGGAGTGTTCTGATTATAGTGAACAGGGGGACATCACACCAAAGGGAAAGTGCTTGCTGCTTGCTAAAGACAAAAAGATGTCTTTACAGGATGTACCTGATGTATCAGGTGACCCTGGTTGTATCATTAGAGAAAACTGATCAAAGAAATTCTGATCAAAGAAAGAAATGCAGTTACCAAGCACAAATGAGCAAAAACTCATGGGTCAGAAGATAATGATTCCTGGTCCCTATCAAAACTGTTTTATATTTTTATTACTATTTTACTTGTATAGGTGACTTGCTTGTGTGTATGTGTGTGTACCACACATATGTATGTATGCATGTATGCCTGGTGCCTGAATAAACCAGAAGAGGACATTGGATCCCCTGGAACTGGAATTAGAGATGGTTGTGGGCCACCATGCAGGTGCTGGGAACTGAATGAACCCTGGTGCTCTAGAAGAGCCGTCAGTGCTCTTAGCTGCAAATCTATCTCTCCAGCTCCCTGTAAAGTGGTTTTAGGGCTTGACACTGGTTTTTATTGAGCCTTTGGTGCCTCTAGGTATGAGCCTGAATGAGGATGAGAACCGGGAGTGGCTGAGACTCTCATCACTTGCTGATGCTTGGCAATCTGTCTATTTGTTCAGTTCCAATGCATGCAAAGTGAGTTCCGAGTCCGTCCACAATCTCCAAGTCACCAGGGATGGGAATCACTGGCTGTCTTTGGGATTCTGTCCTGTGTATTTGGCTTAGGGACTGCGCTGCCCCTGGCGTGGATGTCTACAGAAGGAATGGGTGGGAGACAGTAAGCAGAGCGGGCCTGTCCTGTAAACCACCACGTGTCTGCTCCAAATCTAAATGAGTAACTCAGGTAAAGTGCTCAAATGCACAAGGATTAATAGCAAGCCCAAAAGGCCAGCTATTCTTTACCACTTCCTATATAAGTGCTGCTATATAAAACACAAGTTACCTGGTGAGTCTGTGTTCCAGAGAAGCAGTACATGTTTAAGTACTGCCAGCATGCCCCAAACACGATGTAAGATATACTAAGAAAAAAAAAACCCAACAAGTCCTTGGTTTTCTGAAATTCTGATGGAAGAAGTGGGCATCTCACATATTTTGTTTGCAGTCTTACCAAGAATGCAAATGAGAATGGCAGGTCATTATTACCCTGCTGAGAAATTGTTCCCAGGAGAAAAAAATCTTAATGAGAGGACATTTCACACCTATAGCTTTGCATTCTCTTCCTCCCTTCCTGGCCCCTGACCCCTCTCTCTTTACAGTTTCCTGGGCAGCCTCTTCTGCTGGCTTGCTACCCGTGAGGGTATAAACTGAGCCAGACCCTTCCCCGCTCATCAACATTGGGCCCTAAACAACCATCCATTATTAGAATAGCATGTATAGCCATTCCCTGCTATAGGTAAGGCCAGGGCTGATTGCAGGGCAAAGCAGGATATATGTAGGCTATATGCAAATGTGTCATTTTGTATGAGAGACCCGGAGGACTTCCTGGAATCAGTCCCCATGGGTACTGAGAAAATACTGTGAACCCATTGGTCAGAATTGAGTTGCTATCCACCCATTCCTGTTCCAGAAACCTAATTCCTGGAAGAACGAGCCATTGGTTCGTTCTAGCCCTGAGTCTTTCTGACAGATGTCCTGTTTTGATGAGGACAAAGCAGCATTTTTGGGGAGCTGTGGGCAATCTCTGGAGCTGTGTATGGTAGGTACACACATCGCAAAGACTGCGCCCTGTGATGTGTAAAGAGACCCCTCTAGAAGTGCTGTCTTGATTCACTTGACTTTGGTGCCTTTTTCGTCTCACTTCTCACAGGAGCTGATCCCCCTCTAGAGTCAGCTCACACTCCTCTCTCTGATACCATCAGAGGGAGGCGTGGGTCCTATCACTCTTGTCACCTGTGTGAAGCCTGGGCAGCCTCCCCCCTCCTTCCCTCCCTCAGCTTGCTTCCTAGCCTTGGGTCTGTGACCGCAGGGGTGAGCTGCTGGCCTCTGAGTGCCACTTTCTCAGCGGGGTACTTCCTCCCCTGCAAGCTGCTTTGGCAAATTGTTTATCTCTCACAAGGATAGTAAGAAAGATCCTATCAGTGAAACTCTATCTGTCTGGGCACAGATGTCTGCCTCCCTGGCAGGTTCCTGTTCACCCTGCTGTGGCCTACCATTCTCAGGCCTTCCCCCCTCCTCCCCCGAACTTCCCCCTCAAATTCTGCAGTCAGGGAGGGGAAAGAGTGGGGCAGGGCATGAAGCTGCTTCTGGGAGCTGAGGAACTGCCAGGGAACACAGCCAGCGGGCCTTCTAGCAACAGTTATCAAGGGTCATGTTAGGAGGGTCCTGGATGCAGACACTGGAACCCAGATGGCAATCTGGATAGCAGCCTTTGGCAGGATGCAGAGGCAAAGGGGTGGGGGGGATTCTGTAGGTGACTGTTTTAAAATACCCAGAGCAGGAAGCCCCTGTGCTGCTCTCTGGAACTTTCTGCAGCAAAGCTAATTTATATTTGGACTGTCATTCATTAGCCCGAAGGCGCCATGGGGATAGTGACCTCTCTCTTGAGATACACCAAAAAAAGGAAGGCTGGAACTATTGACTTTATTTATTTTAGCTAATTGAGAGGTGACTGAGCTAGCCAATGACCAGTTTTGGGTGTTGGTGGATGACCTCAGGGCATGTCTTTCGCTCACT